>JAECWX010000389.1:0-600000 GCA_018151165.1 Drosophila arawakana | reverse complement strand
TCAAACTCAAGTTATGAACCGAATTCACATTCTTCAAGGCATATCGTTGGTCTTTCCCAGTTCCACTAACTTGCAGATTGACCACGGTAGCTGGCTCTGGGACCAAATTGATGTTCAGTTGTCGTCGTTCACCTTCCAGATTCAATTCACGTCGAAGATCGTCATCCATCATGGACACAGAGGAGCCTTCGTCAAAGAGTGCGTACGTGTCTACCCGCATATTTCCTCGTCCGAATAGAGTCACAGGCAATATGCGGAATAGTAGCCGCATTCTATTTGGATCGACACAACTCAGGTTCCTCTCAGGCGCCGTTTCAATGGCCCTCGGAGTCGTCTCTCGGCTGGTGACTCTACGTGAATCCGACGAACTTCTTCTTTCATCTCCAGATCTCCGCCTGGCTGGCGGTGGGGATCTAGAGGAATTCAAGGCTTCGTGTAGCAGGCGGTGATGCCTTCCGCGGCATCCATTCTCTTCGCAGTTCTTGTCTCCACGGCAGGATCTGGCCATGTGACCGCCACGCAAACACGAGAAACATAACCGGTGCTCCTTCACATACCTCCACCTCGTCGGTGGGGAAGCTCGGTTGAAATCTTTACAGTGTATAACTCCATGCTGTCCATTACATATTGGACACCTTCTCCAGTCATCATCCTGTTTTTCGGCGCTTACATGTAGTACTCGACGTTTGGGTTCCTTTACCTCGACGACAGATATTGTGCAGATGACATTGGCGAGTTCGTTCAGCCACCTACTGAAATGAACGACCGTCAGGTAAGTATTCAGTGTTGCGCAGAATCTGGCCCATTCCACTCTTCTGGTTGTTGGCAGTTTTGTGACCAGATCCTCGATCAACGTTGGATTTCCTAGGTGTTGTTCCCCATTCAGGATCGATTGTAGGTATGCGGTGAGATTGCTCACGCACGTAGCAAACGGTATGATACGTGTCAACTGGTGCTCCTGAATAGGTTGCACTTCACGAGCGCTTTGAAGTTGGCTCCGAATAAGCTGCTCCGGTCGTCCATATCTGAAGCGTAGTTGGTGAATCACCGCATTTACCGTCCTTGGATGGATGAGCAACGATTTTATTGTATCTCTTGCTTCTCCTTTCAAGGCCTTTATCAATCTTAGATTGTTCTCCAAATCTGTGCAGCCGTATGCTGCCGTTGTTTCCGTATACGCATGGAAAAATATAGGCCAGTCTTCGGGCTGGCCTTCTAATTCAGAAAGATCCGGCAGTTTACGTGTCGTCCTCATCATCGGCGTAGTGGCTACGCAAACAATCGTGGATGGCGTCGGTGCCATCAAAGTTTCCCTCGGGCTCATGTGCAAGGGGGCGCACCCTGGCGTTGCTTGCTCCCTGTAATTTGGTCTTGCATGACTCATAGTCACATAACAGCTCGATGATGGTTGTGCCATTCCATTTATGTGCGTAGATGATGCACGCAAATATTTCGGTAAACTCCCAGTCATGTGTGTTGACATAACCTCCTTATTTTGCAGCAGTGCATTGCTGCCCGATGGCGGCTGTACATTTTCGCTCACTGCTGTTGCCATGCTTCTTTGCAACGGTTGATTCTCGTGTTCACATAACGGGAAGCTCCCAGCCAAAGATGGCGGCAGCGTGCTAGTTGCTCTGCTCACTGCAATGTTTTCGCGTTCAACGGTATCGTTTGCGGTACTTACTCGCAATTGGTTCGTCGTTGAATTCCGAATTTCTTTCTCCAATATTGCGATCCTCTGTAGAAGACTGGCGACTTGGGTATCATTATTGTGTGTCTTCTCAGGCTTATTGGGCTGTGTACACACTTCTTGTCTCATCCGTGTGATGGTAGTCTCTGCGGCAACAGGCATACTCAAACCTCCAGATGTAGCACTGGGTGTATGCTGCGGTTGCGGCTCATCTGACGCAATCCTCACCGTAAGTGTCGCAGTCATCGCTGCGACTGCTGTGGTGGTCGTCTGTTCCATATCATGTAGTCTAGGACTTCTTCTGGGCGAGTGTAGGGTTGGCATTCTCAACTTTCCCCAGGAATCTCACAACTCTCTAGCTGGGTGGGTGCGGGGTAGTCGCTACTACAGTTTCGACCGCTGCACCACGCTCAATCTCCAGCACAAATTGTTCTTGCAGACTTTACTTTCACAGCAGCGGCAAATAACCGAAATGCGGCTTGTGGTCTGCGGATGCAGGAACTTAGGCTCTAACCTCACAATGACGGCGAATGAACGAAACGCTGCATCATGGTATCAAATGACGAAACAAACGGTTCCGATCTCACAATAACGGCGAATAAGCGAAACGCCGCATCGTGGTATGCGAATAAAAGACTAAAACGCTTGTCGTTGACGGAGGGAAGTAGCTTGGAACCCTCGTTCCACTCATACACGATATTTGATGAGGATGAAGATGAGAATGACGATTTTATTCTGTTGAAAAATAGTTCAAGTACATTCTTATTAGACGCCCCATAAATGAGCGCACAATCTAGCGCACTGGCGAAAACTGCCAGTACGCACGGTTAAGAATTTAAACAAGCACAGTCCCATAACTGCCAGCCGGCAGTGTGCAAAACTAAACGGCGAGTAATGTTCTCACTGGAAGCAGCCAGCAAAACGGCAGCGAGACAGAGAACGAGACACACTTGTCGCACTCGTACTCACAGCGAGATCAGACACGGAGAGACGAAAACAAAGAGCGACGACACATGCGCAGTGCAATGCATGGATCGACAGAGGCTAGGCAGAGAGAGCGAGAGACAACAGCCGCTACACAGCGCACCCATACAAGTACATGGCTGACGTCGAAGCAACAAGACGGAAAATACGCACACAGCATAAGCCGCGACGCCAGAGCAGTGCAGCAGAGACGATAGCGGCAGAGAGCAAGGGACGGCAAGCCACCTGCGTCGACTTGGGGGAGTTGGCACGCGACAAAAGTACGCCACAGACAAGAAGCCGAGGCGTAAGCAGCGCTGCGTATAATTTCGTACCAGGCACCATCGATCGACGCCGGGAAAAGACCCGTTGCATCGGCGGCCAAAATATGTGTGCCAAGGGCAAAGCAACAAAAACGACGCCGGCAGAGGGAAAATTTGGCGAACAACGCGACAATTAATTGTCGCGGAGTTTAGTGAGAGTTCGGAATTGAAATCGAGTGGACGCACAACGCTAATAAAAAGTATTTTCGCGACGGAATCACAGACCCAGGAAAAAAACGACACAGGACTACGGATACCCCCATACGACCAGGCATAGGAACACAACGGAACAACGCAACGGAACAACGCAACGACACAACGCAACGGAACCACGCAACGGAACAACATAAGCAACGCTAGGACCCACGCGGTGAGCCTTAAGGTTAATTGAAAATAGTGACAGCTCGCGTGCGGATAGGCGGCCTAGTATACATTTGTTTATTTTTTCTTTATATATATACATGTATATACACACATATACATGCACCCCTAGAGAGTAGCAATAAAACGCAAACAAAATACAATGAAAACATAAGTGGTAGTGTGCATTCCTCCCCAGTGTGCCGAGTGACCCGCGCAGTGCATACACACGCAACTCCGCTCCGACGACTACCAAGGCCTCGTCTGGTAGCTCTCGTGGTGGGGTATACTGGTGTTGGGGGGTCCAGATCTCTGTGCAATAGTGGCAGCCTGTACTCCTCTATTGAACAGAAATCGCGTACAGAACCCACTGAATCGCTCGTCGCCCGGACGCGCTAGTCACTAGCCCTGTTCCCCAAAACATTGGCTCCCTTTCCCCGTTAGGTAGCGACCAGCCCATCATCGTGTCGCTGCATCTCGATTTCACCAGGCGTTCCCAGTCCAAATCAATAAATTTTCTGTGAGTAGCCCTGGCCGGACTGAGACATACCCCGGCCTTAGAAACTTCCTTACAGATGGCGCCCGAGCAGGGACCTTGAGTAGAAAATTTGAGATATTCCATTCTTTATGACTTAAAACGTCATCAGTTTGTCTTAGGGAGACGAAGTTGGAGAGAGAGGGAAATAGGGCGTTTGATTTCGCGGAATATCAGAGTTTCACGCATCGCAGTATATTTAATGTCTCCGAAGCTTTCTTTGTTCCACGGCTACGCAAATACGAGCCACGAGCAGGTGACCCGACGGCCACGAGTACCCTGCGTCGCGTCGACGCAGCTTAAGCGGACGCCTACATAAGAGATACGACAGGGTCCTACGAGGACAGTCGTTAGCAAGCACTTGAGGAGTCAAGATCAGCAATTAGCAGCAGAGCAAGAACGACAACACAACCAGCAAGGATTATCATCAGGATCATTTCGCGGATTATTACAAAGGGACTATCACACAGAATACCACAGGGATTGGTACCAGGAATATAACAAGGACTAATACTAACAACTAAGCAGTATAAAAACCATGGGTGTGCAATGGATATCCTACCGCCGTAAGAGCGAGCTACAATCGATTTTGAAGGAGTTCGGCCGGGATCCAGAAGGCACCGTGGAAGAATTGCGGAGCCGTCTCGCTGCTTTCGCAAGTCAACCGGAATTACCCAAGGAAGCCGTGCAGAGGCTCGCCGAGCTGGAGCTTACCCTCGGAGCGAGTCCAACGCCGGAAAATAAACCCAGGTCCCGAGGAGTATCCCCGGCACCGGGAGAAGGACTAGTTTTACCAGGGACGAGCCACGCTGCCACCGCAAGTATTGTGCAAGGGCTCACACATCAGCCGACGTTACGGGTCCCTGTGTCTACATTGAGCAGCAATGATTCAACGAGGATTCGCGAAGATCACTCTCGCAGCACCGGTCCACAAAACGAACGTAGTCTGCAACTCGGTTTTGTGGATCGACTTCGGAAATGGGGCGTCTTCTTTGACGGAGGAGCTGCTGACCCCTTGCGTTTCATCGAACATCTGGAGGATATGATAGCAATCTATCAAATTGATACGCAGCAGCAATTGATGCCAGCAATCGCGGGATTGCTGACGTGGGCAGCGGCCGATTGGTTCCGAGTAACCAGGATGTACGAGGGGACTTGGCGCGAGTTCAGAAGGGATTTCCTAGAATTCTTCTTGCCACCGCGTTATTTCCAAAGGCTGGAGGACGAAATACAAGCTTGGAGTGCGGGCAGGCCCAACTCCAACTACCACGTACCACGGAAGCAAGCATTGCACCTAGTGCACGGAGTATACATACCGTACACAACGGTATAACGAGAGGCCCGGTACTACCTCCAATTTGCGAGGTAGCCAGGAGGAACAACCCGTTCCGGAAACCACGGAGAGAGACTACAGAGGAAGACCTCCACACCGCTAACCTTTTGAGTACCATATCTGGGGACCAGGTACCGGACACGGAACGCGAGTGGGTGGAGGACTTTATGCGACGTGAATTGGCCAAGTTCGACGAAGTCACTGGAGTTACCCACATCGCAGAACATCGGATCGTGTTGAGGGACAACCGCCCCATCAAGCAGCGGTATTACCCGAAGGTGGACGAGTTGCTTCGGGACGGACGGATAGAGCCTTCAAGAAGCCCACACAGTGCTCCCATAGTGCTGGTGGGAAAGAAGACCGGAGAGGTGCGGATGTGCATCGATTATCGGCAGCTTAATGCGCAGTCCATTCCGGATGCGTACCCACTACCAAGGATCAACCATATCCTAGAGAAGCTTCGGAACGCGAAATACATCACAACGCTGGACCTGAAGAACGGGTATTGGCAAATACCCATAGCGAAGGATAGTAGAGAGTGCACGGCGTTCACCGTTCCCGGCCGGGGCCTGTACCACTGGAAGGTGATGCCGTTCGGATTGCATTCCGCCCCCGCAACCTTTCAGCGCGCTTTGGATGGAGTTATTGGTCCCGAGATGGAGCCGTATGCGTTTGCATACTTGGACGATATAATCGTCATCGGGGCTACACTGGAGCAACATGCCGAAAACTGGCGGGAGGTGTTCAGGCGACTGCGTGACGCAAGGCTCAGGCTCAACCGAGACAAGTGCTGCTTCTTCTAGAAGAGCCTTGTTTACTTGGGACACGTCGTCAGTGAAGAGGGAATTCACACCGACCCGGCAAAGATCGAAGCAATCGAGGAGTTGCTGCCACCGACCAATGTGAAGGAGCTTCGCCGATGCCTGGGTATCGCGTCATGGTATCGCCGATTTGTACCCAACTTTACAAGCATCGTGCAGCCTATATCCAAGTTGCTGCGTAAAGGTCAGGAGTGGACATGGGATGTCAGCCAGCAGGAGGCGTTTGAGGAATTGAAGGCCCGACTCACCAAGGCACCAGTGCTCGCATGTCCGGACTTTACGGAGCGCTTCGTGCTACAGACGGATGCCAGCGATTATGGACTCGGCGCCGAGCTGACACAACGAATTGAAGGGACGGAACGAGTTATCGCTTATGGTAGTCGACGGTTATCATCGGCCGAGGAGAACTATTCCACTACTGAGAAGGAGTGTCTCGCCATCGTTTAGGCGATTCGTAAGCTACGTTGCTACCTGGAGGGCTACGAGTTCGACGTTATCACGGATCATCTGGCGCTAAAGTGGCTTAATTCCATTGACAACCCCACGGGAAGGATTGCGCGATGGGCACTCGAACTCCAACAGTACCGGTTCGTAGTGCATTATCGTCGAGCGAGCCAGAACGTCGTGGCCAACGCTCTGTCTAGACAACCGCTAGAGACACTACAGCAGCTGACCGAGGAACACGTGCAGTGCAAGTGGGTGAACCGGTTGAGAGAAACCATACAGAAGGAACCGGAGAAGTACCCTGACTACGTGCAAGAGGAAGGTCAGCTTTACCGGCGATCTAACCGAAGCACTGACGACGAAGAATGCGTGCCTTGGAAACTCTGCGTGGGGAAAGAATTGCGGAAAAGGGTCTTGGAGGAATGCCACGATCAACCATCCGCCGGACACCAAGGAATTCGGAAGACTACGAAAAGGGTCTTGCAGAGATACTTTTGGCCAGGGCTATTTCGGGATGTGGCCAAGTACGTGCGAAACTGCGAAACATGCCAGAAGTTCAAGGTCAGTCAGCTGAAACCACCAGGACAGATGCGCACGAGAGATGTCCAGGAGCCATTCGAGGTACTCTGCGCGGATTTCGTGGGACCATTGCCTAGATCGAAGCTAGGCCATACAATGCTTCTAGTCTTTTTCGACCACTTCAGCAAATGGGTGGAACTGGTCCCTTTGAGGAAGGCTACGACGGCGCAGCTGGAGCGATCTTTCAGGGAGCGCATCTTGGCTCGGTTCGGCGTACCTCAGACGTTTGTATGCGACAACGGAACCCAGTTCACTAGTCGGGAGTTCAAGTCGTTCTGTAAACGAATGGGAATGGAGCTGCAGCATACTGCACCATATACACCTCAGCAAAATCCGACGGAGAGGGCAAATAGGACCATCAAGACGATGATAACGCAATATCTTGATGGTGAGCAAAGCAACTGGGATGCTTTGTTACCGGAGCTAAGCTTAGCAATCAACTCCAGCGCATCAGATAGCAGTGGATATAGTCCGGCATACTTGGTGCAAGGACGCGAGCCTAGGCTGCCAGGATCGTTGTACAACGAGGTTAACCCCGGACCCACTTGTGAAGGAAGGACACCAGAGGATAAGGCGAAGCACTTGCGGGAAATTTTTAGGATGGCAAAGGGGAACCTCCAGCAAGCCGCTCAAGACCAAAGTCGTCACTACAATCTGCGCCGCCGGAAATGGAGACCGATGCTGAAGGATTTGGTGTTGCTGCGACAACATCACCTGTCAAAAGCGGCTGATGGATTTGCTGCTAAGCTCGCGCTTCGTTACGATGGGCCATACCGGGTGGTGAAAATTGTTTCTCCAACAATCGTACGCATACAGAGCGTCGCGACTAGAGAGCGTCGCGACTAGAGAGCGTCGGGTAGCGAGCATAACAGACCTTAAATCATACCATGGGAAATCACCGGATCAACCACTTCAACGTTCGAATGGCCCGATCCACCTCCGGCCTACGAGTCGTGGCTCAGCTCAGGAGACCCGGGAGCAGTGGCCGCCACCGAGAACCACCCGATGACGGCAGCTCGCGCCGAGGACATTCGGTCGCTCATCGGCGAAGTCGAGGGGCCACCCGCATACCTATCGTGGGTCCGGCACGAGGACTCGACGGGCGAGGGGACCGACGACGAGGCGCCAAGAACCCCGGAACCCCGGAGCTACCCGCAGTTTGAGCCCATCAGCTCGGACGAGGCCACACCCCCACGCAAGGAGGCGGATGACCTGCCTAGCACGTCGGCCAACGCCCAACTGCAGCAAGCGACCGAGACGGCAGCTGCAGGGCCGATGGAGCTAGACCGGGAGCTGATTCCCCTCGTGGTCGCGCCCGAAGACTGGAGGGTATTCACGGTGGACCGACTTCTCCCATTGGACTTGGTGGAAGCGCTCACGGCAAGACTCCGTAACCACCAAGGGAAGCGGGTGCGTTTCCGGCGGACCGTGGGGGACCTGTGGTTCAACGTGAGCATCAATTGCTCGGCCCAGGTCACCATCACGCCTCATCACCCGGAAGAAAAGGGGTGGTGTGACGCCCCATAAATGAGCGCACAATCTAGCGCACTGGCCGAAAACTGCCAGTACGCACGGTTAAGAATTTAAACAAGCACAGTCCCATAACTGCCAGCCGCCAGTGTGCAAAACTAAACGGCGAGTAATGTTCTCACTGGAAGCAGCCAGCAAAACGGCAGCGAGACAGAGAACGAGACACACTTGTCGCACTCGTACTCACAGCGAGATCAGACACGGAGAGACGAAAACAAAGAGCGACGACACATGCGCAGTGCAATGCATGGATCGACAGAGGCTAGGCAGAGAGAGCGAGAGACAACAGCCGCTACACAGCGCACCCATACAAGTACATGGCTGACGTCGAAGCAACAAGACGGAAAATACGCACACAGCATAAGCCGCGACGCCAGAGCAGTGCAGCAGAGACGATAGCGGCAGAGAGCAAGGGACGGCAAGCCACCTGCGTCGACTTGAGGGAGTTGGCACGCGACAAAAGTACGCCACAGACAAGAAGCCGAGGCGTAAGCAGCGCTGCGTATAATTTCGTACCAGGCACCATCGATCGACGCCGGGAAAAGACCCGTTGCATCGGCGGCCAAAATATGTGTGCCAAGGGCAAAGCAACAAAAACGACGCCGGCAGAGGGAAAATTTGGCGAACAACGCGACAATTAATTGTCGCGGAGTTTAGTGAGAGTTCGGAATTGAAATCGAGTGGACGCACAACGCTAATAAAAAGTATTTTCGCGACGGAATCACAGACCCAGGAAAAAAACGACACAGGACTACGGATACCCCCATACGACCAGGCATAGGAACACAACGGAACAACGCAACGGAACAACGCAACGACACAACGCAACGGAACCACGCAACGGAACAACATAAGCAACGCTAGGACCCACGCGGTGAGCCTTAAGGTTAATTGAAAATAGTGACAGCTCGCGTGCGGATAGGCGGCCTAGTATACATTTGTTTTTTTTTTTTTTATATATACATGTATATACACACATATACATGCACCCCTAGAGAGTAGCAATAAAACGCAAACAAAATACAATGAAAGCATAAGTGGTAGTGTGCATTCCTCCCCAGTGTGCCGAGTGACCCGCGCAGTGCATACACCAGCAACTCCGCGTCGACGACTACCAAGGCCTCGTCTGGTAGCTCTCGTGGTGGTGTTGACTGGTGTTGATGATCCGGATTTTCTCCAATAGTAGTAGCCTGTACTCTCCTATTGGATGAAAGCTGCGATCAATCGTGCGCATCGCATTCTCCCGCTGTTGCTCATCTCTGTTGATTTCTCTGTGCAGTGCATACACAAGCAACTCCGCGTCGACGACTACCAAGGCCTCGTCTGGTAGCTCTCGTGGTGGTGTTGACTGGTGTTGATGATCCGGTTTTATCCAATAGTAGTAGCCTGTACTCTCCTATTGGATGAAAGCTGCGATCAATCGTGCGCATCGCATTCTCCCGCTGTTGCTCACCTCTGTTGATTTCTCTGTGCAGTGCATACACAAGCAACTCCGCGTCGACGACTACCAAGGCCTCGTCTGGTAGCTCTCGTGGTGGTGTTGACTGGTGTTGATGATCCGGATTTTATCCAATAGTAGTAGCCTGTACTCTCCTATTGGATGAAAGCTGCGATCAATCGTGCGCATCGCATTCACCCGCTGTTGCTCATCTTTGGTGATTTCTCTGTACAGTGCATACACAAGCAACTCCGCGTCGACGACTACCAAGGCCTCGTCTGGTAGTCCTCGTGGTGGTGTCGGTTGGTGTTGATGGTCCAGATCTCTGTGCAATAGTGGCAGCCTGTACTCCTCTATTGAACAGAAATCGCGTACAGAACCCACTGAATCGCTCGTCGCCCGGACGCGCTAGTCACTAGCCCTGTTCCCCAAAACACTGGCTCCCTTTCCCCGTTAGGTAGCGACCAGCCCATCATCGTGTCGCTGCATCTCGATTTCACCAGGCGTTCCCAGTCCAAATCAATAAATTTTCTGTGAGTAGCCCTGGCCGGACTGAGACATACCCCGGCCTTAGAAATTTCCTTACATTTTATAACTTAAGTCTTACCGCAGTGACTGCTTCCCATCCCGCTCGTTTTTACAGAGACCTTACAATATTCAATACAAGCGCTTAAATATACATACATACATAAGTGTGACCAACGCGTTGGGAAACATATTACCAAATTTGAAATCGAAACCTTAACAGTCACTATCGATACTTATTATGAATTCGTTACTAATCGCTATCGGTCCGTCTCACGACAGATGAATTTATGCAAAAGACTTTTCTTTAATTATAAGCATATGTTAAAAGGTTAAAAATGATCACAATCATCCCATATACTTCTGTCATATACCCTCACCCTCCAATTACCAAATCGCCGCTTAAAAATGTAGTTTGTTCTGTTTTCTCGGCTTCTAGAATATAGTGTCTCATGCAACCAAAATGACGTTAAATTTTGTAGACCTCTAATAAAGAGTACAGGGGTCTATTATGTTTAAATAGTGATAGGAAAACAAATTCATTAATCTATTATTTAATCATAAGATTTATTTAAGCTGAGAGATTATTATTTACGTTTAATCGAATTAAATTAAAAAAAAAAAATTAATAAAATAATTAAAACTGCATTTAAAAATAAGTAAGAAATGCTACAGTCGAGCGTGCCGACTGTTCATACAAACATATAAGAAGAAGCGGCAAACTGATTCATATGGATATTTCCAGGAACGAGAACGCGACATTTGTACGCCTTTTCATTTAAAAACCAAGAAAGAAAAGTACAATCGAGCGCGCCCGACCGTATAATACTCTCTGCATTTGTCCCCATTAAATTATTAAAATCGGTATCGAGATATTACAATGTGAATTACTTGCATTAAAACACGTTGAAACAAAAACAATCTAAACATAATCAAACACACATCTGTTTGTTTGTATTCGAATACACATACGTTTGGCAATATTTATATGACGCAAATATGTATGTATGTATGTGTGTATTCGGCGCAGCCACCGACCGCGGGCAGCGCTGCCGACACACAGTCAGCGAAAACGTTCGAACATGTGCTTGTGTGTTTCTATCTCGCTTGCACCTATGGGTTGGTATTGCGTTCAATTATCAATATTGTAACGCTTCTAGTTTTCTTGTTTATAGTCCGATTTTAATGCGCCTTTCAGTATAGTTTAATATAGTTAATCTCCACACGAATTATAAACAACAATACTGTACGATACGAACAAGTTCGCCAAAAACGGCATTGAAGGTTCCAGACTTTATTATCAAATGTGGGAAAAGTGGACGTGGCAGTCCAAAATTTTAAATGGCAACGCAACTATGCTGTCGCTAGGAACTCCGGTACCAGAATTGGTGTCCTAGGTGCCATAGTTACTGAGATATTTGCCGAAAACACCAATTTTTTCCGAGGTGTGTCCAGTTTTTTGCTTATTGTGGGCGAATGGGGCGTGGCATCGAAAAAAAAAAAAAGATTCTTGTATTGACTGACTAAATATCTGATCGTTTGACACCAAGCTCGAACTTGTAGCTCTTACCATCTCTGAAATCTGTTTGTTCATACGGACAGACAGACAGACGGACAGACAGACATGGCAATATTGACTCGGCTTGTGAAGCTGATCAAGAATATATATACTTTATGGGGTCTGCCACGCCTCCTTCTGCCTGTTACATACTTTTGCACAAACCCAATATACTCTTGCAGAGAGTATAACAAGAAAAAGGTACAGTCGAGTACGCCCGACCGTATAATACTCTCTGCATTTTTTCCCCATTAAATTATTAAAATAGGTATCGAGATATTACAATGTGTAGTACTTGCATTACAATACGCATGATCTAACATACATCTGTTTGTTTGTATGCGAATACACATACGTTCGACAATATATGATACATATATGTATGTGTGTGTATTGGGCGCAGCCACGTTCCGCGGCAGGCAGACAAAACATTCGAACATGTGCTTGTATGTTTCTGTCTCGCTTGCACTTATGTATTGATAATGCGTTCAATTATCAATATTATAAAACTTCTAGTTTTCTTGTTTATAGTCCGATTTTAATGCGCCTTTCAGGATAGTTTAATATAGTTCGTCTCCACACGAATTATAAATTACAATACTGTTGCATTATGAATATAAGTAGTTAGCATAAGCAAAGAAAATGAAGTATTAGCATAAGTAATGAATTGTACCTAATGTAGTAGCCTGTAATGTAAGCATAAAATCTCTTATATTTATGCTAGCATGTAAGTTCATTTGTATTCGGCAGTGCAGCGGTCATGAGCGGGCAGTTAGTTCGTATTTTCGTCTCACACACGCTGCCAAGTCTTTCCGCGATTGCTAAGTCCAATAAATAAATTGTAATGTTTAAGAACTTGCAATTTGGTTTAATTTAATTAATTTTCGATTTTTCATTGGCCCCGAGCAGGGACTTTCAATCGCGTTCGTTGGTCTATAAGACATTTCAAGGCTTGGTGTGCGGTGTGTGTCGGTATTGATACGCTTGTTGTTGGATTTCCCTGGAGCTGTTGACATTAGTAGAAGTCTGGATTTGAACAACCAGGAGTTGAAGACACCCATCTTGGAGATAATACCCAGAATTGAGACCAAGAGCGACTCTTCTGCTGATCAGGTAACAGTGCCCAAACGAGTCAGTGCAGGAGAATATAGAAAGTACAAGCATAGAAGCGGCACATTACACATTTGAAAGTACATAGAAAAGTACTGCTCGCTTTATTGCACATTAGAGACATTGCGTTTCGTCACTAATATATATGTGATTAATTGACGCAAAACACGCAAATCGAATTAAATTATACACATAAATAAAACAAACAATTAATAGCTGGTGCAAATAAACATATTTATATATGCATATCAACACATAAGTAAAGCGCATCCGCGTTTACATACATACAACTGTTGCATTTTGGCTTGCGGTAGTCAGCTTGCACTTTGTGAGTGTTTTACTTCGATTCTGCTTGCTTAGGTTTTGTTTTACTTTGTTTGTGTCAACGCTGCATATACATACAAACGTACGCGCTAGCAAACATACAAACGTACGCTGATAAACGCAAGCTTTTTAGTTGTTGTTGGTAGATAGCATAATTGCCTACGCATGCGCTGTTGTTGTTTTTTTACAGTCGGGTAATTCGAAGATCGCTAATCAGCTGATTATTGTTTCGCTGGTGCGTTGGCGTAGATTGGTATTTTGTTGTTATTGACAACTGCCGGCGCTTATCTACATACGCTTGCTTTTTGTTAGTTGCTGTTATTTCTTTTACATGTGAGAATTTTAGTTAGCCAGTTGATTGTCTTTAATCTTCTGATTTTCTTAAATTATATTGATCGCCAACTGTTGTTAATCAACTGATTATCTTCAATCATTTGATTATCCTCCTCAGCCAAGTTTGTTGATCGGCTGAGTACTTTTGGGTATAGTACACTTACGTGCATTCGAATAGAGTCAAATTTTTATTAGTTAATAAGGCACACAATACAGACTCTAATGACGCTGTTCTGGTTGACGCGGAAACTTGCCTTAGTGCTCGATTAAGTCAATTATTTGTTAAATTGGAAAAAGTAGAGAGCGACATAGAGCGCCAAAGAAGTTCACTCATTAATAAAATGGTGACTCCAAGTAAATTTGAGATACAGTGCCGGCTGGATATACTAAATTCGTACATTTCCAAAGCTATGGATCTGCAGTCAGAGATCGATGCAATAGATCCTGACAATACTAGCCGTGCGCTCCTTGAGGAAAAATGTATTTTGGCACGGTCTTCATACATGTCAATCATCAGAAATCATACCTCAGCTTTTTCACCATTCTCACTTGCCCAAATTTAGTGGTTAACACTCGGAATACAGACAATTTATCGGTCTGTTTAATAGCTTGGTAGAGTCTGATCGCTCGCTGTCAAATATTGAGAAATTCAACCATTTGATATCGTGCTAATCAGATGAGGCGTTAGGCACCATCAGAGTTTTTCAGGTATCTGATGCGAATTACCCGAAGGCATTAGAGAGTCTTAGTCCAGTATATGACAACAAATGTCGTATCTTTTTCGAAACTCTTACCCAGTTGTTTGTTATTGAGCCGATATCTAAGCCATCGGCAGTTGGAATTCGAACAATGGTTGATGGTGGTATCGGCAATATTTGAGTCGTTAATGTCAGTTGGAGATAAACAAGATTTTGCAAATGCAATCTTGATTCATATAGTCATGTCGAAGGTAGATCCCCATACAAAATCCAAGTATGAGAAACAGCTTGACTATAACAAATTACCGAAATGGGGCGACTGTGCTGCGGCTTTGAACAGGCGATATCAGCATTTGTCTGCTGAAGAAAGTTCGAAGTCTAGGATGACGCAAACATTTGATATGAAAAACGTGTACAAATGTTGTAAGAGATGTTGAACCCACATGCCAGTTTTGCAGTGCAAACCATACGATTGGAAATTGTCAACGGTTCGCAGCACTGCCAGTTGACGAAAGATTCAATTTTGTAAAATCTAGTCAACTCTGTATAAACTGCTTGCATTCAGGGCACAGAGTGTCCATCTGTACTGCGTCGAAGTGTAGAGTTTGTTCTCGTCCTCACAACACTCTCCTTCACAAATTCAAACACGTATAAACATCATAAGCTTCTGCTCATCCCGCCCATGTTAATCATGTTGCTAGCGACGTCGATCAGGTAATTCTTGCAACGGCAGTTGTTAAAGTTCGAGACAGTTTCGGTCAGAATCGAAATGCTAGAGCCCTGTTAGATTCTGGATCACAAGTGAACTTTACCCTTGCAAAGAAAAAAGATATGCTTGACCGTAAAGGCGGTTGGACAGTCCAGTTTGACTGCAAAAAGCAAAGTAGCCACGATAGTATCATCTCGTGTATCGAGGCATCAGTTCAGCGCCGAGTTTTGGGTGCTGAAATCAATTTGTAGCAGGCAGCCAGATGGTGATCTTCCCATCAATAGGCGGAAGATCCCAGCAAATGTCGAACTGGCTGATCCTGAGTTCCACAAACCCCAGCAAATAGACATGCTTCTAGAAGCCGACTCCTTCTTTGTCATGCCCTGTACTGGGAAGATGAGATTGAAGAAGAGTGGTCCGTTGCTACAAAGGACGTTGTTTGGTTGGGTGGCATCAGGGCGGTGCAAGAAAATGTTTGCCAATAGCCCAATATGTTGCTCAGTGATGCAACATAGGCAAGATGTTCGTTTAGAAGACAGTGTAGATCGACACTGTGAGGTTGAAGCTGTCCCGGAGAAAAGTGTTTCGGCACATTATTCTGCGGAGCACATCGTTTGCAAACAAAGCTCTCGGGACAGTGTTCGTGAATTGTCGACTGGACACTTTGGTGTCAACTTGTCTTTGATGACTGATCCCAAAGAGCTGGAGTCGTCACAAATTGTCAAAAGGCATGAACTTGGAACTCCAGGATGTATACTTGAGTTTCATCAACGTGAATCTTGACCTTGTTCGTATATTCATAGATACAGAAGTTCCACTAGGACCACGTTACACTCACTCACACCAGTGCGTCTTGAGACCTGAAAGCAGGTCCACCAAACTTTGAGTAGTAGTGGACGCGTCATATATGAAAACGTCGTCACACTCTCTGAAGGAATAACTGGTGCGACCTGCTATTCAGAGGGATCTAATTCGTTCATTCTGTAGGTTCGTCTGAACCGACCTGCCCTCACTGCAGATATCAATACGGGCGAAATTCAATTGTCAAAATGGTTTTCAAGCCATTCTAAAGTATTCGAAGAAGGTGGAAATGAGAAACTTTGTATTTCCAATAATGCCGATTCGACAAGATCGCTTGGAATGGGGTGGACACCAATGTTGGATACTTTTCGGTATCACTTGGTTGGTAGTTCCGCCAAATTAAGTTCCACCAAGCGAAAAACGTTGTTTGCAACTTTCGCGTATATGTTAGCCCAAATATACGCGTTGGACCGATGTCGAATCGAGAGTGCGAGTTTCTCGAATGATTAAGAAACCGCACTACATTGTATAGATACTTCCCCTTCATTATTCGCAACATTTCTAGCCAATCGATTTGCAAGCCTCCAAGAGATGGCCAATAATGTATCTTGGAGACATGAACCAACATCATCAAATCCAGCCGATTTGTCGTTAAGAGGGTGTGACGTTTAGAAACTCGTTCAGCTCGTTTGGTTTCGTTGCAAGTCTAAAAGACATTGGCCTCAAGGGTTACAAAATTACTGGTTGCTCGGTTGTTCAGCAAGTTTGCCATCGTTGACTCTATATATTTAAAAAAAAAGTCAGACGAATTTGGAAGACGAATCTCTGAAGGTGTCTGTTTCATTGGTTTCATATGGATAAGAGGACGAGCCCCGCTAAAAGTGTATATTGCGGTGTTCATGTGTTTTACATCAAAGGCTGTTCCTCTTGAATGTATAGCAAACGTGCCCACTAATGCTCTTTACACATAGAACAGCTTATTCGCTCGACGAGGAATACCAGTCCGGTGTTACCCGGAGAAGGCGACGTATTTTCGGAAGGATCCTGGTGAAGGAGTTCCTGGTCTCATCAGGAAGCAGAGCAGTCTTCAGCTCGTCGCGGAGCGAAGGATGGTGTGGAGGCTTTTTTCTCGGAGCGCCCCTCTCATGGGAGGACTGGACATGCTGCAGGTCAGCAGCGAGTCGCACACAAGGGGCAAGCAAGATTCAAACTGGCCGGCGCTAATACTGCCAGGGCTACCAAGGGATTAAAGGCGATCCCTTAAAGGTGGCCGGTATGTTGGATGATGAATATAAGTAGTTAGCATAAGCAAAGAAAATAAAGTATTAGCATAAGTAATGAATTGCACCTAATGTAGTAGCCTGTAATGTAAGCATAAAATCTCGTATATTTAAGCTAGCATGTAAGTTCATTTGTATTCGGCAGTGCAGCGGTCATGAGCGGGCAGCCAGTTCGTCTCGCAATAGTCACATACACGCTGCCAAGCCTTCCCGCCATTGCTAAGTCCAACAAATAAATTGTAATGTTTAAGAATTGCAATTTGGTTAAATTTAATTAGTTTTCGATTTTTCAAATACTGTACGATAAGAACAAGTTCGATAAACGCGGCATTGAAGTTTGTAATTATTTTATTAATTGTGAAGAAAGGGGGCGTGGCAGGTCAATTTAAAATGGCAAAATTTGGTGCCATAGTTACTAAGATATTCGCCGATTTTTTTCGAGGTGTGTCCAGTTTTTTGCTCATTGTGGGCAAATGGGGCGTGGCATAGAAAAGAAGATTTTTGTATTGACTGACTAAATATGTGATCGTTTGACACCAAACTCGAACTTGTAGCTTTGTTCATACGGACAGACGGACATAGCTATATCGACTCGGCTTGTGATGCTGATCAATAATATATATACTTAATGGGGTCTGCCACGCCTCCTTCTGCCTGTTGCATACTTTGCACAAACCTAACATACTCTTGTAGAGAGTATAAAATAAACAATTAAACAAACACAAAAACAATACCGGAAAAAAGATCAAGAAAACAATCGAAAAAATAACGAAAAAAGTGACAAAACAGGGCACCTTCCATGTAGAAGGAAACGGTATGCACAGTATTATTGCGGCTGACGTGTCGGACAGTGGAACAATGGTGCCACCGCATCCAACGTTAAAAACAAACAGGATAAGAAAGCTTCCTACCAGGACACAAAGAGGGCGGCTTTCATCCTGTCTATAGAGGCCGACAACACTCCAGAGAGTGCGGAGTTGATCAGCTGGGCCAGGTCAATCATGCCCAACTACCAGCTGCTCAAACTGAGCGTTAAGAAGAAGGGGGCAAACAACAAAAGGCAACGTTCCATCAAAGGACAAGGCTCGCAAGCCAAGCGGGGCAAAGTCGTCCCCAACAATTCCTTCGTCGACGTGGCTAGGTACAGTATATTCGTAGGAGTCTCAAACCGGGGCACCCCTGAGGGACTGGTCCCACGCGACAAGTGGAGGATCGTAGAGAACGAGCTCCAAGACAGGTTCCTGGGTATCCTTAAGAAGGGCGGAGGCGCTCCGCCATCTTGAATGCCTGCTCTGTGAATATCTACAGGAAGGCGGTCGCCTCACTTGGGGAAATTACCCGGGAGCCAAACTGGATGTGGTTCATTGGGACCTCGTTTCCAGCAACCCTCGTGGAGCCCGAAAAGATTCTGCGGTTGCTACAGGTATGCAACCCCAACCTTCCAACAGCCCACTTGACGGTCACCAAGGTAGAGGCTGCTGTGGGGCTATCAAGACAAGTACTAATCACTTTTGATGAGCCCTCAGGGGAGTTCCTGCCGAAGACGGATGGATCCGTAGCATACGGACTTAAAAGCGGACACATCAGTATCTTCAAGGCGGATGCAAAGTGCAAGGGTTGTTCCAAGAAGGTATCTGAGGATGAGCTTGTTGATCTGTGGGACACAATGGATCTGGAAGAAGATATCTTAGACGGTTATGTCTCTGAGGAGAGTGACTTAGCCAGAGGGCTTTGTAGGGTCATTGTGGCTTAATAATAATTGGCCATAACACCCCTAATGGGGCTTAGCCTGATGCACGATTTACCTCTAAGCTTCTCTGTCCTGTGCGCGACTTCGCCAGTTGGTAACACCAAGTGCTGCTAGGAGGGCATCTATCTGGTCCTTCCAACGTGCGCGTGGCCTTCCTCTTCTCCGTTGTCCGCGAACTACCGCATCAAAAACAGAGCGAGCTGGAGTTGTTTCCTCTATACGGGCAATGTGGCCTAGCCAGCGAAGGCGCTGAATGTTAACTCGCTTGCCTATGTACACATCCCCGTATAACTCGTACAGCTCATCGTTCCACCTGATGCGATAGATACCGCCAACGCAAATTGGTCCGAAGATCTTGCGCAGAATCTTTCTCTCGAAGACACCAAGAGCAGCTGCATCTGACTGCGTCATTGTCTAGGCTTCCGCACCATACAGCAACACTGGAGTGATGAGCGTTTTGTATAGTGCAACCTTTGTCTTCCGAGAGAGGGCTCTATTATTAAAATGCCTACTGAGCCCAAAGTAGTACCTGTTGGCAAGTGTGATCCTCCGCATGATCTTCTGGCTGACATCATTGTTATTGGTCACTGCAGTTACCAAGTAGACAAATTCCTTGACAGACTCGAAGTTATAGTCGCCAGCAGTAAGGTGAGAGTCAAGACGCCGCGACTCTCTGCTACTGCACACCATAAACTTCGTTTTGCCCATGTTCACTGCAAGTCCAACTTTCGCTGATTCCTTTTCGATAGCTCCAAAAGCCGCAGTAACATAACGCTTGGGGAAAAATCGAAAACTACTTTAAAAAAGAACAAATTGCAAGTTCTTAAACTTTACAATTTATTGTTAGACTTAGCAATCGCGGAAAGGCTTGGCAGCGTGTGTGTGGCTATTGCGAGACGAAGATAACAACTGCCTGCTGCTCGCGACATCTGCATTGCCGAATACAAATCAAACTTACATGCTAGCTTAAGTATAAGAGTTTTTATGAGTATATTACTGGACAATTCAATAATCTCAGTAATTAAAGCTTATCTTAACAATTCATTTTTTATCCTTGTTCTAACTATTATTATGATCCAACACTTGGTACGACTAATAATATTAATGTCATCGGCGTAACCAAGGAGCTGGACACATTCGTTCCCCAGTATTGTGCCCGTCCGATGCACTCCAGCTTTCTTTATTATACTCTCCATCAGTAGATTAAAGAGCAAACATGACAGCGAGTCGACCTGTCTGAGACCCCGCTTGGTAACGATGGTTTCGGAATGGACATTTCCTACCTTGACAGAGCTGATGGTGTTGCTCAATGTCATGCTGCACAGCAGAATAAGCTTTTAGCTATACCAAGCTCAGACATGGTAGCGTGCAGGCGATCTCGCTGTGGGCTATCGAAGGCAGCTTTAAAATCGACAAACAGGTGGTAGGTGTCGATTTGGTTCTCGTGCGCTTTCTCCAAGATCTGGAGTAGTGTGAAGATCTGGTCGACCGTGGACCTTCCAGGACGAAAGCCGCATTGATGCGGTCCGACCAATGCTTCAGCACATGGCTTAAGTCTCTCACACATCACGCTCGTGAGAACCTTGTATGCGACGGGAAGAAGGCTAATGCCACGGTAATTGGTGCGCTGTGTAGCATCACCCTTCTTCAGGATAGCGCAGATTATACTGAGGTTCCAATCAACGGGCATGCTTTCCGATAGCCATACGCTGCTGATGAGCTGGTGCATGCACCCTACCAACTCATCGCCTCCGGCCTTAAACAATTCAGCCGGTAGCCCATCAGCTCCACCGGCTTTATTGTTTTTAAGTCGGCGCATTGCGACTTCGACCTCCGTATGGCTTGGGATGGGAACATTAACACCATCATCTCTGATTGGGGTTAGTGGATCAACTTCGTCAGGTTCGTCTTCACTGTTTCCAGCCAAAAGACTTTCAAAGTGATCCCGCCATAACCTCAGTACCATCTCCGCATCTGTGACAAGGTTTCCGTCATCACTCCTGCAGGCAAGCGATCCAGGCTTATACCCTTGAGTCATACGTTTGACTCCCCGGTAGAAGTCACGGGCATCATTCCTGCATCTGCTACTCTCCATCTTCTCAGACTCAAGCCTTTCTATCTCCCGCTTCTTCCTCTTGAAAAGGCACTTCTCATCTCGTCTCCGCGACCTATAAATATCTACTACCGCTCGAGTGGCTCCTGCTTGCAGCGTTCTTCTGTAGGCGGCGTCCTTTGCAGCAGTCGCTTCTCGATACTCCTTGTCATACCATGGATTCCTTTTCGGAGGTCGCTGGAATCCCAGAGTTTCCACAGCAGAAGTGGTTATGGCGTTCGATATGTCCGACCACATATCAGCAGTATTTATAGGCGTTGGAGAGAGTTCTGCCAGTCGGCATGAGAGTCGAGTGGAGAAGGCATCCTTATGTCATGTGACGGGCATCGGCTATACGCTCGGTCGAGCTCTGTATAGAAAGCATCCTTGGTAGCATCGTCGTTGTGGCGTGCGCATAGATGAGGCTGATGTTAAAGAATTTGGCAGCAATTCGGATCGTCGCAGTTCTCTCGCTATACGGTGTAAACTGCGAGACACGGTGCCGTAGCCTGGATCCTACGACGAAACCGCAACCAAACTCATGTCTACTATTATGACAGCTGTAGTATATATCACAGGCTTTCTTCCTCATGCAGCCCTGTCCAATCCATCGCATTTCCTGAAGATCCGTGATGTCAACCTTCAACTTATTGAGGGTATCCGCTAGTTGTTGAGCTGCACCGGGTCTATACAAAGTCCGTACATTCCAAGTGCATACTCTCAAATCATTGTCCTTTTTACATTTGCCATGGTCGTCAACGTTGTTTGGGTTCTTATCCGAGGCTCCTCTTGCATCCTTCACTGATGTTGGTTTTTACATGGGTGGATATCAATTCCGACGCCAAAACCTAATTTAAGGATTAAGATCCCGCCGCGCACTGTGGTTTACAACTCAGCGGGTGCTGAGTTACAATACAGGGGAAAAACGTAGAGGTAGTGTGTCGACTTGAAGAGTGAAGGGACAAGGATCGCACTGGCGCCCACCAAGTTGGACGCAGTCAGTAGTTTTACCTTGTGTTCTCTCCCCCATCCCCCCATCGTTGTGGCTTAGTTGGATGAATTGAAGGAGGACGACTCAGTTACCGACGTCACAGTGGTGGAATTGAAATCTCAGGTCGTCCCTAAGCATTCAGCAGATATAACTCTACCACTGTAAGGCAGGAGCCGCTGCCCTCCTTCTCCTTCTTGCTGAAGGGAGAGCAGACGCGGTCCTCATCCAAGAGCCATGGGTCTGTAAAGACCGAATCTCTGGTTTGAGGTCCTTCAAATGGAAGCTGTATGCAGCCGACGTAACAGGTAAAGCCCGCACCTACATTCTACCACGTTCAGATATGCCAATTTTCTTACAGCTAATTTCAGCGACGAAGATAATACTTCAGTCAGCTTAGAACGAAGTGAGGGATCTGTATCTCCTCCTACATGGGGCATGATCAGACTGATCCCCCGCCCCCAAACTTCTACGAGAGCTAGTAGAGACGCAAGAAGGCTGGCCCAAAGACCTAATAATCGGCTGCGACGCCAGCGCACATCGCACATAGTGCGGAAACACTGACATAAACGACAGAGGCGAGTCTAAACTTAACTTTCCCCTTTCGACTAGGCAAGTTAAGTGCAATCGCGGCAACGAGCCCACTTTCGTCATTAGTATTCGACAAGAGGTTTTGGACCTGACCCTTTTATCCAACTCTCTTGAATCCCATATTGTATCTTGAAAAGTTCTGGACGAACACTCCTTAACTGACCACAGATATATCGAGACTGTTACAGCACCCATCCCCTTACCAAAACCCATCCCCTTCCGTAACCTAAATAATTTAAACTGGATTCTTTTCAAGTATAAGCTGGAACGACTGATCCCCGTCTCCGCCCAGGCCACATGAGACAAATTGGGCATGTCAAGCGGAATTGCTGGTATCTTCTTTGACTTAATCAGGCTTCAATTAAAGCCTGCCCACTTAGAAGAAAGTCACGTCGTCCTAAGCCTCCATAGTGGACTCTTTCTTTAAACGAAGTGACAACTCGTGGACTACGACCAAAGAAGAAATGATGTCTGGTTGCACAGACAACCCTATGACATCCCCCCTACTACTACCCATATGGAGGTCTAGCCCACCACCTTCCCTTTTCATCTAAAGTAAGATTTTTGGGGCCATAAACAGCTTCAAGTCCTTCAAACCCCCCGGGCCGGATGGAATCAGACCTATCAGTCTCTCCTCTTTTATTGTCAAGTGTTGGAACGACTCCTAAGCGGCACTTTCTAGACAGAATCCCAAATAATTGTTTCTCATATGCTCAACACGCATATCGTAAAGGCAGGTCCACTCAGACTCTTAAGGAATTGGCTCTAGTAGCGTTCCTTGATATTGAACTGGCTTTCAACAACATTCTCTCAGAGCCAATCATTGAAGCTCTGACTAACTTAGGTACTCTTCTTCTTCTCTCGGCAATGTCAGCATAGCCAAAACAGTCACCAGATGCACCGCCCCAGGTGGCGTCCTTTCCCGCCTTCTATGAAACATGGTGGTAAACGAACTACTACAGGAACTACATGGGGGTAGGTGCTGGGTTGTGGCTTATGCTTATTATCTTCTCTGGAAAATGCCCAAAACTCTATGTGACCGGATGAACAACTCTCTTCGTTTTTTATCCAACTGGGCCACAAACAATGGACTATGGGTAAACCCAAGTAAAACCGAGCAATTCCTATTTACCACAAAATATATAATTTCTGCACACAGACTCAACACCCTACGCGGGAAAACAGAAACAGAAAACTTAATTGGAATGCGTGCATTGATGACAGAGCTCGAAGTCAAATGTCTTGCAGGTGAACTCGCGAGGGTGGGAACTGTTTCCACTCTTGACTATGAGAGTTAATATGTATCCATGCCTCTGGTGACGTGCAGGCTCATGATTGAAAACCACTTCGAGCATCTGACAGACATAAGGTGGGAAACAACCTCAAGATGCAAAACGACTCGTCTTACTTGGCCAACTCGGTCAAAAGATCGCTCATCCAACCTATGCATGCTAGCACCTAATTGTTGCTCAGCAGTCATTCGTGCTCTTACGGAACTGTGGTTAGTGGGGATCCATTCCTCCAGACTGTCCGTTAACTCTGACAACTTTGTAGAAGATGTGGAAACGGGGACGAAGAAGAGACAGTAACTCACTTCATCCGCCACTGCCCAGCTCTCAGTCATTATAGAATGAGGTTTCTAGGGGTATACTTCTTCAAAAATCTCGCGAAGCTGTTCGTAATGCAATCCGAACAGCTCTCGAGTTATATCCGTGCCACGGGATGGATTTATAATGTGTGCGACCCACTTGCACATCTATCCACTCGGTACTATGCTTTGCTTAAATGAGGCCTTTTGACCCATAATGGTATCACAACGGGCCGAACTACGGCCCAAGTGGGTTGGTGCTCTCTTGGTACCAACAGCCATTCAACCTAACTTACCCTACACTGTCGAGAATAAAAAATGTAGCTTCGCTTTTCTGGAGCAACTAGCTCGACGAGCAGAGTTCCGCGGAAAACTCAATAAGCCAAAAAAGGTGGGTGGGTTGTAATAAAAATGTAATGTTTCTAAACTTGCAATTTGTTTTAATTAAAGTAGTTTTCGATTTTTCATAAGTTTCTGGAAGAAATTGCCGAAAATAAGAGGCTAAAACAATGAATTCTCTTAGCTGTGAACAATTTTGGAGTGTTGGTAATCGATTTAAAGCTTGAATTTTTCGTGAATTTGGCTTGATTTCTCTGTGGCTTAATTCATATTCAAGATACTCTTTTCTTGTGAGAAAGGAACATTTGGTGACATTAAATGAAACTCCAGCCCAACCTAATGTCTTCAATACGGTCCGCAATCTAACCAGGGCCCCTTCTTTGCTTTCTGCTATTTTGAGGCATCATCAATATACACAATTGCATAAGTGTAAGCTAAAGCCCCTAAAGCCTTCATTATAGCCTGCTGGAACACAGATGGTGCGTTCTTTAAACCAAACGGCATTGTCAAGAACTCGTATTGACCCTCTGGCGTTACAAATGCAGTTCGTTCGATTGAGACCTCGTGAACTGGTATTCAGTAAAAGCAGCTTGCCATATCTATGCACGACAAAATATTTAGCACCACTAAATTTGGCAATTTGGTCTGAGATAACGGGCAACGGGTACTTATCAGCAACTGTGTTTTCATTTAGCATGCGATGGTCCACACACAGCCGATCGGTGCCATTTTTTCTTTTTAACTAGCATCGTAGGGTTCCCTAGTCTTTGGTATTACATCAATAAACCATTCTAAATAACATTTTAAAATATTTATCAAGGTTGCCTTATCAAGATTATCAAGTTCACTATTCGATTCTATGACATCTTCATAATTGGCAATTATTAACGATTCTACTCTTTTGGTTTTGTAAATTTGAAATTTGTAAGCGTTCATGGTTACGCAAAAGCCATTGCTTGAAATTGTTTCATGTTTCATATTAACATGTATCAAAATCTCAAAATAATATTGCTCAATATTTATATTACATAATAATTTTTGAGTGCTACATATTGAAACATTACTTATGCCGTTCAAATTAACAATATTATTAATTCATTTGTCAATATTATTAATAAATTTATCGGCGACACTTTCCTTAACCAAGAAACATTCAGCTCCAGAGTCAAAGCAAAAGGGAACGGACTCATCGGTTGAACTACATATTGTTCCTGATGGAGGAGCTACAGTAGAGATGTCTACATGAAAAAGTGTCCTTTTGAAAAAGCGAATGCGAAGTGCACAAGCTTATCGCTTTTGAAACATTTGACAGCTTAACGGTCTTTTAATCTTTGCGTTGAACTTCCGTAGTGACTTTTTCCTTGGATTAGAGTATATATGTTCAGACTTTCTACAATAATTGCATTTCACTTGCGCTCCGGGCCTTATGTAGATGCGTTGTCATCTAGGCTCTGCTTCTTAAAAGTGTGCACTTGTAGTTGTTGTTGCATTTCATTTCGGGTTTAAATATTGTTTGTGACAACCCAACGTGACAATTTGTCATCAATTTGTGTCATGTGGGTCAGAGCTAATAAAAACTCGATTTTCTCCAGATGATAAGATTTAAATTTTGTCATTAGTAAGGTGCCAATTCGGCTGCCTGTTCAAAATTTTTATCAGTATGGCAGCAGACGTTTCGATGCCAACAAAGCGTTGAACGAAGAGTTCTTTAAATTGTGACCATGTGATGCCAGCAAAGCATATTTGGGACAGCCATAATGATGCACTTCACTCTGTCGCCTTACTTAAAGTTATCAGCAGGCTGCACCAGCTCCCTCAGGATTACATTTTGGCGGAGTTATATGTTTTCCCTTGACGATGCTCTTGTTGTCTGCATACTTTTGATGATTCCCAAAAGGTTATTCGTTTGCACTTGTAAAACTGCCAAGTATGCATCGGTGATATTTGGAGGCAAAGCAGATTTCACTTCTGATGTCGCAGATTCATAAATTTCAGGTGGCTGGTCTGCCACGTTGACACACAAAATTTGGGAGTGAAGAGTATTCCAGCCGGTGCGTGCAATTATCTTAATTCAACTGCTTTGATTTGCTGTTCACGCATCGATCTATGCTTCTCTGCACACACAAGCTGGGCTACACTTGTCGACAGCGCCAGTCATTTTCTACGCCACAGTCAAATTCTAAAAAGGATTTCACAACATACGAAACTCATAGCGCTGCAGCGTATTGCAAACACAGTGGAAAAACTATGTTCATTATATGACAGATACGTACAGTGGTCAAAATATGTTCATAATGCGACATACATGTAAATTATGGTACATAAATACAGTTGAGTTATTGAAAAACAATAAATATTCGTTAGTTACCTCTTGGATACCGGGGATAACTATTACCATGCCTTGGGTGTCGCGTTTCTTTAGCCACCTTCATAACATTAGATACTGTATCAGAAAAACCGATATCATGATGTATGCATTGATGAACAGCATTGGACTTGGTGATCGGGATACAAGAGAACTGTTGTTTCTATGATTTAAAGGCAGAATATATTAGTTAAGAACAGTTTTTTTTTATTATTCGTTGGATTAGAAAAGCATAAATCTACCTTAAACTTGGTGAACTACGTTGGTCATTAATATACGAGTGTCCAGGATGTAAGTGACCAGTCTTCACACATGCCAGCGATTCTTGTGATGGATGTATTGAAGCATCTTGTAGTTCCAGCATCTAATAAAAATGAATATTGGATTATCTTTGGTTTGTGAATTCGTAAAATACCTTATTCCCAAAATGCCCAAAATATATAACCATTTTATTTTTGAAAGATTATATTCTACATATGGCCATGCGCTAGTGTCCCGGATTGATATATTTTGTAAATATTAGCTAAAGCAACACCATAGACATTTTGCTCACTGCTCACTAGACGGAATTGCCAAATACGTAATATAAATTATACGTAAATATGTATGAATATAAGTGAAGGACATTGGTGCCCTAGGCTGAAGCTAGTGGTGACAAAGTCCTGGATCATACTTACAATGTTTTCCTGGAAAAGTGTGATTTGATACGCCCGACCGTATAATATTCTCTGAATTACGTGAGAGTAAATCGGTATCCTGATTGTACAATGCACTATGGGATATTTTCCCATTTTTCGGGTATTTATAAATAACTTTTAAACTAAGCTAGATACTTTGGTACGGTTTTTTATACTCTCTGCAAGAGTATATTGGGATTGTGCAAAGATATGTAACAGGCAGAAGGAGGCGTGGCAGACCCCATAAAGTAAATATATTCTAGATCAGCATCACAAGCCGAGTCGATATAGCCATGTCCGTCTGTCCGTCTGTCTGTCTGTCCGTATGAACAAACAGATTTCAGAGATTGTAAGAGCTACAAGTTCGAGCTTGGTGTCAAACGATCACATAATTAGTCAGTCAATACAAGAATTTTTTTTTTTCGATGCCATGCCCCATTCGGCCACAATAAGCAAAAAACTGGACACACCTCAGAAAAAATAGGTGTTTTCGGCAATTATCTCAGTAACTATGGCACCTAGGATCACCAATTCTGGAACCGGAGGTTCCTAACGACGGCATAGTTGCATTGCCATTTAAAATTTTGGACTGCCACGCCCACTTTTCAAACATTTGATAAAAAAGTCTCCAATCTTCAATGACGTATTTAGCGAACTTGTTCTTATCGTACAGTATTGTTGTTTATAATTCGTGTGGAGACTAACTATATTAAACTATCCTGAAAGGCGCATTAAAATCGGACTATAAACAAGAAAACTAGAAGCGTTACAATATTGATAATTGAACACAATATATACAGCCTCAGACCAACGCGCTGCAACCCTATCAGTTGCACCACGCACCACTTTCAAGAATTCTCCGATTATCAGCGTTTACATCGTATTCATACAAACACACATTCGTTTGAAATTATATGTATGAATGTGTGTATTCGGCGCGGCCAGCGTCTGCCGGCAGCGCTGTCGCCATACAAGCATCGAGAACGTTCGAACATGTGTTTGTATGTTTCTGTCTCGCGTAATTGATCTTTTGTTAACTATTCGCATTGCCAGCATTCGAACCTACAGCCTCAGACCAACGCGCCGCAACTCTATCAGTTGCACCTGCCAGTTGCGACTGCCGGCAGACGAAAGGAGAAAAGGAGGCGTGGCAGCTCAAAATTTTTAATGGCATTGCATTAAGGCTGTGTCTAGGAACCTGCTTACCAGAAATGGTGTTCCTTAGTTCCATAATTACTGAGTTATTGGCCTAAAACTACATTTTTTTTCGAGGTTTCTCATTGCGGTGGGCGGTAAGGGGCGTGGCAAAAATAACGGACTTTCATTATAAATTTGGTGGCTTTAGCTGCTGTAGTTTAAAAGATCCAGGTGTTCATACGGACGGACAGACAGACGGACATTGCTATATCGACTCGGCTGTTGATGCTGATCAAGAATATATATATATATGCTCTAGAGCTCACAAAGCTAATTTTAACGCAACGTTGTACAAGCGAGTAACCTATGCGGTTGCCCATCTTGGGCCATTACTTTTTTCGTTATTCTACAATGATATGCCTTTAGAAATTTCTTACTCCCGGATTCTGATTTATTCTGATTTCCTTGATCATTTATTTGGGATTTCTCTATCTCAAATAAATGACATTCTCAATTCTTTAAATAAGATGCTTGATCTTATTTTTGTTTTAGACCCATCATTTCCATATGTTTCCCGTATTGCTCCCCTTTCTATTCCTGAAGATCCATATCACCCGACTTTGGAATTGTTGATGGATTTGCCTACCCAAATGGTTAAGTCCAGCTCGAGACCCAGCAAGCGTATTCGCCAGTTTCGGAAGGCTGATTTTAATAAGTTAAATCAGCTTTTATCCCAGACTGACTGGTCATGGCTGTTCAAGTGCAGGGATATGGATGAAGCAGTTGCATTTGTTTATCTTACTCTAAATAATTTATTTGAACTTTGTGTTCCATCTTGTGTTCCTAGTATCTCTAAAAGCCCGATTTGGTTTACACGTGAATTGACACGTTTAAAAAACATTAAATCTAAATTTTATAAGAAATTTAGGGAATCTGGCTCTTCCCTGGATCTCTCTCGTTATGTAATTGCTCGATCTGATTTCTCTGCATTGAACAGCCTGTGCTATCGGAATTACCTTAGAAGCTGTGGTCAGCAGTTTCGAAGTAATCCTAAATTTTTTTATAACTTCGTTAATGCGAAGCGCAAATCATCAACACTTCCTTCCTCAATGGTCTTTGAAAATGAGACTGCTAACTCTGATCAGGCTATAGCCGATTTATTTGCTGATTTTTTCCAATCAACTTATTGCATTCATCAAAATAATCTAAACTTGCCTTATCCTTACCATGTAAATGCTTCTAATTGTAATTTTAGGCCATTGATCACTGAAGAATCGCTTTTGAGTGATCTAAAGGCTGTTAAACCTGTTCTTTCCCCGGGCCCGGATGGAGTTCCTGGTTGCGTGCTCAGAAACTTTGACGACCAACTATTGAAGCCTTTGTATACATTATTTAATTTGTCTGTTGAGTCTTTGTGCTTTCCTGACATTTGGAAAGCATCTTTTATTATTCCCCTTCATAAAAAGGGTACTAAATCTGACACTTGTAACTATAGGGGTATCTCAAAGTTGTCTGCAATTCCTAAAACTTTTGAGAAATTAATAACTTCTCAATTGCAACATCTTTATAGATCTATTGTTTCATCTTGCCAGCTCGGGTTTATGAAATATAGATCTACTACCACTAACTTATTAGATTTTACTTCCATTGTTATACAGTGGTTTCAAAATAAATTGCTAACAGATGTCATTTACACTGATTTTAGCATGGCTTTTGATATCGTTAATCATTGTCTTTTAATACATAAACTTAATATGCTTGGATTTCCAGATAAATTAATTCTTTGGAATGTGAACTATTTATGTTCTAGAACTCAAAAAATTTATTTTAATGGCACGTTATCCAAGCCCGTGCGTGTTACCTCGGGGGTTCCTCAAGGAAGCCATCTTGGGCCTTTACTTTTTTCACTATTCATTAATGGTTTGCCTTCAGCGATTTCTAGTTCCCGGGTTCTGATGTATGCCGATGATGTAAAACTTTGTTTGTCACGAACTGACTCTTGCCTGAGTCACGGTCTACAAAGCGATCTCGACACACTTCAAGCCTGGTGTGTAGTTAAATTACTACATCTCAATTTTAGTAAATGTAACGTAATGTCCTATAGTAGGCGAATTCCAACCTATTATAACTACTTTCCTGACGGCAAGCCTCTTCAGAGAATAGAGTCGGTTAATGTTTTGATTATCCTTTTCGATCCAAAACTAAAGTTTGATAAGCACATCTCTTCTGTTGCTAATCGAGCATTCGGTGCCTTGGGTTTCCCTACCTAACAAAAACTCTTTATACTTCACTTGTACGCCCTATTCTTGAATATGGATCGTGTGTATGGTCTCCCCAATACATGATTCATCAGGACAGATTAGAATCTGTACAAAAACAATTTCTTCTGTTTGCCTTAGGGGCCTTAGCTGGAATACTAATATTAGACTACCTTCGTATCGTAGTAGACTTTTATTGATTAACCTTCCTTCCCTTTCGGATGCTTGGTGTAGTTTTCATTCTTCCTCGTATCTAATTAGCCAAATTAGATTTGCTGTTCCGATCCTAAATACTAGAAACTTTCTTCCTTTGTCCCTTCAACGTTGTACCACGAATTATGCTTTACATAATCCGTTTCGTATCCTATGTACTAACTATAATAGTTTTTCTCATGTAGTGTGTGGAGCCACTTCTTTATCAACACTTAGAATATCACTCGAGCCGACTGTAAAAGACCCCGTACTCCCATAGAAGTGCGCATTTGTATTCAATTTGAATTCAAATTTTCAAATGAAATTTAAATATTTTCATTTTATATGTACATTTTGAATTTTAATTAAAAAAAATTAAATTAACAATTCGCATTGCCAGCATTCGAACCTACAGCCTCAGACCAACGCGCTGCAACCCTATCAGTTGCACCACGCACCACTTTCAAGAATTCTCCGATTATCAGCGTTTACATCGTATTCATACAAACACACATTCGTTTGAAATTATATGTATGAATGTGTGTATTCGGCGCGGCCAGCGTCTGCCGGCAGCGCTGTCGCCATACAAGCATCGAGAACGTTCGAACATGTGTTTGTATGTTTCTGTCTCGCGTAATTGATATTTTGTTAACAATTCGCATTGCCAGCATTCGAACCTACAGCCTCAGACCAACGCGCCGCAACTCTATCAGTTGCACCTCGCGCCACTTTCAAGAATTCTCCGATTATCACCATTTACATATTATTCATACAAACACACATTCGTTTCAAATTATATGTATGCATATATGTATGTATGTATGTATTCGGCGCGGCCAGCGTCTGCCGGCAGCGCTGTCGCCACACAAGCATCGAGAACGTTCGAACATGTGTTTCGAAAGGAAAGTACAGTAAAAAATCAGTATCGAGATATTACAATGTGAATTACTTGCATTAAAACACGTTGAAACAAAAACAATCTAAGCATAATCAAACACACAACTGTTTGTTTGTATTCGAATACACATACGTTTGACAATATGTATATGATGCAAATATGTATGTATGTATGTGTGTATTCGGCGCAGCCAGCGACCGCGGGCAGCGCTGCCGACACACAGGCAGCGAAAACGTTCGAACATGTGCTTGTGTGTTTCTATCTGGTTTGCACCAATGGGTTGATATTGCGTTCAATTATCAATATTGTAACGCTTCTAGTTTTCTTGTTTATAGTCCGATTTTAATGCGCCTTTCAGGATAGTTTAATATAGTTAGTCTCCACACGAATTATAAACTACAATACTGTACGATAAGAACAACTTCGCTAAAAACGGCATTGAAAGTTGAATACTATTTTATCAAATGTGGGAAAAGGGGGTGTGGCAGTCAAAAATTTTAGATGACAATAAAACTATGTTATCGATAGGAACCTCCCGTACCAGAATTGGTGAACCTAGGTGCCATAGTTACTGAGATATTTGCCGAAAACACCAATTTTTTACGAGGTGTGTCCAGTTTTTTGTTTATTGCGGGCGAATGGGGCGTGGCGTCGAAAAAAAAAAATTCTTGTATTGACTGACTAAATATGTGATCGTTTGACACCAAACTCGAACTTGTAGCTCTTACCATTTCTGAAATCTGTTTGTTCATACGGACAGACAGACAGACGGACATGGCTATATCGACTCGGCTTGTGATGCTGATCTAGAATATATTTACTTTATGGGGTCTGCCACGCCTCCTTTTGCCTGTTACATACTTTTGCACAAACCCAATATACTCTTGCAGAGAGTATAAACACACTTTGTAAACGAGATGTCTCTTTTGTTAAAGGTAGGATTTTGATGCCACTTTCAGAATAGTTTGATTTGATATGTCTCTATACGAATGTTGAATTACAACACTCTACTATATGTGAATAAATGGACATCAAGACTTGATTGGTTGAGCACAAAAATTGAACTAACTTTATTTCTTAAAATCCTAGACCTTATATAGCTACAAATTACAGCGGAGTACAGCTCTCCTCTAAGAATTTGGTGTTGTACCCCACGCAAAGAATAGAGCGTGGTTTCATATTTAGAAGTATTTTACGTTTACGTTTACGTCGTTTCTTAAAATAATCGCTGCGTTGTTAATTTCTGTTAATATAATATGTTCGTGCTTGAACAATATGAATAATTGCCTTAAAAACGGCATTGAAGTTTAAAAGTTTGGTTTCGCTCTTATGAGAAAAGGAGGCGTGGCAGCTCAACATTTTTAATGGCATTGCATTAAGGCTGTGTCTAGGAACCTGCTTACCAAATGGTGTTCCTTAGTGCCATAATTACTGAGTTATTGGCCTAAAACTACATTTTTTTTTCGAGGTTTCTCATTGCGGTGGGCGGTAAGGGGCGTGGCAAAAATAACGGACTTTCATTATAAATTTGGTGGCTTTAGCTGCTGTAGTTTAAAAGATCCAGGTGTTCATACTGTAGTAGGCCGCACATCACAATCAGCTGTTAGAATATAAGTATTAGTATAAGCATAAGTATAAGAGTATAGGAATAATGAGAAAGAAGAAGAAAATGGAATGGAGGGAGTTCAGAGCGAATGTTGAAGAAGAGCAGACGCATTAAAATTAAGTCTCAAAAGTAAAGTAGTGAAAAGTGAAAGAAAGAAACAATTAATAACTGATCTATATACTGAATTGATAAGAGTTAAATAAATATTAAAAATACAAAACTACAATCTCAGAAGTGGTATAATAAACACCACAATAAATCCAGAACTTTTTTCAACCGAACAATTAAAACGGTGGTTGTCTGCGTTGAATATGCCAACGACTGGCACAAAAACTGAATTGGCAATCAGATTGAATGATGTGCACGTCGAAATTCGCGGCCTGTTGCCCCCATTAGAAGGTGATGATCTGGACCAGTTGCTCGTGGAAAGCGAGGGTACGCCAACAATGGCACAAGCGGCAACAAGCGGCACACGTCATCACAGTAACGACGCGGCGTCTGAAAACACCATTGAGGGATCCAGTGCACTTGTAATGGCTTGCGATGAGGCAACAGCGAATTCGGCAAATCTTGAAAATAACCCCGAAAATCTAGAAGGCGTCCATGTAGAAAATGTTGCGAGCGGCGCCACTCACCAAAGCAACGGGGCCTTGCTAGAGCAGTTTCTACAGCGTCTCTTACGTATAGAAGCACAGCAACGAAATAACGGAATGATGGCAGAAAACACAGAAAGATTAGAAGCTGGCGAAATAGACGAGAGAGTAAACGAGACGGCCACACGTATCGACGAAAAACCGTCTGTCTCTCTCACTCTTGCAAAAGAAGTGTTGCCAGACTTTAATGGCGAGTCGTGCGCAAAAAAATGGATCGTGCAGTTGAAAAACGTAACCGAGATATATAATTTAAACAATGTTTATTCTCGACTATTATTCATCTGTAAGATGAAAGCCAACGCACAAAAATGGTTACACGCAGAGCCATCTCGCATAAGGGAGCCGTTCGCTATACTCTGCGAACAGCTGATCGCAACATTTGGCGACAAAACTTCAAAGGCTGAGATGCGTCGACTTTTCGAGATCCGCAAATGGCAAGTATCAGAAACTTTTGCGGAATACTTGGAGGAGAAACTGGCGCTGGCCAGAGACGTTCACATCGATGAAGACGAGATGATGGATCAGGTGATCGACGGTATACCGGACAATAGCATGCGCATCCAAGCGCGTTTGCAGAACTTTGCTAGTCCCAGGCAAATGGTGCACGCATTCAGAGGGGTGCGCCTGACATCGGCGATGGACAACACGCAGCAAAAAGATAGGCGTATGGACATACGCTGTCGTAACTGCAATTCCAGAGGTCATCTATACAAGGAGTGCAAAAAACCAAAGCGCGAGGCAGGGTCATGTTTCGCTTGCGGTGCTACGGACCATTGGGTGGCCAAATGTCCACTCAGGAAAGGCGCAGAGAGCAATGAAGCTAAAGAGACCAACAACAGCTATGTAAGATTATTAGAAATTAATTTTGTTGACATTCCTAACAGCCCATTAATTGCAGCGTGCCTCATAGATTCGGGGAGTCCAGTATCATTAATAAAACGTTGCCATTGGCCTGAAGTTGCCCAGTTATATCCGGTTAAAAATTTTTATTTTGGGTTGAACAAAAGTCAACTCACAACTTACGGAAAAGTATTATGTTATGTAATGAAAGACACATTAAAAATTTATTTTCATTTAATCGTTTTTCCCGATGAATGTATGAGCCACGCAGTAGTTCTTGGGAGGGATTTTATGGACGCTTGCAATTTAAACATTGATTTAAGTTCGCTTAAAATGGTAACGGTGGTGAAAGCTGAAAAACTTATAGAACACACATGCAAAGAAATTCGGACGAAAAAAGACGACAAGACAGACGCACAAAATGAAAAAAACATTAATGTTAAAACGAGTGAAAATGTAAAAGAAGACTAAGACAATGTTAAGGTCAATGTTAAAATGAGTGAAAATGTAAAAGAAGACGAAACCAATGTTAATGTCGATATTAGAATGAGTGACGATGTTAAGATATTAAAGAATGAGTGCGACAATCATGTAAAAGCAACCGAAACTGGTATGGAACACATAGATAAAGAAACTGATAGTGCGTGCAAAACTGTTAGGGAGGGTACGACTGTTAGTGATTGTAAAACTGTTAGTGATGGTGAAACTCTTATTGATTGTAAAACTGTTAGTGATGGTGAAACTCTTAATGATTGTAAAACTGATAGTCGTTGTAAAACTGTTACTGATCATAAAACTGTTAAGGAACAGGGAATCGAGTGCAATGAGAATGTTGAGACTGTTATTGCAACAGAAAATGTTAAAGAAAGAGGGAAAGCAGTATACGATGGATGGAATTATGAATTAATAGATGGAAAAAAGGGAGATGATATAAAACAAGATGAAACGGTGGATATACTGGAAAATATTAAAATCGTTGAAAATAGAAGAGAATTTGATCAGCCAAGTGAAAACTTCGAAAGAGACATGCTGAAAATATATTATGTTGACATGGAACATAATAAAATAGAATACAAAATTGATGAAAAAGTTGAGTGTAATACAAGAATGAAATTTCAGAATTTAGTGGCAAATAGTTACGTAAATGCTATTAGACCAGATAAACCATTAATTAGATGCGAAATGAACTTGAATATTGAAAAGTCAAAGCCTTTTAGTTGTTCGCCACGAAGGTTGGGCATATTCAGAAAAGGAAAAGTTGCAGACAATGCTGGACGATTATTTAAAAGAAGGAATTATTAGACCCAGTGAGTCTGAGTATGCGTCACCAATAGTTCTTGTGAAGAAGAAAACGGGAGATTTAAGATTATGCATAGATTTTAGAAAATTGAACAAGATTATGATCAAAGACAACTTGCCCCTTGCCGTTAATTGATGATTTATTAGATAGACTAGTTAACAAGTCAGTGTATTCAAAACTTGATCTAAAAAATGGATATTTTCACGTGTTTGTAAACGAAGAGTCAATAAAGTACACTGCGTTTACAACACCACTAGGGCAATATGAGTTTTTAAAAATGCCAATGGGATTAAAAAATGCATCTCATGTGTTTCAAAGATTTATAAACAAAGTTTTTGAAGACATGATTAGAAAAAACAAAGTTATTGTATACATGGACGACATAATGGTAGCTAGCTCAGACATAGATGAACATATGGAAACGTTAGAGGAAGTTTTCAAGCGATTGGTCCAAAACAAACTGGAACTTAGATTAGACAAATGTGAATTTTTACAAGAAAAGATAAAATATTTAGGGTATTCGATATCTAAAGAAGGTATTACGGCGGACGATAAGGGATTAGAAGCAGTCAGAAATTTTCCAGTTCCAAGCAACCCACATTCGGTAAAGAGCTTTTTGGGTTTGTGTTCGTACTTCCGCAGATTCATTAAAGATTTTTCTTTAATTGCAAAGCCATTATATGACCTCTTGAAGAAAGATAGACTTTTTAGGTTCGGAGAAAAGGAACTAGATTGCTTTCTCAATCTTAATGAAAAATTGATCCAATCACCAATATTATCGATATATGACCATAGAGATGACACAGAGCTTCATTGCGATGCGAGTGCTCTGGGTTTCGGAGCGGTGTTGTTACAAAAAAAACGCGATGGTAAAATGCATCCAGTGTTTTACTTCTCAAAACGTACGACGGAAGTAGAATCAAGATACCATAGTTTCGAATTGGAAACATTAGCGATTATATACGCGTTGCACAGATTCCGTATATACTTACAGGGCAAACATTTTAAAATAATTACAGACTGCAATTCTCTTACTCTTACTCTTAATAGAACAGAATTGAATCCCAGGATAGCAAGATGGGCACTGGAACTGCAAGAGTATGACTATGAGTTAGTACATAGGGCAGGAAAGAGAATGCAACACGTCGATGCTTTGAGTAGATGCAATGAGGTAATGGTTATTCAGACAAACAGTTTCGAAGACAACCTGGTTATTTGTCAAGCAAAAGATTCGGTAATAGCAAAGATAAAAATGTTATTGGAAAAATCGGAACACAAACTTTTTGAAATGAGGAACGGAGTAGTATACAGAAAAACAAATGATAAAAGATTATTATTTTATGTTCCAACAGAAATGGAGGACCACGTGTTATACAAATACCATGACGAGTTAGGGCACATAGGCCGAGACAAAATGATTGACGCGATCAGCAAAAGTTATTGGTTCCCTCATGTCAAAGAAAAGGCAGTAAGGCACATAGAAAATTGTTTAAGATGCGTGGCATTTTCTCCAAAAAGCGGCAAAGGAGAAGGATTTTTAAATAGCATTCCAAAAGGAAATAAGCCTTTCGAAACAATTCATATTGACCATTTTGGACCAGTGGAAGCAGGGAGATCGAAAAAGCATGTTTTTTTGGTGATTGATGGGTTTACAAAATTTGTAAGACTGTATACAACAAAGACAACAAACACAAAAGAAGTTGTTGCAGCGTTGAATGACTATTTTAGAGCTTATAGTAGGCCTAAGTGCATAATTTCAGACAGAGGCACATGCTTTACTTCCACAGAATTTGAGGAATTCGCGAACGAAAAACATATCCAGCACATAAAGATAGCAACAGGCTCACCCCAAGCTAACGGGCAAGTGGAAAGGGTCAATCGAACCATGGGACCAATGATTGCCAAGTTGACACAGCCAGACAAGGGCATATATTGGGATAAAGCAATAGAAAGTGTAGAACACGCATTAAACAATACATTGCACAGAAGCATTAGGGAACACCCCAGCAAGATGCTTTTTGGGACTAATCAAAGGGGGGAGGTGTTGGACGATCTCAAAGAAAAATTAGCTGAGATAAACGAAATAGAAGACACATGCAATTTAGAAGAAATAAGAAAAAAAGGGGAAATTAATCAGCAACACTCACAGGCATATAACGAAGAATATTATAATAGAAGAAAGAAAAGTCCAACTGAATACCAGGAAGGGGATTATGTTATGGTGAAAAACTTTGACAGCACTGCAGGAGCGTCCAAGAAACTGATACCTAGACATAAGGGACCGTACGTAATCGACAAAGTACTCAAAAACAATAGATTTTTGCTTAAAGATGTCGAAGGTTTTCAGCTTGCACGTAACCCTTATCAAGGGGTATGGAGCGGACAAAATATGAAACATTGGATAAAAAAAAAAAAAATGAGTAAATTTGTAAATTAGCATATAGTCTAAAGAATAATAACATAACACACAATTGTAAAATGTAATTTAAAACCTACAAATAATATTTAGTTATTAAGTTGCCAAATAAAAGTTAGAGTTTAAGGTTGAAAAAAAAAGAATATAAAGAAATAATGGAGAATTAGGTTAAGACAATCAAAATTGTTATCTCATAAGATCAGGAGATCTTAAATGGTCAGGACGGCCGAGTTGTAGTAGGCCGCACATCACAATCAGCTGTTAGAATATAAGTATTAGTATAAGCATAAGTATAAGAGTATAGGAATAATGAGAAAGAAGAAGAAATGGAATGGACGGAGTTCAGAGCGAATGTTGAAGAAGAGCAGACGCATTAAAATTAAGTCTCAAAAGTAAAGTAGTGAAAAGTGAAAGAAAGAAACAATTAATAACTGAACTATATACTGAATTGATAAGAGTTAAATAAATATATAAAATACAAAACTACAATACGGACGGACAGACAGACGGACAGAGAGACGGACATTGCTATATCGACTCGGCTGTTTATGCTGATCAAGAATATATATATATGCTCTAGAGCTCACAAAGCTAATTTTAACGCAACGTTGTACAAGCGAGTAACCTATGCGGTTGCCCATCTTGGGCCATTACTTTTTTCGTTATTCTACAATGATATGCCTTTAGAAATTTCTTACTCCCGGATTCTGATTTATTCTGATTTCCTTGATCATTTATTTGGGATTTCTCTATCTCAAATAAATGACATTCTCAATTCTTTAAATAAGATGCTTGATCTTATTTTTGTTTTAGACCCATCATTTCCATATGTTTCCCGTATTGCTCCCCTTTCTATTCCTGAAGATCCATATCACCCGACTTTGGAATTGTTGATGGATTTGCCTACCCAAATAGTTAAGTCCAGCTCGAGACCCAGCAAGCGTATTCGCCAGTTTCGGAAGGCTGATTTTAATAAGTTAAATCAGCTTTTATCCCAGACTGACTGGTCATGGCTGTTCAAGTGCAGGGATATGGATGAAGCAGTTGCATTTGTTTATCTTACTCTAAATAATTTATTTGAACTTTGTGTTCCATCTTGTGTTCCTAGTATCTCTAAAAGCCCGATTTGGTTTACACGTGAATTGACACGTTTAAAAAACATTAAATCTAAATTTTATAAGAAATTTAGGGAATCTGGCTCTTCCCTGGATCTCTCTCGTTATGTAATTGCTCGATCTGATTTCTCTGCATTGAACAGCCTGTGCTATCGGAATTACCTTAGAAGCTGTGGTCAGCAGTTTCGAAGTAATCCTAAATTTTTTTATAACTTCGTTAATGCGAAGCGCAAATCATCAACACTTCCTTCCTCAATGGTCTTTGAAAATGAGACTGCTAACTCTGATCAGGCTATAGCCGATTTATTTGCTGATTTTTTCCAATCAACTTATTGCATTCATCAAAATAATCTAAACTTGCCTTATCCTTACCATGTAAATGCTTCTAATTGTAATTTTAGGCCATTGATCACTGAAGAATCGCTTTTGAGTGATCTAAAGGCTGTTAAACCTGTTCTTTCCCCGGGCCCGGATGGAGTTCCTGGTTGCGTGCTCAGAAACTTTGACGACCAACTATTGAAGCCTTTGTATACATTATTTAATTTGTCTGTTGAGTCTTTGTGCTTTCCTGACATTTGGAAAGCATCTTTTATTATTCCCCTTCATAAAAAGGGTACTAAATCTGACACTTGTAACTATAGGGGTATCTCAAAGTTGTCTGCAATTCCTAAAACTTTTGAGAAATTAATAACTTCTCAATTGCAACATCTTTATAGATCTATTGTTTCATCTTGCCAGCTCGGGTTTATGAAATATAGATCTACTACCACTAACTTATTAGATTTTACTTCCATTGTTATACAGTGGTTTCAAAATAAATTGCTAACAGATGTCATTTACACTGATTTTAGCATGGCTTTTGATATCGTTAATCATTGTCTTTTAATACATAAACTTAATATGCTTGGATTTCCAGATAAATTAATTCTTTGGAATGCGAACTATTTATGTTCTAGAACTCAAAAAGTTTATTTTAATGGCACGTTATCCAAGCCCGTGCGTGTTACCTCGGGGGTTCCTCAAGGAAGCCATCTTGGGCCTTTACTTTTTTCACTATTCATTAATGGTTTGCCTTCAGCGATTTCTAGTTCCCGGGTTCTGATGTATGCCGATGATGTAAAACTTTGTTTGTCACGAACTGACTCTTGCCTGAGTCACGGTCTACAAAGCGATCTCGACACACTTCAAGCCTGGTGTATAGTTAAATTACTACATCTCAATTTTAGTAAATGTAACGTAATGTCCTATAGTAGGCGAATTCCAACCTATTATAACTACTTTCCTGACGGCAAGCCTCTTCAGAGAATAGAGTCGGTTAATGTTTTGATTATCCTTCTTGATCCAAAACTAAAGTTTGATAAGCACATCTCTTCTGTTGCTAATCGAGCATTCGGCGCCTTGGGTTTCATAAAGCGGTGGTCTAAGGAATTTGACGATCCCTACCTAACAAAAACTCTTTATACTTCACTTGTACGCCCTATTCTTGAATATGGATCGTGTGTATGGTCTCCCCAATACATGATTCATCAGGACAGATCAGAATCTGTACAAAAACAATTTCTTCTGTTTGCCTTAGGGGCCTTAGCTGGAATACTAATATTAGACTACCTTCGTATCGTAGTAGACTTTTATTGATTAACCTTCCTTCCCTTTCGGATGCTTGGTGTAGTTTTCATTCTTCCTCGTATCTAATTAGCCAAATTAGATTTGCTGTTCCGATCCTAAATAATAGAAACTTTCTTTCTTTGTCCCTTCAACGTTGTACCACGAATTATGCTTTACATAATCCGTTTCGTATCCTATGTACTAACTATAATAGTTTTTCTCATGTAGTGTGTGGAGCCACTTCTTTATCAACACTTAGAATATCTCTTCTCTCCTACATATCTAATCGCGTGCCTTACCGTTGATCAACGCGTTACTAACATTTGACTTAAATTTTATTTAATTTTTTTTGGTTGGTCTGGTTAGTGTTTTTCTGGGGTTTTCCTAACCCTTGCAACGAATGTTGGACCAACGTTTCTTTAATTTTTTTAATACTTCCCCAGTAAGTTAAGTTCATTAATTAAACTTAAATTAATTATAATGTCAATTTCAAACCTTTTTTTTTCTCTTTTGGGTTTTTAAATTTAATGTAAATCTTACTTTTAATTATTTTCTTATACGTAATTACATTAATTTAATTCATTTTTCTTTTTGTGTCGACTGTTAATAGCTAGACAATAAATAAATAAATATACGTAATAAAAATATTCCGATGATGCTTTACCACGTTCATAGCGAGTCAATGCTTGCCTGGGGCACGGGCTAGAAATGATACCTTTCAAACGTGGTGTAAAGTTAATTTACTATATTTTAGCTTCAGTAAATTGTAAACGTGTGAATATGTTACTATGGTATATTACCTATAAAATGACATCTGATAGATCGACGTGAACGGCTCGAATATTCCTCGCAAATGATTGTGGTGGCAAGAATTGTTTCCAGTGCAGCTTGGAAATAATAATGTTCTCAATTAGGTTGCATTTAGGATTATGTTGGGTTTGTTTCTTAAGTTGGTTCTTATAATTCAAATGATGCCGGAAATCTGACTAAGCAAATTGCAATTGGCAACAATCTCTTGGCGGAAAAGTCTCGACGCAGCGCAAAATCGTCCTGAGTCACCGACGGCGCGTGTGTCATTGGCTCTACGCAGGGCGAGGGTAACAACTGTAGTGGCGGTCGTTGCCTCGTAAACTTAATTACTCAGCGGAAGGGGTGTCTAGATGGGAATGGGTTTAGTTGGTATTGACTTTCATATGTGCAAGCGATCAATCTGGATGTAGGGTTGCCAGGGATGTTTTTATTTCCTGTTTGACAATCGACCAAACCAGTCACATTAATGTGTTTATAAAGTGCCTTAGTACACACTGGAAGAAGACAAGGGAAGGACACTCAGGGCACATGCCCGATGCGCCACCAAGGCGCGCATCTGAATTATCGTCGTATTGACTACACATTGTGTGCGAACATTGTTTGTGGGCATTGTTTGTACACATCGTTGGCGGCGCACATAATACGCAACTAAAACTCTGTTTCGGACTATGGAGCAACCACGTTGCAGATGAAGCTGACGGCATGTTTTTAAAAACCTGCTTCGCGCGGTAGTCCTTTTGAAGTTCTCTTTTTTTCTATTTTCTTTTTTTTTCTGACGCACGAATCTAATGCAATCAAGGCAATTAAATTTGGATCAAACTTGGTCAGTACATGTATTTCCTAGACTATCCGTGTAAATTAAGTTCTGATAGCATAGCTAACAAAAAAGTTTTCTATACTAAAACATTATAGTTTTACCTGTACATTTTATATAAAGATAGAACGCCCTAAAGTGGGAATGTCAAAAAAAAACAAAAAACAAACTTGTACTGATTGGCCATTGTGCCTTTCATTTGCGACCCATTTTACCTTTCTAGCTCTTATAGTCTCTGAGATCCTTTTGTTAATACAGACGGACAGCATCAACTGCCGAGTCGATATAGCAATGTCCGTCCGTCCGTCCGTCTGTCTGTATGAACACCTGGATCTTTTAAACTACAAAAGCTAGAACCAAATTCAGAATGAAAGTCCGTTATTATGTCAGTCAGATCAAATTTATTTCAAATTGTTGCCACGCCCCTTACCGCCCCCAAAATGAGCAAAAAACCAGACACACCTCGAAAAAAATGTAGTTTTAGGCCAATAACTTAGTAACTATGGCACTTAGGAACACCAGTTCTGGTAAGCAGGTTCCTAGACACAGCCTTAATGCAATGCCATTAAAAATTTTGAGCTGCCACGCCCCCTTTTCTCAGAAGAGCGAAACAAACTATTACTTTTTAATGTACATATAAAATTAAAATTTTTAAATTTCATTTGAAAATTTGAATTCAAATTGAATACAAATGCGCACTACGGCTCGATCGACTGTAGCTTTTCTTACTTGTTGATTATATGCTTCTTTTGGCATTTTTGATTATATACTTCTTTTGGCATTTGTAACTTAAAGAGTGACGCTTGCAAAAAGATATTAACTTTTTTATTGATCATATCATAGCTGTTTAAAAATTTTTGTAGCAATCGGCCTTAAGAAGTGGCCAGATCTATCTACAAAGTAGCTGATTCGGCAAGACTGGTGTCCGCTGCCGAGCCAGCTGCTGCTTCGCCTGCCGCCGTCCATGAAGCTGCTGCACCTACTGCCGAACAGGCTGCTACTGTGCCTGCCGTTGTTCATACTGCTGCTGCCTCCACCGATGTTCCTGCTGCCGCCACAGACAGGCAAAGACTCCTCACCGCCGGTGAGTACCATGTGCGTGCTCGGCTGCTGTGCACCCTGCGGCGCCCACTAGACGGGGCATGCAGGCGGCCCCAATTGGTTCCCCCGTCATCAGACCGGCCGCATGCCCAGCTGACTCGGCTACACATTTGGGCATGTCCACGCCTGGAGGGCCAATCTGTGCACGCTCGAGCCGGAATTGGCAAGACAAATGAAGGAGTTCCGGAGGGAAAAAGAGATCTTCATGCTACAATGCAGCTGGGCAAGCAGAACTGGCTGAGTGCACCCATGTGGGACGTGAGCGCCATCGAGTAGATGGTGGCGCGCTTGTCTGGCGACAACGCATACGACGTATGAAAATGGTTCGCCGACCTGGAAGGCGCATGCGCTATGCTACGGTTGGACGACCGGTGGCGGTTTGTGGCCTGCTGTCGCATGCTTGAGCGGACTGCGTCTTTGGTCCTCAGGACAGTTCGAGCATACCAGTACGAGAAACTCAGGGAGGTACTGATACAGGAGCTTGGAGGCACGTACTCGGTGGAGGAAGTCTATGCGGCACTGCGCAACCGGCACCGGAGGCCTGCAGAAGGCTACCTCCGGTATGCGATCGGAGCTGAAAGAACTGAGACACGAGAGGAGGCGTGAGCCACCACGGAAGACGACGACTACAGGAATGTCGGTCAAGCCAGGCGACACCCCGATGGGAGAAATTAGAGGCTAGAATTGCTCTGGATTTGGCCACCATAAGAGTGATTGCACCAAACCATTCCGGCAACCGTCGTCCTGCTTTAAGTGCTGGCAGATGGGGCACATGTATAAGACGTGCCCTGTAAAGATAGGAGCCGTCACGGCTGCCACGATCGATGAATAACCTAACCAGGTGGATCATCTGCAAACGGTAAGTGTTGGTTTTTGTGTACATCGAGAGTGCAGTGAGTTTAATCATTTATTTTCTTTGCTCGATTCGGGCAGCCCTAGGAGTTTCATCAGACGTTCCGAGGTCCCCTCATCCTGTCGTTTTATTCCAACTTCTTTGAACTGCCGTGGCCTCGGAGGTGGCCGACTCTTGTCGCTGGGTTAAGTTTTGTGCCCTGTGCGCATATTTGACAGACTAATAATAAACAAGTTTCATATATTACCGAACTCCGCACCTGCGTTGACTATGATTTTGGTCGGCAGCGTTACCGACACACTGTTCAAAACTGTAGGATAAGAACAAGTGCGCTAAAGACGGCATTGAAGTTTGAAAGTTATGTTATTACTTGTTGGACAAGGGGGCGTGGCAGTCCAAAACTTCAAGTGACAGTGTATTTATGCTGTCGCTAGGAACCCCAAAAACGCTAGTGATCCTTGGTGATCCTAGGTGCCATAGTTACTGAGATATTCGCTGAAAACACCGATTTTTTCCGATGTGTGTCCAGTTTTGCTTCATTGTGGGCGAATGGGACGTGGCATCGAAAAACAAAAGATTCTTGTGTTGACTGACTAAATATGCAGTCGATTGTGACAAAAATCGAACTTGTAGCTCTTACCATCTCTGAAATCTGTTTGTTCATATGGACAGACAGACGGACATGGCTATATCGACTCGGCTTGGTATGCTGATGGATCAACATAAATGCTGTGCAGATTATGTGCGAGCTGTTTATTTAAGTGCAAGAATGTTATTAATATGCGACGTGTATGTTACCTACTCTCCCTAGCTAGTAATTGTTGTTTTTTCTTAATTACCAACCAAACATTGATGATGCCACTAAGGGTGACACTGAAAACAGTGCCGGCTATAAACCAGTAAACCTATGCAGTAACGGCAAGCTCATTACTGGGTTGTGGCCTACGATATTGAGTAGAGGCTTCGCTTTGGTTTACATATTTTGTGTCGTTAAAGACGGCGGAGCGGTGGAAAGTGACGAGGTGTGTCCCGTTGTGGTTATCTCTGGGCCATCGTCTGTAGTTACCTTCGCTGTGCTCTCGTTGATAATGATAACTCCGGCATCTATCTGTACGACTAGTTCTAGGTGGCTTGGCTATGTGCGTCAGGTGGCTGAGCCGCTGGCGTGCAAGGCTCGTGCGCAGGTGTTTCGCGACATTAGCTAGAAGACTGAGGCGAATGTTGTTGCTTCCTCGTTGACTTGTATTTCTCTTGTATTTGCAGAGCGATGTGTTGATGTGACACCGGAAAAATTGTGACCTTCTTGCAGATGAACTTAATATTAGGGTATGCTATTATTATTGGTATTTCTAAAGGTTGTTCATCCAAAATAGTTTTCAAATCGTTGTGGTTAAAAATGGTGGGATTTTTTATCCCTGCTTTAGCTAGTGTGACCGTGAGTATCAATGTGGAAATTTGATTTATAAGCATTCTGTTTCAAGCTAACAATGTTTCGTACAAGTGTGGTGTATCCAAAAATTCACCATTTTTTGATTCGATTATTTAATTTATTGTATCTGTGAGCTTGTTGATTTAGTTTCTGTAATTATAACTATTTGCCTATTATTTGCGTCGATAAGGCTTGCTTCGGACCACTTTACTTTCTCAAAGTCAAAGGAGTCTGGGGTGCTACCCATTACTTTAAGCACTGTGCATAGAAAGTCAAGGTTTCTTGCCATCCTATGGTGTACTTCTAATACATACAATACGTTTCTAGTATGTTCTATATCTACACTGTCAGAAAAAATAATAGAAACGGCATGTAACACAACTTCAGTTACGTGTAAAAAAAATAAAAAAAAATATTTTTTTCCGAATCGAATATTTTTCTTAAAGAAGATAATTCAAATAATGGAAATAAAGCAAAAAACATTTCATTTAAAATTTTTAACAGAAAATAGGAGTATTTTAATTCGGTATCATTAAAAAAAATAATATAATATAATATAAAATCACATTTATTTCTAAGAAACATAAATTAAATCGAGATCAATCTTCAAAATTTATATTATTTATTATTAATAAACTAATATTTCGTGAATCCACCATGGTTTTTAAGTACCGCGACCCATGGAGCCTACTAAATTGACGCAAATGGATGGATTAATGAAATACCATTTTTTTTAACAATTTCCACAATTATTTTTTATTTTTTGGTTTCAACCCCGTCAAGCTCTTTTTAATGTACCCCAAAGGAGTTCAATGGGATTTAAATCAGGAGATTGCGATGGCCACTCCAAAACTCGGATATGATTATCCAGAAACCATTTTTTGCCAACTTTGAGGAGTGCTTGGGGTCATTGTTATGTTGAAGCTCCCACTTTAAAGGCATTTCCTCCTCGGCATATGGGAGCATAATGTTGTTAAGTATATTCACATAATCTGCAGCGCACATTTTGTCTTTAATCAAGAATAATGGACCAAAACCTGCCGAATATCTCCAATCATGATATTGCCGCCTCCGTGCTTAACGGTATTTCGGGTGTACTTGGGATCATGTGTAGCATTTTTTAGACGTCTCACATGTGTCTTACCGTCAGATGTAAACAAATTAATTTTTTTTAATCCGACCACAACACATTTCCCCAATTACTTCGGTTTACCTACTTAGTACTAAATGTTTTATGTTCTTCTTGCTGGGTTGATAGCAGCCTATTTCTTATAGTGCGACTTGTTACCTATGCGTTGAGTGTAGTTTTGATCTTCTCTGCCAAAAGAATTGGATTTTTTAGACCCCGTACTCTAAAAAAGAGTATAGGGGTCTATTAGGTTTGTCAGAAGCGAAATGTGCGTAACAGGCAGAAGGAGGCGTGGCCGACCCCATAAAGTATATATATTCTAGATCAGCATCAACAGCCGAGTCGATATAGCAATGTCCGTCTGTCCGTCTGTCTGTCTGTCCGTCCGTCCGTATGAACACCTGGATCTTTTAAACTACAAAAGCTAGAGACACCAAATTTGGAATGAAAGTCCGTTATCTTCGCGAGCAGATCAAGTTTATTTCAAATTGTTGCCACGCCCCTTACCGCCCCCGCAATGAGCAAAAAACCAGACACACCTCGAAAAAAATTTTGAGCTGCCACGCCCCCTTTTCTCCTGAGAGTTAACCAAACGTTTTCACTTTAATGCCATGTTTAAGGCATTTATTCATATAGTAGAGTGTTGTAATTCATTCGTATAGAGACATATAAAATCAAACTATTCTGAAAGGGGCATCAACATACTACCTTTAACAAAAGAGCTACTGCGTTACAAAGTTTGTTATTTAACTGCAATATCACTTACGCGCGAGAGCGAGACAGAAACATACAAACACATGTTCGAACGTTTTCGATGCTTGTGTGGCGACAGCGCTGCCGGCAGACGCTGTGGCGACAGCTCTGCCGGCAGACGCTGGCAGCGCCGAATACACACATACATACATACATGCATACATATAATTTCAAACGAATGTGTGTTTGTATGAATAATATGTAAATGCTATCGGAGAATTCTTGAAAGTGGCGCGTGGTGCAACTGATAGAGTTGCGGCAATGCGAATTGTTAATTTAATTTTTTTTAATTTCAATTCAAAATGTACATACATATAAAATTAAAATTTTTAAATTTCATTCAAAAATGTAAATTTAAATTGAATACAATTGCGCACTTCTATGGGAGTACGGGGTCTTTTACAGTCGGCTCGATCGACTGTAGCCTTTCTTACTTGTTCTCTCTGCTGTTGAACAATGTTTTCCATGATCCATTCTATGTAATATTATCTAATTATAACAATTATGACCATACAAATTATTTATTTAAATAGCTTTTACTCTCATTTTCTTGTAATAATCAAATTATGCAAAAAGAATAGTTTTAAATATCTGTTTAATTAAGAAAGAAGTTGGGTTTATATTTTTTTTTCAGACCAAACACGTGGTAGCTTGACTAAATGTCAATTCGAAATAAATTATGTTCGAAAATAAGCTGAAAAGCAAATGCATTACAAAATAAAGCTATCGATCTATCTTGTGCAGGTTAATGTTGGAAGGGACTAATTCAAGTATTCTATTTTGGCGGTTCGGATTGCACCTTCAAGCTTTGCTTGTTGTGCTTTCTCAATTTTTTTATACTCTCTGCAAGAGTATATTGGGTTTGTGCAAAAGTATGTAACAGGCAGAAGGAGGCGTGGCAAACCCCATAAAGTATATATATTCTTGATCAGCATCACAAGCCGAGTCGATATAGCCATGTCCGTCTGTCCGTCTGTCTGTCTGTCCGTCTGTCCGTCTGTCTGTCTGTCCGTATGAACAAACAGATTTCAGAGATGGTAAGAGCTACAAGATCGAGCTTGGTATCAAACGATCACATATTTAGTCAGTCAATACAAGAATCTTTTTTTTTCGATGCCAGACCCCATTCGCCCACAATAAGCAAAAAACTGGACACACCTCGGAAAAAATTGGTGTTTTCGGCAAATATCTCAGTAACTATGGCACCTAGGATCAACAATTCTGGTACCGGAGTTCCTAGCGACAGCATAGTTGAGTTGCCATTTAAAATTTTGGACTGCCACGCCCACTTTTCCCACATTTGATCAAAAAGTCTGGAACCTTCAATGCCGGGTTTGGCGAACTTGTTCGTATCGTACAGTATTTTTATTATATAATTCGTGTGGAGATAACTATATTAAACTATACTGAAAGGCGCATTAAAATCGGAGTATAAACAAGAAAACTAGAAGCGTTACAACATTGTTAATTGAACGCAATATCAACCCATTGGTGCAAGCGAGACAGAAACACACAAGCACATGTTCGAACGTTTTCGCTGCCTTCGGACGCTGGCCACGCCGAATACACACATACATACATGCATGCATCATATATTGTCAAACGTATGTGTATTCGCATACAAACAAACAGATGTACATATGTTTGATTATGCTTAGATTGTTTTTGTTTCAACGTGTTTTAATGCGATTTAATTCACATTGTAATATGTCGATACCGATTTTAATAATTTAATCGGGACAAATGCAGAGAGTATTATACGGTCGGGCGAGCTCGACTGTACTTTTCTTTCTTGTTTTCTAATAGTTTGTCTAAAATCGATAGATGAGGCATGTATTGTGTCAATTGGCTTTCAGCCTATGACCGGCTGAATTGACCTTTTATACTCTACTGTTGCCCTTAAAATTGACTCATTTGTGTCGCTTGCTTTTCCGCCTATTTTACAGGCTCTTAGCGATGTCTGCCAGGGTGGCATGGAATCGTTTCACTTGTCCATTTGAAATGCTGTGAAGTGGTGGTGCATTCACGATGTCTATGTTGTAGTTATTTTTATACTCTCTGCAAGAGTATATTGGGTTTGTGCAAAGTAACACGTAGAAGAAAGCGTGGCAGACCCCATAAAGTATATATATTCTTGATCAGCATCACAAGCAGAGTCGATATAGCCAAGTCTGTCTGTCTGTCCGTATGAACAAACTAATTTAATAGATGGTATGAGCTACATGTTCGAGCTTGGTCTCAATCGATCACATATTTAGTTAGTCAATACAAGAATCTTTTTTTTTTCGATGCCACGCCCCATTCACCCACAATAAGCGAAAAACCAGATACACCTCTGAAAAAATCGATGTTTTTGGCGAATATCTCGGTAACTATGGCACATATGAACACCAATTTTGGTACGCAGGTTCCTAACGACTGCACAAATGCAATGTCATTAAATTTGCTGCCACACCTCCTTCCCCATAAAAACGATGAACTTTTCAAACTTGCATGCCGTTTTTAAGGCATTTGTTCGTTTCGTACAGAATTGTTATTTGATATTCGCTGCAGACAAAATATATCAAACTATTCTGAAAGTTGGATAACAAGTAAGAAAGGCTACAGTCGATCTAGCCGACTGTTTAAAACACCGTACTCCCATTAAATTAATTAAATCGGTATCCAGGTATTACAATGGTTATTACTTGCATTAAAACACGTTGAAACAAAAAAACAAGAAAGAAAAGCACAGTCGAGCGCGCCCGACCGTATAATACTCTCTGCATTTTCCCGATTAAATTATTAAAATCGGTATCCAGATATTACAATGAATAGTACTTGCATTAAAACACGTTGAAACAAAAACAATCTAAGCATAATCAAACATATGTACATCTGTTTGTTTGTATGCAAATACACATACGTTTGACAATATGTGATACATATATGTCTCTATATGCGTAAGCGGCGCGGCCAGCGTCCGCTGACAGCGCTGCCGCCGCACAGGCAGAGAACATTTTCGAACATGTGTTTGTATGTTTCTGTCTCGCTCTCGCGCATATAGTGATATTGCAGTTAAATAACAAACTTTGTAACGTGATAGCTCTTTTGTTAAGAGTAGGATTCTGATTCAATTTTCAGGATAGTTAGATTTGATATGTGTCCAAAGGAATGTTAAATTGCAACACTGTACTATTTGAATTAATGTCATAAAAACGGCATTGAAGCTTAAAAGTTGTTTAGTTCCTATGAAAAAAGAGGCGTGGCAGCTGAAAAATTTTTTTTTTTCATTTCAATAATTGTAATTCAATATTTGTAACATCGGAACAGAATGATTTTATTTGGAAGTCAGAACATGAACAAATACGACAGAGAGTTATTTCGATCCTTACACAGAAGCCAGTTTTAGTTATTGTGACCCTCAATATCCATTCGAATTGCATACTGATCCAAGTTCTTTTGGATACGGTTCTATTTTATTACATAAAATCAATAATAAGCCTCATGTTGTTGAGTTTTTTAGTAAGGCTGCTTCACCTGCTGAGTCATTCTTATGAATTGGAGACTCTAGCGGTTGTGTTGGCTATAAAGCAACAACAAAGATGCTCTGTAATGAATAAGATTCATGAGTCAATTATGCACTTGGGTTGGAAGAAAACTTAGATAAGGCCTATGATTATTAGTAGTTCCATCACATGTCTAAGGACATACGAAAGTTTGTTGAAAACTGTATGTCAAAGTCATCATCAGGTAAAATTCAGATAGTGTTGTAAAGGAATGAAGAAATGCATCAAACAAAGTTGCGCAAAGTTTAGAGGACCTTTTCACATAGCTGAATTGTTAGACGGAGATAGGTATATCCTTAGATCATTGACAAATAATAGGAAGTACAAATATGCTCACGAAGATATAAGAAAGTTGCCAGAGGAGTATGTACCAGTTGAACTAGAAAGTAGTGAAGAGGATATAAATAAAATAATTGAAAAAGAAACTGTTGAAGGAGACAGTATTGAAATAAGTCAAACTGTTGGAAGAGACAGTATGGATGCCTGAAAGGCTGTTTATAAAATTTGAAAGAATTCGTTATAATGCAAGCACAAGTGCAAAACAAATGTTTTGATCATGGCGTGTGACGCATAAGATGATGGGTTAATGGTAATGAAAAAATTAGTAAGAAAGTTAAAATCATTTAATGATGTATTTTATATTAATTTAAGAAAGTAACAAAGAGTTGAATTTAAAAATTCTGTAAGAAAATAAAAGTTGAAGCTAAAATTTTGTAGTTGTAATTGATTAAGTTGTATGAAAAATAAAAATGTTTTTGTTAAATTCTATTCGATAATTTATGAATAAAATGATTTAAGTCGTTAAGCATTTTTGTGGAACTAAACGAGGTCGTGTTGCGGTCAGGATTGCCGTGTCGGAGAGTAATTAGTTGGAAAATATGTTGGCGCCGTTTCGGCGCGTGCTGGTAATATGTGTGAGAGTAGGACTAGGTGTCTATTGGTGCATCTTCGAGTATTTTCTTAATAATCATAATTCCAAGATGATGCCGATGTTGCATCATCTTTTCTATGCGTTGCTATTGGTCGCTTGTGTTTTGTAGTTTGGGAAAGTCCCGTTTAGCGAGACGACAGCTACTGAAGATGTGGCCGAGCGTGGTTCGGTCGTAGGCACAAGAAGTTAGAGAGACAATGAAATCAATGGTGTTTTGAATCTTGATGCGACCGAAACTCGCTGCGCTAAAGTAATGGAAAATATCAACGATATTGGTTAAGCTCAAACACATACATATTTTTGGGGTACATATATTGACAATCGTATATAAATATGATCGTATCGCATATATATTTTATTTTTGTTTCAACGTTTCTTTATACAAGTATTATCCATTGTTTTACCTGGAAACCGATTTTATTAATATAATCATATAACCTTGAATAAAAAGTAAAAAGTATTTATTGTTCATGTGTGCTCGACTGTACGTTTCTTTCTTGTTGTTATTGGCTCAGTAATGTAAAGAACTTTCATAGGTCGGGGTATGTCAGACCGGCCAGGGCTACTTACAGGGAATTTATTAATTTTGGCTGGAAACGCCTGGTGTCACGAACACGATGTGTTGGACCAACGTGGACTCTCGATTCCGAGCCAACAACCAATTACCGGCTAGGGTTGATGGCTCTGAATTCACGGCGTCAGAGGTTGTTTACCGTAGACCAGACTAACTACAAAATATCGGTTGTAGTAGTTGACTGGACCCGTAGCTAACGCAGTCGGTGCTGCGGGAAAATCCGTGGGTTTGGCACGCGATTTCAGCTCAATAGGTAGAGTATACGCTACCCATATTGAGCCGAAGTCTCGTGCTTGTACTATGGAAATGGATGTACTTGCAACAGTCAAATTTTGTTTCCTTCCCAAATTTGATTTCAAGGGGGACAACGGAATCGAAGGAGTTTAAATTGGGCATTGAGATGATGACCCGGATAAAAATATTGGACCGTAAAACCATAGTGAACGGGTCCGTAATAGGGCGGCTGATTTTCCTTGTAATAGTCATCAGTGGGATTTCGAATACTTGGTACGTGTATCCATTGTCGTGGTAATGTTAATTCCTGAATTTTGGATATCGGATTCGCTCCAAATTGTGGAAATTGTAGGTCGGAGCCTTTATCCTGGATAAAACCACCTTTGAGTCACTCCAATAGTACATTGGTGTTGAAACGTCTAGATTGAGTTCAACATTTACCTTCTCCGCAAGCTCAACCCCAACTAAGACTGTGCTTAGTTCCAGTCATGGAAGTGTATAAAGCTTAATGGGAGCTATTTTGGGTTTGGCCCATAACAGTTGGACAGTCACTCGTTTATTTCTATGTACTGCTCGCACATACACGGCTGCTTCATAAGCCTTTTCTGATGCATCCATAAATGTGTGGATTTCCTTTGATATAGGAACCTGACCATTATATACGTGTCTGGGAATCTTTATTTCGTTGAGAAGCTGAAGATCCTTCTTGTACGTTTGCCATTCCAGTTGTAACTGTGATGGGAGTACATCATCTCATCCTATCATACAGCGAATAATCCTAATGGATCGAAGACCTGCAGACTTTCTGAAGCTACAATGCGTTTTGTTAGATTCCTTGTAGTCATTTTGCCTTTCCGCAGAATTGGTCCTTCTGGGGCATTCAGACGATGCCCCAGGATTTCCCACCACATCAGTCAAATCATAGCTTGATATGATATCTTCGCGTGGAATTATATTCATTATTTTTGTGTTTTTAGCACTCCACTTCCGAAGTTTGAATCCTGCTAATTTGTATGACTCCAGTCAAACAGTCATCTACGTAGAAGTTCCTTTCAAGGATTGCCGCTCCGAGACTATACTTAGCTTTATATAATTTGGCTAAATTTCAAAACATTTTGTAGCCAGATGTGGTGCTGAGGTTGTACCGTACGTAATTATTTTAACACGATAATATTTCAAGGGTTCGTTTCGAATGTAATGAAACTGATCCTTGGGATTGATCCAAATTTGACGGTACATTATTTCTATGTCTGTCGAAAGCGTTTTTGCTGATGCAATGAATAATACTCATAATATGGCAGTTGTATTTGTGGCCTCAATACACAATGGTGCGGAATAAGGTATTGTGATTTTGGAATCAGATGTTTAACTACTTTTTTCATGTTGCTTAGAGATTCATATTCAGCCATGAATTCTCTTTATCCTTTTTGTATTTCTGCCTAGAGTTTCAGTCTTCTTTCCAGAGCTAGAAAACGTCGTATGGCGATTTTTCAAGACACAGCGAGTTCTAAATGGTTTTCAGAGAAAGGTAATCTTACTCTGAATCGGTTGTCTTCTGTAGTTTGTAAGTTTTGAAGAAAATGTTTCTCAAAAATTTGGATCTGCGAAACATATATTTTTAGGCAATTTCAACTGGGATTCCTTAATGTGCTGAGTTGGTTGATCAGCAACGATGTGTGGCAATACAAATGCTTCTAATCTCGTCATGAAATCATTATTTTTTGATTTAAAGAGAGCATTTACCATTTGTCGCTTTTGGGTTTTGGTTTTGTGTTGGCCTCCAATTCCCTCTATGCGTAACGATGAATCTGTAGTTTGTAAAGATAGTAGCTTAATCACCCTTTCAGAAACAAGATTGAATTGCGAATTGAATTGCGATTGAAATGCTCGAAATTCACCCAATTTTTCATTGTTTCCTTGTATTACAACACGAGCTGTTGCTAACAATGCGTAATCGCGTGTTTTTTCTGGATTTGCAGAAACTGACATTATATCTGCCTTGTTTAAGTTATTTTCCAATTGCAATACTGTGTTATGTTTTTTGTGCATTTAGGGCAACAACTTCTTTTGTAGAATTTAGTCCAGTGGTTATTGGCGAAACAATTCATGCAGATTTTGTTCTTTTGAAACTACATATGTTAATTTGACGGACTACTTCAGCACGAGCTGGAAGTACTGTGGCATTATTATCACAAGTATGAATGATTGGTATGTGTATTGTATAGTTTAGATTATTTGGCCGTAGTATTAGAGAATCACTTAATTGTGTGAAGTCTAATTGGCAATTGTATTTTTTTATGTAGTCTATTCCAATAATGCCATTGCTTGGTATTGGGAAGTCTTGATCGACTATATGGAATTCATTTGGTATTACATGTTTTCCTGTAGATAATTCTACGAATGCTAAACCTTTTGAAAAAACTGAACCTTTACCAATGCCTGTTATTTGTGTTGAAAAGTGTGTATTTACATTATCAAATATGTCTATATTTTCTTTGATTCTTAATTTTTATAAACATGCTGAAACTGAGAGTGTATATATATTATTTTCTAATTGCTCTGAGTATCTGAAGGGTTCTGCCCGTTTCCCGAATTAGTTTGGGCAACTCGTACATTGTTATTGCTATTAATTTAGTAGTATTGGTTTTGACTATTGGATCTTCTTGTATTGTTATTACAATATTTCGTCTAACACCAATATTATGTAGTCTTGTTTTTAGACTTTTTACAATTTTCTGACATACATTTTTATGCTCTTGAGTTAACTTATCGTTTACTTCCCTTATTATAGTTACAATGTTAGTATATTGTGCTATTAATATTTGCGCATGATGTATCAATGTATCTGATATATTTTATTTTATTATTATTTTATCGGAATTGATACATTTATATAATTTTTCGAGTTTATCTTTATAATCATATATTTTTTTCGCTAATGTTTTTTGAGTTTTATTTTAGCGGTGTAAGCGCAGCATCAATATAGTTGTCGTTCCTAGTATTGCATGTGTTTCCTTTTTACCATTACATAAGGTAATGTACTCAACACAACGCCCTTTTCGGTTTTTGAACAACCAATTAATGGGCTTGCAATACTATGGAAAGTTTCTATATACTCGTCTTCGAATTCAGTTATTTTAATGAATTCCCTGTGCTTTTGCAGTATTTGCAATGCATTGATTCTAAAATTAGGTCCTTTAATATGAATGTCATTTACTATGTTCATCATATTAAATCATTTCTAAGTTACCTGCTCTACTAGCGTATCTTTTCTTTAGGCATTTATTGTTCAACTTATATAATTTGGTTAGCACATTCGTTAATAAAAGAATAATAATTATTATTAACATAACAGTTATTACTTTTAAATCTACAGATACGGTTTCGACATTATTTATAACATTTGCGGTGGAGTCAGCTACTTTCGAATCGTGATCTAACATTGTTTCTTGTTCTAATATATTAATATCTTTAGAAATTGAATTCGAAAGCATGAAATTTTAAGTTTGGATTATTTTTATTTTAATGTCATTATAAGAATATATATATATTATTTAGTATTTTTAGTCATATTTGTGTTTTTCTCCTTTTTCTTAAAAAACAAGTAAGAAAGGCTACAGTCGACGTGCCGACTGTATAAGACCCCGTACTCCTTGTAGTGCCCATACAAACTTAAAAGAAGAATCAGTAGACTGATTCATATTTTAAAATACAAATTTAAAACAAAGATAATAGTTTAAATTAAAATTTAAACAAGAAAGAAAAGTACAGTCGAGCGCGCCCGACCGTATAATACTCTCTGCATTTTCCCGATTAAATTATTAAAATCGGTATCCAGATATTACAATAAATAGTACTTGTATTAAAACATGTTGAAACAAAAACAATTTAAGCATAATCAAACATATGTACATCTGTTTGTTTGTATGCGAATACACATACGTTTGACAATATATGATGCATGCATGTATGTATGTGTGTATTCGGCGTGGCCAGCGTCCGAAGGCAGCGAAAACGTTCGAACATGTGCTTGTGTGTTTCTGTCTCGCTTGCACCAATGGGTTGATATTGCGTTCAATTAACAATGTTGTAACGCTTCTTCTTTTGTTGTTTATAACAGGATAGTTTAATATAGTTAGTCTCCACACGAATTATAAATTACAAAACGAACAAAATCGCTAAAAACGGCATTGAAATTTGAAAACTATTTTATCAATCGTGGGAAAAGGGGGCGTGGCAGTCCAAATTTTTAAAAGGCAATGCAACTATGCTGTTGCTAGGAACTTCCGTACCCAAATTGGTGTGCCTAAGTGGTATAGTTACTGAGATATTTGCCGAAAACACCAATTTTTCCCGAGGTGTGTCCAGTTTTTTACTTTTTGTGGGCGAATGGGGCGTAGCATCGAAAATAAAAAGATTCTTGTATTGACTGACTAAATATGTGATCGTTTGACACCAAGCTCAAACATGTAGCTCTTACCATCTCTGAAATCTGTTTGTTCATACGAACAGTCAGACGGACAGACAGACGGACATGGCTATATCGACTCGGCTTGTGGTGCTGATCAAGAATATATATACATCATGAGGTCTGCCACGCCTCCTTTTGCCTGTTAGAGCCACCAGATTTGGAATGAAAGTCCGTCTATATGTCGGGCAGGTTAAGTTTATTTCAAATTTTTGCCACGCCCCCTACCGCCCCCGCAAACTGTAAAAAACAGTTTTCATTGCACTACAACTTGGAAACTATGAAAGCTATCGTAACCAAATTTACATAGTATGGTACAACTATAACTATCCTCACCAGGTTTCATCAAGATCGGACACCTATAGCTTATAGCTCCCATAGGACAAATCGGTCAAAAACAAAAAATTTGTATGAAGACATGTAGTATTTGCTAAGTGATCACAACCAAACTCACACAGAATGTGTACATAATTATTAAAAGTAACTTCACCAAATTTGGTCCAAATTAGACAACTACAACATGTGAAACAAATTGGTCAAAAATGTTAAAAATTGTTATTTATGTACGTGTTTGAAGAAAAGTGGTAAATCAATGTTTATCTACTTTAGCCGTCCTGATTGTCAACAGTGCTGTGGTCCAAGTGATGTGACATGCATTAGAGAAACATGAGGTCTGCGGTTCGAACGCAGCGCAGACAGGCATTTCTTTTCTTTTTCTATAACAAAACATTATTATATGTAAATGCAGATAATCAGCTTTACCTGCAAATTGAGGTGTGGTGCATATGGTAGAGTGGCGACATGTGAGAATCCTGTGTCTGATACCGCGGGTTCGATTGCAGCTAGCGCATAATTTTTTTTTACTTTTTTAAATTTTAATTTAAACTATTATCTTTTTTTGAATTTGTTTTTTAAAATATGAATCAGTCTACTGATTCTTCTTTTAAGTTTGTAAGTATTTTTGTATGCGCACTACAAGGAGTACGGGGTCTTATACAGTCGGCACGTCGACTGTAGCCTTTCTTACTTGTTTTTTTTTTACAATTGTCATTTGGTTATGTGTTTTTCATTTTAGTAGTATTATTTTTTTTGTATTATTCACTTGCAGGTGAATTTACAATTGTTCCTGCCTGTATTTTGTACAGCCTTCCATCATGTACTCTAATCGGGCGAGTTCTCGCTCAATTTTTACAATAATTATATTTATATATAAAAAAAAATGTTCGTTGTGCGCTCTTTGCAGCGCTGCCGGTCCACTGCCGATACTCGTTCAAGTTGTGGATGCTGGTCCTCGCACAGGCCGGGAAGATCGTTTGCTCTATTGTAGCTTCATATTTTGCGCTCCTTGTAGCGCTGTCGGTTTGGCAATCGTGCAAGTAAGTGCGCAGCAAATGTTGTAGAATGGACCTTCACAGTCCGCTGGACATTGCCTCTTATATTCAGGGATAGCTGTTGGAATGGGAGGAGTTTCTGTTGTGTATATATTTTTACTATGACGGTAGGTGAAGGATGGGTTTGGCTTTTTTATTTATTAATTGCACTAGCTGTGCTTCACGAAACGAGCGCTTTTCATGTATGGAAACAGAATCTTTCCATGCTGGCGGGTTATCTTGATTGTTCAAGACTTTGCTGAGACGGTCAATTTCCGACCTTAGTCTTTGTTTAACACCGCCGCGCTCTTTATTTCGTTTTTCTTTTTTTTTATCCATCCTCACTCTACTCACTCAGATATTAAAATTTTTTTCCTCTCCACAGCTATGCCTCCATCGCTGCTGTCTTGTATTTTGTGTTGTAATTCTTCTGGTTGTTGCTGCAACTGATGCTTGTGTAGCTGCAGCTGTAGCTTCTAGAGGAACACTCGGCTTCGCTGCTGTTGCTCACAGTCGTCGTGCTTATAGTTGGAACTTTTGGCTTTGCTGCTGTTGATCACAGTCGTCGTACTTATGGTTGGAACTTTTGGCTTTGCTGCTGTTGCTCACAGTCGTCGTGCTTATAGTTGGAACTTTTGGGTTTGCTGCTATTTGCTCGCAGTCACGGTCGCCATGTTAAGTAAAAAGGCGTTGAAATTGTTCGAATGCCAAATTCTTAATGATCAACTAATAAAACGAGAAGAAAGGCCACGAATAAGGTAGTCGCTGCACGTCACCTAATCGTGGCCCTCATCGCCAGGAGCGACGATAGCGGCAGAACCACGGAGGAAAGGTGGAAAACCATCTGCTCGTCGGCCAGCTCATGGCGAGAATGGAGGAGGAACCGGAGGCATCCATGCCTACCTTTGATGGTGCTGGGTGGCTCAATGGAGCCAAAATCCTGAAATGCAAGGATAACCCGACGCTCAGCTGGCTGAGGCAAAAGGTCCACCAAACTGGAGGTGGTAGACAGGGATAATATCCTGTCGAAACCAAAGGCGAAGGGACTCTTCCCCATCCCTGTCAATGGAGACCAGATACTGAAGCTGCTGCAGCGCAAAAGAAGGAAGCTAACGATTGGAAGGTCCTTCCAGCTGGCGTCTTTTCCGCTGTAGAGGGTGGCCAGCACGTCATCCTGCAGGCCGATAAGGAAGCCGAGGATCTGCTCTACACACGCTACGGCACGTTTCCATGGAGCGTAGGCCCCACCTCCTCCAATGTTCTCGATCTCACACAAGCTGGTGGGTCCTCGAGACAAACTCCTTCCCAAACCACTGGATGTGACTTTAACAGAATGTGACTTTAACAGCACTACCAAACCCAACTCATACAGAAACCCCCGGAACGCAAACTGGGAAGAATTCTATAGGCAGGTTAAAACTAGACTAGGGGCACCAGGTGAAATTGTGTAAGCATGCGACATAAAGTCATCTCAATCGTTCGTATGCAAGACCCTCCGGGACTCCTTTAAAAAGTCATCTAGACCGTTCAATCAGAAAAGGATATTGAGACCACACTGGTGGAACTCAGAGCTCTGTACGGAGAGGAAAATCTCGTTGAAATGTATAGGACTCCGAGGAGGTTCTAGAGTACGAAGAGTACAAGATCCTGCTCATAGTGTACATGCGCGGTATCCGTAGAGCAAAAAGGCATTCTTGGAGGAACTTTTGTTCCCAATTGGAATCGATGCAGCAAGATGGTAGATGGGCTCGCAATGCAGGTCTACATATCAATGCGGACAAGACTGACCTCATCCTCTTCACTAAGAAGTACAAGGTACCGTCCAGCTAGAGCCAAGAGCTCAAGTAAGATACCTAGGGACTGTGCTGGACAGCAAACTCACGTGGAGGTGCAATGTTGAAGAATGGGTGAAGAAGGCAACCGTAGCGCTGTACGCATCCATCCCACCTAATGCATTGCATCTAAATAGCGATAGTGCTTCCACTTCTCTATGGGGCTCTAGTCTGGTGGCAAGGTACCGAAAAGATAACCTTCCTAGCCCGCTGGAAAGAGTTCAAAGACAGGCGATCCTCTGCATCTTAGAACGAGCGCTTAGAAGTACCGCAACAAAAGCTCTGCAGACGCTGCTAAGGATTGCCCACCTGAACCTGCAATCCCGACTTGTGGCAGCGATGTCAGCCCAGCGCCTCGCGGCACTTAGAAGACTGTGGGTGTGTATACTCACGGGTCACCGACGATGCAAACCGCAGGAAATGCAACGTGCCGAACACTGACGAAATCCTCGAGCACCTCCAATGCCACTGCTCCGCCTTAGCCCGCACTAGGCTAAAGTGTCTTGGAGCGCCACTACTACATTCACTCAAGGATGCCTCCAGAAGAGAGCCCGGAGAGCTGCTGGCCTTTGCTAAGCATGCTCGCATCCTGTTAGACTACAAGTACAAGGACTACTAAGGGCCATCAAATGGCATATCCACTGCTGTCTTGAAAGGCGTCCGGCTTAACCTAACCTAACCTTATTGGTTTATTGGCCATCTCATTCCATTCATTTGCAGCAGATTGAGGCTTTAAATGAATGTTTTTCTTGAATTTCCCCAAAAGGACTCTGTCTTCATACGTCGTTGTTTTCTGTATTGCACCTTTTGTATTTCAGGGTATTCCCAGTTCTAACAACAAGGCTTAACTCTGCCGTTTTCACCATGTCTTTTAAATATTTATAAGTATATTACAAAAAAAAAAAAAAAAAACTTTTTTAAGTTTAACAAAATTAAAAAGTAAAACAAATTGCAACCACATTGCTCTTGAGGGATAATAAACAAATACTTGTGCAATGCAAAAATTCAACGATCGCATGCATATATAAATATCAGGAGAAAGAGAATGCAAAAGCTAAACAACATTCAATTTTGCATACACACAACTAAAAATAGATTCTTTCTTGTGGCCTTTGATTCCGCACCGTTATTTAACGGTAATAAGCACTGAGAGTTTCAATAGTCTCAAATCGATTTCGTCAAAATATTTATGACAACTAGTGTAGACATTAGGCGTGCTAATTGCTAAGCGAAGTGTGGCTTAAGCGAATGCCTTGTATTGTTTTTCGTACTTGAATGCAAACCTTAGATCTGCGGTTCAAGTTAAGACACAGACAGGAATTTATTTTTAGACCCCGTACTCTAAAAAAGAGTAGAGGTCTATTAGGTTTGTCAGAAGCGAAATGTACGTAACAGGCAGAAGGAGGCGTGGCTATAAACTACAAAAGCTAGAACCACCAAATTTATAATGAAAGTCCGTTATTAAGTCAGGCATTTTAAGTTTATTTCAAATTTTTGGCACGCCGCTTACCGACCCCGCAATAAGCAATAACTGCAATCTCACTTACGCGCGAGAGCGAGACAGAAACATACAAACATATGTTCGAACGTTCTAGATGCTTGTGTGGTGACAGCGCTGCTGGCAGACGCTGGCCACGCCGAATACACACATACATACATGCATACATATAATTTCAAACGAATGTGTGTTTGTATGAATAATATGTAAATGCTGATAATCGGAGAATTCTTGAAAGTGGCGCGTGGTGCAACTGATAGAGTTGCGGCGCGTTGATCTAAAGTTGTAGGTTCGAATGCCGGCAATGCGAATTGTTAATTTAATTTGCTTTAAATTTCAATTCAAAATGTACATATAAAATGAAAATTAAACTTTAAATACGCTTTTCTCGAAACAGTGTTATTAGAGTAGTAATTTATGTTATTTATGGAAGTAAAGAAGCAATCGCTATGAATTTTTTGCACATGTTCACTGGTATTGTGTGCATAATTTATGTTAGAACTTGATCATGATAAAATATTAAAAATTGTTGTCTTCAAAAAATAATTACTAAATCAAAAAATTTAAAAAATGGGACTTCAATGGTCAATTTCGAATAACTTTTGCATTTTTCAATTTTTTTTTAAAGCAGAGGTCTAAATTATTCGTGTAAGTGATTGATTGATAAATGAATAATAATAAAATTAGTCTGTTTTAAATTATCCTACAGGACTGGAGGACTTCCATCAGCGAGACATACCATTGTGACGCCCCATAATTGAGCGCACAGCTCTAGCGTACTGGCCGAAAACTGCCAGTACGCACGGTTCGAATTTAAACGGGCACAGTCCCATAACTGCCAGCCGGCAGTGTGCAAAACTAAACGGCGAGTAATGTTCCCACTGGAAGCAGACAGTCAATGCGGCAGCGAGACAGAGAACAATGCACACTTGTCGCACTCGTACGCACAGCAAGATCGGAGACTAAGAAACGAAAGCAAAGAGCGACGACACATGCGCAGTGCAATGCATGGATCGACAGAGGCTAGGCAGAGAGAGCGAGAGACAACGGCCGCTACACAGCGCACACATACAAGTGCATGGCTGACGTCACAGCGACGAGACGGAAAACATGTACACAGCGCAAGCCGCGACGTCAGAGCAGTGCAACAGAGACAGTAGCGGCAGAGAGTAAAGGACGGCAAGCCAACTGCGTCGACTTGAGAGTTGGCACGCGACAAAAGTACGCGACAGACGAAAAGCAGAGGCGTCAGCAGCGCTGCCTAGAATCTAGTACCAGGCAAAATCAATCGACGCCGGGAAAAGACCCGTTGCATCGGCGCTCAAAATATGTGTGTCAAGGGCAAAGCAACAAAAAGCGACGCTGGCAGAGGGAAAATTTTGGCAAACAACGCGCCAATTAATTGTCGCTGGAGTCAGTAATTGTTCGGGATTGAGATCGAGTGGACGCACAACGCTAAGACACAGTAACTATTCGCGACGGAACCAAGGACCAAAGAAAACGACACACAGGATTACGGATACCCCCACACGATGGTCTCTGAATTCAATGACGGTTCATTGTCACAGTAAATGGATTTTGCTTTTGGAAAAAAATTCATTAGTTGCATTAAGGCTGGCTTCAGATCCACAATGGTTCTTGAAGGGACCGGTTGGACAATAGCAAACTTAGAGAACTTGTCGATGCAAGTGAGAAAGTATTTCCTGTCAGTGGAGAAAATGTCTATGTGTAACATCTCTCCTACATGTGAGGGGATCGGCGTCTCCCCAAGGTCTTGTTTTTTGGGGTGTCTATCGTATTTACCCCTGGCACATGTTTAGCAATTTTGTACTATTTCATTGGCAATTTTTGCCATCTTTGGAAAGTAGTATTCCGAGAGTACCTGCTTAATATTTTCCTGTGCAGACCTATGGGCCCTATTATGCTTGTTTGTGAGGATTTCCCTTCTTTCTCCAACCGCAAATATGTCCACTACGCGATTTTTGCAGTGCCAGAACTTTGTGGCCGGGTATCTTCGAATCAATGTATCTTGTATCATTGCAAGCGTGTGTAAATTACAGTGGAGGCCATTTACGCATTTGGGTGAGACTACATCTTCGAGCTCGTCTAGCAACGATTCGATGCAAATATAGCTGATCAAGTAGCGTTTCTTATTTCCAAAAACTTCGTTTTAAGGGGAAACGCGCCTCTTCTAGCACTATTTGGTTTTGAAAACAGTTCAAGGGTTTGTCTGTTGTCTCAATGATGTTGGTGAGAGATACCTCACTGTGGATCGGTGCTGCGCAGGACTCAATTTCATGTTCATGTACAGCGTTTAGCTGCTGTCTTGACAAGGCATCCGCAACCAGATTGTCCTTGCCAGGTTTATAGAAGATACGTGCATTAGACTCGTCAATGCGCGCTTTCCACCTTTTGATCTTCGCATTTGGATTAGATTCCGAAACTGCGAAGGTCAAGGGTTGATGGTCAGTGAATATATTAATGTCCTTCACCCCATACAAGTAGTGCCTTAATTTGGCAAGTGACCATACGATGGCCAATAACTCTCTCTCATTTGTTGCATAGTTAACCTCGCTGTCCTTCAATGTTCTTGAAATCATTGTTATAGGACGACCCTCTTGAGACAAAACTGCACCTATGCCGTGAGCCGAAGCATCGGTCGTTAGATCGAATGGCTTCTTAAAATCGGGAGCATTACATTCTCGGATGACAAAATATCGCGCAACTTCTGAAACGCCATTTGCTGCACTTCAGAGAATTGAACCTTTATATTTCTGGACCTATGCTTACTGACTGTTCCATTTTCACCCTTCAATATGTTCGAGATGGGTCTTGCTATTGCGGCGAAGTCCCTAATGAAACATCTGTAATAGCTTGCGAGGCCTAAAAATGATCTGACCTCGAACAGTGTTTTAGGTTCTGGATACTCCTGTATTGCCCTAACCTTTTCAGGATCCGTCGTGGCGCCAGTGATGGTGACTATGAAACCAAGAAAGTTCACGCTTTTCTTAAAAAAACGTGACTTTTCGATGGAGACCCTCATGTTTGCTTCGTGTAAGCTTTTTAGGACCCAATCCACGTGTTTAACGTGGGATTCCTCATCTTTTGAAAAGATGATTACGTCATCGACATAAACATAGCAAAATTTGCCAATTTGCTCTCGCAGTATGTCGTCGATGGTTCTTTGGAAGATGCTTGCTGCATTCTTTAATCCAAAGGGGAGTCTTTTGAACTCGTATTTCCCCCCGTTCACAGAGAAAGAGGTTTTTTCACGGTCGCGTTCAGCGAGTATGATCTGGTGATAACCAGAGGTCTAATGTTGAAAAGAATTTGGCTCTCCCCAAATTCCCCAATATCATTGATATATTTGGCATAGGATATTTGTCAGGAACGGTTCTTTCGTTAAGTTTACGAAAGTCCATTACCAACCTCATTTTCCTATTGTCTACTTCATCAGTGCCCTTCTTGTCTACTACTCATATTGGGTTATTATCGTCTGATGACGGGTAGCAGGGATTTGCTCCTAAAAAATTGAGGGCATCAGAGTCATAACTAGCATCGTCATTGATTTGTGCCGCTGCGCTGGAGGCGCACCAGCATACGCCTCTGCCCCCTGTCCCGCGTCTTGCGTGACGTGATTCAACCTCTGCTGATTTCTCTGACCGCCTGTGCGGTCAGATGCTGGGTGCTTCCTATTCGCGTAAGTAGGGGCCTGAGTGGGCTGGAAAACCCTTGAGAAGGAAGGATCGACCTTCATGGGCACCGGTGCGCCATTATTATTGTGCTGCCTAATGCTTCTTTGGTCAGTCTGAACCAGGGCCTTGCTTTGCTTGCTAAAGTGCGGATTCTTTGAACCGCTAGCTTGTGTTTTGGCTTGTTGCGAATGTCTCTCCTGTTGGTGCCCCTGCGCTTTTGCATGCTGCTTGCGCTCTTTGTCTTCTAGACGTTTTGCGAAATTAGCCGCGAATGCGTACCTTTCATGATTTGACTGGACTTCTTGCGGAAGAGCTAGCGCTGAAGGCAAATCTCTGGGCTTTGCTGCAAAGAGCACATCTGTAAGACTGCGCTTGAGACCCGATATGAACACACGCAACGCATCGTCGCGGAATTTCTCACATAAGCCCTTTGCTAAAGCCGGCTCATATGACATGTTAACTTTGTTAGTGAGAAGTGTGAGTTTCTTCTCTACCTCATCGTAATATTGAAGCAGGGACAGGCCACCTTGCCTCAAGGTACCTAATTCCTGTTCAATGACATGAATTGGTCTCTTGTCACTGTATGTGAAATCAAGGCGATTTATTATCGCATCAAAATTCAATACAGTGCGAAATGAGGCCAGCACCGCGTCTGCGGGGCCCCTAATTTTGCTTCTTATGATGATAACAGCCTGATAATGACGAGAACTGCCATTATGTGGTCTGAAAATCTCGTAAGCTGCTAATGCTGCCTGCCTCCAAGATACATAAGATTCTTGTACACCTGCAAGCTCAGGTAAGCACTTGACGGCATCTAGCGGCTCGTCACAGTGAATGTCGTTTCTAATTTCTATAGCAGCATACGCTACTTCTTCTGGGGCGGCAACGTTTGCTGCTGCTATTTGTTCAGCTAACTCATTAATTCTTTGAGTCAATGCTTGCTCCCTCTGCTGATTTGCAGCGGCCTGTTCGGCTGAAGCACTGCTTATAGCCGACCTTATCACTTCCCTAAGCTGATCTGGATCCATTTTACCTGATGGTGGGGGAACTGCAGGGAGAAGTCTTGTAGCCGGGACTCTGATGCGAGTGTCACAGTCGGAATCTGAGTCACTAGACTGCTTGCGAGGGTTTCTATATGGGTTGAAGCGTGACATGCGCAGGCCAGTGGCCGCGAAAAATAAAACGGGCCGTCAAGAGATGGGTCGAATTACGTCGCAGCTCTGAGCCACGAGAACAGTATGCACAATTTTACACACACAGAAATCAACACAAAGTAAACTAAAATTCTCAATGCAGTCACTCTCACTTGGTTCTGATTATTATTAAACGAAAATTTTTTTTACATTATTTGTTGCAATATGAGATATTAACTAGTACTAGTGAGATCGAGTGGACGCACAACGCTAAGACACAGTAACTATTCGCGACGGAACCAAGGACCAAAGAAAACGACACACAGGATTACGGATACCCCCACACGATGGTCTCTGAATTCAATGACGGTTCATTGTCAGAGTAAATGGATTTTGCTTTTGGAAAAAAATTCATTAGTTGCATTAAGGCTGGCTTCAGATCCACAATGGTTCTTAAAGGGACCGGTTGGACAATAGCAAACTTAGAGAACTTGTCGATGCAAGTGAGAAAGTATTTCCTGTCAGTGGAGAAAATGTCTATGTGTAACATCTCTCCTACATGTGAGGGGATCGGCGTCTCCCCAAGGTCTTGTTTTTTGGGGTGTCTATCGTATTTACCCCTGGCACATGTTTTGCAATTTTGTACTATTTCATTGGCAATTTTTGCCATCTTTGGAAAGTAGTATTCCGAGAGTACCTGCTTAATATTTTCCTGTGCAGACCTATGGGCCCTATTATGCTTGTTTGTGAGGATTTCCCTTCTTTCTCCAACCGCAAATATGTCCACTACGCGTTTTTTGCAGTGCCAGAACTTTGTGGCCGGGTATCTTCGAATCAATGTATCTTGTATCATTGCAAGCGTGTGTAAATTACAGTGGAGGCCATTTACGCATTTGGGTGAGACTACATCTTCGAGCTCGTCTAGCAACGATTCGATGCAAATATAGCTGATCAAGTAGCGTTTCTTATTTCCAAAAAGAATAAAACTTCGTTTTAAGGGGAAACGCGCCTCTTCTAGCACTATTTGGTTTTGAAAACAGTTCAAGGGTTTGTCTGTTGTCTCAATGATGTTGGTGAGAGATACCTCACTGTGGATCTGTGCTGCGCAGGACTCAATTTCATGTTCATGTACAGCGTTTAGCTGCTGTCTTGACAAGGCATCCGCAACCAGATTGTCCTTGCCAGGTTTATAGAAGATACGTGCATTAGACTCGTCAATGCGCGCTTTCCACCTTTTGATCTTCGCATTTGGATTAGATTCCGAAACTGCGAAGGTCAAGGGTTGATGGTCAGTGAATATATTAATGTCCTTCACCCCATACAAGTAGTGCCTTAATTTGGCAAGTGACCATACGATGGCCAATAACTCTCTCTCATTTGTTGCATAGTTAACCTCGCTGTCCTTCAATGTTCTTGAAATCATTGTTATAGGACGACCCTCTTGAGACAAAACTGCACCTATGCCGTGAGCCGAAGCATCGGTCGTTAGATCAAATGGCTTCTTAAAATCGGGAGCATTACATTCTCGGATGACAAAATATCGCGCAACTTCTGAAACGCCATTTGCTGCACTTCAGAGAATTGAACCTTTATATTTCTGGACCTATGCTTACTGACTGTTCCATTTTCACCCTTCAATATGTTCGAGATGGGTCTTGCTATTGCGGCGAAGTCCCTAATGAAACATCTGTAATAGCTTGCGAGGCCTAAAAATGATCTGACCTCGAACAGTGTTTTAGGTTCTGGATACTCCTGTATTGCCCTAACCTTTTCAGGATCCGTCGTGGCGCCAGTGATGGTGACTATGAAACCAAGAAAGTTCACGCTTTTCTTAAAAAAACGTGACTTTTCGATGGAGACCCTCATGTTTGCTTCGTGTAAGCTTTTTAGGACCCAATCCACGTGTTTAACGTGGGATTCCTCATCTTTTGAAAAGATGATTACGTCATCGACATAAACATAGCAAAATTTGCCAATTTGCTCTCGCAGTATGTCGTCGATGGTTCTTTGGAAGATGCTTGCTGCATTCTTTAATCCAAAGGGGAGTCTTTTGAACTCGTATTTCCCCCCGTTCACAGAGAAAGAGGTTTTTTCACGGTCGCGTTCAGCGAGTATGATCTGGTGATAACCAGAGGTCTAATGTTGAAAAGAATTTGGCTCTCCCCAAATTCCCCAATATCATTGATATATTTGGCATAGGATATTTGTCAGGAACGGTTCTTTCGTTAAGTTTACGAAAGTCCATTACCAACCTCATTTTCCTATTGTCTACTTCATCAGTGCCCTTCTTGTCTACTACTCATATTGGGTTATTATCGTCTGATGACGGGTAGCAGGGATTTGCTCCTAAAAAATTGAGGGCATCAGAGTCATAACTAGCATCGTCATTGATTTGTGCCGCTGCGCTGGAGGCGCACCAGCATTCGCCTCTGCCCCCTGTCCCGCGTCTTGCGTGACGTGATTCAACCTCTGCTGATTTCTCTGACCGCCTGTGCGGTCAGATGCTGGGTGCTTCCTATTCGCGTAAGTAGGGGCCTGAGTGGGCTGCAAAACCCTTGAGAAGGAAGGATCGACCTTCATGGGCACCGGTGCGCCATTATTATTGTGCTGCCTAATGCTTCTTTGGTCAGTCTGAACCAGGGCCTTGCTTTGCTTGCTAAAGTGCGGATTCTTTGAACCGCTAGCTTGTGTTTTGGCTTGTTGCGAATGTCTCTCCTGTTGGTGCCCCTGCGCTTTTGCATGCTGCTTGCGCTCTTTGTCTTCTAGACGTTTTGCGAAATTAGCCGCGAATGCGTACCTTTCATGATTTGACTGGACTTCTTGCGGAAGAGCTAGCGCTGAAGGCAAATCTCTGGGCTTTGCTGCAAAGAGCACATCTGTAAGACTGCGCTTGAGACCCGATATGAACACACGCAACGCATCGTCGCGGAATTTCTCACATAAGCCCTTTGCTAAAGCCGGCTCATATGACATGTTAACTTTGTTAGTGAGAAGTGTGAGTTTCTTCTCTACCTCATCGTAATATTGAAGCAGGGACAGGCCACCTTGCCTCAAGGTACCTAATTCCTGTTCAATGACATGAATTGGTCTCTTGTCACTGTATGTGAAATCAAGGCGATTTATTATCGCATCAAAATTCAATACAGTGCGAAATGAGGCCAGCACCGCGTCTGCGGGGCCCCTAATTTTGCTTCTTATGATGATAACAGCCTGATAATGACGAGAACTGCCATTATGTGGTCTGAAAATCTCGTAAGCTGCTAATGCTGCCTGCCTCCAAGATACATAAGATTCTTGTACACCTGCAAGCTCAGGTAAGCACTTGACGGCATCTAGCGGCTCGTCACAGTGAATGTCGTTTCTAATTTCTATAGCAGCATACGCTACTACTTGTGGGGCGGCAACGTTTGCTGCTGCTATTTGTTCAGCTAACTCATTAATTCTTTGAGTCAATGCTTGCTCCCTCTGCTGATTTGCAGCGGCCTGTTCGGCTGAAGCACTGCTTATAGCCGACCTTATCACTTCCCTAAGCTGATCTGGATCCATTTTACCTGATGGTGGGGGAACTGCAGGGAGAAGTCTTGTAGCCGGGACTCTGATGCGAGTGTCACAGTCGGAATCTGAGTCACTAGACTGCTTGCGAGGGTTTCTATATGGGTTGAAGCGTGACATGCGCAGGCCAGTAGCCGCGAAAAATAAAACGGGCCGTCAAGAGATGGGTCGAATTACGTCGCAGCTCTGAGCCACGAGAACAGTATGCACAATTTTACACACACAGAAATCAACACAAAGTAAACTAAAATTCTCAATGCAGTCACTCTCACTTGGTTCTGATTATTATTAAACGAAAAATTTTTGTACATTATCTGTTGCAATATGAAATGCTCACTAGTAATAATTAATTTTTTACAAAACAAACTTAACACTTTTGTATTTGATGAAAAAAAATTTTGGCTAGAGTATCCACTTACATGATTCAACTAACACAAAAAAAATTCACTTAATAAACTCTGTCACTTGCAGCTCCCGCGCTGCTGTCTTAATTCTTGTTGGTTGTTGCAGCTCCTGTGCTGCTGTTTTACTTGTTGTTGGTTGTTGCTGCTCCTGTTCTGCTGTTTTAATTGTTGGTAGTGGAGTTCGACCACTAGTTGGGCGCCAATTAATTGTTTTCCTTTCTCTAAGGATTGATGATTAGGTTGGGAGGCGACTGAGCCTCCTATTGCTGGCCTCGGGCTCAGACAATAAAACAAATTATTTAACGGCCAAGTGCCGGAGTGAATATTTATTTAAGCGACTTACTGGAAGAGCGCTGTATTCTTAATACAAATTATGTTTCATTTAACATAAGCCAAAACTCGCATCACGACACAATGTCATGGTCGGCAAGCCGACTCAGCAATCTTAGGAAATAACGGAAACTCTTGCAGCAGAACAATAGTGTCCGGTTACCGCTGCTGACTTATATGTACAAAGTAAAATGAAACTGCACAAGCGGTTTGTTTTTGAGCCTTCGTAGTTGACGACATCTTTGGGTCATTTTGTGATCGATGAAATGTTTCCAAGACAGCTTCAATATCAGCGTAGATGGTTACCGGTGGAGAAAGTTTTTTATGACAGTTTTTGAAGCTGGCGTATGAACCCACTTTAGGAAAAGTAGATACAACTTTGCCGCAACTTTTGGTACGCATTTTACTATTGCAAGTATACCATTGCAAACAGTTATGACAAAAGTCTCCGGGCGTATGGCTCTTAGTAAATTGCGATTTAGCCAATGTAGACATATTTGTTATGTTGGCGTAATGCATTATCATTTCAGCCTCATTGTATATACCCAGGAGACTTATATGTTTTTTCCGTAGACTGTCTGCTCGAATTGTGGGTCCAACAATCATCTCTTGTTTCTTTCTGCTACAGTCAATTTCGTATACATTTATACTAAATTGGGGATTTAGTTTTTCAAAAAGCTTAACCCCATTTGAGTTGACTGGGAACTCTATATCCAAGTTAAGTCGCTGCCCCTTATAAGTAATAACAAGAGCAACGATGTTGCTTATGTTATAGAAAGAAGTGTTTTTCAGATTCCTCCTTAGTTTTTTTTTTGTCATCATTGTAGGTGCCATTTTCAATGAACTCGTATTCTATTGATGCCAGTATGCACCATTTAAAACAAAAAACATCGTTGTTTTTTAAATTTATAATTTAAATTTTTAATTTACTTATAAATTTTAAAAATCGATTTTGTTTTCCAAAACATCATCAGCTGTTTCTAAATCATAGAAACACTGATATGATGTTACAAAATGCTTAGTTGATTCAATTAATTCTCCATCATCTGTTTGCTTTATGTATGTGCCATAAAGTTTAATCGAAATTTTTATGGCGGTATATTTAGCTAAACAGAGTTCAATTATTTCGAAAATGTTTCTTTTTATTTGATTGTAAAAATCACGAAGAATAATTACATTTTCATTTTCATTAAAAACACTATATGTTTCAATTGGGAATTTGGTTTCTGTTGAAATTAATACAACATTTGTGTTTCTCACTATTTGAGCAACTTGCACATTTTTATGCGTATCAGTGCGCAAGTGCATTTTATATGCATTTCTTTTAATTGAAACGTTGGATACTTGACAATGAATATTATCGCTTTTCATTTTCTTAGCGGGTTGATTAATTACAGCTCCTGCTCTTTTCAAAGCTCTGGCAGATGTAGTAGGTTCGACGTCTAAAGTTGATATTGAAGAGGGACGATCACTCGAATCTTGGTTCCTTGACGCCTCCATCATTATTCTAAAAGCGTTTACAGGTCCGGTACACTTGCTATAATGCACAACGAAAGCATCCACCCAGTCAAAAGCACGGTTGCACATATCACACACAATTTTGGAGCACAGTTTTAAATTATTTTTGTTTTGTTTTTAGTTTTATATGAAATTATTAACAAGAAATGTTTTGTGTTAATAAATAAAGGTTCGATTTTAAACAAATAGTTTCCACTGACGAACGCGCGTAACTTAAAATTGTTAGAAATTTTATGTTTAAAGTTTGGAATTTGTTTATAGGAGATTACTGTTTTTTTTTTTTTTTTTTTTTTAAAGAGTTCAAAAGAGTTTGAAAACACGGTTATCGGTTCTGAACGTAGCACTAACTGAACTCCTACAGCAGGCGTTTTTTACCTTTATACCATTGCTTCGTCAACAAATTCAATCAGGGTTGTTTTTCAGAGGTATCCGAAAATCATTATTGGTTGACCCTAGTATTTAATGCAGGTGACATACATACGTTAAAGGAAAAAAGGAAACTTTGAGAAAATGTTCGGAGAAATTAAATCACCGACAAGGGGTACCTGTTGAGCCTATCGATACCTAATTTTTGGGGGGATGGTGGCTAAAAGGATAGTAGACACAAAGCATACTAAACTAATTCTTTCTTCAACATGTTCAGACGTGTCCATCAGCAGAGGGATGGGGGTGAGGGGATCTTTACAAAATCAATTTGATTAGTATTCTCTGTAGATTATAGAAAACACATTAAATGTGACACTAGTAATAAAACCAATGACATGGGACATACTCAGCATGTGGATCGAGAACTAAATTTGGGGTGGAATCGGGAACACCTGCAAGACATTCAACATGTTCAAACACGTTAAGACCCGATTTATAAAAGAAACTGATTTGAGCAAAAGAAAGGTAATTAGTATTCAGTGTTAAAAAAGGAAAATTAGTTAAAAGTGACAGTAGTCATAAAATCAATGACATGGATATAGAATTAATTTTGGGGTTGAACAGAAGACACCAGTAACACATTCAACATGTTCAGACATCTTTAGACTCCGTTTTTAAGAGAAAGAGAATTAAGCAAACGAAAATTAATTGCCTTAGCCTCAGCTTATGCCTTAAAGTAGTTAGAATATAGGCAACCAGAAATTCTTGTTTGTATGCAACGGCTTAAAAATAATAATAATAAAAAATAAAATAATAATAATAACAAAAAAATAATAAACTCATTGATGAGAAAAAACCCACAGACCACCAGACTTCACGACGTGATACTTGGAAATTCTCATTAACCCTAGAACACTTATGAGTGACAAAGAAAAGGGACCGATATGCAAAAGGATCACAACAGACCTTCGTAAAGAAAGGCAATAAAATGTGTTAACAACGATTGACAGCGAACTCAATTAAAAAAAAGAAAGAAAAGTACAGTCGATCACGCCCGACCGTATAATACTCTCTGCATTTTTCCCGATTAAATTATTAAAATCGGTATCCAGGTATTACAATGTTTAGTAGTTGCATTAAAACACGTTGAAACAAAAACAATCTAAGCATAATCAAACACACATCTGATTGTTTGTATTCGAATACACATACGTTTGACAATATGTATATGATGCAAATATGTATGTATGTATGTGTGTATTCGGCGCAGCCAGCGACCGCGGGCAGCGCTGCCGGCACACAAGCAGCGAAAACGTTCGAACATGTGCTTGTGTGTTTCTATCTCGCTTGCACCTATGGGTTGATATTGCGTTCAATTATCAATATTGTAACGCTTCTAGTTTTCTTGTTTATACTCCGATTTCAATGAGCCTTTCAGTATAGTTTAATATAGTTAGTCTCCACACGAATTATATAATTACAATACTGTACGATACGAACAAGTTCGCCAAAAACGGCATTGAAGGTTCCAGACTTTTTTATCAAATGTGAGAAAAGTGGGCGTGGCAGTCCAAAATTTTAAATGGCAATGCAACTATGCTGTAGCTAGGAACCTCCGTACCCAAATTGGTGATCCTAGGTGCCAGGTGGTTACTGAGATATTTGCCGAAAACACCAATTTTTTCCGAGGTGTGTCCAGTTTTTTGCTTATTGTGGGCGAATGGGGCGTGTCATCGAAAAAAAAAAGATTCTTGTATTGACTGACTAAATATGTGATCGTTTGACACCAAGCTCGAACTTGTAGCTCTTACCATCTCTGAAATCTGTTTGTTCATACGGACAGGCAGACAGACGGACAGACGGACATGGCTATATCGACTCGGCTTGTGATGCTGATCAAGAATATATATACTTTATGGGGTCTGGCACGCCTCCTTCTGCCTGTTACATACTTTTGCACAAACCCAATATACTCTTGCAGAGAGTATAAAAACAGCTACAATATAGACATTATAAATTCACCACCGCTTCACAGCAGCTCAAACGGACAAGAAGAGCGGTTCCACAGGGTACTGTGGACATAGCCAGAAGCCTGAGGTTAGATGGAAAAGCCAGCGAAACAATTGAGCTGATATTGAGAGCAACGGTAGAATATAATAAGTCAGTCTACTCGGTTACAAACCATAAACCGATTGACATCATACATGCCACTTCAACAGAAGTTAGATTATCTGTCAAGAAAAGAGTTTAAAAGGCACAACAAGCCGTACTCGACAGATGCAATCCAGACAGACAGAACAGAGTGTTTAAGGTAGGCGAAATGGTGTTTCTAAAAAACAAAAAGAGACTTGGAAACAAACTAACGCCGTTATTCTTAGAAGAAAAGGTAGAGGCAGACTTGGGAACCACGGTTCTCATTAAAGGGAGGGTGGTCCATAAAGACAACCTCAAATAGTAACTAAGGATAGGCACTAAGACACAATAGTTTATTTTTCGCATTGCTTACTCTTTACAGGCTTACGCTTACGCTTGTATCCTTGCTAGTGGTAGCGAACTCCCGAATCACCGATTACTCACGCTCAATTTACATTCCCATACTAGACAGGAACGTACTTATTTGGGAACAACAAAGTTTTATTAGACATTCTAGCAACCTGACAGAATTGACCAACATAGTAGATGAAACCGCAAAATTGTCCGACTTATTTCCGCAGTCGCATATGCGAAAGCTTCTAAGTGTTGATGTAGATAATATTAGAAGCTTGTTGTCCGTGGTAAAGATGCATCATAGAATGGCTAGGAGCTTAGACTTCCTAGACACAGAATTAAAAGTAATTGCAGGAACGCCAGACGCATCGGATTTCAGCAGGGTTAGGCTAACCGAGTCAAAGCTGATTGACTCGAATAACAGGCAAATAGTTATAAATTCTGAAACACACAAAAACAAATCAATCAATTAACTTTTACCGTGAACGAAATTATAAAGGCTAGAAAAGCCGACTTCGTAGACTCGCCACATTTGTATGAGGCACTCTTGGCAAGGAATAGAATGATACCACAGAAATACAAAATTTAATCCTCACGATCACTCTTGCTAAATCAGGCATTGTAAATCCCACAATTTTTAATCACAATGACTTGGAATCATTACTTCATAATCACCCCCCAGAAGTCCCCATAGTTAGCCTGATGGAAGCTTCTTCCATAAAAGTCCTCCAGTACGAAAATATCGTCCATGTACTAGTTGCATATCCTAGCATCAAGTCCGTCTGTAATAAGATAACTGTCTATCCCGTACCGCATCACCACATCATACTACAGCTCCAAGATAACATCGTAGCTGACTGTGACGATGACATCCGAGCGACCTCGGATTGTACTACAACCAATTTTGGCGCGGTCTGTAAGAGAGCAAAAGGCGAAACGTGCGCTCGAGCCCTACATGCCGGAAGCACGGCGAACTGCCGGTCTCAACCCAGCAACATGAGGCCCATCACCGAAGTAGACGACGGCGTAATCATCATCAATGAAAACTCGGCGAAAGTAAGCTCTGATGAAGGGCCAGAAATCAACATCAATGGCACGTATCTCATCACCTTTAAGCACTCCGCTATAATCAACGGGACGAGAATCATCAACCAACGTGAGACGTTAAAAAAGAGTCCAGCCGTAGCAGGGTCTCCGCTTCTCAACATCATAAGCCATGACCCAGTGCTAAGCTTACCGCAACTCCATCGGATAAATGACGACAACTGACAAGTCATCAGTGAGTTTAAAGAGGAACTGGAGTCATCCGGATCCCAAGCTAACTGGCTCATCAGCGGTATAATCTTGAGCGTCGCTCTCAGCTGCATCATCGTGAGCTATCACCTCTACCAGAGCAGACAAGCATCAAAAATATTTCAGGAAACCATCAATAAGTACAATGTAACCGAGGCCGGTCACGAACTTAGTGGTGGGGTAGTTAACAAGTAACCCTCGCGCTATAACTTTGTAGAATAAGTACTACCCTCGCATGCGCATTCCGCTGACGCGCCGGGGTCAGCGCAATGCCCTTACAAAGTCAGCACTGGTAACATGATGCTTGACGTTGCGCAAGTAGATTTGTTTATCAGTTATGCTGAGTCGGCTATGCCGGCTATGGACTTTGCACAATTTATGCTACAGCCTTAAGCTTTAGCTTTCGCTTTTGTTCCATTTTAGTTTTAGTTTGTACCAAGCATTTAAAAAGATAACATTAAATTGTACTTGCTCCGGCTTTGCCGTAAATAAAACGTTATATTATTATTGATTATAATTATTGTACCACAAGGCCAATAATTGGGAGTCAAATCAACTGCCCAACATAATATTTCCATACACCTATACATTTGGATATCTCGCGTCGAGGGAACCTCTTCTAGCGATGAGGGACTCAGAGATATATTCATGATCCAACAAACACCTTAAAGTCTTCCTTCTCTCCTGGGCCTGCCAGCATTCCAAGTTGTGTGCTCAAGGAATGCTGTTTTTCCATAACAAAGCCTCTCTAAATTCTTTTTAAACTTTATTTAGAATCCTCTATCTTTCCTACTTTATGGAAAGAATCTTACATTATCCCACTGCATAAAAAAGGGTGTAAGATATTTCCATCTACAGGGGAATTGCGAAGTTGTCCGCAATCCCTAAGCTCTTCGAAAAGATAATTACTTCGACTTTGCAACATCTATGCCAGTCAATTATCTGACCTGCCCAACACGGATTCGTTAAGAGTCGGTTGACTTCGACCAATCTATTGGAATTTACCTCTTTTATAAATGAGGCATTCCTTAATAGAATGCAAACTGATGTTATCTATACTGACTTTAGCAAAGCATTCGACACCACCCTCCTTTCTTTTATGGATATCTTCATATCTATCTATGCTTAGATCAGCCATCTCTAAATCTGTTTTTGTTACTTCTTGAGTTCCCCAGGGTAGTCCCTAGGACCTTTACTCTTTTTATAAACGACCTACCCTGTTCGCTATCCCATTGTCGCATACCCATGTATGCAGATGATGTGAAATTATTGTTAACTTATAAGGACCCTTCGGAACTTTTTTATACATCCCTTGTTCATGTGTCTGGTCTCCTAGACATGTTCATACTCAAGATATAATTGGGTCGGTGCAGAAGCAGTTTTTACTCTTCGTACTTAATTGGGACACTAACCTTCGACTTCCATCCTACACCAACAGGCTCTTACTCCTCGATCTTCCATCCCTTATTAATCGTAGGAGAGTTCTTGAAGTTATTTTTCTTCATAAACTTATATTTGGCGATATCTGCTCCCCATCCCTCTTAGAACTCTTTAATTATACCCGTTACTCGTAGAGTAAAAGGGTATATTGTAATCGTTGGAATGTATGTAACAGGCAGAAGGAGGCGTGGCAGACCCCATAAAGTATATATATTCTTGATCAGCATCAATAGCCGAGTCGATATAGCCATGTCCGTCTGTCCGTCTGTCCGTCCGTCCGTCCGTCCGTCCGTCCGTCCGTCCGTCCGTCCGTCCGTCCGTCTGTATGAACAAAAGGATCTCAGAGACTATAAGAGCTAGAAAGATGATAGTGGTCGCAAATGAAAGGTACAATACCCAAGCAGTACAAGTTTGTTTTTGTTTTTTGACACGCCCACTTTAGGGCGTTTTATTTGCATATAAAGGTAAATGTACAGGTAAACGTAGAAAGTTTTAGTATAGAAAACTTTTTTGTTAGCTATGCTATCTGAACCAAATTTACACGGAAAGTACATATCTAGGAAGTACATGTACTGACCAAGTTTGATTCAAATCGGACAACTATATCGTATAGCTCCCATAGGGCCGATCGGTCAAAAATACGCTCTAAATATGAGTTAGTATGAAAAACTTTTGCGTTAACTTAGCTATATTAATCAAACTCACACAGAAGACATCTGCCAATAATATATATATACTGACTAAGTTTGATCCAAATCGGACAACTATATCGTATAGCTCCCATAGGGCCGATCGGTCAAAAATACGCTCTAAATATGAGTTAGTATGAAAAACTTTTGCGTTAACAAAGCTATATTATTCAAACTCACACAGAAGACATCTGCCAACAATATATATATACTGACCAAGTTTGATCCAAATCGGACAACTATATCGTATAGCTCCCATAGGGCCGATCGGTCGAAAATATGCTCTAAACATGAATTTCTATGAAAATGTTCTGTGTTTGCCAAGATATTATATCCATCTCATTGTTAATAACAAATTGAAACTGAGTAACGGGTATCCTAAAGTCGCGTGGCGACTATAGCATTCTTTCTTGTTTTAATATTCCAACCAGGGCAACCAGGTACTACATCCCTTTATTTCTTCCTACATGCATTACTGACTACGCTTTGCACAATCGTTTTCGGGTAATATGCGCTAATTATAATCATTACATTAGAATAATTGATACATCTCTCTCTCTCTCTCTCTCTCTCTCTCTCTCTCTCTGATTTCCATGGGTATGTTTGGAATCTCAGCCATTCATGCGTCCCTTTAAATAAGAGATCTTTCGTGATAGTTTTGGCACACATTTTTATTGATCTGGTTGGGTTTTTCTGTGTTTTTCCCAACCTGCGCAACAAATGTTCAATCAATTTCATTACTTTTTATACCCAGACTAGCGGGCCCGGCGCGCTTCGCGGCGTTCTTGTATTATAGATTTACCTGCTATTGAAAAATCTTTTTTGGTTGGAAAAACATTTTGTTAAAAATAATGCAGAAAACAAATTTTCTAAAAAGTTTTTTAATTAAGTGCTTTTAAATAAACAACATTTTTAGTTTTTCCATCTTGACAGTATACATATAAAGCAGATGATTTTCCAACGCGAGACGATCCGACATACAGTTGACCATGGGAGAAAACTGGATTTTCTAAATCAATGATTGGCCTTGTGCTTTATTTATTGTTATAGCGAAAGCGAGGCGAACAGGAAATTGAAGTCTTTTAAAATTGAACGTCAAATCGGGAGGAATCATAGGAATTCTTGGTATTAATAAATGTTCGCCTTTGTACTTGCCTATTATAATAGTGGCTTCAATAAGATTAGTCATTAATTTTCTTACTGCAAGTTTTGTTCCGTTACAAAGTTTGGGATGATTTAAATTTCTTAGCATAATGATTGATGCCCCAACTTTCATTGCTTGAATCACTCTTAAATTTTTGTGTCGGTTGAAGATGTAGCCAGACAGTTTTCCCCAACCTCCAAAGGCAAAAGGAGTTGCCTGATCTTCGCTTTGAGAAGAGTACTTTTGCAATTCACATAATGCAAATATGTATTTTGGCGCCATTTACTTATTTTGAGTTATACTTACTTTGACTTATGTCAACACTGAAATAATATGAATTCGCATTGTAACAGCTGAATTCGAATTGTAACAGTAGAAATTATATTATGCAAATGTTATGCAATTATTATACATCGATACACACCATACATCGATAATTATCGTGAAAAGCCCTTTGTACTCAGTAGGGCGCAATAAATCATAAGCAATTTGTATTGCCAGCAGAACGGAACAGAATTTTCATGTTAATTTGTGTTATTGCTTGAAACACTCTTAAATTTTTGTGGCGGTTGAAAGAGTAGCCAGACAGTTTTCCCCCACTGCCAGAAACAAAAAGAGTTGCCTGATCTCCTCTTTGAGAAGAGCATTTTTGCCATTCACCTTATGCAAACATGTCTGTTGTTGTTTGTGTAATTTTTCCGAATTGTTTTTTATTTTGCTTTTTCTTACATTTCCAAAAAGTTTTTCCATATTTTTTTTCATACAAACCAAGTAGATAAAAAAGCAGATCTATTAAAAAAAAAATGAAAGCAAAAGACACTAATTATCATACTGAATTTTGAGTACACACAGGAAGTGAGTTTGCTTTTTATATATATAGATTAACTATTAAATATTAATTTATTTAACAATTTGATGAACTAAATTTTTAGACCCCGTACTCTAAAAAAGAGTATAGGGGTCTATTAGGTTTGTCAGAAGCGAAATGTGCGTAACAGGCAGAAGGAGGCGTGGCCGACCCCATAAAGTATATATATTCTAGATCAGCATCAACAGCCGAGTCGATATAGCAATGTCCGTCTGTCCGTCTGTCTGTCCGTCCGTCCGTCCGAATGCTAAGTAGCTTTGTTGCTATGCATTTGACGATGTCTGTGTGTTACGACCAAAACTGTGGCTGCTTTGTTGACGTCGCTCTCCGCGATCTCCTGCGCATGTGTCGTCTCTCTTTGCTTTGATCGAGCGTCGCTGTTCCGCGCACTGCGCATGTACATATCTCTCTCGTTTGTGATCGCGCTGCTGCTAGCGTAAGCCAACACCCTGTCTTGTGTTGCTTACTTTGCTCTCCTCGCCGTACACTTCCGGCTGGCAGTAATGGGACGGTGCTCGTAAATTATTCAAACGTGGGTACAGGCAGTTTTCGGCCAGTACCATTTTAATTGTGCGCCTTACTTATGGGGCGTCACAGGGTCAAGACCAAGGTCAACGGAAGAACTAAATAGCCAATTAGTTCGTTCGTTGAAAATTGAACTACTGTACTTCCTTCAATTGAATTACTAAGACTCTTTAACAAAAAAAAAGAACAGTACAGTCGAGCATGCCCGGCTTAATAATACTCAGCATATTTTCCGATTAAATTATTAAAATCGATAGCCAGCTATTTAAATCGATAGTAATTTCATTAACACACGTTGAAACAAAAACAATCTTAGCATAATCAAACATACATCTGTTTGTTTGTATGCAATACACATACGTTTGACAATATATGATGTATGTGTGTATTCAACGCGGCCAGCGTCCGCGGGCAACGCTGCCGCCACGCAGGCAGAGAAAACTTTCGAACATGTGCTTGTATGTTTCTATCTCGCTTGCACCAATGGGTTGACATTGCGTTCAATTATTTTCTTGTTTATAGTCCGGGGCGTGGCATGGAAAAAATAAATATTCTTGTATTGACTGACTAAATATGTGATCGTTTGACACTAAGCTCAAACTTGTAGCTCTTACCATCTCTGAAATCTGTTTGTTCATACGGACAGACAGACGGACATGGCTATATCGACTCGGCTTGTGATGCTGATCAAGAATATATATACTTTATGGGGTCTGTCACGCCTCCTTCAGCCTGTTACATACTTTGCACAAACCCAATAAACTCTTGCAGAGAGTATAAAAATCTCGTTCTAGACCGAAGAAGTATTATTCAACTTGAAGTAATTTTTAAAAACATTTTATGTTCAAAAATTCCACAAAAAATACTTTTGTGTTAAAAACTTTGTCAAAAATTCAAACTCCCATATTTTGTATTTTCCTTCGTTCAAAAACGCGATTCAAATATCTTCTAATAGGAAATATGATATGTTGATTACCGCGAAAATCGCTTTTGTCGAGGTCGTAGGACGTTTGGTTTCAACGTCCCAATTATAAAAATTTTTGTATGTAAACAATCTTAAATGACTAATTAAATGTGAATCTATAAAGCTGTTATTTATTTCATCAAAATATACGACTGTAAGCAAGTGAACAATTTTTTTGTAAAAGTGATTATATTTAGGCTCTGAAATCTACTAAGACTTTTTGAAAATTTTTATGTCGTTAAATTGGCTAAATAACACTTCTACAGACAACATTTGTCACAAAAAAAAACTTGAAAATGCACCACAAACAAATTTTTTTTCTAATATCACGCGGATTTAAAAAAAAAACTTCAAAATCAACTGATTCGACACACGAACAATGCTGCCAACTATTGAGAGGGTGAACAAGAAAGAAAAGTACAGTCGAGCGCGCCCGACCGTATAATACTCTCTGCATTTTCCCGATTAAATTATTAAAATCGGTATCCAGATATTACAATGTGAATTACTTGCATTAAAACACGTTGAAACAAAAACAATCTAAGCATAATCAAACGTACATTTGTTTGTTTGTATGCGAATACACATACGTTTGGCAATATGTATATGATGCACATATGTATGTATGTATGTGTGTATTCGGCGCAGCTAGCGACCACGGGCAGCGCTGCCGAAACACAGGCAGCGAAAACGTTCGAACATGTGCTTGTGTGTTTCTATCTCGCTTGCACCTATGGGTTGACATTGCGTTCAATTATCAATATTGTAACGCTTCTAGTTTTCTTGTTTATAGTCCGAGTTTAATGCGCCTTTTAGTATAGTTTAATACAGTTAGTCTCCACACGAATTATATAATACTGTACGATACGAACAAATTCGCCAAAAACGGCATTGAAGGTTCCAGACTTTTTTATCAAATGTGGGAAAAGGGGGCGTGGCAGTCCAAATTTATAGATGGCAATGCAACTATGCTGTCGCTAGGAACTCCCGTACCAGAATTGGTGAACCTAGGTGCCATAGTTACTGAGATATTTGCCGAAAACACCAATTTTTTCCGAGGTGTGTCCAGTTTTTTGCTTTTTGTGGGCGAATGGGGCGTGGCATCGAAAAAAAAAAAGATTCTTGTATTGACTGACTAAATATCTGATCGTTTGACACCAAGCTCGAACTTGTAGCTCTTACCATCTCTGAAATCTGTTTGTTCATACGGACAGACAGACAGACAGACGGACAGACAGACGGACAGACAGACGGACATGGCTATATCAACTCGGCTTGTGATACTGATCAAGAATATATATACTTTATGGGGTCTGCCACGCCTCCTTCTGCCTGTTACATACTTTGCACAAACCCAATATACTCTTGCAGAAAGTATAAAAAGCTAAATCAGCTTCTGAAAAAAGCTAGAAACAGCTAAAATATTTTAAAACAAAAAAAAACTTTGTTTAGAGTCAAATTCTTATATATTTTTAAATTGTTGTCATGTGGAGACAGTCGGAAGTGTAGGTTTCGTTTGTACATACTTATTTGATTTAGGTACTTTGAAGGCACTTCAAATATTTTTAACTTTTCCTGCGCAAAGTGATTCTCAAGTTGTGAAATTTTTTTAAATTGGTGGAAAAGTATATTTTAGGCTGACAAAGTTGAATCGAAAACAAGTAATTTTCTATCTATTTAAAAATTTTAATGTTTTATAAATTGCAGATATTTTTCCAGAAATTTGATAAAAGCTAGGAAAAAGCATTTTCATCATTTGAAAAAGCCAGATTTCCAGCCAGCAGCCAGATTCAAATTTTTCCCTCATATGACATTGTAAAACAGTCAGATTTGGCAGGAAAACAGCTACGTTGGCAGCACTGCACACGAAATGAACAACTTAGTTCATGAGTAATTGAATAAGTTCTTTGTACTGACACGGCCACTTTAACTTTTTCTGAACGAAATTTTATTATTTAATATCAAATATTTTCATCAAGTTTTTACGATGTTATACCTGGAAGACTATTTGGAAAGTAAGTGCAGTATGACTTAAGGGCTTTTCAGCTATATTATTTTATTTTCACAACAGTGATTGAGCACCTACCCCAGGAGTTGCGCGACCGTTTCACAGAGATGCGGGAATTGGATCTTGCAGTGCAAAGTAAGCGACACAAAGTTATAAAATCTTATTGTTGAAACTTATTTTGTTCCTCCAGACAACATGGATTCCCTGGACAAAAAGTCACGCTTCTTTTTTCAACAATGTAAACGCGGCGAGTTGCACAATGAGTCGATTAACACGGAATTTTACAGTCTAAGGAGTGAATATTTTAAGGTTATGGAGGATTCCGATGAAAAGGTAGCCATTGCTACACAAATACATGAACTCGTTGAACGTTATCTGCGACGACTTGACAACGAGCTGTTTAAATTTAAATGTGAGTTGGAGGCCGACAACAATGGTATCACAGAAATTCTTGAGAAGCGCTCGCTTGAACTCGATGGAAACAACAGCACAGCTGCCACTTCCTTATTGCAAAACATTTCACAAAAAGAGAATCGATACTATAATACTAATCTTATACACAATTTTATCGGTGGTGGTTTTAATAGTGACGCTGGTATTATAACCAATATAGGAAATAATTGTGCTACTCTACTTGTCAGTGGATCCACGCTTAACAACCTGTCTGCAACCAATTGCTCAGTTAGTGGCGGCAATCAGCGGAATCGAAAGTTAGAGAAAAGACGCGAAACAATATGTACTGTACCTGTACAGGAAAAGCGTACAAATTTAAATCAATCGTTAGCAGTTGCCGACAATGTAATAAGTGGAGGGGGAACCATTATAAATGTGGTAATGGGCAACCACGTAAATAGCGCTGCACACGTAACATTGCCCGTAGCCAGCGGTAGCGCTAAAAACAACGCCCCCGCCGCGCTTGGTGGGAATGTAATTCGCCAGTTATCCACAAATCTAGCAGCCCATACTGGACTAAGCACCAACACCAATAATGCAACCGCTGCTAACGTCAGTTTAGGGGCCATCGCAGGTAAAAGCACAACCATTCCTGGCAACCATGGAGGCACTATTGTCAGCTACAGTCTTCAACAACTAGGGAGGGGTGCTGCCGGTTCCAGTGCAATTGCAGCCGCTGCTAGCCAAGCTATAGTAACCACTCAACAAATGCCGCAAGGACGACGTACGGCAAGCTTAAAAGCCAGTTATGAGGCAATACATGGAGCAACCGTAAACACCAGCACAGAGTTCTGGTCAGCAGCAGTAGCGCACAACAATAGCATGCAGCCAGTGACTGCGACGTTGGCAAATAGCATCACACATCATCAGCAACAGCCTCTACATAATCAGCATTACCAGGAAAAAAAAAAGAAGTGAGTACAGCATGATATATAATAAATATTTACTTATATTTTGGGTCTGCTTTAAGAAAATTAGTTACTGGGATGTCAATGTCAGGCGGAATTGTACAACCGGCAAGCGGTTCCACATCTGGAAATTCAATAACATCATCACTATCACCATTAAGTGCTGACTCCATGGACAAAATTTCGAATTTGTCGCTACAGCGTACTAATATAACTCCTCAAGTCAATCAATTGACAACGAGTGTCATAAATGCAGCTGGCGCATGTACCGCTGCTGTTCCTCCTATATTGGTGCATAATGTCAACAATGTAACAGCGGCTACCATTGGACTACCAAGCACTGCACTTGCCCCAGTATCTAACTTTGCGATAAATGAAAACGGTTTAGTTATAGAGCAAACAAACGAAGGAGAGTGGTCATATGATCCAAATGAACCGCGTTACTGCACCTGCAATCAAGTATCCTATGGCGACATGGTGGCCTGCGACAATGACGCCTGCCCATATGAGTGGTTTCATTATCAATGTGTGGGAATTTCGCAACCACCTAAGGGAAAGTGGTATTGTCCTAAATGTACAGTTTCTATGAGGCGTCGCGGAAATCGTAAAAACTGATAAGCCAATTTTTAATTTAATAAGCAATAGCTTTATAATACATCAAATATAATACTGGTTTTTTCCTCTACCTCTTTAGGGCGTTTTGTATACCTACAAAATTAGAAATAGTGCCCATGCATATTTCAGTAAAGAAATTTTGGATTTTTATACTCTCTGTAAGAGTATATTGGGTTTGTGCAAAAGTATGTAACAGGCAGATTCCATAAAGTACATATATATTCTTGATCACCATCACAAGCCGAGTCGATATAGCCATGTCCGTCCGTCCGTCTGTCTGTCCGTATGAACAAACATATTTCAGAGATGGGAAGAGCTACAAGTTCGATCTTGGTGTCAAACGTTCACATATTTAGTCAGTCAATACAAGAATCTTTTTTTTTTCGATGCCACGCCCCATTCGCCCACAATGAGCAAAAAACTGGACACACCTCGGAAAAAATTGGTGTTTTCGGCAAATATCTCAGTAACTATGGCACCTAGGTTCACCAATTCTGGTACGGGAGGTTCCTTGCGACAGCATAGTTGCATTGCCATTTAAAATTTTGGACTGTCACGCCCACTTTTCAAAAATAAAATAGTTTTCAAACTTCAATGCCGTTTTTAACGAACTTGTTCGTATCGTACTGTTATTTATAATTCGTGTGGAGACTAACTATAGTAGACTATCCTGAAAGGCGCATTAAAATCGGACTATAAACAAGAAAATAATTGAACGCAATGTCAACCAATACACAAGCACATGTTCGAAAGCTTTCAATACCTGCGTGGCGGTAGCGGTGCCCGCGGAAGCTGGCTGCGCCGAATACAGACATACATACACACACATACACAGATGTATGTTTGATTATAATTGTTTTTTTTTTTTTTTAACGTGTTGTAATGCAAGTGCTACACATTGTAATATTTCGATACCGATTTTAATAATTTAATCGGGAAAATGCAGAAAGTATTATACGGTCGGGCGTGCTCGACTGTACTTTTCTTGTTTGTTTTTTCTCAAAGTAATACATAATGTGTTTTTCAACAAAGCTAATAAAGTATATTTCATGTTTATAACGCCACCCATATTTTTGCTTTCTTGCTGTATATGTACATTTTTCGCGACTATGAGGTACTAATGAAATATCTGTTTGGATGCAACAACAAATCACACGAAGTTTGGATTTTGTTCAGCTTCAGTACACTCATAACACGTTCTACCTGACCGTTTGCTCTACTTGCACCAGTTGCGATAAAGTATAAGTTAATTTTTCGCATGGTTCCGCAAAACATCTGCTTGATCTGCAATGATCCAACGGCGTCAATATAACATTCTAAATAAATATTGACTGTGTGGTGTAAATACACGAATTTGGTAAAGGCATCAATTCGGAATACGCAATGAGCAAAAAACCAGACACACCACGAAAAAATTAAATTTTCGGCAAATATCTATGTAATTAAGGCACTTAGGAACACCAATTTCGGTATGCAGATTCCTAGAGACTGCCAGACCCACTTTTCTCATAAAAACAAAGAACTTTTAAGCTTTAATGCCGTTTTTAAGGCATTAATTCATATAGTACAGTGTTTGAATTTAACAATCCTTTGAAGACATATCGAAATAAACTATCCTGAAAATTGCATCAAAATCATACTTTACTATTACTTTGCAAAGTTTATGTTATTTAACTGCAATATAACTGTATGCGCGCAAGCGGTAAAGAAATATACAAACACATGTACCATTGCTTTTGCGAGAAATATATTTATCGCCTGATTCACATTTATAACGCAACTTGTTTGAAATGAGTTTTGTGAGTGCAAGGGTAAGGTTATTTATTATTGGGTTGATGTCTTGGACAAATATAATACAAGAAAGAAAAGTACAGTCGAGCGCGCCCGACCGTATAATACTCTCTGCATTTGTCCCGATTAAATTATTAAAATCGGTATCCACATATTACTATGTGTTTTACTTGCATTAAAACACGTTGAAACAAAAACAATCTAAGCATAATCAAACATTCATCTGTTTGTTTGTATTCGAATACACATACGTTTGACAATATGTATATGATGCAAATATGTATGCATGTATGTGTGTATTCGACGCAGCCAGCTTCCGCGGGCAGCGCTGCCGACGCACAGGCAGCGAAAACGTTCGAACATGTGCTTGTGTGTTTCTATCTCGCTTGCACCTGTGGGTTGATATTGCGTTCAATTATCAATATTGTAACGCTTCTAGTTTTCTTGTTTATAGTCCGAGTTTAATGCGCCTTTCAGTATACTTTAATATAGTTAATCTCCACACGAATTATAAATAACAATACTATATGACACGAACAAGTTCGCAAAAAACGGCATTTGAAGTTTTTTCAAGTGTGGGAAAAGGGGGCGTGGCAGTCCAAAATTTTAAATGGCAACGCAACAATGCTGTCGCTAGGAACTCGCATACCAGAATTGGTGATCGTAGGTGCCATAGTTACTGAAATATTTGCCGAAAACACCAATTTCTCCCGAGGTTGTCCAGTTTTTTGCTTATTGTAGGCGAATGGGGCGTGGCATCGAAAAAAAAAAAGATTCTTGTATTGACTGACTAAATATGTGATCGATTGACACCAAGCTCGAACTTGTAGCTCTTACCATCTCTGAAATCTGTTTGTTCATACGGACGGACAGACAGACGGACAGACGGACATGGCTATATCGACTCGGCTTGTGATGCTGATCAAGAATATATATACTTTATGGGGTCGGCCACGCCTCCTTCTGCCTGTTACATACTTTTGCACAAACCCAATATTCTCTTGCAGAAAGTATAAAAGTAACAAGAAAGAAAAGTACAGTCGAGCGCGCCCGACCGTATAATACTCTCTGCATTTGTCCCGATTAAATTATTAAAATCGGTATCGAGATATTACAATGTGAATTACTTGCATTAAAACACGTTGAAACAAAAACAATCTAAGCATAATCAAACACACATCTGTTTGCTTGTATTCGAATACACATACGTTTGACAATATGTATATGAAGCAAATATGTATGTATGTATGTGTGTATTCGGCGCAGCCAGCGACCGCGGGCAGCGCTGCCGACACACAGGCAGCGAAAACGTTCGAACATGTGCTTGTGTGTTTCTATCTCGCTTGCACCTATGGGTTGATATTGCGTTCAATTATCAATATTGTAACGCTTCTAGTTTTCTTGTTTATGGTCCGATTTTAATGCGCCTTTCAGTATAGTTTAATATAGTTAGTCTCCACACGTATTATATTAATTACAATACTGTACGATACGAACAAGTTCGCAAAACCCGGCATTGAAGGTTCCAGCCTTTTTTATCAAATGTGGGAAAAGTGGGCGTGGCAGTCCAAAATTTTAAATGGCAATGCAACTATGCCGTCGCTACGAACCTCCCGTTCCAGAATTGGTGATCCTAGGTGCCATAGTTACTGAGATATTTGCCGAAAACACCAATTTTTTCCGAGGTGTGTCCAGTTTTTTGCTTATTGTGGGCGAATGGGGCGTGGCATCGAAAAAAAAAAAAGATTCTTGTATTGACTGACTAAATATCTGATCGTTTGACACCAAGCTCGAACTTGTGGCTCTTACCATCTCTGAAATCTGTTTGTTCATACGGACAGACAGACGGACAGACAGACAGACGGACAGACAGACAGGCGGACAGACGGACAGACGGACATGGCTATATCGACTCGGCTTGTGATGCTGATCAAGAATATATATACTTTATGGGGTCTGCCACGCCTCCTTCTGCCTGTTACATACTTTTGCACAAACCCAATATACTCTTGCAGAGAGTATAAAAATAAACCAAAAACAAGAAAGAATGCTATAGTCGCCTCGCGACTTTATGATTCCCGTTACTCAGTTTCAATTTGTAATTAACAATGGTGATGGATATAATAACTTGGCAAACACAGAACATTTTCATACAAATTCATGTTTAGAGTATATTTTTGACCGATCGGCCCTATGGGAGCTATACGATATAGTTGTCCGATTTGGATCAAACTTGGTCAGTACATGTACTTTTTGTGTAAATTTGCTTCAGATAGCATAGCTAACAAAATAGTTTTCTATACTAAAACATTCTAGTTTTACCTGTACATTTACCTTTATATGAAAATAGAACGCTCTAAAGTGGGCGTGTCAAACAAGAAAGAAAAGTACAGTCGAGCGCGCCCGACCGTATAATACTCTCTGCATTTGTCCCGATTAAATTATTAAAATCGGTAACGACATATTACAATGTGAATTACTTGCATTAAAACACGTTGAAACAAAAACAATCTAAGCATAATCATCATCACATCTGTTTGTTTGTATTCGAATACACATACGTTTGGCAATATGTATATGATGCAAATATATATGTATGTATGTGTGTATTCGGCGTAGCCAGCGACCGGGGGCAGCGCTGCCGACACACAGGCAGCGCTGCCGACACACAGGCAGCGAAAACGTTCGAACATGTGCTTGTGTGTTTCTATCTCGCTTGCACCTATGGGTTGATATTGCGTTCAATTATCAATATTGTAACGCTCCTAGTTTTCTTGTTTATGGTCCGATTTTAATGCGCCTTTCAGTATAGCTTAATATAGTTAGTCTCCACATATATATATAATTACAATACTGTACGATACGAACAAGTTCGCCAAACCCGGCATTGAAGGTTCCAGCCTTTTTTATCAAATGTGGGAAAAGTGGGCGTGGCAGTCCAAAATTTTAAATGGCAATGCAACTATGCCGTCGCTACGAACCTCCCGTTCCAGAATTGGTGATCCTAGGTGCCATAGTTACTGAGATATTTGCCGAAAACACCAATTTTTTCCGAGGTGTGTCCAGTTTTTTGCTTATTGTGGGCGAATGGGGCGTGGCATCGAAAAAAAAAAAGATTCTTGTATTGACTGACTAAATATCTGATCGTTTGACACCAAGCTCGAACTTGTAGCTCTTACCATCTCTGAAATCTGTTTGTTCATACGGACAGACAGACAGACGGACAGACGGACATGGCTATATCGACTCGGCTTGTGATGCTGATCAAGAATATATATACTTTATGGGGTCTGCCACGCCTCCTTCTGCCTGTTACATACATTTGCACAAACCCAATATACTCTTGCAGAGAGTATAAAAACAAAAACAAACTTGTACTGCTTGGGTATTGTACCTTTCATTTGCGACCCCTATCAGCTTTCTAACTCTTATAGTCTCTGAGATCCTTTTGTTCATGCAGACGGACGGAACGACGGACAGGCGGACATGGCTATATCGACTCGGCTATTGATCAAGAATATATATACTTTATGGGGTCTGCCACGCCTCCTTCGGCCTGTTACATACATTCCAACGATTACAATATACCCTTTTACTCTACGAGTAATGGGTATAACAAATAAGAAAGGCTACAGTCGATCGAGCCGACTATAAAAGACCCCGTACTCTCATAGTAGTGCACATTTGTATTCAATTTAAATTCAAATTTTCAAATGAAATTTAAAAATTTTAATTTTATATGTACATTTAGAATTGAAATTAAAAAAAAAAAATAATTTAACAATTCGCATTGCCGCAACTCTATCAGTTGCACCACGCGCACTTTCAAGAATTCTCCTATTATCAGCATTTACATATTATTCATACAAACACATTTTTTTTAAATTGTATGTATGTATGTGTGTATTCGGCGAGGCCAGCGTCTGCCGGCAGCGCTGTCGCCACACAAGCATCGAGAACGTTCGAACATGTGTTTGTATGTTTAACTTTAGAACTTTATTGCTCTTTTGTTAAAGGTAGTATTTTGAAGCCACTTTCAGAATAGTTTGATTTCATATGTCTCTATACGAATGTTTAATTACAACACTCTACTTTATGAATAAATGCCTTAAAAACGGCATTAAAGCGCAATAGTTTGGTTAACTCTCATAAAAAAAGGGGGTCGTGGCAGCTCGAAATTTTTAATGGCATTGCATTCAGGCTGTCTCTAGCAACCTGCTTACCAGAACTGGTGCTTCTAAGTGCCATAGTTACTGAGTTATTCGCCTAAAACATAAATTTTTCAGAGGTGTTTCTGGTTTTTTGCTTGTTGCGGGGGCGGTAAGGGGCGTGGCAAAAATTTGAAATAAACTTAACCTGCCTGACTTAATGACGGACTTTCATTATAAATTTGGTGGCTCTAGCTTTCGTAGTTTAAACAAGTAAGAAAGGCTACAATCGATCGAGCCGACTGTAAAAGACCCCGTACTCCCATAGTAGTGCGCAATAGTATTCAATTTGAATTCAAATTTTCGAATGAAATTTAAAAATTTTATTTTTATATGTACATTTAGAATTGAAATTAAAAAAAAATTAAATTAACAATTCGCATTGCCGCAACTCTATTAGTTGCACTACGCGCCACTTTCAAGAATTATCCGATAATCAGCATTTATGTACATATTATTCATACAAACACATATTCGTTTGAAATTATATGTATGCATGTATGTATGTATGTGTGTATTCAGCGGGGCCAGCGTCTGCCGGCAGCGCTGTCGCCACACAAGCATCGAAAACGTTCGAACATGTGTTTGTATGTTTCTGTCACGCTCTCGCGCGTAAGTGATATTGCAGTTAAATAACAAACTTTGTAACGCAGTAGCTCTTTTGTTAAAGGTAGTATGTTGATGGCACTTTCAGAATAGTTTGATTTTATATGTCTCTATACGAATGTTGAATTACAACACTCTACTATATGAATAAATGCCTTAAAAACGGCACTAAAGCGTAAAAGCTTTTTAGCTGATGTGGGGAAAAGGGGCGTGGCAGCTCAAAATTTTTAATGACATTGCATTAAGGGTGTCACTAGCAACCTGTTTACCAGAAATGGTGTTCCTAAGTGCCATAGTTACTGAGTTATTGGCCTAAAAGTAAATTTTTTCGATGTGTGTCTGGTCTTTTGCTCATTGCGTGGGCGGTAAGGGGCGTGCCAACAATTTGAAATAAACTTGATCTGCTCGCGAAGATAACGGACTTTCATTCCAAATTTGGTGTCTCTAGCTTTTGTGGTTTAAAAGATCCAGGTGTTCATACGGACGGACGGACAGACGGACAGACAGACAGACGGACAGACGGACATTGCTATATCGACTCGGCTGTTGATGGTGATCTAGAATATATATACTTTATGGGGCCGGCCACGCCTCCTTCTGCCTGTTACGCACATTTCGCTTCTGACAAACCTAATAGACCCCTATACTCTTTTTTAGAGTACGGGGTCTAAATATCCAGGTGTTCATACGGACGGACAGGCAGACTGACAGACAGACAGACGGACATGGCTATATCGACTCGGCTTGTGATGCTGATTAAGAATATATATACTTTATGGGGTCTGCCACGCCTTCTTCTGCCCGTTACATACTTTGCACAAACCCAATATACTCTGGCAGAGAGTATAATAATAAACAAGAAAACGGTTATCTTCGGCTTGAATATTGCGTTTATTTGGTTTCAGTCACCAATTATTTGGTAGCTATTTGATTTAGTAGTTCGATTTGGATGAAAGATGAAAAGGCTTATTCAAGCATATTTAAGGGATCCTGAATCTTTTGGATCCTATATGCGCCGAGGAGGGCCATCAATACTTTCCACCCAAGATAAGAAAAAAATTATTAATAGGACCAATAATTCAACACGGAGTTTGAGTGACCTTCAGGGTGTTATTGACAAAAATATAAGTCGCAATAGTATTTGGAGAACATTAAAATTGCCCAAATTTCCAGGACAAAACCCCACGATGAAGGGAGCAGCGTAGATGGAACTTGAGCCAGACACAATTAAAAACTTAATTTTTAGCATACCTACTGGAATTTTTCAGCTAGTTTCTAATAATGGAAATCACATTGAGTGAATTCGTTTTGTAAAAACTGAAACAGCTAAACAAAGGCTACAGTCGATCGAGACGACTGTTAAAGACCTCGTACTTCCATAGTAGTGCGCATTTGTATTTAATTTAAATTATAATTTTAAAATTATAAAATTGAAATAGCTCTTTTTATGCAACTTCCAGGATAGTTTGATTATACTAGGGGTTGACATCTACCCGGATGTCGTGCAGGTTGACTGCCTGCCCAGTATTGGAAAATTTCCCGTTGCCCAAAGTACCATCTTCGGGTGGGCTCCCGCAGTATCTAGGCGATTCAGAACGAGACCATCCCCCATCCACCGACGTCGCCGACGGGCCTGGCAATAGCAATTATTGCTAGGGGGCGACATATTGATAGTGTGATCGCAAGCCTGCAACGCAGTTCGGTTACACTGTCAATAGCATGACCAGTAGAATTTTTACACTCGGTAACATCATATTCATTGTCTACTTCGAACCGGTCAATTAGATTTGCCACAAGCGAAATGTGCGTAACATGCAGAAGGATGCGTGGCCGACCACATAAAGTATATACATATATTCTTGATCAGCATCAACAGCCGAGTCGATATAGCGATGTCCGTCTGTCTGCCTGTCCGCTGTCCGGATAAATACCTTGATCTTTAAAACTACTAGAGCTAGAGCCACCAAATTTGGAATGAAATTCCGTTTATATGTCAGGCAGATTAAGTTTATTTGCAATTTTTACCACCCCCGCAAATTGCAAAAAACTATTATCATTACGCTACAACTTTAAAACTATCACAGCTATCTTGACCAAATTTACAAGGTATCTGTATGGTACCACTGTAACTATCCTCACCTAGTTTCATCAAGATCGGACAAGATCTACATATAAAGGCATCGTGCATATGGTAGAGTTGCAGTATGTTTAGAAACCTGAGTCTGATACCGCTGGTTCAATTACAGCCAGAGAGATACTTCTATTTACTTTTTTAAATTTTAATTTAAACTGTTTTCTTTTTTAAATTTATATTTTGTTGCATCTGGGGCTGAGCAGAATCGGAATATCGATAAGTGTTGAGAATTCATCGCACACTGCTCAGCTGGAGGTGGCCGTACTTGGCGGGACGGGGGGATATTAGTATAAGAGTTAGGTTATAAGAAGTAGGTTATAAGAAGTAGGTTATAAGAGTAGGAAGAGTAAAGAGAGAGAGAGAGAGCATAGTGGCTGAGCGGGGGCGGTCGTTGACTCTAGGGAACCGTTGCATGGAAGAGGGAATTGGAGGATAAGAATTTTGAATTTTGCTTAGCAACAGGTGGCCTTAGAGTCAACAGAGGAGTTTTGCTTTTCGAGATCGGCACGAGCGGTTGCGTGACTGGATCAAGAAAAAGGTTTTGTTGAGCTTTTGGTGAGCGTGCGGTGGTGGTTTTGGCAGTCCGGTATTAATGTTCTTTTGTGCGTCAAACAAAAAAAAACTTTTTTTTTGAAGTGAATCAAATCTAAACAAAAGAAGGAAAAAAAAAACACGTTAACTAACATGTTAACAAAAATGAACAGACATCAGCAACAACAACAGTGCGACAATTGAGACAAGTGACCAAATGTGCAACAATAGCAACCCATTGCACATGCAAAACTACACAAACTTTTTATACTCTCTGCAAGAGTATATTGGGTTTGTGCAAAAGTATGTAACAGGCAGAAGGAGGCGTGGCAGACCCCATAAAGTATATATATTCTTGATCAGCATCACAAGCCGAGTCGATATAGCCATGTCCGTCTGTCCGTCTGTCTGTCTGTCCGTCTGTCTGTCTGTCTGTCTGTCTGTCTGTCTGTCTGTCTGTCCGTATGAACAAACAGATTTCAGAGATGGTAAGAGCTACAAGTTCGAGCTTGGTGTCAAACGATCAGATATTTAGTCAGTCAATACAAGAATCTTTTTTTTTTTCGATGCCACGCCCCATTCGCCCACAATAAGCAAAAAACTGGACACACCTCGGAAAAAATTGGTGTTTTCGGCAAATATCTCAGTAACTATGGCACCTAGGATCACCAATTCTGGAACGGGAGGTTCGTAGCGACGGCATAGTTGCATTGCCATTTAAAATTTTGGACTACCACGCCCACTTTTCCCACATTTGATAAAAAAGGCTGGAACCTTCAATGCCGGGTTTGGCGAACTTGTTCGTATCGTACAGTATTGTAATTATATGATACGTGTTGAGACTAACTATATTAAACTATCCTGAAAGGCGCATTAAAATCGGACTATAAACAAGAAAACTAGAAGCGTTACAATATTGATAATTGAACGCAATATCAACCCACAGGTGCAAGCGAGATAGAAACACACAAGCACATGTTCGAACGTTTTCGCTGCCTGTGTGTCGGCAGCGCTGCCCGCGGTCGCTGGCTACGCCGAAAACACACATACATACATATACATTTGCATCATATACATATTGCCAAACGTATGTGTATTCGTATACAAACAAACAGATGTGTGTTTGATTATGCTTAGATTGTTTTTGTTTCAACGTGTTTTAATGCAAGTAATTCACATTGTAATATCTCGATACCGATTTTAATGATTTAATCGGGACAAATGCAGAGAGTATTATACGGTCGGGCGCGCTCGACTGTACTTTTCTTTCTTGTTAAATGCAATAATTGTGGGACAAGCACGGTGCAACGACACGCAACCACCAAAAACCCAAATCGCCAAATTTAAAGACATTTAAAATAACAACATTCAAATGAACAAACAACAAAACCACGGCAACAACAACCCAAATAACACATTTGCGACAGCCGCAACAACAATAACAACAACAACTATAACAATTGCAACGAAAACAACAAAAGGCAGCGAGAACGACAAAACAACCGAGACCGGAGGACGGCCGCACCAGTGACGTCACGCAGCATCAGCTGTGCGCGCTAGCACAGTGGACGGACGCGGTGAGCTGTGTCACACGGACAGCTGTAGTTTTGTTTTGTTTTGTCCCCAGTTTATGTAGTTTGTGTATATATGTATATTTATAAGTTTTTTTGAAACGCCGATTGTAAACTCAAATTTTTTCTCTTACTTAAATTAAACTGTTTTGCTCATGTTTTCTGGTCGGCCCCTTTTTCTCCATGGTGTTCTATTGTGAGTTGCTGGTAGTCATATGTACATTTAGTACCTGCCAATAAATTGTCTTGGCAGTGTCCGGCCCCCTATACCCCCTTAGAGCTCTTAGGTAGTATCAGGTACCCCCGAGACCCCCCTCTATATATATAAATCGAAGGCAACCAACACAAAAAGAAAAGGCAAAGACAGGAATAAAAGTAATATAAATAAAATAAAATATACTATACAAACTGAAAACTAAATAAGATAGGACAACTATGTATAGAAAATTTAATGTAAATAAATATGTTTAATTTGATATGTAACAAAAGGAATATGTGTGAGTAATTTGTGGATGGGAGGGGGATTGCGTAGCATGGAGTAAGCGAGCTGGCGTAGACTTTTGATAGTGGGTGGCGCAACGGAACAATTTGAATGTTGCCGCCACAGGTAGGGTGGGTACGTTGCGGCAAAACATCGATGCCGCCGATAGAGATGGCCGATAGTTGTTTAGTGTTGGTATTGTTTCGTAGAGTGTAGTAGTAGCGATGTAGAGATTCTACAATCGATGATTGTGGATTGTACTCTCGGTGGGCTCTGGTTAACAACCCCGACCTGAGGCGAATGAGCTAGCCGTGGTAGCCCCAGGAAAGACAAGCCGAGTCGTAACAATTTTAAAGTATGAATCACTCTGCTGTTTCTTCTTCTATTTTTGTATGTATGTGGGGTCGGATCTGGCAACTCCAGATAGATCTCAGCTTTTGTATATCGATATAAGAAAAGTATCGATATAAACGACGATGACGATGACGACGAAAAACAGATAAACGACGATTACGATAAAAAGATATACACGACGCGTATCAAGAGGAACGACGGGAACAAGGAGAAGCCACACGACGATTATGACGAGATCGGGAGTGGAAAATAAGAATCTGAGGAAGAACGACGTATAAGACGAGCAACGTGGAACGACGACGACGACGCTAATAATTAATGTTCCGATTTGACTTAATTTCAATTCACCAAAATATTATAATACAAACTATATAATCATAATAATAAAAGTAGTGTAAAATGCAGTAGCGCACGTATGCCCACACACTGGCACATACACGCTCAGCCACAATCAGAACGCCCGAACGCCACAGTTCACCTCTCCGCCCGATCCAATCAGTAATTATTATTTAGTATTTATTTATTAATATTCATTTTTTATAACTGTTTATTTATTAATATTACTTAATATTTTAATATATATCTTTACTATCTGATTAATTTTTGTTTAAGTTTATATTTAATATTTTTTTATTTACTTATATTCTTGAATATTTGTTTATTTTTATCTACGTAAAGATTATTGTTTTGTCAGAAATATTATTTAATAGGTATATGTTTATATATATTATCCAAAAATTATAAAATTTTGATTAATATTTATATTCATATACATATATATGTAGTTTACAGTTGCGAGTGACATTTCTACACGCCTCCAAGTGTCGATTAATCGTAGGTTGCCTACAAGAACTATAACTAGGCACAATAACCTAGTGACGGATATTAAAAATATATGAAATTAATAAGAACAAACAAACTCACCTTGCGATAGTTATACAATATTATCGGTATCGTTGTGATATCAATGGGAACCATGAACAGAAAGCTTATCAAAAAGAAAAACAGTAATTGGAGCCCTATCTAGTGGCAAGAATGTGTAGGATACTTCCGAGGAGTCGTTAAATAGTTAGGTCCTGAAATTTCGCTGTCTATAATGGCGAAAAGCTGGCCAGAGCCAGAAAAGAGATCCCCTCTTTCTTGGTCTTTCTCGTTTCTGCAATCTCGTCAATAATCATGGAAACCAGCGGACTGCCAGTGTCCAGTGGTTGCTCAGAATACTTTAGAGTTGTACCCCCGTGGCAACCTGAATACCTTTGTCCAGCTATCGTGTTGGGCCAGTTAATCGTGATATCTTACAAAGGGGAGTGGCGTCCCACCTTAAGTCGCTGAAGTACGTGAAATGTGCTTAAATCATTAGTCTGCAAGTCGCCTTTGGTATAGATGATTACCCTCTCTTATTGATGAGAGGGGAGACTGTTCGCAACCTAGCCAGCTTGTCAGCAGCATAGTTGCCCTCTACAACGCTGTGTGCAGTGACCCATATGAGGTAGAGCTCCTATTGAACAGCCATCTTCATCTGAGATCTTCGATCGATATTCGTTTAATATGATGTCTAGTGAAAGGAGGTAGAGAATGGCATCCATGGCTTCCTGTGGGGTAGTGGTACGCTATACAAGTGGATGAGCGAGTGATGGCATTGTATAGCCATCGGGTGACTAAGGGATTCGACTCCATTCTAGTCCAATCGTCTTCCTGCACGTGAAGAGAGGGACGAAGACTTTTCTTATAAAAACAAAACAAAAGAGATTATCAAGATTAATAACAAGATAATTAGCTTCCTCGATTAGTTTGAGTGCTTCCCTGAGAAGAAGTCGATCGAGCCGACTGTAAAAGACCCCGTACTCCCATAGTAGTGCAAATTTGTATTTAATTTAAATTAAAATTTTAAAATTAAAGTTAAAAAATTAAAATTTCATTTTTACATTTTGAATCGAAATTTAAATAACTAAATTTACAGTTCTCATTGTCGTCATTTAAACCTGTGAACTCAGAAGAAGGTTCCAGAATGCGTCGCAACTTTACCAGTTGCATCACGCTCACTTTTAAGAATCTTCTGATCATCTGCATTTACATAAATTTTTGTTATATAAGAAAAATAAACGAAACGGCTGTCTGCGCCGAGATTTTTCAAGTACGAAAAATAATACCAGGCTTCTCTACCACTTGGACCTACCAATGTAGGTAAACATAGAGTCATTTCTTCTCTTTTTACCACGTGTACATAAATTACAATTATTGAACATAAGGGGCGTGCTAACAATTTGAAATAAACTTGAACTGCTTGACATAAGCACGTCCGTCCTTACAAGAAAGAAAAGTACAGTCAAGCACGCCCGACTTCACAATTCACCCTGCCTTTATTTCCAATTAAATTAATTAAATCGGTATCCAGGTATAACAATAGATAGTACTTGTTGAAACAGATAACAGATAGTACACGTTGAAATAAAACAAGTAAAAACGGTTATCTTCGGCTCGCCGAAGATTAAATACCTTTGCAGTCATGAATATTGCATTAATTTGGCTTTAATAACCGATTTTTCCTATGGGAGCTATATGATATAGAAGTCCGATTTGGATGATCAACAGATGGGACACAATGAGAATTACATTCTGCGTGAATTTCGTTGAAATCGGTCTATAGACACCGAAAATGTTCATACTAAGCATTTTCAACCGATTGTTCCTATGCGAGCTATATGATATAGTGGTCCGATCTGGCCGATTTTTACATATGAACTGCGTGCAGAGAGAATACAGGCCTGTACCAAATTTCATTAAGATAGCTTTAAAACTGAGAGACTAGTTCGCATAGAAACAGACGGACAGACAGACGGACATGGCTATATCGACTCGGCTGTTAATGCTGATCAAGAATATATATACTTTATGTGGTCGGAAACGCTTCCTTCAATGCGTTACAAACTTCGTGACAAAAACAATATACCGTCTGCAAGGGTATAAAAACGAAGTTTAATCGGGCATAAATCTGTCTGTCTGCATGCACATACAAATTCGCTTGAAATTATATGTATGTATGCACATATATGTATATATTTATATATGTATAACATTGGTCGGCACGACCAGCGTCTGCGGGAAGATCTGCCGCCACACATGCAGCGAAAAGGTTCGAACATATGTTTGTATGTTTCTGTCTCGCTTGCGCGCATACAGTGATATTGCAGTTAAATAACAAACTATGTTACGTGATAGCTCTTTTTATGCAACTTCCAGGTTAGTTTGATTTCATATGTCTCTAAATGAATGTTGAATTACAACACTGTACTATATGAACGTTTTTTAGTTCTTATAAGAAAAGGAGCCGTGGCAGCTGAAAATTATTAATGGCTTTGCATTAAGGCTGTCTCTAGGAACCTGCATACTAAAATTGGTGCTCCTAATGCCACAGTTACTGAGATATTCGGCTAAAACAAATTTTTCAGAAGTGTGTCTCGTAGCTTAAAAAATCCAGGTTTTCAGAAAGACAGTCAGATGGACAGACGGTGAATGCTATATCGATTGGGCTGTTGATGCTGATCAAAAATATATGTACTTTATGGGTTCGGCCACACCTCCTACTGCCTGTTAGATACTGTGTACAAACCCATTATACTCTTGCAGAGAGTATAACAAGAATGAAACGTACAGTCGAGCACGCCCGAGCGTATAATACTCTCTGCATTTTTCACGAATAAATTATTAAAATCGGTATCCAGATATTACAAAGTGGAGTACATGCATTAAAATACGTTGAAACAAAAACAATCTAAGCATAATCAAACGCACATCTGTTTGTTTGCATGCGAATACACATACGTTTGACATTATATGTTTGCAGCGCTGCCGCCACACAGGCAGCGAAAACGTTCGAACATGTGCTTGTATGTTTCTATCTCGCTTGCACCAATGCGTTGATATAGCGTTTAATTATCAATATTGTTACGCTTCAAGTTTTCTTGTTTATAGTCCGCTTTCTATGCGCCTTTTAGGATATTTTGATATAGCAGTTATGCTGTCGCTAGGAACCTCCGTACCAAATTTGGTAATCCTAGGTGCCATAGTTCTTGAGATATTTGACGAAAATACCAATTTTTTCCAAGGTGTGTCCAGTTTTCTGCTTATTGTGGGCGAATGGGGCGTGGCATGGAAAAAATAAATATTCTTGTATTGACTGACTAAATATGTGATCGTTTGACACTAAGCTCAAACTTGTAGCTCTTACCATCTCTGAAATCTGTTTGTTCATACGGACAGACAGACGGACATGGCTCTATCGACTCGGATTGTGATGCTGGTCATGAATATATATACTTTATGAGGTCTGCAACGCCGCCTTCTGCCTGTTACATACTTTTGCACAAACCCAATATACTCTTGCAGAGAGTATAACAATTGCACAAATTAAGATGTCAAAGCTATTATGCGTTCTCGTCAATTCAACAATATGGACGAAGCAATAGCAGCTTATATAGAAACATCTAATAAAATAATCGAAGAAAGCAACTTTGTTATGTATTGCCAAAACTACTCACAGCGCGTTGGAAATCGCGGTCGTGATAGGCATATGGGCCGTAATTATAACAGAGGCGGCCAAAGGTAGTGCAATAATAGTTATAACGGTAACAACAGAAACTCTAGAGGTGGCCCGAGGAGAGGCGGCTTGAATAGAGGAAACCGTAATAACAATCAAGTAAGAGTTGCACAAAGTAACTCGGAAAACACACAAACTCCATTGAGCAACCAATCTTAAAAGTTTTTAATATAAACCTATGTATGTATGTCTAAGTAGTATCATAAAAATACGCAATCAAAAAAATAATAAATTTTTAACATTATTAGTAGTTACTGGAGCTAATGTCTCAAATCTAAAAAACAATAATTATGTTCAGAAATAAATAAAAATTTCGAAACAAATATTACCGGAATTGGTCAGGGAACAATAATACCAATTGGACTAGCTAAAATTGATCTACTCTTCGATTATTTCATATTCAGTCACGACTTCCAAATAATCCATAATGAATTTCCAGTACCACGTGACGGAGTTCTGCTACTTGACTTTGACAGAAAATTTATAGATTTTGGCTGGGAACGCCTGGTGAAAAAGAAGACACAGCGACACGGGGGACAGGGCCCATGACTAGCGCGTCCGGGCGACGAGGGATTCAGTGGGTTCTGTACACGATTTCTGTTCAGTAGAGGAGTACAGGCTGCCACTATTGCAGAGAGATCTGGACCCCCCAACACCAGTATACCCCACCACGAGGGCTACCAGACGAGGCCTTGGTAGTCGTCGGAGCGGAGTTGCGTGTGTATGCACTGCACGGGGAATCGACCGAGATGACCAGCTGTGAGAGTGAGCGCGATGTATGCAAAGGATCACGGCTCTCGCTCAGTAGGAGAGTACTATATAAAAAAGAGTATATATATAAAAAAAAGAAACTATATAACCGGCCCCCTATCCGCACGTGAGCTGTCACTATTTTTCAATTAAACTTAAAGCTCACCGCGTTGGCCCTAGTTTTGTTTGTTTTGTTCCGTTGCGTCGTTCCGTTGCGTTGTTCCATGTCTTCTTTATTCCTGGTCGTGTGGGGGTATCCGTAATCCTGTGTGTCGTTTTCCTTGGTACTTGGTTCCGTCGCGAATAGTACTGTGTCTTAGCGTTGTGTGTCCACTCGATCTCAATCCCGAACAATCACTGACTCCAGCGACAATTAATTGGCGCGTTGTTTGCCAAATTTTCCCTCTACCGGCGTCGCTTTTTGTTGCTTTGCCCTTGACACACATATTTTGAGCGCCGATGCAACGGGTCTTTTCCCGGCGTCGATCGATTTTGCCTGGTACGAGATTCTAGGCAGCGCTGCTTACGCCTCTGCTTTTCGTCTGTCGCGTACTTTTGTCGCGAGCCAACTCTCAAGTCGAGGCAGGTGGCTTGCCGTCCCTTGCTCTCTGCCGCTACTGTCTCTGCTGCACTGCTCTGACGTCGCGGCTTGCGCTGTGTGCATGTTTTCCATCTCGTCGCTGTGACGTCAGCCATACACTTGTATATGTGCGCTGTGTAGCGGCCGTTGTCTCTCGCTCTCTCTGCCTAGCCTCTGTCGCATTGCCTGTTGCATTGCACTGCGCATGTGTCGTCGCTCTTTGCTTTCGTCTCTTTGTCTCCGATCTTGCTGTGCGTACGAGTGCGACAAGTGTGCATTGTTCTCTGTCTCGCTGGCGTATTGACTGGCTGCTTCCAGTGGGAACATTACTCGCCATTTAGTTTTGCACACTGCCGACTGGCAGTTATGGGACTGTGCCCGTTTAAATTTGAACCGTGCGTACTGGCAGTTTTAGGCCAGTACGTCAGAGTTGTGCGCTCATTTATGGGGCGTGACACCCCCCCTTTTCTTCCGGGTGGTGAGGCGTGACGGTGACCTGGGCCGAAGAATTGATGCTCACGTTGAACCATAGGTCCTCCACGGTCCGCCGGAAACGCACCCGCTTCCCTTGGTGGTTACGGAGTCTTGCCGTGAGCGCTTCCACCAAGTCCAATGGGAGGAGTCGGTCCCCCGTGAACACCCACCAGCCCTGGGGCGCGACCACCAGGGGAATCGGCTCCTGGTCCCGCTCCATCGGCCATGCAGCTGCCGTTTCGATCGCTTGCTGCGGTTGGTCCCTGGGCCACGATGGCTCGTTTGGTCCTTCTTCTGCGACCACCATAAATTGCGCGTTACGCGCTAGCACCATCGGCCCTGCAGCTGCCGTCTCGGTCGCTTGCTGCAGTTGAGCATTGGCCGACGTGCTAGGCAGGTTATCCGCCTCCTTGCGTGGGGGTGTGGCCTCGTCCGAGCTGATGGGCTCGAACTGCGGGTAGCTCCGGGGTTCCGGGGTTCTTGGCGCCTCGTCGTCTGTCCCCTCGACTGTCGAGTCCTCGTGCCGGACCCACGATAGGTATGCGGGCGGCTCCTCGACTTCGCCGATGAGTGACCGGATATGCTCGGCGCGAGCTGCTGTCATCGGGTGGTTCTCGGTGGCGCCCACTGCTTCCGAGTCTCCTGCGCTGAGCCACGACCCGTAGGCCGGAGGTGGATCGGGCCATTCAAATGATTCGCCTCCCGGAATGTCGATGACGTCGTAGTCCTCTGACTCGAGCTCGTCGCTTTCGGTGTCACCGTCGGAGCCTCTCATATCCGCCCCACTGGTGCTTAGTGGTGCATCGTTGCCATCGCCGCCGTTGGTGTCATCCTCGCCGCAGTCAGCCCCGGTGCCGAATTCGTCCTCCTCGGCTTCCTCGCTGACGCGCTCGTTGCCAGCGTCCTCGACGCCCTCCGCACTATCCTCGTCCTCACCATCCTCGTCCTCACCAACCTCGTCTTCGCCATCCTCACCATCCTCGTCCTCACCGTCCTCGTCCTCCATTAAGACAGGAGTCCCCTCGTTTCCTGAGGTCTCCGTTGTCTCCAACCGAGCTCGAGGTGGGGTGATGGCTCGGTGGGAGAGATTGGCGAACCTGCCGTCGAAGAACGGTGGTTCCGGCTCCGGGTCCTCCCCCATCCTGGCGTCTTGGTCGGCCTCCGTCGGTACGGCTCGTGGTGACACCGGCCTGCCACCGGTCTCAATGCCCTGCAGCAGTCCGCCTTCCAGCTCCTGCCGTTCAGCGTAGCTGGACTCAACTCCAAGCTCAACGTCGACGGGGGTCGTGGTGGCGTCACCAGGACGATCGTCTCCTGCCGTAGACTACGTGGTGGGGTACCCGTCACTCCGAGGCAAACGTCCATTACTCAATGGACGGATGCGGCGACCTGTTCGGCCTACGCTCTCGGGTGACGGATGCTCGGCGAACCAGCCAAGGTTGACGTCGGCCGCTTGCTCTTCGGGGTGGGCGTCATATTGATCTGTAAACGGAGATGATTAAAGTTACGTGTTTATGGCCTGTGAGGAGTACTGCCTAGCGTGCGAATAGGATCTGGGCTGGCGAACGATCTGGGTTAGTTTAACTGGACTCATGATCAGGTTGGAAATCTTCCGATTGATCTGGTGATTTCCCATGGTACGATTTAAGGTCTGTTATGCTCGCTACCCGACGCTCTTTAGTCGCGACTCTCTGTATGCGTACGATTGTTGGGGAAACAATTTTCACAACCCGGTATGGCCCATCGTAACGAGGCGCGAGCTTAGCGGCAAATCCCTCAGCAGCACCAAATCCTTCAACACCGGTCACCATTCCCGTCGGCGCAGATTGTAGTGACCTCTTTGGTCCTGAGCCGCTTGCTGGAGGTTCCCCTTCGCCATTCCCGCAAGTGCTTTGCTTTATCCTCCGGTGTTCTTCCTTCACAAGTGGGTCCGGGGTTAACCTCGTTGTACAGCGATCCTGGCAGCCTAGGCTCGCGTCCTTGCACCAAGTATGCCGGACTATATCCACTGCTATCTGATGTGCTGGAGTTGATTGCTAAGCTTAGCTCGGGTAACATAGCATCCCAGTTGCTTTGCTCACCATCGAGATATTGCGCTATCATCGTCTTGATGGTCCTTTTTGCCGTCTCCGTCGGATTTTGCTGAGGCGGATATGGTGCGGTATGCTGCAGCTCCATTCCCATTCGTTTGCAGAACGACTTGAACTCCCGACTAGTGAACTGGGTTCCGTTGTCGCATACAAACGTCTAAGGTACGCCGAACCGAGCCAAGATGCGCTCCCTGAAAGATCGCTCCAGATGCGCCGTCGTAGCCTTCCTCAAAGGGACCAGTTCCACCCATTTGCTGAAGTGGTCGAAAAAGACTAGAAGCATTGTATGGCCTTGCTTCGATCTAGGCAGTGGTCCCACGAAATCCGCGCAGAGTACCTCGAATGGCTCCTGGACATCTCTCGTGCGCATTTGTCCTGGTGGTTTCAGCTGACTGACCTTGAACTTCTGACATGTTTCGCAGTTTCGCACGTACTTGGCCACATCCCGAAATAGCCCTGGCCAAAAGTATCTCTGCAAGACCCTTTTTGTAGTCTTCCGAATTCCTTGGTGTCCGGCGGATGGTTGATCGTGGCATTCCTTCAAGACCCTTTTCCGCAATTCTTTCCCCACGCAGAGTTTCCAAGGCACGCATTCTTCGTCGTCAGTGCTTCGGTTAGATCGTCGGTAAAGCTGCCCTTCCTCTTGCACGTAGTCAGGGTAATTCCTTCCGGTTCCTTCTGTATGGCTTCTCTCATCCGGTTCGTCCACTTGCACTGCACGTGTTCCTCGGTCAGCTGATGTAGTGTCTCTAGCGGTTGTCTAGACAGAGCGTCGGCCACGACGTTCTGGCTCGCTCGACGATAATGCACTACGAACCGGTACTGTTGGAGTTCGAGTGCCCATCGTGCAATCCGTCCCGTGGGGTTATCAATGGAATTAAGCCACTTTAGCGCCAGATGATCCGTGATAACGTCGAACTCGTAGCCCTCCAGGTAGCAACGTAGCTTACGAATCGCCCAAACGATGGCGAGACACTCCTTCTCGGTAGTGGAATAGTTCTCTTCGGCGCCGAGACCATAATCGCTGGCATCCGTCTGTAGTACGAAGCGCTCCGTAAAGTCCGGACATGCGAGCACTGGTGCCTTGCTGAGTCAGGCCTTCAATTCCTCAAACGCCTCCTGGTGGCTGACATCCCATGTCCACTTCTGACCTTTACGCAGCAACTTGGATATTGGCTGCACAATGCTTGTAAAGTTGGGTACAAATCGGCGATACCATGACGCGATACCCAGGAATCGGCGAAGCTCCTTCACATTGGTCGGTGGCAGCAACTCCTCGATCGCTTCGATCTTTGCCGGGTCGGTGTGAATTCCCTCTTCACTGACGACGTGTCCCAAGTAAACAAGGCTCTTCTGGAAAAACGCAGCACTTGTCTCGGTTGAGCCTGAGCCTTGCTTCACACAGTCGTCTGAACACCTCCAGCAAGTTTTCGGCATGTTGCTCCAGCGTAGCCCCGATGACGATTATATCATCCAAGTATGCAAACGCATACGGCTTCATCTCGGGACCAATAACTCCATCCAAAGCGCGCTGAAAGGTTGCGGGTGCGGAATGCAATCCGAACGGCATCACCTTCCAGTGGTACAGGCCCCGGCCGGGAACGATGAACGCCGTGCACTCTCTACCCACCAGCACTATGGGAGCACTGTGTGGGCTTCTTGAAGGCTCTATCCGTCCGTCCCGAAGCAACTCGTCCACCTGATCATCGATTATCCGTTGCATGGCTGGATTCTTCGGGTAATACCGCTGCTTGATGGGGCGGTTGTCCCTCAACACGATCCGATGTTCTGCGATGTGGGTAACTCCAGTGACTTCGTCAAACTTGGCCAATTCACTTCGCAAAATGTCATCCACCCACTCGCGTTCCGTGTCCGGTACCTGGTCCTCAGATATGGTACTCAAAAAGTTGGTTTTGTTGAGGTCTTCCTCTGTAGTCTCTCTCCGTGGTTTCCGGAACGGGTTGTTCCTCCTGGCTACCTCGACCAGACCAACAGAGGTTTTAGATAGGCCTCGCTCCTCACCAAGGATGAATGTTATTTCCGACAGCATGCATTCGACGTTGCATCCTATCTCGTATTTCGTCGTCCAGCCTTTGGAAATAGCGTGGTAGCAAGAAGAATTCTAAGAAATCCCTTCTGAACTCGCGCCAAGTCCCCTCGTACATCCTGGTTACTCGGAACCAGTCGGCCGCTGCCCCCTTCAGCAATCCAGCGATTGCTGGCATCAATTGCTGCAGCGTACCAATTTGATAGATTGCTATCATATCCTATAGATGTTCGATGAAACGCACCGGGTCAGCAGCTCCTCCGTCAAAGAAGACGCACCATTTCCGAAGTCGATCCACAAAACCGAGTTGCAGACTACGTTCGTTTTGTGGACCGGTGCTGCGAGAGTGATTGTCGCGAATCCTCGTTGAATCATTGCTGCTCAGTGTGGACACAGGGACCCGTAACGTCGCTCCGAGGGTAAGCTCCAGCTCGGCGAGCCTCTGCACGGCTTCCTTGGGTAATTCCGATTGACTTGCGAAAGCAGCGAGACGGCTCCGCAATTCTTCCACGGTGCCTTCTTGATCCCGGCCGAACTCCTTCAAGATCGCATGTAGCTCGCTCTTACGGCGGTAGGATATCCATTGCACACCGATGGTTTTTATACTGCTTGGTTGTTAGTATTAGTCCTTGTTGTATTCCTGCGTGCAACCCTGATATTTCGCGAAATCAAAACGCCCTATGTCGCTCTCTCTCTAACTTCGTCTCCCTAAGATAACGTTTTAAGTCATAAGGGATGGAATGTCTCAAATTTTCTACACAAGTCCCTGCTCGGGCGCCATCTGTAAGGAAGTTTCTAAGGCCGGGGTATGTCTCAGTCTGGCCAGGGCTACTTACAGAAAATTTATAGATTTTGACTGGGAACGCCTGGTGAAAAAGAAGACGCAGCGACACGATGATGGGCTGTTCGCTACCTAGCGGGAAAGAGAGCAAGAGTCTTGGGGAACAGGGCCCATGACTAGCGCGTCCGGGCGACGAGGGATTCAGTGGGTTCTGTACACGATTTCTGTTCAGTAGAGGAGTACAGGCTGCCACTATTGCAGAGAGATCTGGACCCCCCAACACCAGTATACCCCACCACGAGGGCTACCAGACGAGGCCTTGGTAGTCGTCGGAGCGGAGTTGCGTGTGTATGCACTGCACGGGGAATCGACCGAGATGACCAGCTGTGAGAGTGAGCGCGATGTATGCAAAGGATCACGGCTCTCGCTCAGTAGGAGAGTACTGGCTACCACTATTGAGTCGAAATCCGGATCACCATTACCAGCACACGCCACCGCGAGGGCTACCAGACGGCGCGGAATGGCTTGTGTATGCACCGCGCAGGGAAAGGAACAGAGATGAGCAACAGCTCGAGTGAACGTGATGCGTACGATGGATCACAGCTTATATCCAATAGGAGAGTACAGGTTACTACTATTGGGGGAAATCCGGATCATCAACACCAGCCAACACCACCACGAGGACTACCAGACGAGGCCTTGGTAGTCGTCGGCCCGGAGTTGTTTGTGTATGCACTGCACAGGGAAACCGACAGAGATGAGCCACAGCTCCGGTGAACGCGTACGTACGATGGATCACAGCTTTCATCCAATAGGAGAGTACAGGCTACTACTATTGGGGGAAATTCGGATCATCAACACCAGCCAACACCACCACGAGGACTACCAGGCGAGACCTTGGTAGTCGTCGGCGCGGAGTTGTTTGTGTATGCACTGCGCAGGGAAACCGACAGAGATGAACAACAGCTCCGGTGAACGTGATGCGTACGATGGATCACAGCTTTCATCCAATAGGAGAGTACAGGCTACTACTATTGGGGAAAATCCGGATCATCAACACCAGCCAACACCACCACGTGGACTACCAGACGAGGCCTTGGTAGTCGTCGGCGCGGAGTTGCTTGTGTATGCACTGCGCGGGTCACTCGGCACACTAGGGAGGAATGCACACTACCACTTATGTCACGCCCCACCTTATCCTTTGTTTTCTTTGCGTTTTATTTGTTACTGTCCAGGTGCGTATATATATGTGTATATATAAAAAAAAATACAACCGGCCGGCTATCCGCACGTGAGCTGTCACTATTTTTCAATTAAACTTAAAGCTCACCGCGTTGGCCCTAGTTTTGTTTGTGTTGTTCCGTTGCGTTGTCCCGTGTCTTCTTATTCGTGGTCGTGTGGGGGGTATCCGTAATCCTGTGTGTCGTTTTCCTTGGTCCTTGGTTCCGTCGCGAATAGTTACTGTGTCTTAGCGTTGTGCGTCCACTCGATCTCAATCCCGAACAATCACTGACTCCAGCGACAATTAATTGTTGCTTTTCCCTTGACACACATATTTTGATCGCCGATGCAACGGGTCTTTTCCCGGCGTCGATCGATTTTGCCTGGTACGAGATTCTAGGCAGCGCTGCTTAAGCCTCTGCTTTTCGTCTGTCGCGTACTTTTGTCGCGAGCCGACTCTCAAGTCGAGGCAGGTGGCTTGCCGTCCCTTGCTCTCTGCCGCTACTGTCTCTGCTGCACTGCTCTGACGTCGCGGCTTGCGCTGTGTGCATGTTTTCCGTCTCGTATATGTGCGCTGTGTAGCGGCCGTTGTCTCTGGCTCTCTCTTCCTAGCCTCTGTCGATCCATGCATTGCACTGCGCATGTGTCGTCGCTCTTTGCTTTCGTCTCTTTGTCTCCGATCTTGCTGTGCGTACGAGTAAGACAAGTGTGCATTGTTCTCTGTCTCGCTGCCGTATTGACTGGCTGCTTCCAGTGGGAACATTACTCGCCGTTTAGTTTTGCACACTGCCGACTGGCAGTTATGGGACTGTGCCCGTTTAAATTTGAACCGTGCGTACTAGCAGTTTTCGGCCAGTACGCCAGAGCTGTGCGCTCATTTATGGGGCGTCACAATTTGAATCCATACAAGAAAAAACGGTTATATTCGGCTCGCCGAAGATTAAATACCCTTGCAGTCATGAATATTGCATTAATTTGGTTTTAATAACCGATTGTTCCTATGGGAGCTATATGATATAGTGGTCCGATCTGGCCGATTTTTACATATGAACTGCGTGCAGAGAGAATACAGGCCTGTACCAAATTTCATTAAGATAGCTTTAAAACTGAGAGACTAGTTCGCATAGAAACAGACGGACAGACAGACGGACAGACGGACATGACTATATCGAATCGGCTGTTGATGCTGATCAAGAATATATATACTTTATGTGGTCGGAAACGCTTCCTTCAATGCGTTACAAACTTCGTGACAAAAACAATATACCCTCTGCAAGGGTATAAAAATACCACGAAATTAAATCTTTTGATAATAACAATATGAGAAGAGCAAATAAAGTCTTAAATAAGCTAAATTTCCCACGTAGAAACCACGTAAAACAGGAGCTTACTGAGTTTTGTACCAAATATAAAGACATATTTGGTCTCGACTCTGTAGCAATTTTAAGTAATAACTTTTATAAACAAAAATTAAGATTAGCAGACAAAACTCCAGTAGCCAAAAAAAAACTATAGAAGCGATGAAACAGGAAAGCCTGAAATGAAGCTCTTCGAAAAGATAATTACTTTGACGTTGCAACATCTCTGCAAGTCAATTATCTCCCCCTGCCCAACACGGATTCGTTAAGAGTCGGTCGACCTCGACCAATCTATTGGAATTTACCTCTTTTATAAATGAGGCATTCATTAATAGAGCAAACTGATATCATTTATACTGACTTTAGTAAAGCATTTGACTCTGTGAATCATTACGTCCTTTTACACAAACTTAGTATTTTAGGCTTTCCACCTTCCATTCTTCTATGGATATCTTCATATCTAACAGGTAGGACCCAAAGGATTATGCTTAGATCAGCCATCTCTAAATCTGTTTTTGTTACTTCTGGAGTTCCCCAGGGTAGTCACCTAGGACCTTTACTCTTTAATCTTTTTATACTCTCTGCAAGAGTATATTGGGTTTGTGCAAAAGTATGTAACAGGCAGAAGGAGGCGTGGCAGACCCCATAAAGTATATATATTCTTGATCAGCATCACAAGCCGAGTCGATATAGCCATGTCCGTCTGTTCGTCTGTCTGTCTGTCTGTCTGTCCGTCAGTATGAACAAACAGATTTCAGAGATGGTAAGAGCTACAAGTTCGAACTTGGTGTCAATCGATCACATATTTAGTCAGTCAATACAAGAATTTTCGGGCGTGCTCGACTGTACTTTTCTTTTTTGTTATAAACGACCTTCCCTGTTCGCTATCCCATTGTCGCATACTTATGTATGCAGATGGTGTGAAATTATTATTATCTTATAAGAACCCTTCGGATCATGCGTTATTGCAAGATGATTTAAACACAATGCATAACTGGTGCATAACCAATCACTTGCACCTCAATTTCACTAAATGCCTGTTTATGACTTTTAACAGGGTTACTCCTTACATAGCCAATTACTATATCGACAATGTACCCTTAAAACGCATACTATTAGTTGAAGATCTTGGTGTTCTCTTTGATAATAAATTAAGTTTCACAAATCATATCTCCATAATTGTTAATAAAGCCAAGGGTACTCTTGGATTTATTAAACGCTGGTCTAAGGAATTTAATGATCCCTTCGTCACTAAACTTCTTTATACATCCCTTGTCCGGCCCATTCTTGAATATTGTTCATGTGTCTGGTCTCCTCAACATGCACATACTCAAGATTTAATTGAGTCGGTGCAAAAGCAGTTTTTACTTTTTGCACTTCGCGGACTCAATTGGGACCCTAACCTTCGTCTTCCATCCTACACCAACCGGCTCTTACTCCTCGATCTTCCGTCCCTTATTAATCGCAGGAGAGTTCTTGGAGTTATTTTTCTTCATAAACTTATAATTGGCGATATCTGCTCCCCATCCCTCTTAGAACGTCTTAATTTTAACATTCCAGCCAGGGCAACCAGGTACTACATCCCTTTATTTCTTCCTACATGCACTACTGACTACGCTTTGCACAATCGTTTTCGGGTACTATGCGCTAATTATAATCAATACTATAGAATAATTGATACATCTCTCTCTCTCTTTTCCAACTTAAAGCTTCACTTTTCAGCCAACTCCGTTAAATCTCTGATTTCCATGGGCAGTACGTTTGGAATCCCTTCCATTCATGCGTCCCTTTAAATCAGAGATCTTTCGTGTTAGTTTTGGCACACATTTTTATTGATCTGGTTGGGTTTTTCTGGGTTTTTCCCAATCCTCGCAACATATGTTGGATCAATTTCAATACTTTTTATCCCCAGATTAACTATTAACTATTAATTAATTTATCAATCTAAACTACTAAATTTTTTTTTTAAGCCTCTTCAGTTTAAAATAAAATTTTTTTTCTTTTTTATATTTTACCTTGTAAAAATTATTAATATTAATTTTAATTATATTTATAAACTTATTTTTGGTTAATACTCGCGACTGTTCTTAGTCTGCGTTAATAAATAAAATAGAAAATAAAAAAAAGACCGATAGAAAACCATCAATATCTGAATATAATAGCCCTTTACTACTAGTTCATAAAAAAACACTCCCAAATTCTAAAGAAACAAGTAAGAAAGGCTACAGTCGATCGAGCCGACTGTAAAAGACCCCGTACTCCCATAGTAATTTGAATTTAAATTTTCAAATGAAATTTAAAAGTTTTAATTTTATATGTACTTTTTGAATTGAAATTTAAAAAAAATTTAATTAACAATTCGCATTGCAGCATTCGAACCTACAACTTCAGACCAACGCGCCGCAACTGATAGAGTTGTATAAAATGTATACTAAAAGAATACTAAGTACTACGATATAACATTAAAGGGAAACAATACTATGTAGATTGATTAGATACGTAAGAGAGAATTGACATTCTAAGTGAAGGCAAAGAAGTGTCTCCACACACTACATGGGAAAGACTGTTATAACTTATACATAAGATGAAACGGCTTATGTAAAGCATAATTCATGGTACAGCGTTGAAGGGACAAAGGAAGAAAGTTTCTAGTATTTCGGATCGGAATCGCAAATCTAATTTGGCTAATTATATACGAGGACTCCGAGGGAAGGAAGGTTAATCAACAAAAGTATACTACGTAACGAAGGTAATCGAATACTAGTATTCCAGCTAAGTCCCCTAAGGGCAAACAGAAGAGATTGTTTTTGTACAGATTCTAATCTATCCTGATGAATCATGTGTCATATACACACGATCCATATTCGAGAATAGGGCGTTCAAGTGAAGTATAAAGATTTTTAGAAAGTGGTTAGGGAGAGTTAGGTAGGGATCGTCCAATTCCTTAGACCACCGTTTTATGAAACCCAAGACACCAAAGGCCCAATAGCAACGGGAGAGATGTGCTTATCAAACTTTAGTTTTGGATCGAAAAGGATACCTTAATCATTGACCGACTCTATTCTCTGAAGAGACTTGCCGTCGAGAAAGTAGTTATTTTAGGTAGGTATTCGCCTACTATAGGACGTTACATTAACTAAAATTGAGATGTAGTAAGTTTACTATACACCAGGCTTGAAGTGTGTCGAGATCGCTTTGTAGACCGTGACTCAGGCAAGAGTCAGTTCGTGACAAACAAGGTTTTACATCATCGGCATACATAAGAACCCGGGAACTGGAAATCGCTGAAGGCAAATCATTAATGAATAGTGAAAAAAGTAAAGGCCCAAGAGGGCTTCCTTGAGGAACCCCCGAGGTAACACGCACGGGCTTGGATAACGTGCCATTAAAATAAACTTTTTATGTTCTAGAATATAAATAGTTCGCAATCCAAAGAATTAATTTATCTGGAAATCCAAGCATATTAAGTTTATGTATTAAAAGACAATGATTAACGATATCAAAAGCCATGCTAAAATCACTGTAAATGACATCTGTTAGCAATTTATTTTGAAACCCCTGTATAACAATGGAAGTAAATTTTAATAAGTTAGTGGTAGTATATTTCATAAACCCGTGCTGGCAAGGTAAAACAATAGATCTACAAATATGTTGCAGTTGTGAAGTTATTATTTTCTCAAAAATGTAAAGAATAGGGGGAAGGGGAATAAAAAGATGCTTTCCAAATGTCAAGAAAACAGCACGACTTAATAGACAATTATAATAAAGTTTAATAGCCTTTAGATCACTCAAAGGCGATTTTTCAGTGATCAATGGCCTAAAATTACAATTAGAAGCGTTTACACGATAGGGATAAGGCAAATTTATATTATTTTGATGAATACGATAAGTTGATTGTAAAAAATCTACATATAAATAATCTTTAGCCTGATCAGAGTTAGCAATCTTATTTTCAAAGACCATTGAGGATGTGTAGTATGTTGTATGCCAAATGAACATATGCCCACTGTATTGTAGAGTATACAATATAACAAGTGGTCATATGCCCAATTTTAAAGTAAGAGTAATAACTTAAAACGTAACGACACTTTGTTGCTATGTTTATACAATAAGAAATATATAAGTGCAGTAATAGGATCCGCCGCTTATGCGGACTTGCCGCAGCTTGAGAACGCTAGCGTGAGCACTGCTTGAGTATGTACCGTCTGTACATATACATGCATATATGCAAATACATATGGCATGCTATATACTCCCGTTCTGCCGCTGCTTTGAGCGACAGAACTCCAAACATTATTATGTACAAAAGGCAGCGCTGCCACTAAGAACCGCGCCGCTTTAGGTTTAATTATATTAGTCCTAATTTGTAAAGACAAGATCGAATAAAGCATTCGGAGCAACAACAACAGTCGCTCTAAATCAGAAAACCAAAGCAATTGGAATTTACTTATTTCAACATACTTCAGAGCGACAACAACAGTCGCTCTAAATCAGAAAACCAAAGCAATTGGAATTTACTTATTTCAACATACTTCATGGCGACCGTGACAGAGATCACGTAATCGGCAAGGCCAACAAGACTGAAAACTCTCCATCAAAGGGCAAGGGACTCAAGCTGAACACACCTCATCTCATGAACATCTCGGAGGATCGCAACAAGCGTTTGACCACCAAGTCCCATCATATACGCCAGCCTTGGAAACAGGAGTCAAGCCTAGAAGACAACAGTGGAACCTGAACCAAAAATATCGCAGTGAGTAGTGTGGTATGTGTAAACGAGGGGGTGTGGTAAAAACCAAAAACCAAGCCACACCCACCAACACAGCCAACGACACTGTGATATACAATATTTCAAAAATCAAACTAACTAAAGATCCACCGCCAGCAAAGGAGCTATAATTTAATATCTTTGTAAAATTGAGCGACACAAAAGTTGCCCGATTAGAGTATGGCGTGAAAAACCATACGAAACAAGAAAGAAAAGTACAGTCGAGCGCGCCCGACCGTATAATACTCTCTGTATTTGTCCCGATTAAATTATTAAAATCGGTATCCACATATTACTATGTGTTTTACTTGCATTAAAACACGTTGAAACAAAAACAATCTAAGCATAATCAAACACTCATCTGTTTGTTTGTTTGTATGCGAATACACATACGTTTGACATTATACGTTTGTATATATGTATGTATGCGTGTTTTTTTGGGTGTGGCCAGCGACCGCGGGCAGGCTGCCGACACACAAGCAGCGAAAACGTTGGAACATGTGATTGTGTTTTTCTATCTCGCTTGCACCTATGGGTTGATATTGCGTTCAATTATCAATATTGTAACGCTTCTAGCTTTTATGTTTATAGTCCGATTTTAATGCGCCTTTCAGGATAGTTTAATATAGTTAGTCTCCACACCAGTTATAAACTACAATACTGTACGATACGGAAAAAACGGCATTGATGCTTGAAAACTATTTTATAAATTATGGGAAAAGTGGGCGTGGCAGTCAAAAATTTTAAATGGCAATGTAACTATGCTCTCTCTAGGAGCATCCGTACCAGAATTGGTGATCCTAGGTGCCATAGTTACTGAGATATTTGCCGAAAACACCAATTTTTCACGAGGTGTGTCCAGTTTTTTGCTTATTGTGGGCGAATGGGGCGTGGCATCGAAAAAAAAAGATTCTTGTATTGACTGACTAAATATCTGATCGTTTGACACCAAGCTAGAACTTGTAGCTCTTACCATCTCTGAAATCTGTTTGTTCATACGGACGGACAGACAGACGGACATGGCTATATCGACTCGGCTTGTGATGCTGATCAAGAATATATATACTTTATGGGGTCTGCCACGCCTCCTTCTGCCTGTTACATACTTTTGCACAAACCCAATATACTCCTGCAGAGAGTATAATAAGATCAAGCATCTTACTGAAAGAATTGGGAATACCATTTATTTGAGATAAAGAAATCCCAAATAAATGATCAAGGAAATCATTCTGCGTCGTGGGAGTTAATACAGCAGAGCCTGGAGTGGATATCCAAGTAGTTCCTGCAATGTTAAAATCACCCAGAACCATGAGGATATCCCGATCGGAAGTTATGGAAGAATTATATTTAATAGCTGAGAAATGTTCAAGATAAACAGAACTTTCAGAAGAAGGAGGAATATATGAGCAAGTAATTAAATGGAGCAATAAATTTTAAATCTCTGGGAATATTAAGATTAACTACTTCAGAGGAAAGATCAGCATTAACACCAATCAGTACACCACCACCACGACGAGAAGTGCGATCCTTCCGAAAAAGGAAAAAGTTATCGCAGAATATCTCTGTATTAGGAATGTCAGGCCTTAACCAAGTTTCAGTAAAGGCAATGACATGAAAAGGAAAAGAAACTCTAGATAAGTAAAGGTTGCTAAGCTTGCTACAAAGACCTCTTAGATTCTGATAGGCAAGCCAGACGGAGGAGTTTCATTTTTTTGTTATTGGTAGATGATTGGTGGGATACCTATGAGAGTCATGTTATTATCTACCACTGCTGTATCGTCTTTTGAACTTACAACACTGGTAGATTGACGAGCTGATCCAGTCGAAATGTCATCACCAGTATGTTGATCAACAACAACTGTATTGGCAACGACTGTATCAGGGACTGGCTCGGAGTCCGTAGGAATAACTTCTGTGGGGGAAGTAAAATTATCATTCCTAGTGTCAATACTATATATAAAACAGGTTCTTTATTCTGTCAAATAGATCCCCAACGGCTCTTTCTGTTTGTCTCATGAAGCCCATCATCCCTGCAAGACTCACATGTCCATTTTATATCCGAATTAGAGTTAATCAGGTCGATAATACGGCCGTTAAGGTCTGCACATTATTCGTGTGATATATTATCACATAGCCAGTAGCAAACAAAACCCACTTTTACGTTCAAACTACAACTTTCAAACTACAAAAGCTAGACCCACCAAATTTGGAATGAAAGTCCGTTATTATGTCAGGCAGATCAAGTTTATTTCAAATTGTTGCCAAGCCCCTTACCGCCTCCGCAATGAGCAGATAGCCCAACACACCTTGAAAAAATTTTAGTTTTAGGCGAAAATCTCAGTAACTATGGCACTTAGGAACACCAATGCAGGTATGCAGGTTCCTAGGGACAGCCTTTTCTCATAACAGCTAGAAAACTTTCAAACTTCAATGCCGTTTTTAAGGCATTTATTCAAATAGTGCAGTGTTGTAATTTAACATTCGCTTGGAGATATATCATATCAAACTATCCTGAAAGCGGCATCAAAATCCTACTTTTAACAAAAGAGTTATCACGTTACAAAGTTTAAGTTATTTAACTGCAATAAACGCGCGAGAGCGAGACAGAAACATACAAACACATGTTCGAACGTTCTCGATGCTTGTGTGGCTACAGCGCAGTCGGCAGACGCTGGCCGCGCGGAATATACACATCCATATAATTTCAAAGGAATGTGTGTTTGTATGAATAACATGTAAATGCTGATAATCGGAGGATTCTTGAAAGTTGCGCGTGGTGTAACTGGTAGAGTTGCGGCGCGTTCGTCTGAGGTTGTATGTTCGAGTGCTGACAATGAGAATTGTTAATTTAATTTTTTTAAATGTCAGTTTAAAATGTACATATAAAATTAAAAATTTTAAATTTCATTTGAAAATTTGAATTCAAATTGAATACAAATGCTCACTACTATGGGAGTACGGAGTCTTTTACAGTCGGCTCGATCGACTGTAGACTTTCTTACTTGTTTTTATAGCAGACATTCATAATGGTAAAAAATTTAAATTTAAACAACAACGAATGGAAAAGATACTGCTGTCTTCCTTCGAACTTTCTTGTTGAGATGTTGCGTCCAACCCGTCAGTAAAACGCAATGAGTTGCATTCACAGTTGTGGGGTTTCATTCTGATGATATTTAATTTACATTAAATGCTTAACTCAGGCCAAGAAATAACAAAAAAAGAGACCGAAGGTAGCTTTGTGCCCGTATTACGATTCCATTACAATCCCCTTGTACTTAAATACTAAAAATACAACTAATAAATGACAACAATAGACAAAATTCTCAAAATAGCCAAAAACTCACAAGTTGACACTAGCCATTTAATTGAAACACTACTGTCTAGAAACAGAATGCTGACGATTGAGTTGCAAAATTTAATGCTTGCTATTACTCTCTCGAAGGCTAACATTGTTAGCCCAAACATTTTAGACCACTCAGATTTGAAATCAATTTGGCTAGAGGAACCCACCAACACTCCCATAGGAGATCTTATGTCCGGTGCGTCCGTAAAAGTTCTTCAATCCATTAACACTATATATTTTATAATCAAATTCCCAAAGATTAAAATAGCTTGCAGAAAAATTACGATTTATCCTGTCGTCCACAATAACTTCAAATTGTGATTGTTTGACAACGTCATAGCCGAATGCGATGGAGAAACCCACACACTGCAGAGTTGCGCCGCTTTACCTGGAGCCACATTTTGTCGTTTGGCATTAGAGAGTTCATGTGCCAAAGAGCTCCATGCAGGTGGCACGGCACACTGCGAGATCCAGCCGAGCAACCTGGAAATAATCACCTATGTAGATGATGGAATCATCATCCTTAACGACGGGTACGCAAGGATTCAGGTGGACAACGGCAGGTACAAGGCACGCATCTCATCACGTTCGGAGCTCGAGTCGCAATTAACGGGACTCTGTTTTACAAACACAACGACGTACCCAATAGAGTCCCGGGTATTGCTAATTCTCCCTTGCTGAACATCACTGCCAGCCAAGATGTCCTCAGCCTCCCTTACCTTCATCGTTTGAATGAACGTAATTTGGAGGTGATACAGCAATTCAAGAAGGACGCCGGAACTGATCAAGCCTATCGTGTGGCATTCATCATCGGAGCCATATGCTGTGCTTTAATCTGCATTGGCCTCACTCTTTGGCGGATCATCGACGCAAAGAAGTCTGCGAAACAGTAACGAGAAGTCGTCGCCGGGATTGGGTCGGCCGAGGACGGCCTTATACTTGAGGGGGGAGTAGTTAACACATAACACTTAATATAGGATATTAATCAACCCTCGCTATCGCATGCTTCATAAGTTAAAGAACAGCCCTCGCAAATGCGACACTGCATACTTTGTATAAGCACGCTATAGCTGCAATGGTCAGCGCCGGTAACCGGACACTTTTGTTTTGCTGCAAGAGTTTCCGTTATTGCCTAAGCTGGCTGAGTCGACTTGCCGACCATGACATTGTAGCGTGATGCGAGTTTTGGCTTAGCTTAAGTGAAATATTCTGTGTATTTAGAATTTAGTTTTTGAATTCAGCGCTCTTCCAATAAGTCGCTTAAATAAATCTTCACTCCGGCTCTTAGCCGTTAAACAAATTGTTTTATTGTCTGAGCCCGATTCCAGCAATAAAAGGCACAGTCGCCTCTCAACCTAATCTTCAGCCTCTACAGGACTGGAAAGAAATTAATTTATATGTAACATATAATCATTTATAACTAAATAACGTTTACACTCTCAGGCTTGAAATTGAAATTATATTGAAATTTAATATAAAAACTCCTAATATTTCCAAACAAATCTCAGTTTCAAGTCTACACTAAAGCAAGTGAAAAATCGAAAACAACTTTTGTTAGAAAACATTACACTTTATTTGACTTGTCAAAAGCGGGGAGGGTGGCTGCGTACATGCCGGTTGTGCAAGACGAAATTACAAACTGACTCCCGCTCGTGACAGCTGCGCTGCCAAATGCAATTCAAACTTACATGCTTGCTTAAGTATAACACACTTAGTTCTCTTTATCTACGGCTACGAATTCAATGTTTTGTCGCTTAACTAATACTTCATTATTTTCTTATACTAACTTATGCTATGATCTAACACCGGCCACCTTGAAGGGATCGTTTTCAATTTATGACCTTGCTGGCTTTGCCACTGGACGCTTAAAAAGGCACACGCTCGTCTCCCCGGTCGCCTCTTGGTTTGCCTCCACGACCCTGCTTGTTGTCCACCGTTGGGGAGGCGTGTTGTCCTCGTAAATGACGACGAGGTCACCAATCCTGATGTCGTCGTGTGCCTCCTTCCACTTGATTAGCTGCTGCAAACTGTGGTTGTAGTCCCTCGATCACGCTTGCCAAAAGCGTTGTCTGAGCATGCACAACGTCTGCAACCTTTTGAGAGAAAGAAGTTTCTTTGCTTGGTCTGTCCCGCTCGAAATCTTGCGTCAGCGAACAAAGCAGCTACCATATTAGAAAATGGCCTGGCCTTTCCGTCGCTGGGATTTCTGCTCAGCGGTGTCACTCCCTCAAATAAAGTTGCACAAGCAAACAATTTTTCAGCACTAGTACTGGTAACTGTGCGTCATAATCTAATGGTGCATTCACCAGTCTACCTCCTACTCCAATCAACGAGATTTTCCTTCCAGCTCGAGCTGTTAACCAAGCATACGGGTGCTGACCTTTTAAATTCACTCTCTTTTAACTACTTCAGAATCTCACAATGCTCATTGTGAGACCATTGTCTTTCGTCTTTGCAAAGAAATGATGGGCTTTCAAACCAAATAGACTGTAAGAGTCACACATCCTCTCGACGGCAAATCAGCTGGATTGATTAATGTTGGTACATGTCTCCAAGATACATCAGGTATTATCTTGTGGATGCCTGCAACGCGATTGGCTACGAATGCTGCTAATAACGAAGGGGAAATATTTATCCAATGTAGTGTGATTTCTGGATCAGTCCAGAAATTCACACTCTCGATTCGACATCAGCCCAGCATATGCTGTATGGAGGGCCATAATTGAGCTAACATATAAGCCGCACACAGATGAAGTCTGGGAATGGACTTGGTTTTAAGTGGTGCGACTTTTACCTTTGCCATTAGCAGCCGGCAGACGGTTTTGATACCGTCGTTAGCCCGAATGTAGATGCAGCAGCCGTAAGCTTGACTGGATTCGTCCGCAAATCCGTGCACTTGTGTGCTTTTCTTGAACTCTATTTAATTCCAGAAGATTCTCCGCAAACGTATCCCATCTACTATTCAGTTCCAATGACTCTTGAATGGCTCTTGAAGGAGAACTCTTGCCCTTATGCTATTTGGGCACAACAAGCCAAGTGGATCAAACATGCGTGCAGCAACTGACAGAATATTGCGCTTGGTGGGACTTAACTTTGTAAAGCTGTTATCCAAGTGTCCACCACATGCCAAGCGTTTTAAACGACTTGGAATCATTGAAACTCAACATTCATCAAAAAGCCATCTTCTACAAAATTTGGGTGGTTTGAAAACCATTTTGACAATTGAAAACCGCCCGATTTGAGAATTTCGGGCACTTGTTTACATATTTTTTCTCAGTGTTTCAAGATTGTCAGCTTGAATGATTTCGACGTAGAAATCATTACAAATGATTTCTGAGCCAAGAGCGTGGGTGTACTTATGACTCAAACCCAGCTCTTGCACACATCTGATGGCCAATAATGGTCCCTCTGAATAGTAGAGCCCACCATACGTAATTCATTCAGAGAATTTTTGTCTTACAAGACGCGTCAAACACTACTCGAAGTTGGGTGGAACTACTTTCAGGTCTCAGAACGCACTGGTATGGAATGACATATTGTGGTCCTGGTGGAACTTCTGTACCTAAAACAGACATATGACCAAGGTCGAGATATTCGTTCATGAAACTCATATAAATCTATTTGAGTTTCAAGTCTTTAGAAAGTCTGCGTTATAATGAGAGAAACCATTTTTTTCTGCCCATCGCCCAGATGCGACCCAACCGATTAATGTTTTTTGCAGCAATGCACCGTTTTCTTCCAATCTAATATGTTCAGTGCATAATAAATCGAAAAAGGAATCGGCTCCCAGCAGCACATTAATTCGCAGATACCTGAAAAGCTCTGATGGTGCCTAACGCCTCATCTGATAAGCACGATATCAAATGGTTAAATTTCTTAATGTTTGACAGCGAGCGATCAGAGTCTACCAAGCTATTAAACAGACCGATAAATTGTCTGTATTCCGAGTGTTTACCGCTGAATTTTGACAACTTTAGTTTTGGAAAGTGAGAATGGTGAGAAGGCTGATGTACGATTTCTGATGCCTGATGCGCACTTAATGCTGACATGTATGAAGACCGTGTCAAAATACATGTTTCCTCAAGCATTGCACGGCTAGTATTGTCAGAATCTATTGCATCGATCTCAGACTGCAAATCCATAGCTTTGGAAATGTACGAATTTAGTATATCCAGCCGGCACTGAATCTCAAATTTACTTGGAGTCACCATTTTATTAATGAGTGAACTCCTTTGGCGTTCTATGTCACTCTCTACTTTTTTTAATTTAACAAATAATTTACTTAAACGAGCACTAAGGCAAGTTTCCGCGTTAACCAAACGGTTTCATTAGGGTCTGTTTTGTGTGCCATATTACTAATTAAAATTTGACTGTATTCGAATGCACGTAAGTATACTATACCCAACAATAATCAGCCGATCAACAAACTTGGCTGAAGAAGATAATCAAATAATTAAAGATAATAAGTTAGTTCACAACAGTTTGCGATCAATTTTATTTTAAGAAAATCAGAAGATTAAAGATAATCAGCTGGCTAACCAAACTTCTCTAGCGCAACAATAATCAGCTGATTAGCGATTTTCGAATTATTCGACTGCACACTGTGTAAAAACAACAACAGCGCATGCGTATGCAATGATGCGATGAAAGTGTTGATATGCATATATTGCACCAGTTATTAATTGTTTGTTTTATACTCTCTGCAAGAGTATATTGGGTTTGTGCAAAGTATGTAACAGGCAGAAGGAGGCGTGGCAGACCCCATAAAGTATATATATTCTTGATCAGTATCACAAGCCGAGTTGATATAGCCATGTCCGTCTGTCCGTCTGTCTGTCCGTCTGTCTGTCCGTATGAACAAACAGATTTCAGAGATGGTAAGAGCTACAAGTTCGAGCTTGGTGTCAAACGATCAGATATTTAGTCAGTCAATACAAGAATCTTTTTTTTTCGATGCCACGCCCCATTCGCCCACAAAAAGCAAAAAACTGGACACACCTCGGAAAAAATTGGTGTTTTCGGCAAATATCTCAGTAACTATGGCACCTAGGTTCACCAATTCTGGTACGGGAGTTCCTAGCGACAGCATAGTTGCATTGCCATCTATAAATTTGGACTGCCACGCCACCTTTTCCCACATTTGATAAAATAGTTTTCCAACTGCAATGCCTTTTTTAGCGATTTTTTTCGTATGGTTATTTATGTTTCGTACGGAGACTAACTATATTAAACTATCCTGAAAGGCGCATTAAAATCGGACTATAAACAAGAAAACTAGAAGCGTTACAATATTGTTAATTGAACCCAATATCAACCCATTGGTGCAAGCGAGACAGAAACACACAAGCACATGTTCGAACGTTTTCGCTGCCTGTGTGTCGGCAGCGCTGCCCGTGGTCGCTGGCTACGCCGAATACACACATACATACATACATATTTGCATCATATACATATTGCCAAACGTATGTGTATTCGCATACAAACAAACAAATGTACGTTTGATTATGCTTTGATTGTTTTTGTTTCAACGTGTTTTAATGCAAGTAATTCACATTGTAATATCTGGATACCGATTTTAATAATTTAATCGGGAAAATGCAGAGAGTATTATACGGTCGGGCGCGCTCGACTGTACTTTTCTTTCTTGTTATTTATGTGTATAATTTAATTTGATTTCTGTGTTTTGCGTCAAATAACCTTTCAATAAATCACATATATGTCAGTGCCGAAACGCAATGTCTCTAGTGTGCAATAAATGGAGCAGTACTTTTCTATGTACTTTCAAATGTTTAATGTGCCGCTTCTATGCTTGCACTTTCTATATTCTCCTGCACTGACTCGTTTGGGCACTGTTACCTGATCAGCAGAAGAGTCGCTCTTGGTCTCAATTCTGGGTATTATCTCCAAGATGGGTGTCTTCAACTCCTGCCTGTTCAAATCCAGACTTCCACTAAGGTCAACAGCTCCAGGGAAACCCAACAACAAGCGTATCATAACCGACACACACCGCAAACCAAGCCTTGAAATGTCTTATAGACCAACGAACGCGATTGAAAGTGCTTGCTCGGGCGGCAATGAAAAATCGAAAACTAACTTTAAGTTAAAACAAATTGCAAGTTCTTAAACGTTACAATTTATTGTTCGACAGACAATCGCGGAAAGGCTTGGCAGCGTGTGTGTGGTTACAGCGAAACGAAAATGCGAACTCACTGCCCGCTGCAGTGCCGAATACAAATCAACTTACATGCTAGCTTAAATATAAGAGATTTTATGCTTACATTACAGGCTACTACATTAGGTACAATTCATTACTTATGCTAATACTTCATTTTCTTTGCTTATGCTAACTACTTATATTCATGATCCAACAACTATTTTCAATATTTGTACTTTATGTAGACGTGATAGAAAGAGGAGTGAAAACTCTATGTTTATTATTAATATATAAATTTATTATTATTATTAAACGCTCTAAATGTTGAAAGAAGTGTGGCCCAAATGGTAGATTATGGCAAATTTTTTTCGTACTTGAATGTAATCCAAACTCTACGTTTCGAATGTCGGCACAGACAGTCGTTTCATTTATTTTTCTTAAATTAACAATAATGTATAACATATAAACGCAGATAATCGGAAGATTGTCAATAGCGGCGCGTGGTGCAACTGGTAGAGTTGCAGTAAATTTTGTAAGTTTCGTCTGAGATCGCAGGTTCAATTGCGAACCGATAATATAATTTTTTTAAATTTCAATTCAAAATGTTCATATAAAATTAAAATTTTTTAAATTTCATTTTAAAATTGTACTTTAAATTAAATATAAATGCGCACTACTATGGGAGTATGGGGTATTTTACAGTCGGCTCATTCGAATGTAGCCTTTCTTAGTTGTTTTATATGAAGTAAATTAAACTTCGGAATGGGCCTCTGATCTAAATATTGTTGCATTGTTTTGGGTGAATGCATAACTTTAGAAGTCTTTACAAGTTGGAAGGGTAAAGAATAACATCATCATCATTTGTCTTCACTGTTAGGTTCCACCGTGGTGATTATTCATTTCCGGCTTATAATAATTTCGTGGTTATCGTATCTTATCTACACTATCTAACATCTTAAAATTGTGTGGTACGGCAGCTTTCTAGGTGGCAAAGCACATTTTCACTAAGCTCAAGTCGGCTTTGTAGCAAATACATGTACTGACCAAGTTTGATCCAAATCGGACAACTATATCGAAAAACTCCCATAGGGTCGATCGGTCAAAAATACGCTTTAAATATGAATTAGTATGAAAAAGTTATGCATTGACTAAGCTATATTAATCAAACTTACACAGAATACTGTTGACTGTTGCTAGAATTACGTCGGTAAAATCGGTCTGCCCTTATAAGCGACACCATCTCATAAGCGAAGCAGTTTTTTACGAACTTGTATGGGGATAAACCAAGACATCGGCCTATGGTCGCTATACTTTTGTCTCTAGAAGGTGAGAAATTAAAACTGGGATCATCTGTGTAAATAACAATTTTTGGATGTTACGAGTTGGGTTTTCTGAATTCGATTTTTGGACGGCTTATCTAACTTTATTGAACTTGCCAAAAACAAATTGTGGAATGAGCTGTGATTGTTACTTACCTTAAAATATTAACAAACCGTTACGTAAAGAAAATACGCAATGTACAGTACATGCACTATCTAAAATTGAATCCAATAATAATTCGTAATTGAGCTCACTTAATTTCTATGGAATTTGAAGGTCCACTGGTCACATAAAATCGACTTTAAACATGCACATCAAAATCGGGTTTTTACTTATATTAGCAGCAACAGTTTAACATTTCAGTAGTTTGGGAAACAACCCTAAGTATTTTAAAATGTATAAAGTAAATTTCGCTATTTCAGTATTCTTGATCATTGGGATTCTGGCTCCCTTTACGGTTACTAGTAGTCCCCCAATATCAACAATTCCGACAGAACAGACAAGCAGTACCCAACAACCCTATAATAACAAATTTGATAACGTTGACTTGGATGAGATTCTAACCCAGGACCGTCTACTTAACAACTATATTAAGTGTCTAGAAAATACTGGACCATGCACTCCTGATGCGAATATGCTAAAGGGTGAGAGTAAATTTAAGCTGATAAATTAAGTTGATCAAGCAATAATTATGTCCAGACATTTTGCCCGATGCCATAATGACCGACTGTGCTAAGTGTACTGAAAAACAAAAGTACGGCACCGATAAGGTAATTCGTCATCTGATTGACAAACGTCCAGAAGATTGGCTGAGCTTGGAAAAAATCTACGACTCGCAAGGATCTTACCGCATTAAATATGAGAAGTTCAAAAACACAAATAATGGAATGGAGTAAAACAGGAAAGTATTCTATAGTCGGTTCGCTGCTTTAGAATACCCATTATTCAGTTTTAATATGTTATGAACAATGGGGTATGATAATAATAAAATTTCAATCGTTCAGGTGACAAACACTAGTGAGTTTGATTACACAATTTTTATAATGATTCATACTTCAAGCGAATTTTTTACGGATTTTTCGTATAAAATCTATGCGATTTAAATGAAAATTGTAATGTGTAGACATATTATTGGCAAATGCGAGTGAGTTTTATTATGATTGCTTGGTCAACCCAAAAGTTATTCAAACGAATTCATATTTCGAGTATTTATTCCACCGATTCTGGAAAAAACAAGACAGGCTACTTGTGTTGCCGAAACTTTTTCAGCAAAAGTAGCTGAAGCGAGGTCTAAAAGTAGGTAACTTTCTTCAAAAATAGTTGAAACAAGTACGAAAGGCTACAGTCGATCGAGCCAACTGTAAATGACCCCGTACTCCCATAGTAGTCCGCATTTGTATTTAGGTTCGGTTAGAGCAGTGCATAGGCCATTTGATGGCCCTTAGTAGTCCGTGCGTGGAGAATCCGTTACTCGTAGTCTAACTGGATGTGAGAATGCTTGGCAAAGGCCAGCAGCTCTCCGGGCTCTCTTTTGGATGCATCCTTGAGTGAGTGTAGTAGTGACGCTCCTAGACACTTCAGCCTAGTACGGGCTACGGCTGATATTTTGCATTTCCTACAGTTCGCATCGTCGGCGATGCTTAATTGCGTGTGCAGCTGCAAGGTAGTGACCCGTGAGAATGCCCACCAACAGTCTGCACTCCTTACGCGGAAGGCGCAGTATGTACAGACTGTAATGTGTAATGTCCATTACACATTATTTTTGTGGTTTTACAGGACGTAGTATTTCTCAATGAGATTGCGAAGTCTTCTTCCATGCTCGCTGGGAGATTAACGACAGCTTTGGCTAGAGTATCTGCCTCTTCGTTTTCTTCTATGCCCGGATGGCTTCGAACACAGCAGATGTGCACTGATCTGGTCCTGCATAAGTCATCTAATGCTTCCCTGCTCACCCTGACATTTCTGGAACTAAGAGTTGATCATAGCCTTGATTGCCGCTTGGCTATCCACTAGTATATTGACATTGCATAAATTTGTGTCCATATGCAATGGCAGTGCAGCCGCTTTACCAATAGCATACACTTCTGCTTGGAAGATGCTGCAGTGGTCCGGTAGCTTGTAGGATAGTCTGGTAACCGGGTTGTCGCAATAGACAGCGGCTCCCACTCCTGCGGCCATTTTAGAGCCATCCGTGTACAGATTCACGTGGCCTATGCGCTGTTGCTGACAGATGATCCAGTCTTTAGGTCCCAAGTGCGCCCCGACTTTGGCTTTCCTTCAAGCGAAAAACATTGTTAGAATCTTTTGCGTGTATGCCAGCTAGATGTACGCATTGGACCGATGTTGAATCGAGAGTTTCTCGAATGATTCAAAAACCGCACTACATTGTATAGATACTTACCCTTCATTACTCGCAACTTTTGTAGCCAATCGAGTTGTATGCCTCCAAGAGATGGCCAATAATGTATCTTGGAGACATGGACCAACATTATCAAATCCAGCCGAAATGTCTTCATTAGAGTGTGACGTTCAGAAACTCGTTCAGTTCGTTTGGTTTCGTTGCAAGTCTAAAAGACATTGGCCTCAAAGGTTAAATGACTACTCGTTGGTCGTTTGTTAAGAAAGTTTGCCATCGCTGACTCTATACATTGAAAAGTCAGATGAATTTGGAAGACGAATCTCGTTGATTTGTGAAGGTGTCTTTTTGATTGCCTTTATATGGATAAGAGGACGAGCCCCGCTAAAAGTGTATATTGCGGTGTACATGAGCAGAGCAGCCTTCAGCTCGTCGCGGAGCGAAGGATGGTGTGCAGGCTTTTTTCTCAGAGCGCCCCTCTCATGGGAGGACTGGACATGCTGCAGGTCAGCAGTGAGTCGCACACAAGGGGCAAGCAAGATTCAAACTGGCCGGCGCTAATACTGCCAGGGTTACCAAGGGATTGAAGGCGATCCATTCAAGGTGGCCGGAATGTTGGATCATGAATATAAGTAGTTAGCATAAGCAAAGAAATTAAAGTATTATCATAAGCAATGAATTGTACTTAATGTAATAGCCTATAATGTAAGCATAAAATCTCTTATACTTAAGCATGTAAGTTGTAAGTTTGTATTCGGCAGTGCAGCGGTCATGAGCGGGCAATCAGTTCGTATTTTCGTTTCGCATTAGCCACACATGCGCTGCCAAGCCTTTCTGCAATTGCCAAGTCAAACAAATAAATTCTAATGTTTATGAACTTGCAATTTGTATTAATTTAATTAGTTTTCGATTTTTCAGTGCTGATCAAGAAGACAAGAAGACACTTTATGGGGTCTGCGAGGCTTCCTTCTCCCTGTTACATACATTCCAACGATTACACTATACCCTTTTGCTCTACGAGTATTGATGCTGATCAAGAATATATATACTTTATGGGGTCTGCCACGCCTCCTTCTCCCTGTTACATACATTCCAACGATTACAATAAAACCCATTTACTCTACGAGTAACGGGTGTAACAATAAAGAATAGTACAGTCGAGCACGCCCAACCGTATAACACTCTCTGCATTTTTTCCCGATTATATGATTAAAATCGGTATTCAAATATTACAATGTGTAGTACTTGCACCAAACATACATCTGTTTGTTTGAATGCGAATACACATACGTTTGATAATATGTATATGATAAAAATATGTATTTTGTGTGTATTCGCGCTGTCGACGCAGGCAGCGAAAACGTTTGAACATGTGCTTGTGTGCTTCTATCTCGCTTGCACCTATGGGTTGATATTGAGCTCAATTATCAATATTGTAACGCTTCTAGTTTTCTTGTTTATAGTCCGAATTTAATGCGCCTTTCAGGATAGTTTAATATAGTTAGTCTCCACACGAATTATAAACTACAATACTGTATGATAAGAACAAGTTCGCGAAAAACGGCATTGAAGGTTGATGACTACTTTATCAAATGTGGGAAAAGTGGGCGTGGCAGTCCAAAATTTTAAATGGCAATGCAACTATGGTGTCGCTAGGAACCTCCCGTACCGGAATTGGTGATCCTAGGTGCAATAGTTACTGAGATATTTGCCGAAAACACAAATTTTTCACGAGGTGTGTCCAGTTTTTTGCTTATTGTGGGCGAATGGGACGTGTCATCGAAAAAAAAAAAGATTCTTGTATTGACTGACTAAATATGTGATCGTTTGACACCAAGCTCGAACTTGTAGCTCTTACCATCTCTGAAATCTGTTTGTTCATATGGACAGACAGACAGACGGACATGGCTATATCGACTCGGGTTGTGACGCCGATCAAGAATATAAGTTAAATTATTCAATTTATTTAAGGAAAAAAATAAAATAATGCAACAAGGTTTTCAGAATTGATGTAGTTTATTCCGAAGTAATTTTTAGACTGAATTTCTTAAATCAATTGTACACTAAGCTAAGCTATGTTTCTCTGGTGCTGTCGGCAGCTCTGCTGACTTCAGTTGCAACTTCGCTGTTTGTTTATGTTCCTGGAATCGGTCTGGCCGAGACTGCTGAGACTGACGTTTGTAACATTGTAGCGGGTGCTTGACCTCGACGGAAATTATGAAATCGGAGAGTTGTCGTAGTGCAATATTTGTGTGTCAAATTGTGCAATAGTTTGTGTTCTTAACTCTTCCTCTCTTAAATTCTACTTGTCCTCAAGTAGACTTCTAAAAGTATGGAACGTCATTGATTTGAAATTGGGGTAGTACCCGTGGTATCGCCTGTGCTGCCGGAGGTTTCTCCATTTTCCCATCATGAGAGGTAACTTCTGGTGGAATCTGGCTTACTTGTAATGTAGTTTGTTTTTTGTTCCTTCGTAGCAGGTGGAGGGTGATACTGACGACCATGGCTAACAGGAATGACGTAGCCAATACGATTCTGGTGATGGATGATTGATTTGAGAGGTTACGTAATTGTTTGATATTATTGACGTCTAGTGCCTCCACAGACCGTAAAAACAACACTTTTATTCTATTCATTTCTTCCGGTGTCATCTGGATAATTGGAGCTTCTGGCTTTAAGATAGTCGCCTCGATGTTGTCAAACTGTTGCTCGTTGATATTAATGGAATCGTTGTAGAAATGTATAAGGTAAGTTCCTTTAATATATTCGGTGGTTCCGTTCCAGGTCAAATTGCCGGTGAAGTTGTTGAGTAGAATTAATCCATCGTCAATTTCGTCTATTTCATTTAAATGATCCGCGTTTGCTGAAGTTGCAATGTACCCTAGATACCTGAACTAATTTTGGTATAAATTTGGTGTTTCTTACATTAACAACTTTATTTTTATGACATATTGTAATATTAATGAAGTTTTTACAATTATTTGGGATTTCATAGATTTGTTTTTTATCAGTAAAGAATTCGTTTTGTTTCAAATGAATAAGTCTATTATTTTTTACAACAGGTTTAATTAAGATGTGTTGGAAGTTTACTTTATCGAGAAAGGGTATTTTCACCAAGTATATAAGGATTGTTTTATTGTGTAAAACAGAGACATTGGAAAATTCCAGTATCTCTTCAATTGAAAGTGATGTTAAGTTTTGGTCTTTAAATGTATCGGCAATTACTGTTAGTTCTTCTTCGCTTAAAAGTACTGAGTTTAATATATTAACTCTTGCCCACTGAATGGCATGTCTTACATTGATAATTTCTTCTTTTATTAGTCTTATCTGATTTTGAAAATTAATGGCTATTTCATTAGTGAAGAAATTGTCCTTTTTAGTGAGTTTGTTAGATTGTTTGAAATTCTGGTGAGTTTATTTATTCCTTGTTCCAACTGTTTGTTTATAATTAATTGTTGGTTATTGTTTGACACTGGGTCATTTATATTTTGCGTTAACATTACTAGGTCGTCGTGATCAGGGTTTCCTGCCACATACTTCCATGCCGAACCTATCCAATTTACAGATCTTTGTTGTCTGTGATGTAGTGAGGATGTGATGGCGTGAAATGTGGTAAATGTCTGTGTTAGTTCATAATGTAGGGTGGGATAAAAATGGTGGTTTTTTAGTTCGTGTTCAAGCACGAACATATTATATTAACAGAAATTAACAACGCAGCGATTATTTTAAGCAACGATGTAAACCCTAAATTTCTAATCTATGAATATACTTGTCTATCTATGCTTGCGACCCGTTTCCATGCTTGGCAACGAAGCCTAAGATAAAAATACTTCTAAATATAAAACCACGCTCTGTCCTGTGCGTGGGGTACAACACCAAATTCTTAGAGGAGAGCTGTACTTCGTTGTAATTTGTAGCTATATAAGGCCTAGGATTTTAAGAAATAAAGTCAGTTCAATTTTTGTGCTCAACCCAAACAAGTCTTGATGTCCATTTATTCATTGGTCCTTCGAGCATTCTGTTGTTTTCCCCCACCAGTGGTAAGAGACACAGAATTTTCAACCAGCACCTTATAGTGATGTACTTAAGGTTGCTAAATATTGGTCTGTTGCTATCATAAGAAGCGAAGTACTGATGGCTCTTGTTCTCCCTTTGAGGAGGCAGAGTGAGCGTTTTCGAGTCTGTGATCGAAACGCAGAACTGATGGCTCTTGTTCTCCCTTTGAGGAGGCAGAGTGAGCAATTTCGAGGCTGAAGTCGAGAAAAATATAATAAAGTCTCGAAGTCCATATATTCATTGGTCCTTCGAGCATTCTGTTGTTTTCCCCCACCAGTGGTAAGAGACACAGAATTTTAAACCAGCACCTTATAGTGAAATACTTAGGTGGCTAAAATATTGGTATGTTGCTATCATAAGAAGCGCAGTACTGATGGCTCTTGTTCTCCCTTTGAGGAGGCAGAGTGAGCGTTTTCGAGTCTGTGATCGAAACGCAGAACTGATTGCTCTAGTTCTCCTTGTGAGACAGAGATAATAAATATCCGAAGAGGATTAACAAAAAACTCTAGCGCTCTAAAGAAAAAGAGGCAGGGAATAAAAAATTTAGCGTTTCCGAGGCTTTACGTCGGAATTGTGTGCGGTCGAAAAAGTATATCGACGGTAAAATATTATAGCGTTTCCGAGGCTTACATCGGAAAGTGAAAAAGAAAAGTACGATGTCTAGAAACGATTCTAAAGCAATAGAATCGGAAATCGGAGTGGCTAGAGGACTTACAACCCCAAGAGCCAGAAACAACGTCCGCAAAGACAGCAGCGACTAAGCGTCAGCGACATAAGCGTCAGCGTCAGCATCGTCAGCGGCATCAGCAGCAGCGTGAGCAGAGGCATCAGCAGCAGCGTGAGCAGAGTCATCAGCATCAGCAGCAGCGTCAGCATCAGGACAGAAGCAGAGTCATCAGCAGCAGCATCAGCAGCAAAGTCAGCATCAGGACAGAAGCAGCGTCAACACCAACAGCGACTTCAGAAGCGTCAGCAGCATTAACAGCGACAACAAAAAAAAATGTGGTAGACATGGCTTAAATGTAATTTAATTTTAATTGAGTAACCGCCGTTTCTGTGGCCCTTGGCAGAATGTTCAAGCACGAACATATTATATTAACAGAAATTAACAACGCAGCGATTATTTTAAGAAACGATGTAAACCCTAAATTTCTAATCTATGAATATACTTGTCTATCTATGCTTGCGACCCGTTTCCATGCTTGGCAACGAAGCCTAAGATAAAAATACTTCTAAATATAAAACCACGCTCTGTCCTGTGCGTGGGGTACAATACCGAATTCTTAGAGGAGAGCTGTACTTCGTTGTAATTTGTAGCTATATAAGGCCTAGGATTTTAAGAAATAAAGTCAGTTCAATTTTTGTGCTCAACCAAACAAGTCTTGATGTCCATTTATTCAGTTCGGTTTCGGTGTAATTGGATAGAGAATTTATTGCGTTCTCTATATGGATTAAGTTGATGATGTTTGTAGTTTCTCCACTCCTTTGTTGATAGTAATGGTTTGGGCATAAGTAAAATTCAAGGTCTCCATTAAGCATGAACTTGTCCTTACTATGGTCAGCAAACTGTGGATATGAAATCATTGTTGTTTGATGTTACTTTTATGAACTATTTTTGCGGACTTAGTTAGTATAGTGGTCACCTTGTCCTCTTTCACTGTTTCTTTCCTGTATCTAGCTGTTAACTTGGATCCTAAACGCGTGTTTAATTTTACAAAAATTTCTTCTCCATTAGTGTAAGCTAAGTTTGCTAAAAGTTTGCTATGTCTTTTGCTTGTTTATTTTTTATTTTATCAATATTGTTTTGTCTTGATTTTTCGTAGCTCTCTTATTTGTTACTGATTGCGCTATCTAGTAATTATTGGAAGTTACTGTGTTCTTGTTTGTTTTTTAAGCATCGCATTATTTCGGACAACGTGGAGTGGAATCTTTCAACCTGCCCATTTACTGAGCTTTTGTATGGGGGAGCTTTATAAATGTCTATATTTAGTTGATCTTTCAGCATGAAAGTTATTGAGTCTGAATTAAAGGATTTTTCGTTATCCATCACTATACATTTTGGTACTCCATAGTAGAATACGATGTCGTGTAAAGGATCTTGAACGTCTTGGATTGCTTTGGATTTTATGATTCTTCCCTGGGCTAACTTTGAGAACTTGTCTATGGCTGTCAATACTAGTGTTTTCTCCGTTGAGGAATAATGTGACCTGGGTATTGAGGAACTGGTGTCTCTTTCAATTCTGGGTTCGGTGGACGTCTGGCATATTTTTGTTCTTTGCATACTTTGCACTGTTTGATAAGATTTGTTATTTTTTCTTTCATCTTGGGAAAATAAAATCTTTGACCTTTATTTTATGCCATGCCTCGATGAGTTCTGTTATGTTCCTTAAGTATTTCATCTTGTTGTTCGGTATCCGTTAATAAATCTTTTACTTGTAGTGACGTAAATCTGATTTTATAGTTTCTGAAATGTGCTGGATAGATTTTCTGTATTTGTCCCATAACATCTTCGTATGTTATGATTCCATTTATAACAGATGGGTTGAGGTATTTTTTTAAAATGGTAAGTAATTCGTTCTCGTTGTATGTAGGCTGTTTGATAATATGTCTATGGAACGTTGGGAATGGGATGTTGAAGTTGTAACTACTTGAATCATTTTTTTTTGATAAATATTATATAATATTTGGGTTTTAAAAGCTTTGATGGGGACTTCTATACCGTAAATTAAATTTTCTGCTGAGCTTTCGGAACTATGTTGTGTAGATGTAACGGAGTTGATTTGGCTAGGTCTTGATAGAGCATCTGCAACTACATTACTTTTTCCTGGATTATATATTAGTTCGTAATCATATTTTTCAAGGTATGCTTTCCACCGTTTTACTCTCGAGTTACCGTTCCAGCTACTGAGTGAATAAGTTAGCGGTTGATGGTCATTATAAATTATTACTTTTGCTCTACCGTACAGGTAGTTTTTGAGGGCTTTCAGTGCCCAGATTATTGCTAGCATTTCCTTCTGGTTAGTGGCATAGTTCTCTTCTGCTTTAGAAAGCGTTCTAGAGAGAAACGAAATGGGTCTATCCCCTTGTGATAATACGGTGCTTATGGCGAAGTCGGAAGCATCTGTTGTTAGTTGAAATTCATTGTTGAAATCGGGGAATTGAAGAATAACTTCATCGGACACTAGGGAATTCTTGATTTTGTTAAAAGCTTCTATTGCTTCTTAACTCATTTTAATTAATTTTTTCTTTGATTCTGTTTTGGACACTCGTCCGTATTCCCCTCTTTAAAGAGAGCTAAGTGGTTTAGCTAGCTTAGCGAAATCTCTTATGAACCTTCTGTAATAACCTGCTAGTCCTAGAAATGCTCTTAAATCTCTCAGTGTTCAGTGTTCTCATTGGCTACTGCCAATGTTTTGGGTTTGTCTCTATGCCTTTGTCCGAAATAACGAAACCTAGAAATTCAACCTTGTTTTTACAAAATTCGCACTTGTCTAATTGGCATTTGATATTAGCCGCTTGTAGGGTTTGGAATATTGTTTGGAGGTTTTTCGTGTGAGATTGTGTGTCCTAACTGAAAATTATAATGTCGTCAATATAAATGTAGCAAATTTTGCCAATGTGTTCTCTTAGGATTTCATCGAGTGCCCGTTGGAAAATTGAGGGTGCGTTTTCTAACCCGAAGGGAGTCGTGTAAACTCATATTTTCCGTTATTAACGGAGAAAGCTGTTTTTGGTATGTCTGACGGTTTTAGCGGAATCTGATGGAATCCGCTCTTGAGATCAAGGACAGAAAAAAGTTTGTTATCACCAAGCTGTGCTAATACTTCATTGATCTCCGGTATGGGTTATTTGTCCGCTATGGTGGCTTTGTTAAGTTTTCGATGGTCTATTACCATTCGAAACTTTTTCTCCCCAGATGCATCTAGATTTTTTGGAACTATCCACACTGGTTAATTATATGGTGACCGTGAAGGTGGAATAATGCCGTCATCACTGCGTCTTTTAAAGACATTGGAAATTGATAGAATTTTGAAAATATTGCGGAGTCCGTAGAGGTTTTGATTTCTGCTTCAACATTGGTCACGTATGTCAACATTTCATTTGGGTCTGCAAAGAGTTGCGGATATTGTTGTACTAGTTTATCAAGATCTAATTTTTGCATGTCATCTAAATGTTCTGTTCTAGGAATGATGATATTAACTGCTTCTTTTTTTTTATTTCTTTAATGTTAGTTTTAATTTCCACTTTAATTGCCATTACCTTTTGAGCAACATCAATTATGGCTTCTAAATCCCTAAGACTATCGTTCCCGAGAATGGCATCGAATGATTTTAAATTTGGTAATAAAAAGAATTTTATGTTGCATTCTGGATGATTGAATAAGTTTGCGCATTTGTGATGTGTTATTTCAACACTACCACCAGATATAACTTTAAACAATTTTTCGTTAGGTTTTGGGTTTAGTACAAGTATAGGTTGGATGTAATTTCTATTTGATCCGGTGTCGATAAGGATCTTTAGTATTTTATTACTCCCCACATTACATTCGAAGTAAGGCAGTGAGGAGTCGTTCATTCTAAAAAATTCAAGTCCGTATATTGTGAGTTATCTGGTTCGTCATTTTGGTAGCTTTGCTCTGCATACTCTGCTAGGGACATGTCGTATTCCTGCTGATTGTTGACTTCAGTCATTTCTTGTTCGTATCTATCGTAATCGGTCAATGTAGCATATGCCTCGGTGTGGCTTTGTTCCCCCTGCTCCTGGCATTCCTCCCCCTGGACGTTAAAGATTCTCTGCCTTTTCCCATCTTGGTTTCCAGGAAAAGGTAGTCTTTTACCGGATTCAAACTGAGGTCTATTCATGTTATTGACCATTTTTGTTTGAATGCTGCGGTCAACGTCCATTGGTTCCTCAGGATTAGCTGCATTAGGACGAGGTGGAGCTATTGGTTGAGTCCGTTGATATTGGTTAACTTGTTGTTTTGTTGTGGCCAAGACCGTGTTTGATAACCAAATTGATTTGGTGGTCTTTGGAATTGACCGGGTTGTGGTTGGTTGTAATTAAATGGTCTGGGTTGTTGTATGAGTCTCCGTGGAGGAATTGGGGGTGGCATTTGGGCCGATAAGAATATTGGTTGTTGATAAGCTGAGTTATTAGTTTGGATTGGTATAAATTTGCGTGGTGCCGGAATTGGCCTTTGATCTGGGTTTCTAAATCTTGGGTTTTGTGGTTTATTGTTTGCATGATTTGTTCTAAATGTTTGGTTTTCTAACGTTAGGAACAAATGCAAAGCTTGCGGAAAATCTGTTGGTTCTTTGATACCGAGAAGACGTGGTAGGTCGCCACGTAGGCCTCTTACAAACTTATCTAGCGCTCTGTTCCTATATGATTTTGTCATAACTACCTCAGATGGTCTATCGAGGTTCATACAGCTTACCTTATTAAGAATCAAGGAAAGGTGCTTGTAGATATTTTGATAAAATTCTTCGACTGTCTGTTGTCCATTTTGAGTCATGGTGGTAAGTTGGTACTCAAGTGTGCTTAGATCCCGTTTGTCAGCAAAGTGTAGCGTGAGGCATCGAGCGATGGCCTCCCAGTTCAGAGGCATGTTATAAGAGTCCAGTACTTGGTCCGCGTGATGGTTTATCTTGCTACGGATTGGTTGCAAGATACCGCAATATTTTGATACTAGAGTATGCCTCTAATATTCAATCTACACCCTTTTTCCAGGAGCTAAATTCAACTGGGTCTCCTGAAAATTCTCTCATACCTCTCACTATATCTGGGACACGGTCTAGTTCGGTAACGTTTCCCCGATGATCTGGGTCTATGGTGTAACCAACAGCTTCAGCAAAATCGTTGCTGCTAATAACTTTCACGTTTGCTAATATTGCCGGCAATCGGCTGGCAATTATTTGGTCTATTTAATTTTCTGTTAGTATTGCTTCATTTCTGTTGCTTGCTTGAGTCGATGTTGATGCCCCATTTGTTTCAGAGACGTTCAGTACTGGAGGTCCTAATAGATTAATTGGATTGGCCATGGTTAATCAACAATTGAGTTGGGCTTTTAATGATTGATTATGTTATGTGGTTGATATAATGTGCGAATAAGTTTGTAAAGCGGATTAAAGTTAGTATTGTGAGAAAAAAATTGTTCAAAATGCTATGGGCAAATGATAATCTGTAAACAAATTTTGTATTGTATGAATTGAAAAAAATAAGAAAGGAGCTTTTATATACTTTGTGGTTTGGTTTAAGATTTAATTTTATGTATTTTCAAAGAATATTTGTATTTACTCTACTTAAATATTAAGTTTTCTTTAAGTATAATTTTCAAATGTAGGACAAATTTTAGTCGGTGAAGCCTGTTTAGTTTTCGACAGCGCGTTTGTATTTTGCTGTTTGTTATCTTTCTTTATTTTTCTTGCGTATTGGGTTACACTGCGCAGCTGCTTAGCTTTTTGTTCAAGTTAAACGGATTTGATTTTGTTTTGTTTGTTGTTTTTGAAATTTAATTACGTAATATAACTTTATCTTATTATTACTTTTATATAATTTTCTTTAGCTTTCTTATAATTGTAAATTCTATTTTGATTTCTCACTTATTCACTAATTTTATATTCCTTACAGTACTATTGTTGGTGTGGTCTCCATCCCCGAAGTCGCCGAAGTCTCCCGTTTGGTTCCCCTAATTGTGGTTCGGCCTCACACACGTTTTTTGTTGAGATGAGCTCTGCCAACTGGTCATACAAAGCGTGAGCCCACGTTGCGCAAACTGTAGTTGCATTTTAAGTTTTTTTCTTTTTATTTTGTTGTGCCGATCAGTCGATCGGGAGTCTTTTCACAACAAAGTATTTGTTTTACACTTAACGACCGTTTTGCCTTGTCGTGTAAAACACTGTGTTAACGCGCTTAGAAACGGTCTTGTTCTATCGCGCTTAACACCGATACGCGTACTTAGGCTTTTGTTCTATCGTAAACGCGATCGGTCCCTGCTCGGGCGTTTGTGTTCTTAACTTATATATTCTTTATGGGGTCGGCCACGCCTCCTTCTGCCTGTTACATACTTTTGCACACAGCCAATAGACTCTTGCAGAGAGTATTAAATAAACAAGAAAGTAAAGTGCATTTTATTCCCGATTATATTTTAATTAAAATTTAACGCCATGTCATTTAAAAATATGAACGAACGTACACGCTGCATGTGTACCGGCAGCTGTCACTGTTTTATATATGTATATAATTAGATATTTCGTGTGTTAATTAGTCTAATAAATACCGCGACACACTCTAACGGTAACGTTGATACAAAAGACGAATGAAAGTTCTGTTTACAAGGATTCAAATGTTTACAATTTGGCGGTGACCGCTAAAAGCTGGGAACCAAGAATTGTGCGATTTCACAGCTTGTGCCTGGGAGCCAAAATATGCTGATCGAGCGGTTGGGGGAGATGCTCCGGCTAGTCTGCTCTTTGTTTACGATTGCCGAAATTGTTTACAAGTGCAGCTTGGGAATGTTTATAGTTGGGGAATAGCTATTGATGTGGAATTCGTCGTTTAGGCTGCTATGTACTATTGTTATGTATAATGTAGACGTATTCAGTATGAATATGTCACTTCCCTTTCCTTAAGAGGCGAGCCTGTGAGTCATGGTGAAACTGATGGGTAGAGTTTTGGTAATGTTGAATGTGCCATCTCGATAGTTATTTCGTCTTGTTGCTCGTGTTGTTCTTGTTGTATTTGTTGTTGAGCTGATTGTAGCGTTTCGTTTTTGGGTTCGTGAATTTGTTTTTTAAATTTTTTTCTGGATTAATATTATGGGATTGTTAGATACATATTTTAAGTATAGGAATATGATTATGAATATAATGATAATAATTATTATAATTGTATATGTAAGGGCATTATTCTGTGATACTATTTTTACAATATCATCATGTTTTATGGGTTTGACTTTAATAATTTCTATTGGTGGATACAATGGTGTAAGATCAACTTCTGGTTGTAAGTAATTGTCGCTTAAAATTATATTATTTATTTGTAGTTTACATTGATTGATGTTAATCATTTAATTACCCTGAATATTAAGATTGACATTATTTTTCTGACAATTTTGTTTTACTGTTGTATTAGAAATGTTCCATGTTACAATAGTGTTAGGCTCAATATATTTTATCATTTCTTTTACATTTATGCGTTCAAAATTACATATTGGTTTTGTGTGTAGTAGGATTTTCGTAATGCATTCATCAATAATTGGTTCATTTTCTCTATTATAAATTTTATTATCTTTTTATACTCTCTGCAAGAGTATATTGGGTTTGTGCAAATGTATGTAACAGGCAGAAGGAGGCGTGGCAGACCCCATAAAGTATATATATTCTTGATCAGCATCACAAGCCGAGTCGATATAGCCATGTCCGTCTGTCCGTCTGTCTGTCTGTCTGTCTGTCTGTCTGTCTGTCTGTCTGTCTGTCTGTCTGTCTGTCTGTCCGTCCGTATGAACAAACAGATTTCAGAGATGGTAAGAGCTACAAGTTCGAGCTTGGTATCAAACGATCAGAAATTTAGTCAGTCAATACAAGAATCTTTTTTTTTTGATGCCACGCCCCATTCGCCCACAATAAGCAAAAAACTGGACACACCTCGTGAAAAATTGTTGTTTTCGGCAAATATCTCAGTAACTAAGGCACATACGATCACCAATTCTGGTCCGGGTGTTCCTAGCGACGGCATAGTTGCATTGCCATTTAAAAGTTTGGACTGCCACGCCCCCTTTTCCCACACTTGAAAAAACTTCAAATGCCGTTTTGTGCGAACTTGTTCGTATCATACAGTATTGTTTAATTACAATTCGTGTGGAGATTAACTATATTAAACTATACTGAAAGGCGCATTAAAATCGGACTATAAACAAGAAAACTAGAAGCGTTACAATATTGATAATTGAACGCAATATCAACCCATAGGTGCAAGCGAGATAGAAAAACACAAGCACATGTTCGAACGTTTTCGCTGCCTGTGTGTCGGCAGCGCTGCCCGCGGTCGCTGGCTGCGCCGAATACACACATACATACATACATATTTGCATCATATACATATTGCCAAACGTATGTGTATTCGAGTACAAACAAACAGATGTATGTTTGATTATGCTTAGATGGTTTTTGTTTCAACGTGTTTTAATGCAAGTAATTCACATTGTAATATCTCGATACCGATTTTAATGATTTAATCGGGACAAATGCAGAGAGTATTATACGGTCGGGCGCGCTCGACTGTACTTTTCTTTCTTGTTCAAATTAAGATGTAGTACTGGTGTAGTCAAGTTGGTAGCCATCGTGGTCGCGATATGGAATGATTTTAATGGGATTAGTAGATTGAAAGTCGATTGGGATATGGGATACAAATAGTATGATATTATCTTGGTAATTAATCCAAGTGGATGTTTTAATTAAATAATGTGTCGGTTATTAACACTGTCAAGTCTGTCATAGGCAAGTAATTTGGGATTGAAAAGTCCTAATCTTGACAATTGCATGCCCATTTCAATGTCTTCTACATATTCTATAAATTGTAATAATTGGTAAGTAAATGTGTCTTGCAGTGTTTGTTTGTTTTGGTGATCTTTAAATTTTTGCATTTAGCTATTTATTATGTTTATTATGTCATTTATGTCTTTAGTTTGAACAATATTTAAAGATAAGTTTTCAATGTTTTTCTCGAATTCAACTCTGTCATTATCGTCAAGTGTGCTAAAAAGAAATTTGTATAATGAGCCTACAATGTAGAGCAGTCCGCGTTTATTACGATTCTCATGATGAAATATTATACCATTTAGTTCTTGTTGTAATTCGGTGTATAAATAATTGATTTGTGATGAATTTTTAAAGCTAAGCATAGTTCTACGAAAATATTCGTTTGTTATTATTATTTCAGTTAAGTTAATTCGCAAAGAATGATGTTCAAATCGAGTTGGTAATTCTAATGGTTTATCTGACAACAGTAAATATCCGAGGTCCGTATCCAAGTTATTGATTTCAATTTGTTGAGCATGACATATGGTAAAGAGTGTGAATGATATTATGATTACGAAGTAGGAACCGGTGGAGTTTCAATTTGGTTCATTTTATTTCGTTTCTTAAATTGTGTTTTATAATAATGTGTTGTTATATTTTTGTTAGTAATTTGGTAATGATCAGGATCTGTTTGCGTGACATTTTGGTTGGCTTTGAATGGGTTCTCTAATTTTCCTTTTTGTAATAGTCTCTTTCGATATCTAGTATCGACTTCGTATTCATGTCGGTCACTGTTTATTTTGTTTATTGTTTTTTCTTTTCTGTCTTGTGTATCTAGAATTGGTTGTCCGGCGTATAAGAATATGTCTGCGGGAATTTGTCCAGTGGTGTCATGTTTGGTTTTATGGTTGTAAATAGTAAAGAATAGTAAAGAATAATTGTAAAGAATAGTTTCTATTTTGCTGAGCTTGTTTTCTTCATCGCTTAATGCATTTATGATTCTGATTTTTTCGTTAATAGTTTTATGAAGTCGTTCAATGTCTGCTATACCTGTTTTTGAAGTATTTAAGTGTAATTTTACTCCTTCACTGTCAAGCCATCTTTTGAGTGCTAAGCAGATAATACGAATTTAGTATTAAAATCTGGTATTTTTAAGATGGGATCATTGGAGATGAGTTGTTTTAATTTTTCGAAAGCTTCAACGTATTCCGGATTTTGTATATCAATTTTTGAATCTTTTTTTTGGGCTGTTGTCATGGGTTTGGCTATATCTGCGAAATTAGGTATAAATTTTCTATAATATCCGATTAATCCGAGAAAACCTTAAATTTCTTTGGACTTTTTAGGAATTGGGTATTTTTTAATTGCCTTGATTTTTTCAGGGGTTGGCTTTATTCCCTCCTTAGTTATTATATGTCCCAGGAAAGTAGTTTCTTGTTTAAGAAACTCGCATTTATCAAGTTGTAGTTTAAGATTAGCTTCAGAAAGCTTTTCGAAAACTAGCTTAAGTGAATTTAGATGCTCTTCAAGCGATGTGGAAAATACGATAATATCGTCCAAATACACCAGACAATGCTTGTTTAATAATGGACGTAGAACATTATTCATGCAACGTTGAAAAGTTGCAGGAGCATTTTTTAAAACGAATGGCATACGAAGGTATTCATAATGACCATTTTTGGTTAAGAAGGCTGTCTTATGTATTGCATCTGGATGCATTTCCAGTTGATGGAAACCTTTCGCAAGATCAATTGTGATGAAATAGTTACATTTACCTAGTTTTCCTAGTATCTCGTCCATGTTTGGTATTGGGTGTCTGTCGTTTAAAGTTACTTCGTTAAGTTTTCTATAGTCGATTACTATTCTAAACTTTGGTTTACCTGATGCATCTTGTTTTTATTAATCGCGTGTACAATATTTTTTCGTCATGGTTGTTTTCTAATTCTAGCTTACTCATTAAGGTCCGTCTACGGTACTCGGCTTCTTCCAGAAATTCTCGTACATTCCCTTTGAAAGGTGTGTTCCTAAATTCCTCCAGTAAGATATGGTTCTTGGTTTGAGTTTCGTAGTTGAGTACTAGTTGTTTGCGAAGATCCGTCCAGGTGTTAAGGTTGTTCATGCCAAGTGATAGCATAACATCATCACTGATGCAACGTTCCACAAGTCCAAAAGTAATCGATTGTTGCCGTATATCATTGGTCGTGTACAGGGCCAATATGTAATCGATACGGTTAACAAAAGTGTACAGGGTATTTTTGTCTCCATTGTATTTCTCAACGTCTTTCAATTGGTTGATTACTTGTGACATGTTGGCGTCAGAAAGGGTTGTTGCGGTTGCTGCTCCTCCTTCCATTTTGTAGTATTTTTTGTCACGGTTGGTTGTTGTTTTCATTATTATTATATATTTTTTTTGTATTTTTTTTCTTTTTGTTTCACTTAACCAATATTTTATTTGTACGTTAAAAAGTTTCACTTAGTTTAGTTGCTTAGTTTTTATACTCTCTGCAAGAGTATATTGGGTTTGTGCAAATGTATGTAACAGGCAGAAGGAGGCGTGGCAGACCCCATAAAGTATATATATTCTTGATCAGCATCACAAGCCGAGTCGATATAGCCATGTCCGTCTGTCCGTCTGTCCGTCTGTCTGTCTGTCTGTCCGTATGAACAAACAGATTTCAGAGATGGTAAGAGCTACAATATCGAGCTTGGTGTCAAACGATCAGATAGTTAGTCAGTCAATACAAGAATCTTTTTTTTTTCGATGCCACGCCCCATTCGCCCACAAAAAGCAAAAAACTGGACACACCTCTGTAAAAATTTGTGTTTTCGGCAAATATCTCAGTAACTATGGCACCTAGGATCACCAATTCTGGTACGGGAGTTCCTAGCGACAGCATAGTTGCATTGCCATTTAAAATTTTGGACTGCCACGCCCCCTTTTCCCACACTTGAAAAAACTTCAAATACCGTTTTTTGCGAACTTGTTCTTATCATACAGTATTGTTTAATTATAACTGGTGTGGAGACTAACTATATTAAACTATCCTGAAAGGCCCATTAAAATCGGACTATAAACAAGAAAACTAGAAGCGTTACAATATTGTTAATTGAACGCAATACCAACCCATAGGTGCAAGCGAGATAGAAACACACAAGCACATGTTCGAACGTTTTCGCTGCCTGTGTGTCGGCAGCGCTGCCCGCTGAAGCTGGCTGCGCCGAATACACACATACATACATATTTGCATCATATACATATTGTCAAACGTATGTGTATTCGCATGCAAACAAACAGATGTGTGTTTGATTATGCTTTGATTGTTGTTGTTTCAACGTGTTTTAATGCAAGTAATTCACATTGTAATATCTCGATACCGATTTTAATAATTTAATCGGGAACAAATGCAGAGAGTATTATACGGTCGGGCGTGCTCGACTGTACTTTTCTTTCTTGTTTCTTATAATTCACTTTATTGGCTTAATTACGATTGAGTTTGTTTTTTGTTTGTTTGCACAGATAGCTATTTCGAATTTTATTGAGATAACCAGGTATGTCTGGAATTATGTTCTCTCCGAATTCAATAGCGTCTTCTTGAATTATTTTCAAGTTTTGAACATCAATGGCTTTTGGCAAAAATGCGAATTGTTGGTTTACACGTCACTGTCGAGGTTTTTCTTATAAAACTTGACGCGATATTTACCGTCGCTTGGGTTGCCTTCGTGTTGGTTGGTTTTTTCGGATAACAACAAAGAAGAATTAGAATTGTTTCAGGATCCACAATTTATTGTTATCCTACCGGCTGCGCCAATTAGATATTTGGTGTGTTAATTAGTCCAATAAATACCGCGACACACTCTAACGGTAACGTTCATACAAAAGACGAAGCGAGATTTTTAAATTCACGACAACTTGCTTTATTGATGATCAACTTAAGACTAACAGATAACTGCTTAATAGATAATAATGAAAGTTCTGTTTACAGGGATTCAAATTTTTACAATTTGGCGGTGACCGCTAAAAGCTGGGAACCAAGAATTGTGCGATTTCACAGCGTGTGCCTGGTAGCCAAAATGTGCTGATCGAGCGGTTTTCGATCGTTGCTGATCGATTGGGGGAGATGCTCCGGCTAGTCTGCTCTTTGTTTACGATTGCCGAAATTGTTTACAAGTGCAGCTTGGGAATGTTTATAGTTGGGGAATAGCTATTGATGTGGAATTCGTCGTTTAGGCTGCTATGTACTATTGTTATGTATATTGTAGACGTATTCAGTATGAATATGTCACTATATACGGCCAGCTGTCGCCACACATGGCGTGAACGTTCGTTCATATTGATTCTTATTCATATTATATAATGACGTGGCGTTCAATAAAAAATTATGTTATGAGTGTATCTTTTTTGATTTAGGTCGAATTTTTTTAAAGCTTTTAGGATAGTTTAATTAATTTTGTCTTCCAACGAATTATAAATAGCAATACTGTATGATCAATGCAAACGCCTTTAAACGGTATTTAAATTCAAAATGCCCAATATATTTATTGACATTGCATTTAATCTGGCTCTGAGATATTTGGCAGAAATATCGATTTTTTCCGCTGTGTGTCTAGTTTTTAGCTTGTCGTGGACGAATGGACGAATTTCGAAAAAAAATATTTTTGTTCGTACTGACAAAATATGATGTCGATACTGACTTAATCTAAAATTTGCATCTCTGAGATATGTTTGTGTGTACATATACTATTCCAATGCATTGGTTGGCACGGCTAGCATCGCCTGGCAGCGCTGCCGCCACATATGCCGTTCATATGCTTGTATGTTTCTTTTCGTTTGCACACACGCATTAACATTACACTCAAATATAAACATTGTTATATGTTTTCCTTTTTGATTACACTCGCATTTTTATGAAACTTTCAGGATAGTTTCGAATAATTTGTCTTAAAACAAATCGAAAACTGTTATGTTTTATAAACTGTAAACAAGTTTTAAAACTTTTTTACTTCTTATGGGAAAAGGGGCCATTATTAAATTATTAAATTATTAAAATCGGTATCCAGATATTACAATGCGTAGTACTTGAATTAAAATATGTTGAAACAAAAACAATCTAAGCATAATCAAACACACATCTGTTTGTTTGTATTCGAATACACATACGTTTGGCAATATGTATATGATGCAAATATGTATGTATCAGAGACCTGCAACGAGTATACTCGAGTACGTTCGAACTTTTCATCGAACGATCGGGTAACGAGTAATTCAACGGGCTGTCCGAAAATGGTTCGAATCACAACGATCAGTTGTCCGTTTTCAAACCTTCAAACGATCAGCCCCATAGATCGTCTGCTGATCGTTGGCTGATCGTTGGCTGATCGTTCGATTGGCAAACGAGTATTCCAACGAGTATACGAACGCAACCTGCCCTGATCGTTTTTTCAGTACAAACGTCCGAGTAACAAGCAAGTTCGTTGGTTCGCTTGCGTTGCGTGACGTTCGCAGTGTTGTCATTTATTAAAATGAAAATATGCTAGTTCTAGCGGAAAAAAAGCGAAATCGCTAAATTTCAATGAAAAATAATAAGAAAAATGTTTAAACATATATTTTTCTTCTTCTTTTATTATTTATAAAATTAAAACCCACAGTGCATAATATAAAAAATTAAATAATTGTAATATATGTGCATTGATTTTCCCATGTACACATAAGTAAAAGCTAGATCTGGCGGAAAACAATGTAGAGAGCAACGCTCATGCCACTCGCAACAATCTCGAGACTTGTCTTTGTTTGTGTGTATTAGTGCGAGCAAGTATTGATATGTTTGGCATACCACGCATTTCGCTTATATTTTTTTAAGACACAAAAACCCAAAAGGAAGAGTTCCTACCTGCTGCAAATATAGCGCTAAATGCAAAACAACCCCTTTTACAAAACTCAGAGAGTCATACTCTGGCCAAACAAGGGAATTTCCAAAAGGTCAGCCCATCTACGTTTATCTGTTGAGCGTTACAAAGGGTTTCCAAATTACCATTGTAATGCTGATTTCTATAAATTGTCACATTTAACTTCTGTAAAAAACTTATGAACAAAATAATAAAACCAGAATTACATTTATTATTAAATGTCAATGTACATATTTAAAGTACATTCTTTAAAGCCGTCAAATCATTTAGTCTAGTACCACCGCTGAGGATATTTCATGCAAAATATTATAAGTTTCTGTTTGGCTTGCTTAAAACATGTTGTATAACGGCAAAATACTCGAGTATATACTCGAGTAAAACGAGTATAAGCATGCCCGCGGTACGCACACCAAACGATCGGGTATCAAATTTGTTCGAACAAAACGATCACGAGTAAGCGTTCGAGTATACTCGAAATTTTTATACTCGTTGCAGGTCTCTGGTATGTATGTATGTGTGTATTCGGCGCAGCCAGCGACCGCGGGCAACGCTGCCGACACACAGGCAGCGAAAACGTTCGAACATGTGCATGTGTGTTTCTATCTCGCTTGCACCAATGCGTTGATATTGCGTTAAATTATCAATATTGTAACGCTTCTAGTTTTCTTGTTTATAGTCCGATTTTAATGCGCCTTTCAGGATAGTTTAATATAGATAGTTTAATATAGTTAGTTATAAACTACAATACTGTACGATAAGAACAAGTTTGCTAAAAACGGCATCGAAGATTGATGACTTTTTTATCACATTTGGGAAAAGTGGGCGTGGCAGTCAAAAATTTTAAATGGCAATGCAACTATGCTGTCGCTAGGAACCTCCCGTACCAGAAAAAGAGTAGAGGGGGCTATTAGGTTTGTCAGAAGCGAAATGTGCGTAACAGGCAGAAGGAGGCGTGGCCGACCCCATAAAGTATATATATTCTTGATCAGCATCAACAGCCGAGTCGATATAGCAATGTCCGTCTGTCTGTCTGTCCATCTGTCTGTCCGTCCGTATGAACACCTGGATCTTTTAAACTACATAAGCTAGAGGCACCAAATTTAAATTGAAAGTCCGTTATTAAGTCAGGCAGGTTAAGTTTATTTCAAATTTTTGCCACTATGGCACTTAGGAACACCATTTCTGGTAAACAGGTTGCTAGAGACAGCCTTAATGCAATGCCATTAAAAATTTTGAGCTGCCACGCCCCCTTTTCTCATTAGAGTTAACCAAACGTTTACGCTTTAATGCCATGTTTAAGGCATTTATTCATATAGTAGGGTGTTGTAATTCAACATAAGTATAGAGACATATAAAATCAAACTGTTCTGAAAGTGGCATCAAAATACTACCTTTAACAAAAGAGCAATTACGTTCTAAATTTTTAATTAATTGCAATATCACTTACGCGCGAGAGCGAGACAGAAACATACAAACACATGTTCGAACGTTCTCGATGCTTGTGTGCCGACAGCGCTGCCGGCAGACACATACATACATATATGCATACATATAATTTCAAACGAATGTGTGTTTGTATGAATAATATGTAAATGCTGATAATCGGAGAATTCTTGAAAGTTGCGCGTGGTGCAACTGATAGAGATTGTCTGAGATTGTAGGTTCGAATGCTGGCAATGCGAATTGTTATATTAATTTTTTTTAAATTTCAGTTCAAAATGTACATATAAAATTAAAATTTTTAAATTTCATTCGAAAATTTGAATTTAAATTGAATACAATTGCGCACTTCTATGGGAGTACGGGGTCTTTTACAGTCGGCTCGATCGACTGTAGCCTTTCTTACTTGTTAAATTTCAATTCAAATTGAATACAAATGTGTACTACTATGAGAGTACGGGGTCTTTTATAGTCGGCTCGGTCGACTGTAGCCTTTCTTACTTGTTTGACCTTAAAAGAACAATTTATTTAGTTACCTGTAGCCAAAATGTTTCAAGGCTGGTAAAACACATAAAAAATAATATTTGTTAAATTTAACTAACTCAGGTATTATTTACAAAATGATTTTACACATGTTTTTTATTAAATTCCCAATCAGGAAATATCCATATTTGCATGGACTCTTCTTCTTCCATACATAAAACGCACATTTTTAGCACGAGGTTGCGCTCGTTTTATGACTTTAAATTCTAAACGGGCAAACAAGGGCAAAGGAAATTACATAAGAATATTAGAAGAATGTTCATTCTATCATATGTATATAGTTTCCTTGTGAACACCGGTGAACATTAGAAGTTATGTCCATGTTAAATTAATAAAACTGCCCAAAAATAGTATATTTTTTAAACTGAATATTTCAGTTATAAAACGAAAATTTTTGCTGAATTTTATAAAGAATTAATCAAACTTGAATAAAAAAATAACAACTGTAAGATTGATCGATTATTTCGCACAAAATTCAATTTCAAAGTTGATACTTTGCGATGAAATTTTATGCATTTTCACATTTGCACATTTCAGAAAATAGGTCAACTTTGAGGGGCTCTACCACGCACAATTTTCAATCGATTTTTCTTTTTGTCGTACGCTACCATTACAAAAATAATTTTTGCCACATTTTTCAGCCGGCTGCCCCATTGTGTGGCGTCACGGTTAATCGAATTAACTGCTCTGACAAACCATCTTGTCGACGAGAAATCGAACGTAGTGCGTGTTCTACACAGAAGCACCATTTTGAAATGTTATTTGCAAAATTTGCTCAGACGTGAGTCACTCATCCGCTGGTCGATCGGTCGCCATCTTGAACTGTGGTTTCAACTAAATGTGCTATACTAAAAAAAAACAAATTAAAAAAAATTAAATAAAGTTTATATGGTAAAAGATGAAAGAAAGAATGCTATAGCCGCCTCGCAACCTTAAGACACCCGTAATTCAGTTTTAATATGTTAATAACGTTGGGGTATGATATTTATAAAAGTACAATCTTTTTTGTAAAGGACACTAGTGAGTTTCAATAAGAAAACTTGGCCACCGAAATCGTTTTTCACACTAATTCATGACCTAAGCTAATTTTTGTCCGATCGTCCCTGTGGCAACTATATAAATATATGTAAGTTAACACAACCAAAATAATCTCTCACCTCGGCGCCTTCGCGCTGAGTTAACGAGTTCATGCGGGCAAAGACCGCCGCGTAACCGCTCCCGGCTTGCACAGAGCCAACGTTACGCGCCGTCGATGACTCAATACTTCGGCCAAGAACTGACAAAAAAGTAACAGCAATGTGCGGAGTCCGATATCCATCACTTGCGCAACTCAACAACAACAACGTGTGGAGTCAGTTTGCTGACTAAATAGATAGATCCGAAAGTAACCATGACCACAGAGAAGTTGCGTCAGATGGAAATTAACGCAACTGAATTTCCTTTCTGACCAGCTATTTATGCATGGATAAGCCGGTGCGTCCATCGGCCTTTTGTTGATGTGTCTCATTTTGATGCATGCTTTCCTCCTAAGCTGTTGTGATTGTCTCTCATAGGTTTATGGAAGGCCGGAATGGAGCTTTTCGTGGATCCTAGCTCTCTTCTAGGGAAGAATGTCGAGAGTCACCATGCCTGCAATTACGAATATCGAGTCTTCCGAGATGGTGTGGAGAGCAGTCCCTATTTGTAGTTCTTTATCTGCATGGCTTTCGACCAGATAGAGGCTCCATATAGCATCGTCGGTTTGACCACTTTTAGGAGAAGCATTCTACGGCCCTGTCTTGGACCTCGTGTGTTCCAGTTTAATGCCGCTTTTTTTTTTACAGCAGCAAAGTGCTCTCAGCTCAGACGTATTGCTATTAGGACTCTAAGGTACATCAGTGATCTGCTTCAGACGATAATGGACGCGTTATCCAAGCTAATATAAGCCACTTTAACTTTCTTCCTCCTGCTAATGAGCACTGATTCCGTTTTGCTGTCCGTCAGCTGAGAGCCACACTGGCTAACCAATCCTTTAAAGCAGCAATAGAGACACTGCATAACGCCTCTGCCTCATGCAAGTGCAGTAGCTATCACTGCAATGTTAACTGCAAAACCAACTATTGTAGTGCCCCCAGGCAGCTGAAGCCTGAGGACTCCGTAGTACATGGCGTTCCACAGCAGCGGGCCGTATACTAAGCCCTGTGGGACACCTGCTATAACGGAATAAGTGCGGAGTTAATTGTCCGATTTGTACCGGAGTCTAAAGGATACGGAAATAGTCACTGACTATTCCCATAAGGTAATCTGGAGCTTGACAACTTAGCAGGGCGTGCAAAATACTGGCCAATCATGCTGATTTGAAGGTGTTTATAATGTCCAGTGTGCAGTACACTTCTTTGCCTACTCGCCGTCTACTGCCCTCTATAGCTCTCCCGGCGATGTTGGTTACCATGGCTATGGCTATCGTCGACCGCGCCTTGCGAAATCCAAATCCAATCCAATCCTTTCTATCAGCTTGCCAGCAGTGTCGAATGGAACTTGCAGCTCTCGTTATTTCCTTTGTCGTGACCTCTGGGACGTCAGAGAACAGCTAAGCCGATGGTGGCGCTAGGTGCGCTAGCTGTTTGGAAGAGTCTCCAGTCTTTTGGCCTTTAAAGCTTTTGCTTGTCTGTATACCTTTGTCGCAGGCTGTTGTTATGAACTGCATTGGGTCCGAAGCGCTTTGCTCTGGATTTGTATAGTGGGCAGGAACCAAAAGGGATGCTAAGAATGCGGATGCTGAATAAGTGCCCACATTTAATCAACCGAGACTGCATTGTGGTCGCTCGCGGTATATATATGGCTTCGTTTCCAAGCAGTTTGTTTTCAGAGTGAGCAGCTCGACGTCCAGTGACGCCGTATCGTCTAGGACCGATTTGCCTCTGGAATTGGTGTGCATGCAGCCTCATTCCACCGATACGAGTTTAAATCGCCAGCAATGACGACTTTAGTCTTTCCTCTTGCTGAGCTCACACACTCCAAAGGGTGCGGCTGGGGCCTGCACAAAGTCTGCCGCAAAGCTTTGGCCCTGCGTGGACTCCAAATGCTCGGTCGGGAGTGATACATCCACCGACTCCTCGCGTACTGTTTACGATAAAAGGATTTGTGCGGCTACACAGTGGTTCAAGTTAAGCTGTAGGATCTTGATCATGTTTTCTGGTGAGGAACTTTACTAATTGCCGACGATGACTTCAGGAAGGGAATAAGAGCTGTCAATATGTCCTCCTTGGTGGCCAGACAGTCAATGTCTCGTGTTTATACTGTTGTCTCCTCGGAGACTCCCCTGACCTTATACTGAACTGCGAGCGCTTCACCAATGGGGGATTTTATCTGCTGTAGAGATGCGTTACACTTTGCATCTAGGTCCAGAAGTAGGCCATTTCCTGCACACCCGAGTTTCGTGTTCACTAACACTACTGAGCTGGTTTGTCTTCCCGCCTGCTGACTAGAGAACGGATTGGCGTGATCACAAAAACGTTCATACTCAAAAATAGTCGAAAATTTACGACATTCGGATCAACCGATCAAGCTTGCATATACACACGAATTCACTGTTGAGTTAAATTCACTCAAATGTATACATATTTTTTGCTCACTGAGTATATTCACGCTCATTTGCAAACCGATCATTTGGGCGCTTATTCATTTGGCTCAGCATTGAATTTTTTCATAATTTTCTCATTCGCCCAAATTCTCACTCAATTCCGCTCACTGAACAAAAGTGTTCGGTGAATAATAATCAGCTTATGCTCATTGAGCACATGAATCGTTTGTATGCACAGCCTTCGGTAAACATAACGGAGATTTTGTTTTTATGTTTGCTGTTTCCTTTTGTTTTTATACTCTCTGCAAGAGTATATTGGGTTTGTGCAAAGTATGTAACAGGCAGAAGGAGGCGTGGCAGACCCCATAAAGTATATATATTCTTGATCAGCATCACAAGCCGAGTCGATATAGCCATGTCCGTCTGTCCGTCTGTCCGTCTGTCTGTCCGTATGAACAAACAGATTTCAGAGATGGTAAGAGCTACAAGTTCGAGCTTGGTGTCAAACGATCAGATATTTAGTCAGTCAATACAAGAATCTTTTTTTTTTCGATGCCACGCCCCATTCGCCCACAAAAAGCAAAAAACTGGACACACCTCGGTAAAAATTGGTGTTTTCGGCAAATATCTCAGTAACTATGGCACCTAGGATTACCAATTCTGGTACGGGAGTTCCTAGCGACAGCATAGTTGCATTGCCATCTATAAATTTGGACTGCCACGCCCCCTTTTCCCACATTTGATAAAATAGTTTTCCAACTGCAATGCCTTTTTTAGCGATTTTGTTCGTATGGTTATTTATATTTCTTGTGGAGACTAACTATATTAAACTATCCTGAAAGGCGCATTAAAATCGGACAATAAACAAGAAAACTAGAAGCGTTATAATATTGTTAATTGAACGCAATACCAACCCATAGGTGCAAGCGAGATAGAAACACACAAGCACATGTTCGAACGTTTTCGCTGCCTGTGTGTCGGCAGCGCTGCCCGCGGTCGCTGGCTGCGCCGAATACACACATACATACATATTTGCATCATATACATATTGCCATACATAATACAAACAAACAGATGTGTGTTGGATTATGCTTAGATTGTTTTTGTTTTAACGTGTTTTAATGCAAGTAATTCACATTGTAATATCTCGATACCGATTTTAATAATTTAATCGGGACAAATGCAGAGAGTATTATACGGTCGGGCGCGCTCGACTGTACTTTTCTTTCTTGTTTTATAATGCTCACAGTAGCAAGGTTAGAAAATGAACAAATGTAAATAGTTTTATTTTGTCCTCAAATCGCTATGGAGCAGTAGATCCTAGAAATAATACGCATAAATGCCTACAGTTTAGCGGCCCGACATAAGGGAAGCTTTTTGTGGAATATTTTAAACGAAAGTATAAGGGAGGATGACATAATTTTAGATGAAATTTTGTACTGTCGATCGTCCAATAATATTTTAAAATATTCCGCAGAACAGTCATCTAATTTAACGCGACATAAGTGCTACAAGTCGCTTAAAGAAACCACACTTTTGAAAACTTTAACGTCCGAGAAAAAAAAACAGATCTTTTGGCGTAAATTTGTGCCTTATTTTACTAATCAGAGTTTAAATATTGAATTAAAGTTAAAATGTAAAATTATTTTTATGTTAAGTGAATATTAAAATATTGAAAAACAAAATGTAATTAAATTTTTTTCCTAACCATTTTTAAACAGAAACTGCAATGGTTTAAACTATAAAATTTTAGGTGTGCCAATATTTCTTGGGCCCATTGTATAAATGCCAGTGTAGCTTGGGTAACTGAGGATTGCCAACCCTTTTCAGCAATAAATGGAATCGGCTTAAAAAAACTTGCAACATTTTTAATTAATATTGGAACAAAGTATGGGGAAGATATGGGCATAGACGACATGCTTCCTGATGCAACAACGTTGTCGGGAACAGCACACAAGATTGCGAACGACAAAAAACTTCAAATAAAGAATGAATTAGCCGATATTGTTGATAATGGTGGATCAACTGCTACCATTGATTTAATGTCTGACAACAATGTGCATAAAAACTTTCTAGGAGTGACTATGCACTTCCAAAAAGAACAAAATCTTTACGACTTAATTTTGGGCCTCAAATCCATGGATTTTCAACTCTCAACGTCTACAAACATTTTGAGCAAGTTACACACACTGTTTGGCGAGTTCGGGATTAATAATTTAGAAAAAACAAGAAAGAATGCTATAGTCGCCTCGCGACTTTAGGATACCCGTTACTCAGAGTTTGATTAATATAGCTTTGTTAACGCAAAAGTTTTTCATACTATTTCATATTTGGAGTGTATTTTTGACCGATCGGCCCTATGGGAGCTATACGACATAGTTGTCCGATTTGGATCAAACTTGGTCAGTACATGTACTTTCCGTGTAAATTTAGTTCAGATAGCATAGCTAACAAAAAGTTTTCTGTACTAAAACATTCTAGTTTTACCTGTATATTTGCCTTTATATGAAGATAGAACGCCCTAAAGTGGGCGTGTCAAAAAACAAAAACAAACTTGTACTGCTTGGGTATTGTACCTTTCATTTGCGACCCCTATCATCTTTCTAGCTCTTATAGTCTCTGAGATCCTTTTGTTCATACAGACGGACGGACGGACGGACAGACGGACATGGCAATATCGACTCTGCTATTGATGCTGATCAAGAATATATATACTTTATGCGGTCTGCCACGCCTCCTTCTGCATGTTACATACATTCCAACGATTACAATATACCCTTTTACTATACGAGTAACGGGTATAAAAAGCTAAAACTCTCTAGTTCGCATTTATTATGTTAAGAAGTGCCGTCTATAAACAAGAAAGAAAAGTACAGTCGAGCGCGCCCGACCGTATAATACTCTCTGCATTTGATCCCGATTAAATTATTAAAATCGTTATCGAGATATTACAATGTGAATTACTTGCATTAAAACACGTTGAACCAAAAACAATCTAAGCAAAATCAAACACACATCTGTTTGTTTGTATTCGAATACACATACGTTTGGCAATATGTATATGATGCAAATATGTATGTGTGTATTCGGCGCAGCCAGCGACCGCGGGCAACGCTGCCGACACACAGGCAGCGAAAACGTTCGAACATGTGCTTGTGTGTTTCTATCTCGCTTGCACCCATCGGTTGATATTGCGTTCAATTATCAATATTGTAACGCTTCTAGTTTTCTTGTTTATAGTCCGATTTTAATGCGCCTTTCAGTATAGTTTAATATAGTTAGTCTCCACACAAATTATAAACTACAACACTGTACGATAAGAACAAGTTCTCTAAAAACGGCAGTGAAGATTGATGACTTTTTTATCAAATGTGGGCGTGGCAGTCCAAAATTTTAAATGGCAATGCAACTATGGTGTCGCTAGGAACCTCCCGTACCGGAATTGGTGATCCTAGGTGCAATAGTTACTGAGATATTTGCCGAAAACACACATTTTTCCCGAGGTGTGTCCAGTTTTTTGCTTATTGTGGGCGAATGGGGCGTGGCATCGAAAAAAATCAAGAAAGAATGCTATAGTCGCCTCGCGATTTTAGGATACCCGTTACTCAGTTTCAATTTGTTATTAACTATGGTGATGGATATAATAGCTTGGCAAACACAGAACATTTTCATAGAAATTCATGTTTAGAGCATATTGTCGACCGATCGTTCCTATGGAAGCTATACGATATAGTTGTCCGATTTGTATCAAACTTGGTCAGTATATATATATTATTGGCAGATGTATTCTGTGTGAGTTTGGTTAATCTAGCTTAGTTAACGCAAAAGTTTTTCATACGTATTCATATTTGGAGCGTATTTTTGACCGATCGGCCCTATGGGAGCTATACGATATAGTTGTCCGATTTGGATCAAACTTGGTCAGTACATGTACTTTCCGTGTAAATTTAGTTCAGATAGCATAGCTAACAAAAAGTTTTCTGTACTAAAACATTCTAGTTTTACCTGTATATTTGCCTTTATATGAAGATAGAACGCCCTAAAGTGGGCGTGTCAAAAAACAAAAACAAACTTGTACTGCTTGGGTATTGTACCTTTCATTTGCGACCCCTATCATCTTTCTAGCTCTTATAGTCTCTGAGATCCTTTTGTTCATACAGACGGACGGACGGACGGACAGACGGACATGGCAATATCGACTCTGCTATTGATGCTGATCAAGAATATATATACTTTATGCGGTCTGCCACGCCTCCTTCTGCATGTTACATACATTCCAACGATTACAATATACCCTTTTACTATACGAGTAACGGGTATAAAAAGCTAAAACTCTCTAGTTCGCATTTATTATGTTAAGAAGTGCCGTCTATAAACAAGAAAGAAAAGTACAGTCGAGCGCGCCCGACCGTATAATACTCTCTGCATTTGATCCCGATTAAATTATTAAAATCGTTATCGAGATATTACAATGTGAATTACTTGCATTAAAACACGTTGAACCAAAAACAATCTAAGCAAAATCAAACACACATCTGTTTGTTTGTATTCGAATACACATACGTTTGGCAATATGTATATGATGCAAATATGTATGTGTGTATTCGGCGCAGCCAGCGACCGCGGGCAACGCTGCCGACACACAGGCAGCGAAAACGTTCGAACATGTACTTGTGTGTTTCTATCTCGCTTGCACCCATCGGTTGATATTGCGTTCAATTATCAATATTGTAACGCTTCTAGTTTTCTTGTTTATAGTCCGATTTTAATGCGCCTTTCAGTATAGTTTAATATAGTTAGTCTCCACACGAATTATAAACAACAATACGAACAATATCACTAAAAACGGCATTGAAGTTTGAAAACTATTTTATTAAATGTGGGAAAAGTGAGCGTGGCAGTCCAAATTTTTAAATGGCAATGCAACTATGCTGTCGCTAGGAACTTCCGTACCCAAATTGGTGTGCCTAAGTGCTATAGTTACTGAGATATTTGCCGAAAACACCAATTTTTTCCGAGGTGTGTCCAGTTTTTTTCTTTTTGTGGGCGAATGGTGCGTGGCATCGAAAAAAAAAAGATTCTTGTATTGACTGACTAAATATCTGATCGTTTGACACCAAGCTCGAACTTGTAGCTCTTACCATCTCTGAAATCTGTTTGTTCATACGGACAGACAGACAGACAGACGGACAGACGGACATGGCTATATCGACTCGGCTTGTGATGCTGATCAAGAATATATATACTTTATGGGGTCTGCCACGCCTCCTTCTGCCTGTTACATACACTCATGGCCAAATTAATAGGTGTGGCCCAATGACTCTAACATATGGTAGAATAATTATGGTATGGCAACATCTAGAAGCGCGAAACTATTTTTTTGTAGGTATGGAAGCACCATTTGAAAAGGAAATAGGGAAATCCCCCCAAAAAGTTTACCCGCTAAAAAGTTTTGGCTGTTTTACATTCTCCACCCAAAAATTGACCTGGACACATTAATAGGTGTGTTTTATTAAACAAAAAAATATTAAAATATTAAAGAGTTTTTAAGTAAGCAAAGGTAGTATATTTATTGAATATAATTAGATTGATGCAAAAAAATATTTATTTGCAACATTTTAATAAAATTAGATGGGTCGTCGAGTTCACTGCAGTGCTGAAGAGAGAAATCTCGTTCTTAAGCTCCGTGAAGAGGGTAAAACTTATAAATGCATTGCCTCACTAATGGGACGATCGGAGAACCTCGTCACAAATGCCCTAAAACCAAAAAAAGATAAAAAAGAAGCCGGGTGTCCGTCGGAAAACTACCGTAACAGACGATTCTCGTATAGCCACCTTGGCTAAAAGGGATCCTTTTAAGTCATCGAGAGCGATTGCCAGCGAAATGGGCAATGTGGTATCAGCACGAACTATTCGTCGACGGCTATTAAACTCGGATCTACCAGGAAGAGTTGCTCGCAGGGTTCCTCTACTGCGAGGAGCAAATATTTAGAGGAGGAAACATTTTGCTCATACTCACAAGACCTGGTGTGGCTTAGAGGGAGAGCGTAAATGGAGGAACATTCTCTGGAGTGATGAGACAAAAATAAATTTGTTTGGGAATGACTCAAACAGAAATGTTCGAAGACCAAAAGGCAAAGAATTCGATCCGAGATACACAAAGAAGACGGTTAAGCACGAAGGAGGCGGCATAATGGTTTGGGGCTGCTTTTCATGGCAAGGTGTTGGTCCAATTCATCGAATTGACGGCATAATGGACAGATTCCTGTATAAGGAAATATTGAGTGGTGTTATGCTACCATATGCAGGATAACGATCCTAAACATTGCTCCCGAGTAGTTAAGGATTGGTTTCAAGAAAATAGAATTGACGTTATTGAGTGGCCAAGTCAATCTCCAGATCTCAATCCTATCGAGAACCTTTGGGGACACCTGAAAAGGGAAATTTCTAAGACTAGCTGCTCTAATAAGTCCCAATTATGGGAAAATATTCAAAAGGAATGGTACAACATTCCTGTGGAAATGTGTAGTGTAATATCCTCTATGCCCCAAAGGATCAGCAAAGTCATTGCGAATAAGGGAGGCCATACAGGGTATTAACCATATTCATCTAAATATTCCACAATATTTCAGAAATATTAATTTTTTTTTAATAAATTTAATTTATTTAATTGGGCACACCTATTAATCTGGCCAGCAAAATTTGGAGTATTTTGTGAACTATGCCAAAATTATGTTAAACATTATTATTTTTTTACCATTTTTGTTGTTGGTATAATTCTAAGATATGTCTATTTTTGAATACAAGTTGTTTTTTTAAGTTACATGAAAAAATAAAGACGTAATTACCTTTAAAAAAAAAAAAAAAAATCACACCTATTAATTTGGCCATGAGTGTACATTCGAACGATTACAATATACCCTTTTACTCTACGAGTAACGGGTATAAAAATAAGTAGAAGAACAAAAAGTGGTAATCATGGAGCAAACCAATATTGAATTCAATAACACTGCATCAAAGATTATACATGATTTCAGTGGTAAAGCTGAAAATCTATGTAGTTTTCTAGATGCATTGGAAATTTTAAAATCAATACAAGGTGCACATGAACCATAAGCTGTGTCATTGATTATATAGAAACATCTAATAAAATAGCCGAAGAAAGCAACTTTGTTATGTATTGCCAAAACTACTCACAGCGCGTTGGAAATCGAGGTCGTGAAAGGCATATGGGCCGTAATTATAACAGAGGCGGCCAAAGGTAATACAATAATAGTTATAACGGTAATACACAAAAACTCTAGAGGTGGCCCGAGAAGAGGCGGCTTGAATAGAGGAAACCGTAATAACAATCAAGTAAGAGTTGCCCAAATAACTCGGAAAACACACAAACTCCATTGAGCAACCAATCTTAAAAGTTTTTAATATAAACCTATGTATGTATGTCTAAGTAGTATCATAAAAATACGCAATCAAAAAAATAATAAATCTTTAACATTATTAGTAGATACTGGAGCTAATATCTCAAATCTAAAAAACAATAAATTATGTTCAGAAATAAATCAAAATTTCGAAACAAATATTACCGGAATTGGTCAGGGAACAATAATACCAATTGGACTAGCTACAATTGATCTACTCTTCGATTATTTCACATTCAGTCACGACTTCCAAATAATCCATAATGAATTTCCAGTACCACGTGACGGAGTTCTGCTACTTGACTTTATTAAGAAACTAAATTGCATAATCGATTATAACAACAATGAACTAATATTAAAACCGCAATCACTCAAATATCAAATACATGTACTACTATTAAATAATGATATTGAAAATGCAATATTATTGCCAGCAAGGTCAGAAGTTTTGAGAAAAATCACACTTCAGACCAATGAAGATACTGTATTAATACCAAATCAGGAAATTCATCTTGGGGTATTAATAGCTAGCAGCAACGTTACCAGAAATAGTGCAATTGTTCGTATTTTGAATACAACAAGTGAAAACAAAAATATTAGGAACACAACCATTAAATTTGAATCCATAAAATACCACGAAATTAAATCTTTTGATAATAACAATATAAGTAGAACAAATAAAGTTTTAAATAAGCAAAATTTCCCACGTAAAAACCACGTAAAACAGGAGCTTACTGAGTTGTGTACCAAATATAAAGACATATTTGGTCTCGACTCTGTAGCAATTTCAAGTAATAACTTTTATAAACAAAAATTAAGATTAGCAGACAAAACTCCAGTATGCATAAAAAACTATAGAAACGATGAAACAGGAAAGCCTGAAATAAAAAGACCGATAGAAAAATTATAAAAAGATGGCATTGTTGAACCATCTATATCTGAATATAATAGCCCTTTACTACTAGTTCCTAAAAAAACACTCCCAAATTCTAAAGAAACAAGTAAGAAAGGATACAGTCGATCGAGCCGACTGTAAAAGATCCCGTACTCCCATAGTAATTTGAATTTTACATTTTCAAATGAAATTCAAAAATTTTAATTTTATATGTACATTTGAATTGAAATTTAAAAAAAAATTTAATTAACAATTCGCAGTGCCAGCATTCGAACCTACAATCTCAGACAAACTCTATCAGTTGCACCACGCGCCACTTTCAAGAATTCTCCGATTATCAGCATTTACATATTATTCATACAAACACACATTCGTTTGAAATTATATGTATGCATATATGTATGTATGTGTGCATTCAGCGCGGCCAGCGTCTGCCGGCAGCTCTGTCGGCACACAAGCATCGAGAACGTTCGAACATGTGTTTGTATGTTTCTGTCTCGCTCTCGCGCGTAAGTGATATTGCAGTTAATTAAAAATTTAGAACGTAATTGCTCTTTTGTTGAAGGTAGTATATTGATGCCACTTTCAGAACAGTTAGATTTGATATGTCTCTATACGAATGTTGAATTACAACACTCTACTATATGAAAAATTGCCTTAAAAACGGCATTAAAGTTTAAAAGTTTTTTTTAGCTCATTTGAGAAAAGGGGGCGTGGCAGCTCAAAATTTTTAATGGCATTGCATTAAGGCTGTCTCTAGCAACCTGCTTACCAGAAATGGTATTCCTAAGTGAGTTATTGGCCTAAAACTACATTTTTTTTCGAGGTGTCTGGTTTTTTGCTCATTACAGGTAAGGGGCGTGGCAAAAATTTGAAATAAACTTAACCTGCCTGACTTAATAACGGACTTTCATTATAAATTTGGTAGCTCTAGCGTTTGTAGTTTAAAAGATCCAGGTGTTAATACGTACAGACGGACGGACAGACAGATGGACATGGCTATATCGATTTGTCGTTCGATGCTGATCAATAATATATACTTTATGGAGTCTGCGAAGCCTCCTTCTGCCTGTTACGCACATTTCGCTTCAGAGAGTACGGGGTCTAAAAAGAATGCGTCTAGTAGTAGATTATAGGCAAATAAACAAAAATTTCTAGCGGATAAATATCCATTGCCTAGAATTGAAGAAATACTACATCAGCTAGGAAGAGCGAAATATTTTTCATGTCTGGACCGTATGTCTGGATTCCACCAAATAGAATTGGAACACAAATCTATTAACATTACATAATTTTCTACGAGCACTGGCTCATATCGCTTTACGCGATTACCCTATAGTCTAAAAGTAGCCCCAAACTCATTTATGAGAATGATGCAACTTGCTTTTACTGGTCTTGAAGGAGGCGTGGCCGATCCCATAAAGTATATATATTCTTGATCAGCATCAACAGCCGAGTCGATATAGCCATGTCCGTCTGTCTGTCTGTCCGTCCGTCCGTCCGTTCGTATGATCACCTGGAACTTTTAAACTACAAAAGATAGAGACACCAAATTTGGAATGAAAGTCCTTTATCTTCGCAAGCAGATCAAGTTTATTTCAAATTGTTGCCCTTACCGCCCCCGCAATGAGCAAAAAACCAGACCCACCTTGAACAAATATTTGTTTTAGGCGAATATCTCAGTAACTATGGCAGTTAGGAACACCATTTCTGGTATGCAGGTAATCTAACCAGATTGTGCAAGAAAAATTTCCAATTCCAATGGTCTACAGAATGTGAAGAATCAGTTCAATACCTAAAAAGTGCATTAATGAAGCCAACATTACTGGAATATCCTGATTTAACTAAAGAATTTTGAATAACCCCAGATGCAAGTAAACATGCGTGTGGTGCAAGATTTTAACGGCGTGCAATTACCAATCGCATATGCATCGAGATCTTTCACGCAGGCAGAAAGTAATAAATCGACTACAGACAAGACTACAGACTACAAGAATTAGCAGCAATACACTGGGCAATAAAACACTTCAGACCTTATATTTATGGAAGGTATTTTTTAGTAAAACAGACCATAGACCACTAGTATATTTAACCTCAATGAAGAATCCTACTTCTAAATTAACAAGAATTAGATTAGTCTTAGAAGAATATCAGTTTGCAGTTGAATAGCTCAAGGGGACGGACAACCATGTCGCGGATGCATTAGACTTGATTAAAATGATGATGTAGAAGACTTTATTAAAATAAACTGGAATATATTGATGGTACAAACTAGATCATCTAAAAAACAGGAAAACATCTGCGCAGATGAAAAAATTAACATGCATGAAAAGATATATGAGCCAAATGTCTACGAAATCGTTAGCAATAGCGACGTTAAGAAATTTGTAAAAATAAAAATTAATAATTTTAACTGTTTACCCAAAAGAGGAAATTAGATTGTTTCGCAAATTTCAGTTAAGGATTTGTATTCTAATGAAAAATTCGATTTAAATAAATTTTTTCAAAGGCATATTTCAGAAGCCGGGATACACAAAATCACTAACTTACAGATGTCACCAAGTGAAAATTTTTTAGAATTTATCACTATAAATGAATTCAAAAACAAGTGCAATAAAAGTGTCTACACAAGTAGACAGAAATGACGAAAGTCAGATAAATGCAATCCTGTTAAAATATCAATAGAAGGAGGACATACAGGAATTACGCGTACCCTATTGAAAATAAAGAAACTATATTATTGGCCCAAAATGACTCAAACAATTAAAAATGATGTAAAAAAGTGTTTAGACTGCCAAAGAGCTAAAACTATACATACAAAGGTCCCAATAATCATAACAAAAACCCCAAACACAGCTTTTGACTCAGTTTTAATTGATACCATTGGTCCATTACCTAGAACAGAGAATGCCAATGAGTGTGCAATAACTATAACGTGATATATAAGATAGGTTGGCCAACGGAGCATTTTCATACAAATTCATGTTTAGAGCATGTTTTCGACCGATCGGCCCTATGGGAGCTATACGATATAGTAGTCAGATTTGGATCAAACTTGGTCAGTATATATATATTATTGGCAGATGTATTCTGTGTGAGTTTGATTAATATAGCTTTTTCATACTATTTCATAATTGGAGCGTATTTTTGACCGATCGGCCCCATGGGGCTATACGATGTAGTTGTCCGATTTGGATCAAACTTGGTCAGTACATGTACTTCCTAGACTAAATTTCGTTCAGATAGCATAGCTAACAAAAAATTTTGTTAGTTAGTTAGATGAGATTGGCCACGGGTCGTCGGTTGGATCCACGCGAAGTCCGAAGGAGTGCTCTGTTTCGAAAGATCCGAGGAAGTCCCGTTCGAGTGCCTTGGATGCTCCATTAAACGTTTTGCCGTTGTCGGAGTGTACGTGTTGTGGACATTGTCTCCGGGACACAAAACGCATAAAGGCAGCAAGTAACTTCTCGGTGGTGAGATCCGACATTGCCTCGACATGAATTGCCTTAGTGCTAAATCACACAAATACAGACGTAGTCCTTGGTGATGAGACAGGCTCGCCCAGTGTAATTTTTAATCTTGAAGGGGCCTACGAAATCAATGCCAGAATGCGTGAACGGCCTGGAAAAGGTTACACGTTCTCGCGGAAGGTCTCCCATCATCTGTCTATGCTGTTGGCGCCGATAAATGACGCAAGTCTTACATCCTTGCATGTGAGCCTTCACCAAGTTCTTGATTTTGGGGATCCGAAACTTGGTTCGTAAGTACCGCACCAATATCTGGCCGCCACCGTGCAGTGTAATGCAATGTGCGAACTTGAAAAGGATGCGAGTGAAATTGGCGTCGTAAGGGAGAAGGATTGGATGACGCTCGTCGTAGCTGAGGGACTCAGCTGCTCGTAGTCGCCCGCAGGAGCGCTGGACGCTGTGCTCATCCAGGAATGGATTTAAATTAAGCAGAGAGCTGGATGGCGGGATAGGCCTTTTCTCGACGAGGGCTCAGATTTCCGGAGCATACCTTTGCCTCTGAACGAGACGCATAGGGACCCGTTCAGCTAGCAACTCGACCTTGGTGAGTTCCATAGTGTCTCGCGTGGATGCGTGGGGAGAAGCGAATCGCCGAATATAAGCGGTGACCCTCAGCGCTCTAACGTAGTCTGAGAAACGCTCACTGAAATCGACCGTGGAGACGAGCGTTGCTGTATGGCAATAAGCACGCTGCTCAAGTTGAGTGTCTGGAACATCCTCCAGGGAATCCGACCAGAGTTCAGGTGCTTGCAGGAGCCATTTCGGCTCGTGCCACCATAGACTGCTGGCTGCCAAATCTGGAGCGAGATCCGTTGGATTGTCTTTCGACCGAACATGGGACCAATCGTGGACGCTGGTGCTCTTAGAAATGCTAGAGATTCGGTTGGCAACGAAAGTGGACCAGCTGCAGGGGGGCTTGTTAAGCCATGCCAACACTATAGTCGAGTCAGTCCAGAAATGGGAAGACGAAGGTTGGATGGGGAGCTCAGGAATTACGGCCGCGTACAAATCGGCGAACAAGACCGGACAGCAAAGCTCTAGTCGGGAAAGCGAACAATTTTTGACTGGGGCCACACGGGTCTTAGCCGTCAATAGACGGACACTCACATGGTCTGGATGACGGACCCACACGCACAGACATACTTCATGCGCCATTTGTGACGCATCGCTTAAACTGTGAAGATACCAGTCTAATACGGAATTAGTTGCTGGCCATCTAGGGACGCGTAGCCGGCTGAGACCGGGGAGTCTTGAAGGAATTCATGCCACTGATGCAGAAGAGGCGGAGTAAGTGCACCATCCCATCTGAGTTCCGTTAGCAAAATTTGTTGCATAAATATTTTTGCTCTAATGACGAAGGGCGCCAGCCAGCAAGCGGGATCAAATAGCTTCGCTATGTGGGATAGTACTTTCCTTTTGGAGACGAAAGTTTCTAGCAGAAGGTCCATAATGAAGAAGAAGAACGATTCACTGGTCGTTTGCTAGCGGATACCCAATGTCTTAGCCGTGCTCGCGTCCTCTAAGTCCAGGAAATCCTCATGCAACAAATGCTCCTTCGGAAGCGCCTGGAGTACTTCCTTCTTGCCGCTGTCCATTTTCTCAGTCGAAATCCAGCTGGCTGGAGGGCAGCCTTGAGTTCTTGGATTGCATCGTGAGCGTCTTTCATGGTGTGTGCACCGGCAAGGACGTGATCAAATCTGTTCACAGATTACGTCTGCTTCCTTTTCTGGCTTGGCTGGAAGATTTTTCATCTCCCAATAGTTGGTGAGAAGCTCATCATGTTTAGGATCGGGCGCGACTCCCGTGCGATCCGAGAATGCTTTGCGAGGCCCCTGGGACTTGGAGAGGATGGGCCCAACCACCTGAGAATGGTTTCAAGTCCGACGAAATCGCTACCAATGTCCTTTTTAATTCTCTCTCCAAGGATATGGAGAAGAGATCCACCCAAATCATCATTTCAATTGGGGCAGTCTTATTGCGACATTTTTGATTGTTCTCTGAGTTGTTGAGGGGCGGATCGTGTGAGTATGGGATACTCAGGAGAGGTTACGACAACTTTCGGAGCAGGAGAAGCGCTCTTCGGATGATTTGAAAGAGAGGACGTTGAAGAACGTGGAACCGGAGAGCCGCTGCGACTACGATACGCCGTGGAGGAAGTACGAAGGTAAGGCCGTTTAGTTGTCACTGGACTAGGCGGGGTCCTGGATTTTACAGGAGTACGAGGCGAAGTGTTGGTGCAACCAGGGACTGTAAGGCTTGCGGACTTAGGAGCAGCCTTAGATGGATCTGTGGACATTATCTATCGAAAAACGTAGGAGAAAGAAAATTCCCGGTTCAAACATGGATAAACGAAACGACAGAAAGTGGACTGTATTTCTGGTTAATTGCGTGCAAATTAAAGAGCATATAAATAAGGAAAAATCTTATGTTTTACAAAGTATACTTAGTCAAGTAAATATTAAAAAAATACAATTATGAACAAAACACGACTAGATATCAATTATTTTTATTATTTTGTCGTAAATGTTTTTTTCCCTTTATTATTTATATTCTTTATTTTTTTTTGTTTGTTATATATATATTTTTTTCTCGGTTTTCAGGACGCAGGAGAAAAAGGATAATAAAAATAATAAATCATGGATAAAATTATCCGAATTTTAAATCAATAAACAATATAAATGTATATGTATATTGTATATTTATTTTTTTATACTCTCTGCAAGAGTATATTGGGTGTGTGCAAAGTATGTAACAGGCAGAAGGAGGCGTGGCAGACCCCATAAAGTATATATATTCTTGATCAGCATCACAAGCCGAGTCGATATAGCCATGCCCGTCTGTCCGTCTGTCTGTCTGTCCGTATGAACAAAAAGATTTCAGAGATGGTAAGAGCTACAAGTTCAAGCTTGTCAAACGATCACATATTTAGTCAGGCAATTCAAAAATCCTTTTTTTTTTCGATGCCACGCCCCATTCACCCACAATAAGCAATAATCTGGACACACCTCGAAGCCATTTTTAAGATATTTGTTCTTATCGTACAGTACAATACTGTAATTCGTATGGAGACTAACTATATTAAACTATCCTGAAAGGTGCATACAAATCGGACTCTAAACAGGAAAACTAGAAGCGTTACAATATTGATAATTGAACGCAATATCAACCCGTTGGTGCAAGCGAGATAGAAACACACAAGCAAATGTTCGAACGTTTTCGCTGCCTGTGTGTCAGCAGCGCTGCCCGCGGTCGCTGGCTGCGCCGAATACACACATACATACACACATATTTGCATCATTTACATATTGCCAAACGTATGTGTATTCGAATACAAACAAAAAGATGTGTGTTTGATTATGCTTAGATTGTTTTTGGTTCAACGTCTTTTAATGCAAGTAATTCACATTGTAATATCTCGATACCGATTTTAATAATTTAATCGGGATCAAATGCAGAGAGTATTATACGGTCGGGCATGCTCGACTGTACTTTTCTTTCTTGTTTTAAGTTGTGTTCGTTCCGCTTTGTATTGCCTTTCTTTGCTTTTGATAAAAAATAGTTATCGATGTATCGGATATATTAAGTGTTATCGATTGACACAATCGAATATCAAGCGTGGATTTTAAGATTGGATCAACGAATTGATCGATGAATTCCCTCGTGACTTAGTCACACTGACAGCGACTCAGCTGTTCTTCCGGTGGTGAATTTTCATAAAGTGCAAAACTTTATTTTAAGAATAACAAAGCGCGAGTGATATGAGTTTGATGACTATTTTAATTGCGATCACCAATTGGAGTAGCTGCAGTGAAAATTGGCGCGGGAAAAGCGATCGCTTGCACATATGTATTTACATACATGTAAGTATACTTACATACATGTAGGTGTACTTACATACGTTTGTGCTTGTATGTGTAAAATTAGCGATTCAAATGCGCGCAAAATAATTTTAATAATTTTGCACACTAGCGCTCAAAAATTATATTCTTTTCACTTGCACCTTGCACTTCCTAACAACACTCGCGATTTAATGACTGTAAGGAAGTTTCTAAGGCCGGGGTATGTCTCAGTCCGGCCAGGGCTACTTACAGAAAATTTATAGATTTTGACTGGGAACGCCTGGTGAAAAAAAGACGCAGCGACACGATGATGGGCTGGTCGCTACCTAGCGGGAAAGAGAACAAGAGTTTTGGAGAACAGGGCCCGTGACTAGCGCGTCCGGGCGACAAGGGATTCAGTGGGTTCTGCACACGAGTTCTGTTCAATAGAGGAGTATAGGCTGCCACTATTGCATAGAAATCTGGACCCTCAACACAAGCCAACACCACCGCGAGGACTACCAGACGAGGCCTTGGTAGTCGTCGGCGCGGAGTTGCTTGTGTATGCACTGCGCGGGTCACTCGGCACACTAGGGAGGAATGCACACTACCACTTATGTCACGCCCCACCTTATCCTTATGTTTTCTTTGCGTTTTATTTGTTACTGTCCAGGTGTGTATATATAAGTGTATATATAACAAAAAAATACAACCGGCCGGCTATCCGCACGTGAGCTGTCACTATTTTTCAATTAAACTTAAAGCTCACCGCGTTGGCCCTAGTTTTGTTTGTGTTGTTCCGTTGCGTTGTCCCGTGTCTTCTTATTCGTGGTCGTGTGGGGGGTATCCGTAATCCTGTGTGTCATTTTCCTTGGTCCTTGGTTCCGTCGCGAATAGTTACTGTGTCTTAGCGTTGTGCGTCCACTCGATCTCAATCCCGAACAATCACTGACTCCAGCGACAATTAATTGTTGCTTTGCCCTTGACACACATATTTTGAGCGCCAATGCAACGGGTCTTTTCCCGGCGTCGATCGATTTTGCCTGGTACGAGATTCTAGGCAGCGCTGCTTACGCCTCTGCTTTTCGTCTGTCGCGTACATTTGTCGCGTGCCAACTTTCAAGTCGACGCAGGTGGCTTGCCGTCCCTTGTTCTCTGCCGCTATTGTCTCTGCTGCACTGCTCTGACGTCGCGGCTTACTTGTATGTGTGCGCTGTGTAGCGGCCGTTGTCTCTCGCTCTCTCTGCCTAGCCTCTGTCGATCCATGCATTGTACTGCGCATGTGTCGTCGCTCTTTGCTTTCGTCTATTTGTCTCCGATCTTGCTGTGCGTACGAGTGCGACAAGTGTGCATTGTTCTCTGTCTTGCTGCCGTATTGACTGGTTGCATCCAGTAGGAACATTACTCGCCGCTTAGTTTTGCAATCTGCCGGCTGGCAGTTATGGGACTGTGCCCGTTTAAAATTCAAACCGTGCGTACTGGCAGTTTTCGGCCGCAGGATTCAGAGACACAAATAGTTAGAAGTAGCGAAAAAGTCGTTACTTTTGGCGGTCGCTAAGCAAAACAAAAGACAACGCTTAGCATCAGTGCTGCCAGTTAAGCCATTTAGTTGCTTGATCTACAAATAAGCTGTTATAAGTGATCTTGATGAACTAAACAGCACTATAATTATTCTCTAATTGTTCATTACAATTATGTATATATGTTTATATCTGAGTAAAAGAAATATATGTGCATTTTTTATGTTTAACTATATTTCTATAAAATGTAACGGTGATATTATTTTGGGATACACAGTTCTGTAGAGTTATATTTTATGTATATGTAAGCACTTTCACATTCTTTTTTGGCCTTCGTTCTTAGTACCGTTATCATGAATATTGGTTTTCTTATTATATAATAATTTTTTTTATTATTTTAATACATTAGAGTTCACTGTTGTCAAAAGTATTGGCGCTATAAAAGGCAACCACGGAAGACTTGCCATAAGCGTAACCATGGTGGAGGATCACTTATGATTTGGGCAGCGTTCGGGTATGCTGGAAAGTCTCTATTATGTTTTATTCCAACGAAGACAAATACGGAAATCTATTTAGAGTTGTTAGACACAATACTGATTGACTTTGCTGCAGAGCTTTATGAAGATGAATGGATTTTCCAGCAGGACAAGGCTCCAATTCACACAGCTCTCAAAACTAAAGAGTTTTTTTCGGCTAGAAAAATACCTGTTATTGAGTGGCCAGCTATTAGTCTGGATCTTTACCCAATTGAAGATCTCTGAGAAATACTGGAACCCAAAGTATACAGAAATAACCCCCAATTTGACACAATAAGGGACTTTGTTTGTAGTTGGGCGGACACTGAGCAAGTGTTGAATTGGCGGGTGCCAATATATTCTGCTGTTGCTGCTGCGGGAACGTAGGTTCTTAAATAAAACGCGCGATACTGCGTTTAATGATTTTATGGTATACTTTTATTGAACTGCACACGCGTATAATGTTGAGCGGGTTGAATAAATACAAAAATACAAAATAAAGCTTAGAAAAAAACGGTGGCGAGGGAATTCACGTCTTTGTAAATGACGATTTTACAATGTAATGCCAGTCACTCGCTTCAGTGTGACCGTCATCGCTTGAGGTAGAAATCCCTCCCCACACTCAACCTGTTCAACGAGCTGCAATTGCCACACTTGGCATACTATGAATGGGGAACGGAAGCATTCCGGGGTGCCTAGATGCCGCTGGAGCCGGAAATCACCCAAGCAAATAGAGTGCTCTGATCGGCGGGAATACCGTTGTGTCCGGGCACTCACCCGCGTTGGATGACCTCAGGATAGAGGTCGGATCCCAGCACCACCGATATAGAACCATGGCGGTAGAAGCTCCGGTCGGCCAGCACCAAGTTCGCAAATTTGCTTCGCTCCGCTTCTGACACCTCGCGGATGGGTGTGCGCACTCGCAGGTCGTCCTCCACCTTAAGCACTACGGTCTCCCGGAAGGCTGAATCACACATGGACTCGACAGCCGTGCAAGCTTGGTCGGATCCAACCCTCACGAGCAGGCCGAGGAACTTGGCGAATGAGCCGTTGATACGGCTTTCCGGGGCTCAGGCATCCAGCAGCACACGGATTTCTTAGGGTTTCGACCCGTTGCAAATCCAGATTTCGGCGGTCGTCATCAGTGTGGTGATCCGGGATTGTAGGAGAGACGTGATTGTGGGGGCCTGAGTATAAATCGGGCCAGCCGGGCGATCGGAGGAGTGAACCGATCGCTGCCTAGGAGAGCTGGATCTGGGGTGGTCGCTGCGTCGAGTTAGCGACCGGTGTCGTGGCGGTTGATCCGCCATGTGGAGGAGGGTGTGATGCGGCTGCGCACACCGACAGCATCCTTCCGCGCACAGACACGCCCCCGTGGAGTGCTCATTGGCCAGGCAATTGGGGCAATATCTGTTGACCAGAACTGCGCGTAGCCTTTTCTCGGCGCGCAGGTTCAGAAACCGCCTGCACTGGCGGAGCGCGTGCACGCCGAGTCATACTAGGCACCGGTACGAGTCGACCCCTCGGATTCGGTGCCTCTCCTGCCTTACAAGTCTGGACTGCGTCGGAGCCATTCTGAATGAAGTAAGGGCTGGAACAAAAAAACGGAAAACATTACTTGGAACGGAGTCACTGGCTGAGTAGATGCACAGATGCGGGCACGTAGAACACATGTAACAAGGAGGGAGTTACTGGATTGCCGCGACGGGATCGTTCTCATCCTGCAACAGGATGAGCTATGGATGTACTCATGTTTCCAACGGCGGCAGAACCCATGATGGATCGCCTTTAAACGCTGCCACCGGTTAATCACAGACATGGGCTCAGCAAGGATCTCGGGGTCATCAATGGATACGAGGGGTCCTCCGACCAGGAAATGCCCGGGACTCAATGTCAAGAGGTCTGACGGGTCCTCACTCATGGGGGAGATGGGCCGAGAGTTGAGGAGTGCTTCGATGCGGCACAGGAGGCTGGATAGTTCCTCGAAAGTGTACTTTAAGGTCTCCGTGGACTTGTAGAATTGGGCTTTGAAACTCTTCACCCAGGCCTCCCATAAGCCTTCCTGGGGTTATGAGACAGGCTCGCCCAGTGTAATTTTTAATTTCGAAGACACCTGCGAAATCGATGCCGGTATGCGTGAACGGTGTGGAAAAGGTTATGCGTTCTCGCGGAAGGTCTCCCATCATCTGTCTACATCCTTGCACGTGAGCCTTCACCAAGTTCTTGATTTTGGGGATCCGAAACTTGGTTCGTAAGTACCGCACCAATATCTGGCCGCCACCGTGCAGTGTAATGCAATGTGCGAACTTGAAAAGGATGCGAGTGAAATTGGCGTCGTAAGGGAGAAGGATTGGATGACGCTCGTCGTAGCTGAGGGACTCAGCTGCTCGTAGTCGCCCGCAGGAGCGCTGGATGCTGTGCTCATCCAGGAATGGATTTAAATTAAGCAGAGAGCTGGATGGCGGGATAGGCCTTTTCTCGACGAGGGCTCAGATTTCCGGAGCATACCTTTGCCTCTGAACGAGACGCATAGGGACCCGTTCAGCTAGCAACTCGACCTTGGTGAGTTCCATAGTGTCTCGCGTGGATGCGTGGGGAGAAGCGAATCGCCGAATATAAGCGGTGACCCTCAGCGCTCTAACGTAGTCTGAGAAACGCTCACTGAAATCGACCGTGGAGACGAGCGTTGCTGTATGGCAATAAGCACGCTGCTCAAGTTGAGTGTCTGGAACATCCTCCAGGGAATCCGACCAGAGTTCAGGTGCTTGCAGGAGCCATTTCGGCTCGTGCCACCATAGACTGCTGGCTGCCAAATCTGGAGCGAGATCCGTTGGATTGTCTTTCGACCGAACATGGGACCAATCGTGGACGCTGGTGCTCTTAGAAATGCTAGAGATTCGGTTGGCAACGAAAGTGGACCAGCTGCAGGGGGGCTTGTTAAGCCATGCCAACACTATAGTCGAGTCAGTCCAGAAATGGGAAGACGAAGGTTGGATGGGGAGCTCAGGAATTACGGCCGCGTACAAATCGGCGAACAGGACCGGACCGCAAAGCTCTAGTCGGGGTAGCGAAACAGTTTTGACTGGGGCCACACGGGTCTTAGCCGTCAATATATGGACACTCACATGGTAAATAGCTTCGCTATGTGGGATAGTACTTCCCTATTGGAGACGGAAGTCTCTAGCAGAGGGTCCACAATTGAGAAAAAGAACGAGTCACTGGTGGCTTGCCAGCGGATACCCAAAGTCTTAGCCGTGCTCGCGTTCTCTAAGTCCAGGAAATCCTTGTGCAACAAATGGTCCTTCGGAAGCGCCTAAAGTACTTCCTTCCATTTTCTCAGTGGAAATCCAGCTGACTGGAGAGCAGCCTTGAGCTCTTGGATGGCATCGTGGGCATCCTTCATGGTGTGGGCACCGACAAGGACGTCATCTACATTCATGTAGTGACGGAGGATTTCACTTGCCCTCGGATACACGTGTTGAACGCCGTGCTGCAAAAGCACTCTGATGGCTAAGAAGGGCGCACAGTAAACGCCGAAAGTGACCGTTTTGAATTCATAGTCCTGAAGATTACCGTTGCTGTCTCGATGCAGGATTTGCTAGAATGGAGTTTTCTTGGAGTCGACCAGGATCTGTCGATACATTTGGGTAATGTCGGCATTAAAGACGAATTGAAAAAAACGCCATTTGATAGTGCAGCGTAAAGTCGACCTGGAGAGTTGGCCCAATATACAATACGTCACTCAGGCTGATACCTCTAGTGAAAGGACTTGAAGAGTGAAGACGACACGAACCTTGGTTGTGGTGCTATCAGGTTTAAAGACCGCGTGATGGGGAAGATAAAAAAAATGGCAGTCGGAAGGTGGACTTACCCGATCTTGCGTATTTCTGGAGCACCTCATCATACTGGCCTTTTAAAGATGGATTCTTCTGGAGTCGCGCTTCATTCCTCAGGAATTGGGCTAAAGCGATCGGTCTGGAGTGGCCTAAATCGACACTGTTTGAATCTTTCAAGGGTAGGGCGAGTACATAGTGACCATCCGTCCTTCGCCTGGTGGTTTCTCGGGAAATTTGCTCACAGATCACATCTGCTTCCTTTCCCTGTTTGGCTGGGAATGTCCTTTTTAACTCTCTCCCAAGTATATGAGGCATGAGATCCACCCTAATCATCATTTCAACTGGGGCAGGCTTATTGTAGTGCAGATCAGCCAGCGGGCAATCTAAGCACTCATAGCGGACTGCGAACTGCGCCGGAATCGCACCTGTCAGTCTGGGAACGACTAAGGCTATTGCTTCAACCTGTTAGCTGCTGTCGCAAGGGGCAGAAAGCTTCAACAAACATGCCTTTTCAGCGGAACCTCCGTCGCTTTGACCCATGCCGGAAACCGCTGCGTTGATTGGGCAGGACGCCGGCTCGAATATGGGATACTCAGGAGAGGTCACGACAACTTTCGGAGCAGGAGAAGCTCTTTTCGGAGGATTTGAAAGAGAGGACGTTGAAGAACGTGGAACCGGAGAGCCGCTGCGACTACGAGATGGCGTGGAAGAAGTACGAAGGTAAGGGCGTTTAGTTGTCACTAGACTAGACTGGATTTTACAGGAGTACTAGGCGAAGTGTCGGTGCGACCAGGGACTGTAAGGCTAGCGGACTTAGGAGCAGCCTTAGATGGATCGGTGGACAATATCTATCAAAAAACGTAGGAGAAAGAATATTCCCGGTTCAAACATGGATAAACGAAACGACAGGAAGTGGACTGTATTTCTGGTTGAGTGCGTATTATAATGTATATATAAATAAGGGAAAATAAATTGTTGTTTTATAAATTATACTTAGTAAATATTTAGTCTAAGTAAATATTAAAAAATACAATTATAAGGAAAAACACGACGAGATATCGAATATTTTATTATTTTTTCGTAATTGGTTTTTTTTTTCTTTTTATTTATAAATTTTGTCGATTATAAAAAAATTATTTTTTGATTCACAGGATGCAGGAAAAACAAGAAAGAAAAGTACAGTCGAGCGCGCCCGACCGTATAACACTCTCTGCATTTGTCCCGATTAAATTATTAAAATCGGTATTGACATATTACAATGTGAATTACTTGCATTAAAATACGTTGAAACAAAAACAATCTAAGCATAATCAAACATACTTCTGTTTGTTTGTATTCGAATACACATACGTTTGGCAATATGTATATGATGCACATATGTATGTATATATGTGTGTATTCGGCGCAGCCAGCGACCGCGGGCAGCGCTGCCGACACACAGGCAGCGAAAACGTTCGAACATGTGCTTGTGTGTTTCTATCTCGCTTGCACCTATGGGTTGATATTGCGTTCAATTATCAATATTGTAACGCTTCTAGTTTTCTTGTTTATACTCCGATTTTAATGCGCCTTTCAGGATAGTTTAATATAGTTAGTCTCCACACGAATTATATAATTACAATACTGTACGATACGAACAAGTTCGCCAAAAACGGCATTGAAGGTTCTAGACGTTTTTATCAAATGTGGGGAAAGTGGGTGTGGCAGTCCATATTTTTAAATGGCAATGCAACTATGCTGTCGCTAGGAACCTCCGTACCCAAATTGGTGATCCTAGGTGCCATAGTTACTGAGATATTTGCCGAAAACACCAATTTTTTCCGAGGTGTGTTCAGTTTTTTGCTTGTTGTGGGCGAATGGGGCGTGGCATCGAAAAAAAAAGAATCTTGTATTGCCTGACTAAATATGTGATCGTTTGACACCAAGCTCGAACTTGTAGCTCTTATCATCTCTGAAATCTGTTTGTTCATGCGGACAGACGGTCAGACGGACAAACAGACTGACATGGCTATATCGACTCGGCTTGCGATGCTGATCAAGAATATATATACTTTATGGGGTCTGCCACGCCTCCTTCAGCCTGTTACATACTTTTGCACAAACCCAATATACTCTTGCAGAGAGTATAAAAACAAGAAAGAAAAATACAGTCGAGCCGGCCCGACCGTATAATACTCTCTGTAGTTTATTACCCATTATATAATAATATGATTAAAATCAGTTTTTGGGTATTACAAAACGCCCGATTACTGGTAAAGTTTGCCGCTCGAGTTCGTTCCCGATTAAAATAATAATAAATAACTTAAATCGGTATCCAGGGAACACCACGTGGATATCATAGCAATGCAATTAGATCTTTTAACGAGATCTTCGAGTCGACTTGATATGTGTAATTGTTTAAATAAATTACGCATTTCTATGTTCCTGCGCTGGCTTGGCTAAGCGACACATTTGAAAATGCCCAATCAATATGTGATTCGTCACGTGTTGTGGACATTTTCAAATTAAAAAGGTATCTAAATCCCTTCCTGACCAAACTTTCATAAGTTTCCCTAGCCTGAGTCATAGCGCTTAAACATAAATTAAAATCTCCTAAAATGACGGAATCACTAACTAAAAATTCACTATACCTTTCATATAAATCCTCAAATTCAATTCTAAATCTAGGGAACGAGTAATGGGGGCTGTTATAAATTATTGTAATTCCTACTTAAACTTTAAAACTGAGTATTCGAATACATGCGAACCATCAAAATTGCGACCTGTGGAACAAAGACTAACATTCTCAAAAAGTTCGTTCCTGACGAAAACGAGAATGCCTCTTTGTGATCGAGTCCTACCTTCACCTAAACAATCTAAGCGCACAGCAATTGTAAGCTCGGGACTTAATAAGTTGAAGTCGAGCCTTCAACAAAACAAATCATCGATGCCTGATGCATCAGCTTATCTAACTGAACACTTTTAATATGACAGTGCAGACTTTGGACATTGTGGAAAATAAGATTTCTATACTTTAAACGTATTTCTTTTCTTACTCTTTCCTCAATGAAATCCACCCATAAAATAATTGGATGACTGTTTGAGTCTAAATCTATCTATCTAAGTATTCCTGTTGCCCCATTTACTAAGCCATCTGAAGTATATATGTTTACAGTCAACATGTATTTTGCTGTAGTCTTTAAAATGAGAGTACTACACAAACCCTGGGTTTCTGAAGTTTTGAATCCTATTACTGATTCAAGAATTCAGGCCTTGTTTGCCTCATCTAAATTACTACACCTTACAAAATCCTCAGCACTATAACAATATTAAATGGTCGCAATTCAATTTAGTTTTTAAGTATTGTATGAATTTGTTGCGGCGTTGGCGTGGAAAAGATGAATAGCATCATCTGGTATCATATCTTCCCTTACTACTTTGGATTTAATAAGCTCAATGTCAATGTCTGTCATATGAGCGGATGCCATAATATTAAGGGCTACAGAAAATGACTGGTCATCTCGTTGACGCATTATTTCCGTCAACTCGAAAACTTCAAATCTCATTAGGTTGTTGTCCCACAATGTGCCATTTAGTTCAATGTAGTCTTCCCTAGAGGATTGCTGAAAAATCCACCTGTCGCCCGCAGGCTTCAGTTGTCTGAGATCGCCGAACACGATGACAGGTATCCCTCCAAAAAAGTGATTAGGTTTGAAAATTTGCCGCAGCCTCACGTTTATACAGCCAAACATTTTGTCTTCTACCATTGAAATCTCCTCAAAAATTAGAAGTTTGAGATTACTCAATCTCGAATGTAGCGTATAAAGTAAGTCGGCGGATAAGGTCCCAATTAGATCGGGCTGATTTACAGGAAGGCTAAACATTGAATTGTGTGTACAACATCCTATTCCGAATGCTGCTTTCCCTGTTGGAGCGGACAAAAGAACTTTAATTGACTCAGGGTTTGAGCCTCTTCTATTATTAAATCTAGCTGTAAGGGATTGATATAATACCAAAATTAGTCGGCTTTTGACGACACCTGCTCCACCACCTACAAATTCATAAAACTTTTTGCCTTTATTAAAATTATGCAACACATGGTTTAGATAAGTTCTACGTTTTAAGTTTAGGGAAAATACTATTTCCTCTAAACACGCCGATGTCATTAAAACAGGCAACTTAACAAACTGAACAGTGTTGCTGCTTGGCTCTTTTCTATATTTAAAATGCTGACTTGAGGATCTATTTCTGCTACACCAAATACTCTAAATCTGTTATCTAAATTTTCCTGATCTTCCACATTACCTAAATCATCTTCCTGATTATCGTTTAATACTCTATTAAGAGCATCTTCTAACTCGCTATAATTTAAAACATTAAATCTCCTACGGTTTGCCTCAATATATACTGCCTATTCAGGTTGCAAACCTCTTCGCAATTTTACTAACTAACTCCTCTTGTTCATTTCTCCACGGATAATACATACATATATCGATCGATTACAACCTCTCAATCGAAACGTTCGCAACGAATTAAGTCAAAGCGAATGCCAAAATTACACAGAGTATGGGAGAGGATTTCTCACTCACAGAAATGAGACAAATAGGGTGCGAGTCTAGGAAAGAAAGAGACAGGCCAGAAGAACTACCGGTAAAAGTCGTGACTTTTTACGCGCGTTAAGCCAGCCCTGTCAGAATCTCCGATGAAAAATAGCTAGATATGTTAACTAATTTATGACAAGAAAGAATAGTACAGTCGAGCCCGCCCGACCGTGTAATACTCTCTGCATTTTTCCCGATTAAATTATTCAAATCGGTATCGAGATATTACAATGTGTATTTGCATTAAAATACGTAGAAACAAAAACAATCTACGCATAATCAAACATACATCTGTTTGATTGCATGCAAATATACATACGTATGACATTGTATGTATTTAGCGCAGCCAGCTTCCGCGGGCAGCGCTGCCGCCACACAGGCAGCGACAACATTCGAAAATGTTCTTGTATGTTTCTGTTACGCTTGCACTCATGAATTGATAATGAGTTTAATTATCAATTATGTAACGCTTCCAGTTTTCTTGTTTATAGTCCGATTTGTGTGCACCTTTCAGGATAGTTTGATATTGTTAGTCTCCACATGAATAATAAATTACAATACTGTACGATAAGAACAAATACCTTAAAAATGCCATGGAATTTAGAAAATTAGTTTATTTATTATGGGTAAAAGAAGAGGTGTGGCAGTCGCTAGAAACCACCGTACCAAAGTTGGTGATCCTATGTGAGATAGTTACTGAGATATTCACTGAAAACACCGATTTTTCCCGAGGTGTGTCTAGTTTTTTGCTCATTGTGGGCTAATGGGGCGTGGCATCGGAACCAATAATATTAAATTAAAAACTAATTTTCATATGAAAGAAGTATATGTGCATAATGAAGAAATTATTGTTAAATGAAATAATAAAGTTTTTTTTGCGGAATTTCAACGTTTTAATAGTCAATATGTTTTCCTTTGTTTAAAAACATTTGACTAATGCGAATTAACATTGAGTTTGCCAAATTTTGCAGAGTTATATCGTCCATCTGGTTCCACTCCTCGATCAACGCCTTATTGAGGTCTGTTTACGCCAGGGTGAACCAGAGTGAACAGGTTGAGTGTGGGGAGGGATTTCTACCTCAAGCGATGACGGTCACACTGAAGCGAGTGACTGGCATTACATTGTAAAATCGCCATTTACAAAGACGCGAATTCCCTCGCCACCGTTTTTTTCTAAGCTTTATTTTGTATTTTTGTATTTATTCAACCCGCTCACCATTATACGCGTGTGCAGTTCAATAAAAGTATACCATAAAATCATTAAACGCAGTATAGCGCGTTTTATTTAAGAACCTACGTTCCCGCAGCAGCAACAGCAGAATATATTGGCACCCGCCAATTCAACACTTGCTCAGTGTCCGCCCAACTACAAACAAAGTCCCTTATTGTGTCAAATTGGGGGTTATTTCTGTATACTTTGGGTTCCAGTATTTCTCAGAGATCTTCAATTGGGTAAAGATCCAGACTATTAGCTGGCCACTCAATAACAGGTATTTTTCTAGCCGAAAAAAACTCTTTAGTTTTGAGAGCTGTGTGAATTGGAGCCTTGTCCTGCTGGAAAATCCATTCATCTTCATAAAGCTCTGCAGCAAAGTCAATCAGTATTGTGTCTAACAACTCTAAATAGATTTCCGTATTTGTCTTCGTTGGAATAAAACATAATAGAGACTTTCCAGCATACCCGAACGCTGCCCAAATCATAAGTGATCCTCCACCATGGTTACGCTTATGGCAAGTCTTCCGTGTTTGCCTTTTATAGCGCCAATACTTTTGACAACAGTGAACTCTAATGTATTAAAATAATGTGTACTTACTTTCTGCTTAATAAAAAAATTATTTCCCTTCAAAATTGTTAGCTTTCCGACACTCTTCAGTACACTTACGAAGATTGCACATATGTATACTTAATACTAAGTATTACTTATTTCATAAGAAAACCAATATTCGTGATAACGATACTAAGAACGAAGGCCAAAAAAGAATGTGAAAGTGCTTACATATACATAAAATATAACTCTACAGAACTGTGTATCCCAAAATAATATCACCGTTACATTTTATAGAAATATAGTTAAACATAAAAAATGCACATATATTTCTTTTACTCAGATATAAACATATATACATAATTGTAATGAACAATTAGAGAATAATTATAGTGCTGTTTAGTTCATCAAGATCACTTATAACAGCTTATTTGTAGATCAAGCAACTAAATGGCTTAACTGGCAGCACTGATGCTAAGCGTTGTCTTTTGTTTTGCTTAGCGACCGCCAAAAGTAACGACTTTTTCGCTACTTCTAACTATTTGTGTCTCTGAATCCTGCGGCCGAAAACTGCCAGTACGCACGGTTTGAATTTTAAACGGGCACAGTCCCATAACTGCCAGCCGGCAGACTGCAAAACTAAGCGGCGAGTAATGTTCCTACTGGATGCAACCAGTCAATACGGCAGCAAGACAGAGAACAATGCACACTTGTCGCACTCGTACGCACAGCAAGATCGGAGACAAAGAGACGAAAGCAAAGAGCGACGACACATGCGCAGTACAATGCATGGATCGACAGAGGCTAGGCAGAGAGAGCGAGAGACAACGGCCGCTACACAGCGCACACATACAAGTAAGCCGCGACGTCAGAGCAGTGCAGCAGAGACAATAGCGGCAGAGAGCAAGGGACGGCAAGCCACCTGCATCGACTTGAGAGTTGGCACGCGACAAATGTACGCGACAGACGAAAAGCAGAGGCGTAAGCAGCGCTGCCTAGAATCTCGTACCAGGCAAAATCGATCGACGCCGGGAAAAGACCCGTTGCATTGGCGCTCAAAATATGTGTGTCAAGGGCAAAGCAACAATTAATTGTCGCTGGAGTCAGTGATTGTTCGGGATTGAGATCGAGTGGACGCACAACGCTAAGACACAGTAACTATTCGCGACGGAACCAAGGACCAAGGAAAATGACACACTGGATTACGGATACCCCCCACACGACCACGAATAAGAAGACACGGGACAACGCAACGGAACAACACAAACAAAACTAGGGCCAACGCGGTGAGCTTTAAGTTTAATTGAAAAATAGTGACAGCTCACGTGCGGATAGCCGGCCGGTTGTATTTTTTTGTTATATATACACTTATATATACACACCTGGACAGTAACAAATAAAACGCAAAGAAAACATAAGGATAAGGTGGGGCGTGACATAAGTGGTAGTGTGCATTCCTCCCTAGTGTGCCGAGTGACCCGCGCAGTGCATACACAAGCAACTCCGCGCCGACGACTACCAAGGCCTCGTCTGGTAGTCCTCGCGGTGGTGTTGGCTTGTGTTGATGATCCGGTTTTTCCACAATAGCATTAGCCTGTACTCTCCTATTGGATGAAAGCTGTGATCCATCGTACATATCACGTTCACTAGAGCTGTTGCTCATCTCTGTCGGTTTCCCTGTGCAGTGCATACACAAACAACTACGCGCCGACGACTACCAAGCCTCGTCTGGTAGTCCTCGTGGTGGGGTATGCTGGTGTTGAGGGTCCAGATTTCTATGCAATAGTGGCAGCCTATACTCCTCTATTGAACAGAAATTGTGTGCAGAACCCACTGAATCCCTCGTCGCCCGGACGCGCTAATCACGGGCGCCGTTCGCTAAAAATCTTGCTCTCTTTCCCGCTAGGTAGCGACCAGCCCATCATCGTGTCTTCTTTTTCACCAGGCGTTCCCAGTCAAAATCTATAAATTTTCTGTAAGCAGCCCTGGCCAGACTGAGACATACCCCGGCCTTAGAAACTTCCTTACAGATGGCGCCCGAGCAGGCACTTGTGTAGAAAATTTGAGACATTCCATCCTTTATGACTTAAAACGTAATCAGCTTATCTTAGGGAGACGAAGTTAGAGAGAGAGGGAAATAGGGCGTTTTGATGTCGCGAAATATCAGGAATTCACGCATCGCAGCGGTATATTTAATGTCTCCGAAGCTTTCTTTGTTCCACGGCTACGCAAATACAAGCCACGAGCAGGTGACCCGACGGCCACGAGTACCCTTAAGCGGACGCCTACATAAGCGATACGACAGGGTCCTAAGGTGACAGTCGTTAGCAAGCACTCGAGGAGTCAACATCAGCAAGTAGCAGCAGAGCAAGAACGACAACGCAACCAGCAAGGATTATCATCAGGATCATTTCACCGATTATTACACGGAATTATCACACGGTATACCACAGGGATTGGTACCAGGAATACAACAAGGACTAATACTAACAACCAACCAGTATAAAAACCATGGGTGTGCAATGGATATCCTACCGCCGTAAGAGCGAGCTACAAGCGATCTTGAAGGAGTTCGGCCGGGATCCAGAAGGCACCGTTGAAGAATTGCGGAGCCGTCTCGCTGCTTTCGCAAATCAACCGGAATTACCCAAGGAAGCCGTGCAGAGGCTCGCCGAACTGGAGGAGGATTCGCGACGATCACTCTCGCAGCACCGGTCCACAAAACGAACGTAGTCTGCAACTCGGTTTTGTGAATCGACTTGGGCCGTCTTCTTTGACGGAGGAGCTGCTGACCCGTTGCGTTTCATCGAACATCTGGAGGATATGATAGCCATCTATCAAATTGATACGCAGCAGCAAGTGTTGCCAGCAATCGCTGGATTGCTGACTGGAGCAGCGGCCGACTGGTTCCGAGTATCCAGGATGTACGAGTGGACTTGGCGCGAGTTCGAAAGGGATTTCTTAGAATTCTTCTTGCCACCACGCTATTTCCAAAGGCTGGACGACGAAATACGAGATAGGATGCAACGTCCTCGCGAGCACTTTACCTCGTATCTACTCAGCATCCGGGTCATGATGCGTCGTGCCGCATACACAGAGGATCAGGAACTAAATCGGATCTACGAGAACTTGCTTCTCGAGTACCAGCTCTACACGCGGCGACACGAGTTCTCCACGCTGGCCCGGTTGACCAAGCTGATCACGACTTTCGAGGACGTGAAGGCACGAGAAGCCGCGCGCTCTAAGAGCAGCATGGAGCATCGGTGTTCGGAGAGGACTACAAAGCCAAGCAGCAGTGCAGAGGCGAACAATCAGCGAATACAAGAAGCGGAGGAATGCATTGACATCCGTCGCGCTTGTAGAAACTGCGGCCAAGTGGGACACTTTAGCCGAGAATGCCAAAATGTTCGTCTGAACTTTTGCTGGGATTGTGGACGACGAGGTTTCCGGACAGTTTATTGTTGTCGAAGTCAGGCATCGGGAAACGAAGCGCGCTCCCAGCAGCCGGGCGAACGGCTGGAGACAGCGCAACCCACACGCCACTAACAACAACAATGAGATTCGAGCGAGGGAGAATCGTAGCTACCGTTCGGATTGAGGACCAGGCCTTGGTAGCTACGATTGACAAACTGGCAACGAGGAGCTTCGTGACCGAAAAGTGGCACAACGCATCGCTACTTCGTCCAATAGACGCACTGTCCGGAGCAGGATATGTTTTGCTAAAGGATCGAGAAGAGGAGTGACGGAAGCACTAATGGTTCGTGTGCAGCTGGGACAGCGACACTCGACCCTACCAGTGCTGGTGCTACCAACAATCATCGACGAAGTAATATTAGGAATGGATTTCTTGTGCGGAATAGAAATGCGTTTGGAGTGCGGGCAGGCCCAACTCCAACTACCACGTACCACGGAAGCAAGCATTTCACCTAGTGCACAGGGAGGCCCGGTACTACCTCCAATTTGCGAGGTAGCCAGGAGGAACAACCCGTTTCGGAAACCACGGAGAGAGGCCACAGAGGAAGACCTCAACAAAACCAACTTTTTGAGTACCATATCTGAGGACCAGGTACCGGACACGGAACGCGAGTGGGTGGATGACTTTTTGCGAAGTGAATTGGCCAAGTTTGACGAAGTCACTGGAGTTACCCACATCGCAGAACATCGGATCGTGTTGAGGGACAACCGCCCCATCAAGCAGCGGTATTACCCGAAAAATCCAGCCATGCAACGGATAATCGATGATCAGGTGGACGAGTTGCTTCGGGACGGACGGATAGAGCCTTCAAGAAGCCCACACAGTGCTCCCATAGTGCTGGTGGGTAGAGAGTGCACGGCGTTCATCGTTCCCGGCCGGGGCCTGTACCACTGGAAGGTGATGCCGTTCGGATTGCATTCCGCACCCGCAACCTTTCAGCGCGCTTTGGATGGAGTTATTGGTCCCGAGATGAAGCCGTATGCGTTTGCATACTTGGATGATATAATCGTCATCGGGGCTACGCTGGAGCAACATGCCGAAAACTTGCTGGAGGTGTTCAGACGACTGTGTGACGCAAGGCTCAGGCTCAACCGAGACAAGTGCTGCGTTTTTCCAGAAGAGCCTTGTTTACTTGGGACACGTCGTCAGTGAAGAGGGAATTCACACCGACCCGGCAAAGATCGAAGCGATCGAGGAGTTGCTGCCACCGACCAATGTGAAGGAGCTTCGCCGATTCCTGGGTATCGCGTCATGGTATCGCCGATTTGTACCCAACTTTACAAGCATTGTGCAGCCAATATCCAAGTTGCTGCGTAAAGGTCAGAAGTGGACATGGGATGTCAGCCACCAGGAGGCGTTTGAGGAATTGAAGGCCTGACTCAGCAAGGCACCAGTGCTCGCATGTCCGGACTTTACGGAGCGCTTCGTACTACAGACGGATGCCAGCGATTATGGACTCGGCGCCGTGCTGACACAACGGATTGAAGGGACGGAACGAGTTATCGCTAATGCTAGTGGACGGTTATCATCGGCCGAAGAGAACTATTCCACTACCGAGAAGGAGTGTCTCGCCATCGTTTGGGCGATTCGTAAGCTACGTTGCTACCTGGAGGGCTACGAGTTCGACGTTATCACGGATCATCTGGCGCTAAAGTGGCTTAATTCCATTGATAACCCCACGGGACGGATTGCACGATGGGCACTCGAGCTCCAACAGTACCGGTTCGTAGTGCATTATCGTCGAGCGAGCCAGAACGTCGTGGCCGACGCTCTTTCTAGACAACCGCTAGAGACACTACATCAGCTGACCGAGGAACACGTGCAGTGCAAGTGGACGAACCGGATGAGAGAAGCCATACAGAAGGAACCCGAGAAGTACCCTGACTACGTGCAAGAGGAAGGGCAGATTTACCGACGATCTAACCGAAGCACTGACGACGAACAATGCGTGCCTTGGAAACTCTGCGTGGGGAAAGAATTGCGGAAAAGAGTCTTGAAGGAATGCCACGATCAACCATCCGCCGGACACCAAGGAATTCGGAAGACTACGAAAAGGGTCTTGCAGAGATACTTTTGGCCAGGGCTATTTCGGGATGTGGCCAAGTACGTGCGAAACTGCGAAACATGTCAGAAGTTCAAGGTCAGTCAGCTGAAACCACCAGGACAAATGCGCACGAGAGATGTCCAGGAGCCATTCGAGGTACTCTGCGCGGATTTCGTGGGACCACTGCCTAGATCGAAGCAAGGCCATTCAATGCTTCTAGTCTTTTTCGACCACTTCAGCAAATGAGTGGAATTGGTCCCTTTGAGGAAGGCTACGTCGGCGCATCTGGAGCGATCTTTCAGGGAGCGCATCTTGGCTCGGTTCGGCATACCTCAGACGTTTGTATGCGACAAGGGAACCCAGTTCACTAGTCGGGAGTTCAAGTCGTTCTGCAAACGAATGGGAATGGAGCTGCAGCATACCGCACCATATACGCCTCAGCAAAATCCGACGGAGACGGCAAAAAGGACCATCAAGACGATGATAGCGCAATATCTCGATGGTGAGCAAAGCAACTGGAATGCTATGTTACCGGAGCTAAGCTTAGCAATCAACTCCAGCAAATCAGATAGCAGTGGATATAGTCCGGCATACTTGGTGCAAGGACGCGAGCCTAGGCTGCCAGGATCGCTGTACAACGAGGTTAACCCCGGACCCACTTGTGAAGGAAGAACACCGAAGGATAAAGCAAAGCACTTGCGGGAAATTTTTAGGATGGCGAAGGGGAACCTCCAGCAAGCGGCTCAGGACCAAAGAGGTCACTACAATCTGCGCTGACGGGAATGGAGACCGGTGTTGAAGGATTTGGTGCTGCTGCGACAACATAATCTGTCAAAAGCTGCTGATGGATTTGCCGGTAAGCTCGCGCCTCGTTACGATGGGCCATACCAGGTTGTGAAAATTGTTTTCCCAACAATCGTACGCATACAGAGCGTCGCGACTAAAGAGTGTCGGGTAACGAGCATAACAGACCTTAAATCGTACCATGGGAAATCACCAGATAAATCGGAAGATTTCCAACCCGATCATGAGTCCAGTTAAACTAACCCAGATCGTTCGCCAGCCCAGATCCTATCCGCACACTAGGCAGTACTCCTCACAGGCCATAAACACGTAACTATAATCATCTCCGTTTACAGATCAATATGACGCCCACCCTTAAGAGCAATCCAACGACGTCACCCGAGAGCGCAGGCCGAACAGGTCGCGTGTCCGTCCCTCGAGTAATGGACGTTTGCCTCGGAGTGACGGGTACCCCACCACGAAGTCTACCACGAAGTCGACCCCCGTCGACGTTGAGCTTGGAGTTGAGTCCAGCTAGGCTGAACGTGCTACGGCAGGAGCTGGAAAGCGGACTGCTGCAGGGCATTGAGACCGGTGAGCTTCTGGCAGGCCCGGAGGGGAATCATTTGAATGGCCCGATCCACCTCTGGCCTACGGGTCGTGGCTCAGCGCAGGAGACCCGTAAGCAGTGGCCGCCACCGAGAACCACCCAATGACGGCAGCTCGCGCCGAGTATATCCGGTCACTCATCGGCGAAGTCGAGGAGCCGCCCGCATACCTATCGTGGGTCCGGCAAGAGGACTCGACGGTCGAGGGGACAGACGACGAGGCGCCAAGAACCCCGGAACCCCGGAGCTACAAGCAGTTCGAGCCCATCAGCTCGGACGAGGCACACCCCCACGCAAGGCCGGAAAGGAGGCGGATGACTTGCCCAGCACGTCGGCCAATGCCCAACTGCAGCAAGCGACAGAGACGGCAGCTGCAGAGCCGGTGGAGCTAGTGCGCAACGCACGATTGACGGTAAGTGCGTCGGAGGGAAGAAGGATGCCAGGAGATAACTTGCCTAGCACGTCGGCCAATTTCCAACTGCAGCAAGCGACAGAGACGGCAGCTGCAGGGCCGGTGGAGCTAGTGCGCAACGCACGATTGACGGTAAATGCGTCGGAGGGAAGAAGGATACCAAAAAATGACCTGCCTAGCACGTCGGCCAACGCCCAACTGCAGCAAGCGACAGAGACGGCAGCTGCAGGGCCGATGGTGCTAGCGCGTAACGCGCAATTTATGGTGGTCGCAGCAGGAGGACCAAACGAGCCATTGTGGCCCAGGGACCAACCGCAGCAAGCGATCGAGACGGCAGCTGCATGGCCGATGGAGCGGGACCAGGAGCCGATTCCCCTGGTGGTCGCGCCCCAGGGCTGGTGGGTGTTCACGGGGGACCGACTCCTCCCATTGGACTTGGTGGAAGCGCTCACGGCAAGACTCCGTAACCACCAAGGGAAGCGGGTGCGTTTCCGGCGGACCGTGGGGACCTGTGGTTCAATGTGAGCATCAATTGTTCGGAATAGGTCACCGTCACGCCTCATCACCCGGAAGAAAGGGGGGGTGACGCCCCATAAATGAGCGCACACGTCAGAGCAGTGCAGCAGAGACAATAGCGGCAAGGGTCGGCAAGCCACCTGCGTCGACTTGAGAGTTGGCACGCGACAAAAGTACGCGACAAACGAAAAGCAGAGGCGTAAGCAGCGCTGCCTAGCATCTACCAGAAAAGACCCCTTGCATCTGTTCTCAAAATATGTGTGCCAAGGGCAAAGCAACAAAAAGCGACGCTGGCAGAGGGAAAATTTGGCAAGCAACGCACCAATTAATTGTCACTGGAGTCAGTGATTGTTCATGTTTGAGATCGAGTGGACGCGCACAACGCTAAGACAAAACACAGTACATATTCGCGACGGTACCAAGGACCAAGGAAAACGACACACAGGATTACGGAAACCCATGACAACGCAGACCCTCCACACGACCAGGAATTAGAAGACACGGAACAACGCAACGGAACAACGCAAACAAACCTAGGGCCAATGCGGTGATCTTAAAGTAATTGAAAAATAGTGACAGCTCACGTGCGGATAGGCGACCGGTGGTATTTTTTTTTATATACATATACACATATATATACGCACCTGGACAGTAACAAATAAAACGCAAAGAAAACATAAGACAAAAGGTGGGGCGTGACATAAGTGGTAGTGTGCATTCCTCCCTAGTGTGCCGAGTGACCCGCGCAGTGCATACACAAGCAACTCCGCGCCGACGACTACCAAGGCCTCGTCTGGTAGTCCTCGCGGTGGTGTTGGCTTGTGTTGATGATCCGAATTTTCCCCAATAGCAGTAGCCTGTACTCTCCTATTGGATGAAAGCTGTGATCCATCGTACGCATCGCGTTCACCCGAGCTGTTGCTCATCTCTGTTGGTTTCTCTGTGCAGTGCATACACAAACAACTCCGCGCCGACGACTACCAAGGCCTCGTCTGGTAGTCCTCGTGGTGGTGTTGCCTGGTGTTGAGGGTCCAGATTTCTATGCAATAGTGGCAGCCTATACTCCTCTATTGAACAGAAATCGTGTGCAGAACCCACTGAATCCCTCGACGCCCGGACGCGCTAATCACGGGCCCCGTTCGCTAAAAATCTTGCTCCCTTTCCCGCTAGGTAGCGACCAGCCCATCGTCGTGTCGCTACGTCTTTTCGCCCGGCGTTCCCAGTCAAAAATCTATAAATTTTCTGTAAGTAGCCCTGGCCGGACTGCGACATATCGCGGCCTTAGAAACTTCCTTACAATGCATAGAATCAAAACAGTGAAACGAACCCAAAAACAACAAAAACCACCTCTTTTAATTGTTTTTGTCTTCTTCTCCAATGTTATTGTTTTCATCTGGTTGATAATCAGCTGTGTAAAAAAGGTTTGTTGGTATTTTTCAAATCAGAAGTAGCAAACACAAAGAGGTAACAGCTTCCGAGTCCTATGTAGTAACTACAACAAACTTTCTCGAGTGGTAGGTAGTTCTACTTCGACCCCTTAATTAGTAATTCTTTTCTCTGTCACCTGTCTAGATCTTAATTAAATTAGTTTAATAATTTAAGATGTATTGTATTTCGATTTTAGTTATTTTATATTATAACAAATAAATTCGTTTCGCGTTTATCGTTAGCCGTACGTTATGCGGTGTGCCCCTCGGTTTGCTTTAATTTGTGAATTTTAATTAAAGATTAATAAATATTATATTTGTGCTAAGAGATACCCTAAAACTGGTTAGTGCATAGTCGACTTTAGTGTGCAATATAGTAATATATAATCTATTTTATTTATTTGTGTTTTAGTTTATGCCCGTTTTTACTGTGACCTTTGCTCCCTTTTCGTTGCTCAGTTGAGCAATAACAGTTTGTGTGTTTGTTTGCGTGCACTCAATTCACTTCTGCCCTTGTGTCCATGCATTCGGTTTAATGTGTAAGTTAACACATAGTACTTAATATAGAATATTAAGCAACCCTCGCTATAGAGGGATTTGTAAGTTAAGGAACAGCCCTCGCAATAGCGACACTGCATACTTTGTATCAGCGCGCTATAGATGCAATGGTCAGCAGCGGTAACCGGACACTTTTGTCTTGCTGCAAGAGTTTCCGTTATTGCCTAAGATTGCTGAGTCGGCTTGCCGACCATGACATTGTGTCGTGATGCGAGTTTTGGCTTATGTTAAATCTATATATATAAAAAGCAAACTCACTTCCTGTGTGTACTCAAAATTCAGTATGATAATTAGTGTCTTTTGCTTTCATTTTTTTTTTTAATAGATCAGCTTTTTTATCTACTTGGTTTGTATGAAAAAAAAATATGGAAAAACTTTTTGGAAATGTAAGAAAAAGCAAAATAAAAAACAATTCGGAAAAATTACACAAACAACAACATACATGTTTGCATAATGTGAATGGCAAAAATGCTCTTCTCAAAGAGGAGATCAGGCAACTCTTTTTGTTTCTGGCAGTGGGGGAAAACTGTCTGGCTACTCTTTCAACCGCCACAAAAATGTAAGAGTGTTTCAAGCAATAACACAAATTAACATGAAAATTCTGTTCCGTTCTGCTGGCAATACAAATTGCTTATGATTTATTGCGCCCTACTGAGTACAAAGGGCTTTTCACGATAATTATCGATGTATGGTGTGTATCGATGTATAATAATTGCATAACATTTGCATAATATAATTTCTACTGTTACAATTCGAATTCAGCTGTTACAATGCGAATTCATATTATTTCAGTGTTGACATAAGTCAAAGTAAGTATAACTCAAAATAACTCAAAATAAGTAAATGGCGCCAAAATACATATTTGCATTATGTGAATTGCAAAAGTACTCTTCTCAAAGCGAAGATCAGGCAACTCCTTTTGCCTTTGGAGGTTGGGGAAAACTGTCTGGCTACATCTTCAACCGACACAAAAATTTAAGATTGATTCAAGCAATGAAACAAATTAATCTCAAATTTGAAATAGAGCTGAATCTGCAAAAAAACAAATGCCCTCCCCGTGTGTACACAAAATTCAGGATGCTATTAGTGTTCACTGTTTTCATCATTATTTTAGTATCTCTTATTTTGTATTAACTTGGTTTCTATTAAACATTATCAATAGCAGGTAAATCTATAATACAAGAACGCCGCGAAGCGCGCCGGGCCCGCTAGTTAAATATAATTTGTATTAAGAAATCAGTTTTGAATACAGCGCTCTTCCAGTAAGTCGCTTAAATAAATGTTCACTCCGGCACTTGGCCGTTAAATAATTTGTTTCATTGTCTGAGCCCGAGGCCAGCAATAGGAGGCTCAGTCGCCTCCCAACCTAATCATCAATCCTTGGAGAAACAAGGAAAATAATTAATTTGTACATCGTGTACATCGAAGCAAACTTTTACACTTCATTTTGTTTTCACTCTAATATTGCAAGAGTTATTTTGAGTGAAATGGCCTGCCATAAAAACAATTGCACTTATGGTCCGTCTCGTGACAGTGACCAACCAAATTATGTGCATTGTTGGCTGTGTAATAATATTATTCATACAAAATGTGCTGGTCTTACCGGGCGTGAATTAGAAAAATGCGTTTCCCTTGCCAAACTTGGTAGTGGTGATTGCGATGATTTTTGAGTAACAATCGATCTACTGCCACCCCCGAAGTTCCCCCTTTACCCCTTATATAACTGTGGTACCAGGCAATACTTCAAATGTTTCGAATTCAAGCTCCAAGAGTCCTCCAAGTCGACATTACAGTCACCCCATTGCTACTCCCTCCCCTGCTTACGGTCGTCGCTCCACGTAAGCAAATATTTATATCTAGGCTATCCGCAGATACGACTATTGAATTTATCGCTGCATTTGTCGCTACCAAATCTCCTGGTAGTGTTTTCATTTCAAAATTGAATTTCTCTGAACCAAGAGAAATCTCCTCCTTTAAGATTAGTTTGACCCCTGATCAGTCTTCTATCATATGTGATCCAAAGTTTTGGCCTCCTTATATGATTGTTTAAACAGAAAAATAGAATTCATTTAACTCCTGTCATCCTTCTGACAAGTGGACCGTTTCAAGCGGCCCACTCATGGCCTCAAAAAACTAGGATGTTAGGGGTCTTGGGTCTATGTTAAACATAATAATAGTTTCTCTTTTGATTGTGACATTATGGCATATTCAGAGACTTGGCTTATTTCTAGCATATCTAGTAATGAAATAATGTCGTCAAATTATAATATCTTTTTTAACGTCGTAGTGGTGTTCTTATTTCAATGGAATCTTCCCTTAATGCTGAAATAATAGATGTATAACCACTGAACGAAATTTAAATTGTTGCTGTTAATGTTACTTTTTCGTCAATTGCCCTGTAATTAACTTGGTGATTTTAACTTGCCAAACGTTTTCTGGACGTTTTTCAATAAGTTTAATTACATACCCACACCCAATGATGACTTTTTAAATAGTTTGAATGTTCTTTCTTTTTTCAAATCATTCATGTATTTAATCGTTTAAGCTGGATGCTGAATCTAATCTTCGTAAATGATTCATCCAGTGTCGTTGTCACTAGATCTCCTCCTGTAGTTTTACCTGAAAATTCTTTTCATCCTACTCTTGAAAATTCCTTGTCTATCCTGAAATGAAGCCATTCAAACTTTTCTTTGTCTTCCAAGTCGTTGATTTAACAAAGTAAATTTTTCATTGCTAAATCAACTGTTGTATAGTCCGTTTCATTTTTAAAATATTAAGCAGACAGACGTTTTTCCACACAAGTTTATAATCTTCAGATGTCAGAATATATAATGGAGTTGAACTTTTCTCCATAAAGATGCACTTAAAGCAGCTCAAGTCACTTTGGTCGAATGTGGAATACACCCGCTGCCAGCGCGCCTTTTCGGCCTCAAATCTAGAGGAAGCTTGGAGGTTAAAATTTTCGAGGGGAATAGTCTCGCATGGCTAACGTTCCGTGATTTGTTCTCCCCGATATACATCCGGAATCCGTGTCTGGCAGAATTGAAAAAGCTATACCAGTTGAAGTCCAAAACCCGCGGTAAAGCTATGGCTCTCGTCTCTAAGTCCCCCGGTACGAAAATGATCGATTGTTGATCATGACGCAAACCAAGCAAACCGTAACCCTACTAGCTACATCAATTATTATCAGCAATTGAACCTGCGACCTCAGACGAAGATTCTAGAATGCGGCGTAACCTTACCAGTGCACCAAGCCGATCAGATTATCTGCATTTACAAGTAAGCATTTTTTAGGTTGCATTAAAGTCCAAAAAATAATAACTGGTATCTCCATCAATTGTGCCATACTTCGGTTGACAATAGGCGCTCATAATTGAGGTAAGTATAAAGTTATCGCATTTCTTTCAACCACGTGTATATAAATTACATTTATTAAGCATAGTTTTTGGTAAGGAGACCGCAGTTCTTACAATTTGTGGGTCGGTAAGGGGCGTGCCAACGATTTAAAATAAACTTGATCTGCCTCACATAAGTCCTTCCTTACAAGAAAGAAAAGTACTGTCGGGTACGCCAGACCGTATAATACTCTGATTTTATTCCTGATTAAATTAATTAAATCGGTATTTAGGGATTACTATGGATAGTACTTGTATTAGAACACGATGAAAAAAAAAAATAAAAATAAGTATAAGCGAGCATAGATCTGTTTCCCTGCATGCACATATATATTTGATTGACATTATGTTTATGAACATACATATGTATGTATGTATGTATGTATACCAATGCCAGCACGGCCAGCGTCTGTGGACAGTGCTACCGCCACACATGCTCATGTATTTTTAAAACAATCTTGCCACTTTCTGTCTCCATTGCACACATGTATTGACATTGCGCCTTTCTGCTTTATAGTCGGATTTTTATGCAACTTTCAGGATTGTTTTATATAGTTTTTCTTCAAACGAATTATAAATTACAATACTGTAGGATAACAACACATACCTTTAAAAGGGTATGCCAGTGTGAACATTTTTTAATTCTTATGAAAAAAGGGGGCGTGGCAGTCCAACATTTTTGATGGCATCTGTGTACAAAATTGTTGTTCATACATAAGTGCCATAGTTACGGAAATATTCGCTGAAAACACCGTTTTTCCCAAGGTGTGTTTCGTTTTTTGCTCATTGTGGGCGAATGAGGTGTGACATCAAAAAACAAGAAAAAAAGTACAGTGGAGCGCGCCCGATCGTATAATAATCTCTGCACTTCTTCTCGATTATATTATTAAAACGGTATCGAGATATTTTACAATGTGTAGTACTTGCATTAAAACACGTTGAAACAAAAACAATCTAAGCATAATCAAACATACATCTGTTTGTTTGTTTGCGAATACACATAAGTTTGACAATATATAATGCAAATATGTATGTATGTGTGTATTCGGCGCGGCCAGCGTCCGCGAGCAGCGCTGCCGCCACACAGGCAGCGAAAACGTTCGAACATGTGCTTGTGTGTTTCTATCTCGCTTGCACCTTTGGGTTGATATTGCGTTCAATTATCAATATTGTAACGCTTCTAGTTTTCTTGTTCCAGACTTTTTTATCAAATGTGGGAAAAGTGGGCGTGGCAGTCCAAAATTTTAAATGGCAACGCAACTATGCTGTCGCTAGGAACTCCGGTACCAGAATTGGTGATCCTAGGTGCCATAGTTACTGAGATATTTGCCGAAAACACCAATTTTTTACGAGGTGGGCGAATGGGGCGTGGCATCGAAAAAAAAAAAGATTCTTGTATTGCCTGACTAAATATGTGATCGTTTAACACCAAGCTCGAACTTGTAGCTCTTACCATCTCTGAAATCTGTTTGTTCATACGGACAGACGGTCAGACGGACAGACAGACGGACATGGCTATATCGACTCGGCTTGTAATGCTGATCAAGAATACATATACTTTATGGGGTCTGCCACGGCTCCTTCTACCTTTTACATACTTTGCACAAACCCAATATACTCTTGCAGAGAGTATAAAAAAGATTCTTGTATTGACTGACTAAATATGTGATCGTTTGACACCAAGCTCGAACTTGTATCTCTTACCATCTCTGAAATCTGTTTGTTCATACGGACAGACAGACAGACAGACGGACAGACGGACATGGCTATATCGACTCGGCTTGTAATGCTGATCAAGAATACATATACTTTATGGGGTCTGCCACGGCTCCTTCTACCTTTTACATACTTTGCACAAACCCAATATACTCTTGCAGAGAGTACTTTGCGTTAACTAAGCTATATTAATCAAACTCACACCGAATACATCTGCCAATAATATATAAATTAGAATCCTTCCAGTCCTTTAGTGTCTGAAGATTAGGGTGAGAGGCGACTGTGCCTCTTATTGCTGGCCTCGGGCTCAGACAATAAAACTAAATTATTTAACGGCCAAGTGCCGGAGTGAATATTTATTTAAACGACTTACTGGAAGAGCGCTGAATTCAAAACTAATTTTAATTACACAGAATATTTCACTTAAGCTAAGCCAAATCTCGCATCACGCCACAATGTCATGGTCGGCAATCCAACTCAGCAAAAATCTTAGGCAATAACGGAAACTCTTGCAGCAAAACAAGCATGCTGATACAAAGTATGCATTGTCACAATTGCGAGGGCTGTTCCTTAACTTATGGAGCACGCGAGTGCGAGTGTTGATTAATTTCTTATATTAAGTGTTATGTGTTAACTTATATGTACTGACCAAGTTTGTTCCAAATCGGATTACTATATGGTATAGCCCCCATAGGAACGTTCGGTCGAAAATATGCTCTAAACATGAATTTGTATGAAAATGTTCTGTTTGCCAACCTATCCTATATATAACCATTGCTAATAATATATTGAAACTGAGTAACGGTTATCCTAAAGTCGCGAGGCGACTATAGCATTCTTTCTTGTTTTTAAATTTAAATTCAAAATGTACATATAAAATTAAATTTTTTAAATTTCATTTGAATTCAAATTAAATACAAACGGCACTACAATGGGAGTACGGGGTCTTTTACAGTCGGCTCGAGCGACTGTAGCCATTCTTACTTGTTTTGTTAGGGGCCGATAAAATTGCCATGTGTTAGAATGTCAGTCAATTTAATTCTTCTTTCTTTTTTAATATTTTTATTAACTTTAACTTTTACTTGTGTGATTATTTAAATAAAACAATTTGTAGGTATTATTTGAATATGGCTCACTGTCAACAAATATGGACAGACAATGCAAAACATAAAAAGCTCAACAATTAATACTTTATGTCAATTTAAGTAGTCAATATTAACAGCCAACAAACCAAATACTTCAAAACATTCCGCTAATAAAAAATATTTGTTTTTCACTGCTTGCATTGTAATGTTACGTTTGACCACAATCCGTTTGACACATAATATATTTCTTGCTTTGGGATTTTTATATTAGTATACATAATTTGTTTATTTTTTTTTTTTATAGATGGATGGTCATAGATTACATTGTGAATGGATGCTCTATATTGTAATTTTCTTGTTTGTTGACTTCTTATTATTTATTAGAGACCTCCAAGTAAAGAAAAGCATATATTTTTGAGAAAGTTTTCTCAAAATGTTTTGGAATGTTGTATCATAAATGTATATACTTATGTATTTTGTATTTGTTAATTACAAATTATTTAAAGATTCCTTCAAAAGTACCCTAATGTGGCATATGTCTTAACAAAAGTACCTCCACTAGTGCTATCGTTCCTGAAAAAAACAAGAATATATTGTAGATTTAATAATTAATTTTTTCGCTTTTACTCACTCATCTTCCCATGGGCATACCGAGTTTTGCTTAACTGGCTCAATAACTGAATCTTCTGAACAGCTTCCCATTTCAGATTCTTCAAAGTGCTCTACTTGGAGGGTAGATGATCTTGTTTTTAAGTTACATGTTTGATTGCATGCTTCAACATCAAAAATACTTGGTATTTTTTCTATCGACAATGGGTCAATCTCATCATCACCTGCATCAACATCTAGCACAGCTAGTGGAGCAACTATCGGCGTCGATGTTACAACTGGTGGTATTAACCCTAGAGGGTTATTTGTTATTTTACTGTCAGAGATGTGAACAGCACCTTTTTTGGAAATATTCAAATATATTTCGTCTTTGTATTCGTCCGTGGTGGCCAACAACTCCGAATCAATACATTCCTGCATAAAATCATCAAAATTTGAAGGAAAACTGGTTGGAGATTTAGTTGGCGTATTAAGTCGAACCTTAGGTAGTTGTCCGACAATTATATCATTTTTATCAGTGGAGTCTCCATTAGGACTCTTATCAGCAACCTGAAGCTCAATGTGTACTTCTTTGACAATAGCCTGGTTAAGGTCAAGGTACTTCGATTCTGTAGTCGGTCTCAGAGTAATTCTGTGACTTTGATTTTGCCTTTCAGTCTGAAACTGTCTTTCATCAAGATTTCTTGTCGAGGAGTGCCTTTGTAAACTCGATTCATCAGAAGTACACAAAATAGAAGAAAACTGAGTTGTCGTCGATTTTGTCTGTGTAGTTAAAATTGGTAGTTCGACAGCAGGCGAATCAATAGCTTTAGCGTTACTCCAGTTTACACTACAATCGATAGTAAAATTTGATACATGTGTCGAACTGCAAGTATCAGATTGATTATTGGATTCCCAGTTTCTGTTAAAATAAAAAGAATAACCAAATAAATAACTTCATATTAATAAAATATTCATTCGTGAATTCATCTGTCCGTTTGAACGAACAGATTTGAGAGATAATAAGAGCTACAAGTTTAAACTCAGATATACTCCATATTTAGTCAATTAAGACAATAACTTTATATATTCTCAAAAGTATATTGGGTTTGTGCAAAAGTATGTAACAGGTAGAAGGAGGCGTGGGGTGTGTCCGGATTTTTGTTGCTCATTGCGGAGACAGTAGGGGGCGTTGCAAAAATTTGAAATAAACTTAACCTGCCTGACATAATAACGGACTTTCATTCTAAATTTGGTGGCTCCAGCTTTTGTAGTTTAAAAGATCCAGGTGTTCATACGGACGGACGGACAGACGGGCATTGCTATATCGAATCACACCCGCAGAACCACAAGTGTCTGCTCATCCTGCCCAAGTAATTAATGTTGCTAGCGAAATCGGTGAGGTGCCCTTGGCAATTGCGGTTGTAACAGTTAAATACAGATTCGGAAAAAACTCGGAGGGCTAGAGCTTTATTAGATTTAGGTTTACAGCTGAACTTTTTGACGGAAAGTGTGTCTCAAGGCTTGCGTTTTCAACGCAAGAGCAAGTTCTTAATCGTAAAGCCTGGTTGGGTAGTCGGTTGGGAGTCTGGTTCAAAAAGCAAAGTATCGACAATATTGCCTTCTCGTGCATCGAGACATCAGTTCAGTGCCGAGTTTTGCATACCGAAATCGGTTTCTAGCAGACAGCTCGACTATAATCATACGATTAGTCGGTGCGAGATTCTATCAAACATAGAATTGCCTGACGCTGAATTTCATAAACCCCGGAGAATAGATATGCTGATCTGGGAGTAGATTGGCTTTTCGATTTATTATGCACTAGACAAATCAAATTGGCAGAAAATGGTCCATTGCTACAAAAGTCGTTGTTCGGTTGGGTGGCGTCGGTCTGTGTTAAAAATGCATACCCAAAGCCCTGTATACTGGGCAGTAATGCACTCTTAAGAAAATAGTCGACTTGTAGACTGGTTCTGGAAACTGAAAGCTATTCCAGAGACAAATGGGTTGACAAAATATTCTGCAGAGCACCTTTGTTTGTTAGCAAGGTTTTAAGAGCAGGGTATATTAACTACCGACAGGACGCGTTGAGGTCAGCATGCCTTACAAGACTGATCCCCAAGTGTTGGGTTCCTCATTCGAAACAGCAAGAAATCGGGTTTTCGCGGTAGAGCATAAAGTTTTTAAGGATTTGGAACTCAAGAAAATGTATTCGAGTTTCATAAACGAGTATCTCGGACAGGGTCATTAGTCTGTTTTAGGTACAGAAGTTCTACCAGGACCACATTATGTTATTCCACACAAATGAGTCCTGTGACCTTTCCTCCCTTTTCATTTGTCAGCTGAGCAATAACAAATTTGTGTGTTTGTTTGATTGCACTTAATTCTCTTTTGGGCTTGTGTCTACGCATTGCCTTTGTTATTTAACTTTTTCGCTTAAATTTGTTTTTGCATTTTTCGCAAATTCTGTTTTCGAGCATATTCGTTTACATCCAAGAAAATTTTTACACTCTTATTGTTTTCACTCTAAAATTGTAAGAGTTATTTCGAGTGAAATGGCCTGGTGTAAAATCAATTGCTCATATGGTCTATCTCTGAACAGTGACCAACCGAATAATGTGCACTGTTGACTGTGTGACAACATTATGCATAAAATGTTGCTGATCTTAATGGGCGTGAATTTGAAAAACTGATTTCCCCTACCAAATTAGGTAGTGGTGGATTGCGATGATTTTTGAGTTGCAACGTGATTTTTCATGTATGTACAAAAACAATTGAATATGTGAAAAAAAAATTCGTTAAATTGCGTTCCCTCGCTAAGCACTGATTTTGATATTAGTACGGACTTGCTTAGCGATTAAAAGTTCGAGACTCCACCTGTCAAGATGTTAAGTTCTCAGCAGCAACTACCTTAACCTCTTCCGCCTGGTTCACTCCCTAAGTCACGTTTGCATAACAGGCCTCCCCTTTTATTCATTTCTCCTTCTCCCCGTAACACCTCCTGCAACACCTCCAATACCAGATCGCCCGCATGTGCCAACGTTGCTCTCTCGGCCTGTCCCCTTAGCCGCCCCATACACCCGTTATGATAAAATTAAAGGCTACGAGTAAAAAATCGAAGAGTATCCCCATTCGGCGTAACATTCGATCTACTGCCAGCCCCCAGTTCCCCCTTCACCACTAATATACCTGTGGTACCAGACAATACTTCAAATGTTGCGAATTCAAACTCAAAAATCCTCCAAGTCGACGGAGCAGTCACCCCTTTGCTACTCCCATTGCAGTTCAGCCTCCCCTGCTTACGGTCGTGGCTCCACGTAATACCAAATTCGAAATCGAAACAGTTAAAGTTACGATCGTTACGTATTCCACTTACATTACAAAGCGCTGTCGGTCCGTCCGTGTGAACAAACAGATTTCAGAGATGGTAAGAGATACAAGTTCGAACATAGTCTCAATCGACAACATATTAAGTATTGCCTGGCTAAATATAATATATTGTCGATTGAAACACAGTGAACCAAAAACTATACATACATAGGCGAATTTCTCATTAAATATTGCACTTCGGAACACTAAATTTTTTAACACAGGTTCCTAAAGATTTTCGAAATTATAATTCGTTTCAAGACAAATTATTTCAAACTTATTTGAAAGTTGCATAGAAATCCGACTATTAATAGTCAAACAATTAATAAAATATCCTAATTTGTACATGAGAGCTATCACGTAACAAAGTTTATATTATTTAACTGCAATATTTGCAAGATTTCTTCATTTAAAATAAGTGTTCCGGCCGAACAATTTAACAAAATATGCTGCAAAGAGTTCTGGCCGGACCACTTAGTGGTGAAAGAATATACTGCCAAAAAAAGAAATCGGACTCCGCATTATTATCTGCATTATCTTCGTCTAACCAACTAAACTCTTCTAACAAAAACAAGAAAGAAAAGTACAGTCGAGCGCGCCCGACCGTATAATACTCTCTGCATTTGTCCCGATTAAATTATTAAAATCGGTATCGAGATATTACAATGTGAATTACTTGCATTAAAACACGTTGAAACAAAAACAATCTAAGCATAATCAAACACACATCTGTTTGTTTGTATTCGAATACACATACGTTTGGCAATATGTACATGATGCATATATGTATGTATGTGTGTATTCGGTGCGGCCAGCGACCGCGGGTAGCGCTGCCGACACACAGGCAGCGAAAACGTTCGAACATGTGCTTGTGTGTTTCTATCTCGCTTGCACCTATGGATTGATATTGCGTTCAATTATCAATATTGGAACGCTTCTAGTTTTCTTATTTATAGTCCGATGTTAATGCGCCTTTCAGGATAGTTTAATATAGTTAGTCTCCACAAGAATTATAAATACTACAATACTGTACGATAAGAACAAGTTCGCCAAAAACGGCATTGAAGGTTCCAGAATTTTTTATCAAATGTAGGAAAAGTGGGCGTGGCAGTCCAAAATTTTAGATGGCAATGCAACTATGGTGTCGCTAGGAACCTCCCGTACCAGAATTGGTGATCCTAGGTGCCATAGTTACTGAGATATTTGCCGAAAACACCAATTTTTTCCGAGGTGTGTGCAGTTTTTTGCTCATTGTGGGCGAATGGGGCGTGGCATCGAAAAAAAAAGATTCTTGTATTGACTGACTAAATATGTGATCGTTTGACACCAAGCTTGAACTTGTAGCTCTTACCATCTCTGAAATCTGTTTGTTCATACGGACGGACAGACAGACAGACAGACGGACAGACGGACATGGCTATATCGACTCGGCTTGTGATGCTGATCAAGAATATATATACTTTATGGGGTCTGCCATGCCTCCTTCTGCCTGTTACATACTTTTGCACAAACCCAATATACTCTTGCAGAGAGTATAAAAACTAAACTCCTCCCTCTCGCTTGCCTATCAGAATGTAAGAGGTCTTTGTAGCAAGCTTAGCAACCTTTACTTATCTAGTGTTTCTTTTCCTTTTCATGTCATTGCCTTTACTGAAGCTTGGCTAAGGTCTGACATTCTTAATACAGAGATATTCTGCGATAACTTTTCCCTTTTTAGAAAGGATCGCACTTCTCGTCGTGGTGGTGGTGTTCTGATTGCTGTTAATGCTGCTCTTTCCTCTGAAGTAGTTAATATTAGTATTTCTACGGATTTAGAATTTATTGCGATAAAGATTTGTATTTTCAATGTTTCCATTTTTATTACTTGTTCTTATATTCCTCCTTCTTCTGATAGTTCTGTTTATTTTGAACATTTCCTAGCTATCAAATCTGTTTCTTCCCTAATTTCCGATCGGGATATCCTCGTGGTTCTGGGTGATTTTAACATTGCAGGAACGACTTAGAGTGATTTCCTTGACCATTTATTTGGGATTTCTCTATCTCAAATAAATGGCATTCCCAATTCTTTAAATAAGATGCTTGATCTTATTTTTGTATTAGACCCATCATTATACTCTCTGCAAGAGTATATTGGGTTTGTGCAAAAGTATGTAACAGGCAGAAGGAGGCGTGGCAGACCCCATAAAGTATATATTCTTGATCAGCATCACAAGCCGAGTCGATATAGCCATGTCCGTCTCTCCGTCTGTCTGTCTGTCCGTATGAACAAACAGATTTCAGAGATGGTAAGAGCTACAAGTTCGAGCTTGGTGTCAAACGATCACATATTTAGTCAGGCAATACAAGAATCTTTTTAGACCCCGTACTCTAAAAAAGAGTATAGGGGTCTATTAGGTTTGTCAGAAGCGAAATGTGCATAACAGGCAGAAGGAGGCGTGGCCGACCCCATAAAGTATATATATTCTAAAACAAAAACTCTTTATACTTCACTTGTACGCCCTATTCTTGAATATGAATCGTGTGTATGGTCTCCCCAATACATGATTCATCAGGACAGATTAGAATCTGTACAAAAACAATTTCTTTTGTTTGCCCTTAGAGGCATTAGCTGGAATACTAATATTAGACTACCTTCGTATCGTAGTAGACTTTTATTGATTAACCTTCCTTCCCTTTCGGATCGTAGAACCATGCTTGGTGTAGTTTTCTTACATAAACTAATTAATGGTCAGATAGATTCCTCGTATCTAATTAGCCAAATTAGATTGGCTGTTCCGATGCGAAATACTAGAAACTTTCTTCCTTTGTCCCTTCAACGTTGTACCACGAATTATGCTATACATAATCCGTTTCGTATCCTATGTACAAACTATAATAGTTTTTCTCATGTAGTGTGTGGAGCCACTTCTTTATCAACACTTAGAATATCACTTCTCTCCTACATATCTAATCGCGTGCCTTACCGTTGATCAACGCGTTACTAACATTTGACTTAAATTTTATTTAATTTTATTTGGTTGGTCTGGTTAGTGTTTTTCTGGGGTTTTCCTAACTCTTGCAACGAATGTTGGACCAACGTTTCTTAATTGTTTTTAATTTTTTTTAATACTTTCCCAGTAAGTTAAGTTCATTAATTAAACTTAAATTTAATTATAATGCCAATTTCAAACCTTTTTTTCTCTCTTTTGTTTTTAAATTTAATGAAAATTTTACTTATAATTATTTTCTTATACTTAATTACATTAATTTAATTCATTTTTCTTTTTGTGTCGACTGTTAATAGTCAGACAATAAATAAATAAGTAAAATATCACTAAATGAGCGCAAGCGAGACAGAAACATACAAACGTAAGCTCGAACGTTTTCGCGAGGACGTACTTAAGGACGGCCGTACCTCTGTCAGACAGATCAAGTTTATTTCGAACTGTTGCCACGCCCTTACCGCCACCGCAATGAGCATAAAAGGAGACACACTTTGGAAACATGTATGTTTTAGGTTAATCACTCTGTAACTTTGGCACATAGGAGCACCAATTTTGGTATGCAGGTTCATAGAGATAGCCTTAATGCAATGGCATTTTTAATTTTAAGCTGCCACGCCCCCTTCTCTCATAAGAACTAAAAAACTTTCAAACTTCAATTCCGTTTGTTAAGGCATTTGTCCATACAGTAAAGTGTTGTAATTTAACATTCGTTTGGAGACATATAATATCAAACTATCCTTAAAGCCGCATCAAAATCCTACTTTGAACAAGAGAGCTATCAGGTTACAAAGTTTATGTTATTTAACTGCAATATACATATACTAAATACGAGACAGAATACAAGCGAGACAGAAACATACCAACTAGAGACCTGCACAAGTATACTCGTTCGCAACAGTCTTCCAAATACTTGTAAGTTTTCATATATTTGGTACCGTAAAATTGCTTTCAAACAAGTGAAACAAAACACAAAATACCGAAGTATTTGGTTTTGCTATTCTTGCACTCATCAAGCCGAACAAACGAAATGTAAGTAAGTTATTGTGCATGCTCAGATTTCGGCAGACGCTGGCCATGTCGACCAATGCTACACAAACATACATATATGTATATGTGCATACATACAAATAGTTTCAAACGAATCTGTATGTGCATTTATTGTATTTAGACAAACAGGTTTATGTTCGATTAAACATCCTTTTTATACTCTCTGCAAGAGTATATTGGGTTTGTGCAAAAGTATGTAACAGGCAGAAGGAGGCGTGGCAGACCCCATAAAGTATATATATTCTTGATCAGCATCACAAGCCGAGTCGATATAGCCATGTCCGTCTCTCCGTCTGTCTGTCTGTCCGTATGAACAAACAGATTTCAGAGATGGTAAGAGCTACAAGTTCGAGCTTGGTGTCAAACGATCACATATTTAGTCAGGCAATACAAGAATCTTTTTAGACCCCGTACTCTAAAAAAGAGTATAGGGGTCTATTAGGTTTGTCAGAAGCGAAATGTGCGTAACAGGCAGAAGGAGGCGTGGCCGACCCCATAAAGTATATATATTCTAGATCAGCATCAACAGCCGAGTCGATATAGCAATGTCCGTCTGTCTGTCTGTCTGTCTGTCTGTCTGTCCGTCCGTCCGTATGAACACCTGGATCTTTTAAACTACAAAAGCTAGAGACACCAAATTTGGAATGAAAGTCCGTTATCTTCGCGAGCAGATCAAGTTTATTTCAAATTGTTGCCACGCCCTTTACCGCCCACGCAATGAGCAAAAAACCAGACACACCTACTTTTAGGCCAATAACTCAGTAACTATGGCACTTAGGAACACCAATTCTGGTAAACAGGTTGCTAGTGACACCCTTAATGCAATGCCATTAAAAATTTTGAGCTGCCACGCCCCTTTTCCCCACATCAGCTAAAAAACTTTTACGCTTTAATGCCGTTTTTAAGGCATTTATTCATATAGTAGAGTGTTGTAATTCAACATTCGTATAGAGACATATAAAATCAAACTATTCTGAAAGTGCCATCAACATACTACCTTTAACAAAAGAGCTCCTGCGTTAGAAAGTTTGTTATTTAACTGCAATATCACTTACGCGCGAGAGCGAGACAGAAACATACAAACACATGTTCGAACGTTTTCGATGCTTGTGTGGCGACAGCGCTGCCGGCAGACGCTGGCCGCGCCGAATACACACATACATACATACATGCATACATATAATTTCAAACGAATGTGTGTTTGTATGAATAATATGTAATGCTATCGGAGAATTCTTGAAAGTGGCGCGTGGTGCAACTGATAGAGTTGCGGCAATGCGAATTGTTAAATTAATTTTTTTTAATTTCAATTCAAAATGTACATATAAAATTAAAATATTTAAATTTCATTCAAAAATTTAAATTTAAATTGAATACAATTGCTCACTTCTATGGGAGTACGGGGTCTTTTACAGTCGGCTCGATCGACAGTAGCCTTTCTTACTTGTTAGACCCCGTACTCTAAAAAAGAGTAGAGGGGTCTATTAGGTTTGTCAGAAGCGAAATGTGCGTAACAGGCAGAAGGAGGCGTGGCCGACCCCATAAAGTATATATATTCTTGATCAGCATCAACAGCCGAGTCGATATAGCAATGTCCGTCTGTCCGTCTGTCTGTCTGTCCGTCTGTCCGTCTGTCTGTCCGTCCGTATGAACACCTGGATCTTTTAAAGTATAAAAGCTAGAGCCACCAAATTTATAATGAAAGTCCGTTATTAACCCAGGCAGGTTAAGTTTATTTAAAATTTTTGCCACGCCCCTTACTGCCCCCGCAATGAGCAAAAAACCAGACACACCTCGAAAAAAAATGTAGTTTTAGGCCAATAACTCAGTAACTATGGCACTTAGGAACACCATTTCTGGTAAACAGGTTGCTAGAGACATCCTTAATGCAATGCCATTAAAAATTTTGAGCTGCCACGCCCCCTTTTCTCCTGAGAGTTAACCAAACGTTTTCACTTTAATGCCATGTTTAAGGCATTTATTCATATAGTAGGGTGTTGAAATTCAACATAAGTATAGAGACATATAAAATCAACTTATTCTGAAAGTGCCATCATCATACTACTTTTAACAAAAGAGTTACTGCGTTACAAAGTTTGTTATTTAACTGCAATATCACTTACGCGCGAGAGCGAGACAGAAACATACAAACACATGTTCGAACGTTTTCGATGCTTGTGTGACGACAGCGCTGCCGGCAGACGCTGTGGCGACAGCGCTGCCGCCAGACGCTGGCCGCGCCGAATACACACATACATACATACATGCATACATATAATTTCAAACGAATGTGTGTTTGTATGAATAATATGTAAATGCTGATATTCGGGGAGAATTCTTGAAAGTGGCGCGTGGTGCAACTGATAGAGTTTGTCTGAGGTTGTAGGTTCGAATGCTGGCAATGCGAATTGTTAAATTAATTATACCCGTTACTCGTAGAGTAAAAGGGTATATTGTAATCGTTGGAATGTATGTAACAGGCAGAAGGAGGCGTGGCAGACCCCATAAAGTATATATATTCTTGATCAGCATCAATAGCCGAGTCGATATAGCCATGTCCGTCTGTCCGTCTGTCCGTCTGTCCGTCCGTCCGTCCGTCCGTCCGTCCGTCCGTCTGTATGAACAAAAGGATCTCAGAGACTATAAGAGCTAGAAAAATGATAGTGGTCGCAAATGAAAGGTACAATACCCAAGCAGTACAAGTTTGTTTTTGTTTTTTGACACGCCCACTTTAGGGCGTTTTATTTGCATATAAAGGTAAATGTACAGGTAAACGTAGAATGTTTTAGTACAGAAAACTTTTTTGTTAGCTATGCTATCTGAACCAAATTTACATATCTAGGAAGTACATGTACTAACCAAGTTTGATCCAAATCGGACAACTATATCGTATAGCTCCCATAGGGCCGATCGGTCAAAAATACGCTACAAATATGAGTACGTATGAAAAACTTTTGCGTTAACTAAGCTAGATTAACCAAACTCACACAGAATACATCTGCCAATAATATATATATACTGACCAAGTTTGATACAAATCGGACAACTATATCGTATAGCTTCCATAGGAACGATCGGTCGAAAATATGCTCTAAACATGAATTTCTATGAAAATGTTCTGTGTTTGCCAAGCTATTATATTCATCACCATTGCTAATAACAAATTGAAACTGAGTAACGGGTATCCTAAAGTCGCGAGGCGACTATAGCATTCTTTCTTGTTTTTTTTTAAATTTCAATTCAAATTGAATACAAATGTGCACTACTATGAGAGTACGGGGTCTTTTATAGTCGGCTCGGTCGACTGTGGCCTTTCTTACTTGTTTTTCAATAATATTGTCTGTTTATTTTTGCAATTGTTTTATTTATGCCTGTATGACCTCCTTGAATTGGAACGTCATGGAATGTAGACAATATAGCTTCTTTTTAGACCCCGTACTCTAAAAAAGAGTATAGGGGTCTATTAGGTTTGTCAGAAGCGAAATGTGCGTAACAGGCAGAAGGAGGCGTGGCCGACCCCATAAAGTATATATATTCTAGATCAGCATCAACAGCCGAGTCGATATAGCAATGTCCGTCTGTCCGTCTGTCTGTCTGTCCGTCTGTCCGTCTGTCCGTCTGTCCGTCCGTCCGTATGAACACCTGGATCTTTTAAACTACAAAAGCTAGAGACACCAAATTTGGAATGAAAGTCCGTTATCTTCGCGAGCAGATCAAGTTTATTTCAAATTGTTGCCACGCCCCTTACCGCCCCCGCAATGAGCAAAAAACCAGACACACCTCGAAAAAAATTTACTTTTAGGCCAATAACTCAGTAACTATGGCACTTAGGAACACACCAACAGGTTGCTAGAGACATCCTTAATGCAATGCCATTAAAAATTTTGAGCTGCCACGCCCCCTTTTCTCCTGAGAGTTAACCAAACGTTTTCACTTTAATGTCATGTTTAAAGCATTTATTCATATAGTAGAGTGTTGTAATTCAACATAAGTATAGAGACATATAAAATCAACTTATTCTGAAAGTGCCATCATCATACTACTTTTAACAAAAGAGTTACTGCGTTACAAAGTTTGTTATTTAACTGCAATATCACTTACGCGCGAGAGCGAGACAGAAACATACAAACACATGTTCGAACGTTTTCGATGCTTGTGTGGCGACAGCGCTGCCGGCAGACGCTGGCCGCCCCGAATACACACATACATACATACATGCATACATATAATTTCAAACGAATGTGTGTTTGTATGAATAAAATGTAAATGCTGATTATCGGAGAATTCTTGAAAGTGGCGCGTGGTGCAACTGATAGAGTTGCGGCAATGCGAATTGTTAATTTAATTTTTTTTAATTTCAATTCAAAATGTACATATAAAATTAAAATTTTTAAATTTCATTCGAAAATTTGAATTTAAATTGAATACAATTGCGCACTTCTATGGGAGTACGGGGTCTTTTACAGTCGGCTCGATCGACTGTAGCCTTTCTTACTTGTTCTTCATCGTTTTGGATGAGGGTCACCGGCTTGAGTAGCGCTACTCTTTTAAATTTGAATTGCCCATGTTTTTGAAAGTATCTATTGAAATTGATTCAAAGATCTTTTCGCTCAGTGTCACTTTTAGTTGGCTGATTTTAGATACACCGGCTTGCCATTCAAGCCTTTGGAAAAACTGACCTAAGTCGAGAATTCCATTTGAGTATAAATCGCTAACATTAATTCTTGCAAACAACTGTTTTTCCATGTTTTTCTGCGCAGAAATTGTTTTGTCTATTTTGGTGCCTTGTAGTGACTTTTATGACTTTTCTATTCAAGTCAATTAAGTCTGATATTGTTATCCGTGAAAGGGCATCTACGACAAAATTATCTTTACCTCTCAGATACTCTACCGTAAAATCATACTCTTCTAATTCGAGTCACATGCGTGTTAATTTAGAACTTGGATTAACCATAGAAAATAAATATGTTAAAGGTCTGTGATCAGTTTTAACTGTAAAGTGTTTGCCATATATGTATGTATGTTCGAAAATGTTTTATTGCTCAATGTATTGCTGCTACTTCTTGTTCTGTAGTACTCTTATTGCTTTCACCTTTAGTGAATGCTCTTGATTTATATGCAACTGGGTGTTGGAGTCCATTATAGTTTTGAGTTAAAACTGCTCCACATGCTTTTTTGCTTGCATCAGTGATTATGCAAAATTCTTTTCTATAATCTGGGTACTGTAATAAATTTGGTTAAACAAATTGATTTTTAAGGTACTGGAATGCCTTTTCACATTCTGCTGAACATTCTTTTCTCATAATCTTGTTATGTGCCGTGAATATTCGGCGAAGTTTTTTATAAAACCTTTATAATAATTGCAAAAAGCAACGAATCTTCTAGCGCTGTCTGCGTCCGTAGGGACTGGATAATTATTGATAACATAATTAAAAAATTTTGTATCATCAGGTAAGATTGCTTTATCTGTGCATCTGTGACCTAAAAACGTCACCTCGTGCATCAAAAATTAACATTTTTCGGGATGTAATTTGAGATTATGTTTTCTACAAAGTTTGAAAACATCTGTTAGATTTTAAATCATATGTTGTTCAGTGTTGCATCTGGGGCTGAGCAGAATCGGAATATCGATAAGTGTTGAGAATTCATCGCACACTGCTCAGCTGGAGGTGGCCATACTTGGCGGGCCGGGGGATATTAGTATAAGAGTTAGGTTATAAGAAGTAGGTTATAAGAGTAGGAAGAGTAAAGAGAGAGAGAGAGCATAGTGGCTGAGCGGGGGCGGTCGTTGACTCTAGGGAACCGTTGCATGGAAGAGGGAATTGGAGGATGAGAATTTTGAATTTTGCTTAGCAACAGGTGGCCTTAGAGTCAACAGGGGAGTTTGCTTTTCGAGATCGGCACGAGCGGTTGCGTGACCGGATCAAGAAGAAAGTTTTGTTGTGCGTTTGGTGAACGTTCGGTGTGTGTAGTTTTGGAAGTCCGGTTAATGTTCTTTTTGTGCGTCAAACAAAAAAAAACTTTTTGAACTGAATCGAATCTAAAAAAAAAAAAAAAAAAAAAAAACACATGTTAACTAAAATGTTAACAAAAATGAATATACATCAGCAACAACAACAGTGCGACAATTAAGACGAGTGACCAAATGTGCAACCATAGAAACCAATTGCACATACAAAACTACACAAACTTTTTAAACGCAATAATTGTTGGACAACCACGGTGCAACGACACGCAACCACCAAAAACCAAAACGCCAAATTTAAAGACATTTAAAATAACGACATTTAAATGAACAAACAACAAAACAACGGCAACAACAACCCAAATAACACATTTGCGACAGCCGCAACAACAAATATAACGTTGATACGCAACAACAACAAAAACAACACTATAACAACAACTATAACAATTGCAACGAAAACAACAACAGGCAGCGAGAACGACAAAACAACCGAGACCGGAGGACGGCCGCACCAGTGACGTCACGCAGCATCAGCTGTGCGCGCTAGCACAGAGGACGGACGTGGTGAGCTGTGTCACACGGACAGCTGTAGTTTTGTTTTGTTTTGTCAACAGTTTATGTAGTTTGTGAATATATGTATATTTATAAGTTTTTTTGTAGTGCCGATTGTAAACTCAATTTTTTTTCTCTTACTTAAATTAAACTGTTTGCTCATGTTTTCTGGTCGGCCCCTTTTTCTCCATGATGTTCTATTGTGAGTTGCCGGTAGTCATATGTACATTTAGTACCTGCCAATAAATTGTTTTGGTAGTGTCCGGCCCCCTATACCCCCTTAGAGCTCTTAGGTAGTATCAGGTACCCCCGAGACCCCCCCTCTATATAAAGCTGAGGCAACCAACACTAAAAGAAAAGGAGAAGACGGAAAGAAAAGTAACATAAATAAAATAAAATATAAATAAAATGCAAACTGGAAACTAAATAAGATAGGGAAGTATAGTTATAAGAAAACTATGTATAGAAAATTTAATATAAATAAATATGTGTAAATTGTTTTGGTAACGAAATGAATATGTGTGAGTAATTTGTTGATGGGAGGGGGATTGCGTAGCATGGATTAAGCGAGCTGGCGTAGACTTTTGATATTGGGTGGCGCAGCAAAATGGTTTGAATGCTGCCGCCACAGGTAGGGTGGGTACGTTGCGGCAAAACTTCGATGCCGCCGATAGAGATGGCCGATAGTTGTTTAGTGTTGGTATTGTTTCGTAGAGTGCAGTAGTAGCGATGTAGAGGTTCTACAAATGATGATTGTGGATTGTACGCTCGGTGGGCTCTGGTTAACAACCCCGACCTGAGGCGAATGAGCTAGCCGTGGTAGCCCCAGGAAAGACAAGCCGAGTCGTAACATCAGAACAACCAATAACCATTAAATCATCCATATAAAGGAAAGCTTGTGTAAGCTATAGGCCTGAGAATGCTATTGTCATCTTTCTCTGAAATGAATTATGCGCTATTTTTAAACCAAATGGTAATCGCGTGAAGCGATATGAATCATTGTTTGTTGAAAAAGACGTTATATTTCTCAAGCTCAATTTGGTGAAAACCCGACATTAAATCAAGGCATGAAAAATATTTAGCTCTACCCAATTGATCAAGAATATCATCAACTCTGGGGAGTGGGAATTTATCTGACAGCAATTTCTTATTTATTTGGCGATGGTCAATTACTAAGCGCCATTTTTTCTCTTTAGAGCCCGGAAAAGCTTTATTCGGGACTAATGAAAGTGAGCTATTATATGGTGATACAGTTCAACAATATTTTGTTCAATTAACTTTCCAACTTGACGCTAAATTTCTTCTATTCATCGATAATTTTTTACATATACTGGCTCATCATCATTAAGTCTCAATTTTTGCTTATAAAAATTGTTTGTTGTGATTGGTTCGGTTTCAAGTCCGAACACATCACTATTCTCGGTGCATATTTCTTCAGGTTATTTTTTAAACAAAATTGGAAAATTTTTCTTTAATTTACCAATTACAGACTCTTTTCTATTGTCTTTTAGGGTTTTAACTATTACATCGTAGTTCAAAAGTGATTCACATTTTATGTTATTACTGCCAACTATTTGGCATATTTGGTAAGAATCGAAAAAAAAAGTATTTTGGGCTGTTCCAGTTGTGTTTGCAACAAAGACACCCGGTTTAATTTCCTGATTTGGAATTAAAATGTTTTCTTCTGCTGAAGACAATGCTATTTTGCGTATCACTTGTGGAATTAGTACCAGAGCTAAATGTTATTGGAACATAGATAGGATACGTTAAGTTTTGTGGTCTAATAATAAACCAATCCTCTGAACTATTGTAATCTAATTGGCAATTAAATTTGTTTATGAAATCCAATCGAATATAGGATTGGATTTCATAAACAAATTTAATTGTCAATTAGATCGCAGGGGATTTGCGAAATTTGAATGAAGTAAATGAAATTTGTATGGAATAATGTATTTGTCTGTTTTTAGTTCAATTAAGCCTAGTCCTTTGGAGTTTATTACTCCTTCTCCTATGCCTCGAATGTCTATAGTTCTATTGATTTGAATGTCGTGAAAGACATCAGAATTTTCTTTATAATTGAAATATCTGCACCTGTATCAACCAAAAATGTAATCTTTTTATTTGTTGCAACATTTTTGAATGATACGAAATTATTGAGACTTAAGTTGACAGTATATATTTTACTATTTAACCCTGTGTATCTGGAGAGGTTTGGGAGTTTGCCGATGTATTTTAAGCAACTCGGATATTATTGTTATTGTAATTATTATAATTATTTCTGTTTTGGTTATTGCCTCGGTTGGAATTATTCCTACCACGGTTATAACCTCTATCTCTATTGTTGTTTTTGTTATTGTTATTATACTCTCTGCAAGAGTATATTGGGTTTGTGCAAAAGTATGTAACAGGCAGAAGGAGGCGTGGCAGACCCCATAAAGTATATATATTCTTGATCAGCATCACAAGCCGAGTCGATATAGCCATGTCCGTCTGTCCGTCTGTCTGTCTGTCTGTCCGTCCGTATGAACAAACAGATTTCAGAGATGGTAAGAGCTACAAGTTCAAGCTTGGTGTCAAACGATCACATATTTAGTCAGTCAATACAAGAATTTTTTTTTTTTTTCGATGCCACGCCCCATTCGCCCACAATAAGCAAAAAACTGGACACACCTCGGAAAATATTGGTGTTTTCGGCAAATATCTCAGTAACTATGGCACCTAGGTTCACCAATTCTGGTACGGGAGGTTCCTAGCGACACCATAGTTGCGTTGCCATCTAAATCTTTGGACTGCCACGCCCACTTTTCCTACATTTGATAAAAAAGTGTGGAACCTTCAATGCCGGGTTTGGCGAACTTGTTCTTATCGTACAGTATTGAAGTATTTATAATTCTTGTGGAGACTAACTATATTAAACTATCCTGAAAGGCGCATTAACATCGGACTATAAACAAGAAAACTACAAGCGTTACAATATTTATAATTGAACGCAATATCAACCCATAGGTGCAAGCGAGATAGAAACACACAAGCACATGTTCGAACGTTTTCGCTGCCTGTGTGTCGGCAGCGCTGCCCCCGGTCACTGGCTGCACCGAATACACACATACATACATATTTGCATCATATACATAATGCCAAACGTATGTGTATTCGAATACAAACAAACTGATGTGTGTTTGATTATGCTTAGATTGTTTTTGTTTCAACGTGTTTTAATGCAAGTAATTCACATTGTAATATCTCGATACCGATTTTAATAATTTAATCGGGACAAATGCAGAGAGTATTATACGGTCCGGCGCGCTCGACTGTACTTTTCTTTCTTGTTTCCATCTGTTTCCCGTATTGCTCCCCTTTCTATTCCTGAAGATCCATATAACCCGACTTTGGAATTGTTGATGGATTTGCCTACCCAAATGGTTAAGTCCAGCTCGAGACCCAGCAAGCGTATTCGCCAGTTTCGGAAGGCTGATTTTAATAAGTTAAATCAGCTTTTATCCCAGACTGACTGGTCATGGCTGTTCAAGTGCAGGGATATGGATGAAGCAGTTGCATTTGTTTATCTTACTCTAAATAATTTATTTGAACTTTGTGTTCCATCTTGTGTTCCTAGTATCTCTAAAAGCCCGATTTGGTTTACACGTGAATTGACACGTTTAAAAAACATTAATTCTAAATTTTATAAGAAATTCAGGGAATCTGGCTCTTTCCTGGATCTCTCTCGTTATGTAATTGCTCGATCTGATTTCTCTGCATTGAACAGCCTGTGCTATCGGAATTACCTTAGAAGCTGTGGTCAGCAGTTTCGAAGTAATCCTAAATTTTTTTATAACTTCGTTAATGCGAAGCGCAAATCATCAACACTTCCTTCCTCAATGGTTTTTGAAAATGAGACTGCTAACTCTGATCAGGCTATACCCGATTTATTTGCTGATTTTTTCCAATCAACTTATTGCATTCATCAAAATAATCTAAACTTGCCTTATCCTTACCGTGTAAATGCTTCTAATTGTAATTTTAGGCCATTAATCACTGAAGAATTGCTTTTGAGTGATCTAAAGGCTGTTAAACCTGTTCTTTCCCCGGGCCCGGATGGAGTTCCTGGTTGCGTGCTCAGAAACTGTGCCGACCAACTATTGAAGCCTTTGTATACATTATTTAATTTGTCTGTTGAGTCTTGGTGCTTTCCTGACATTTGGAAAGCATCTTTTATTTTTCCCCTTCATAAAAAGGGTACTAAATCTGACACTTGTAACTATAGGGGTATCTCAAAGTTGTCTGCAATTCCTAAAACTTTTGAGAAATTAATAACTTCTCAATTGCAACATCTTTATAGATCTATTGTTTCATCTTGCCAGCTCGGGTTTATGAAATATAGATCTACTACCACTAACTTATTAGAATTTACTTCCATTGTTATACAGTGGTTTCAAAATAAATTGCTAACAGATGTCATTTACACTGATTTTAGCATGGCTTTTGATATCGTTAATCATTGTCTTTTAATACATAAACTTAATATGCTTGGATTTCCAGATAAATTAATTCTTTGGAATGTGAACTATTTATGTTCTAGAACTCAAAAAATTTATTTTAATGGCACGTTATCCAAGCCCGTGCGTGTTACCTCGGGGGTTCCTCAAGGAAGCCATCTTGGGCCTTTACTTTTTTCACTATTCATTAATGATTTGCCTTCAGCGATTTCTAGTTCCCGGGTTCTGATGTATGCCGATGATGTAAAACTTTGTTTGTCACGAACTGACTCTTGCCTGAGTCACGGTCTACAAAGCGATCTCGACACACTTCAAGCCTGGTGTATAGTTAAATTACTACATCTCAATTTTAGTAAATGTAACGTAATGTCCTATAGTAGGCGAATTCCAACCTATTATAACTACTTTCCTGACGGCAAGCCTCTTCAGAGAATAGAGTCGGTTAATGTTTTGATTATCCTTTTCGATCCAAAACTAAATTTTGATAAGCACATCTCTTCTGTTGCTAATCGAGCATTCGGTGCCTTGGGTTTCATAAAGCGGTGGTCTAAGGAATTTGACGATCCCTACCTAACAAAAACTCTTTATACTTCACTTGTACGCCCTATTCTTGAATATGAATCGTGTGTATGGTCTCCCCAATACATGATTCATCAGGACAGATTAGAATCTGTACAAAAACAATTTCTTTTGTTTGCCCTTAGAGGCATTAGCTGGAATACTAATATTAGACTACCTTCGTATCGTAGTAGACTTTTATTGATTAACCTTCCTTCCCTTTCGGATCGTAGAACCATGCTTGGTGTAGTTTTCTTACATAAACTAATTAATGGTCAGATAGATTCCTCGTATCTAATTAGCCAAATTAGATTGGCTGTTCCGATGCGAAATACTAGAAACTTTCTTCCTTTGTCCCTTCAACGTTGTACCACGAATTATGCTATACATAATCCGTTTCGTATCCTATGTACAAACTATAATAGTTTTTCTCATGTAGTGTGTGGAGCCACTTCTTTATCAACACTTAGAATATCACTTCTCTCCTACATATCTAATCGCGTGCCTTACCGTTGATCAACGCGTTACTAACATTTGACTTAAATTTTATTTAATTTTATTTGGTTGGTCTGGTTAGTGTTTTTCTGGGGTTTTCCTAACTCTTGCAACGAATGTTGGACCAACGTTTCTTAATTGATTTTAATTTTTTTTAATACTTTCCCAGTAAGTTAAGTTCATTAATTAAACTTAAATTTAATTATAATGCCAATTTCAAACCTTTTTTCTCTCTTTTGTTTTTAAATTTAATGTAAATTTTACTTATAATTATTTTCTTATACTTAATTACATTAATTTAATTCATTTTTCTTTTTGTGTCGACTGTTAATAGTCAGACAATAAATAAATAAGTAAAATATCACTAAATGAGCGCAAGCGAGACAGAAACATACAAACGTAAGCTCGAACGTTTTCGCGAGGACGTACTTAAGGACGGCCGTACCTCTGTCAGACAGATCAAGTTTATTTCGAACTGTTGCCACGCCCTTACCGCCACCGCAATGAGCATAAAAGGAGACACACTTTGGAAACATGTATGTTTTAGGTTAATCACTCTGTAACTTTGGCACATAGGAGCACCAATTTTGGTATGCAGGTTCATAGAGATAGCCTTAATGCAATGGCATTTTTAATTTTAAGCTGCCACGCCCCCTCCTCTCATAAGAACTAAAAAACTTTCAAACTTCAATTCCGTTTGTTAAGGCATTTGTCCATACAGTAAAGTGTTGTAATTTAACATTCGTTTGGAGACATATAATATCAAACTATCCTTAAAGCCGCATCAAAATCCTACTTTGAACAAGAGAGCTATCAGGTTACAAAGTTTATGTTATTTAACTGCAATATACATATACTAAATACGAGACAGAATACAAGCGAGACAGAAACATACCAACTAGAGACCTGCACAAGTATACTCGTTCGCAACAGTCTTCCAAATACTTGTAAGTTTTCATATATTTGGTACCGTAAAATTGCTTTCAAACAAGTGAAACAAAACACAAAATACCGAAGTATTTGGTTTTGCTATTCTTGCACTCATCAAGCCGAACAAACGAAATGTAAGTAAGTTATTGTGCATGCTCAGATTTCGGCAGACGCTGGCCATGTCGACCAATGCTACACAAACATACATATATGTATATGTGCATACATACAAATAGTTTCAAACGAATTTGTATGTGCATTTATTGTATTTAGACAAACAGGTTTATGTTCGATTAAACATCCTTTTTATACTCTCTGCAAGAGTATATTGGGTTTGTGCAAAAGTATGTAACAGGCAGAAGGAGGCGTGGCAGACCCCATAAAGTATATATATTCTTGATCAGCATCACAAGCCGAGTCGATATAGCCATGTCCGTCTCTCCGTCTGTCTGTCTGTCCGTATGAACAAACAGATTTCAGAGATGGTAAGAGCTACAAGTTCGAGCTTGGTGTCAAACGATCACATATTTAGTCAGGCAATACAAGAATCTTTTTAGACCCCGTACTCTAAAAAAGAGTATAGGGGTCTATTAGGTTTGTCAGAAGCGAAATGTGCGTAACAGGCAGAAGGAGGCGTGGCCGACCCCATAAAGTATATATATTCTAAAACAAAAACTCTTTATACTTCACTTGTACGCCCTATTCTTGAATATGAATCGTGTGTATGGTCTCCCCAATACATGATTCATCAGGACAGATTAGAATCTGTACAAAAACAATTTCTTTTGTTTGCCCTTAGAGGCATTAGCTGGAATACTAATATTAGACTACCTTCGTATCGTAGTAGACTTTTATTGATTAACCTTCCTTCCCTTTCGGATCGTAGAACCATGCTTGGTGTAGTTTTCTTACATAAACTAATTAATGGTCAGATAGATTCCTCGTATCTAATTAGCCAAATTAGATTGGCTGTTCCGATGCGAAATACTAGAAACTTTCTTCCTTTGTCCCTTCAACGTTGTACCACGAATTATGCTATACATAATCCGTTTCGTATCCTATCTACTAACTATAATAGTTTTTCTCATGTAGTGTGTGTAGCCACTTCTTTATCAACACTTAGAATATCACTTCTCTCCTACATATCTAATCGCGTGCCTTACCGTTGATCAACGCGTTACTAACATTTGACTTAAATTTTATTTAATTTTATTTGGTTGGTCTGGTTAGTGTTTTTCTGGGGTTTTCCTAACTCTTGCAACGAATGTTGGACCAACGTTTCTTAATTGATTTTAATTTTTTTTAATACTTTCCCAGTAAGTTAAGTTCATTAATTAAACTTAAATTTAATTATAATGCCAATTTCAAACCTTTTTTTCTCTTTTGTTTTTTTAAATTTAATGTAAATTTTACTTATAATTATTTTCTTATACTTAATTACATTAATTTAATTCATTTTTCTTTTTGTGTCGACTGTTAATAGTCAGACAATAAATAAATAAGTAAAATATCACTAAATGAGCGCAAGCGAGACAGAAACATACAAACGTAAGCTCGAACGTTTTCGCGAGGACGTACTTAAGGACGGCCGTACCTCTGTCAGACAGATCAAGTTTATTTCGAACTGTTGCCACGCCCTTACCGCCACCGCAATGAGCATAAAAGGAGACACACTTTGGAAACATGTATGTTTTAGGTTAATCACTCTGTAACTTTGGCACATAGGAGCACCAATTTTGGTATGCAGGTTCATAGAGATAGCCTTAATGCAATGGCATTTTTAATTTTAAGCTGCCACGCCCCCTCCTCTCATAAGAACTAAAAAACTTTCAAACTTGAATTCCGTTTGTTAAGGCATTTGTCCATACAGTAAAGTGTTGTAATTTAACATTCGTTTGGAGACATATAATATCAAACCATCCTTAAAGCCGCATCAAAATCCTACTTTGAACAAGAGAGCTATCAGGTTACAAAGTTTATGTTATTTAACTGCAATATACATATACTAAATACGAGACAGAATACAAGCGAGACAGAAACATACCAACTAGAGACCTGCACAAGTATACTCGTTCGCAACAGTCTTCCAAATACTTGTAAGTTTTCATATATTTGGTACCGTAAAATTGCTTTCAAACAAGTGAAACAAAACACAAAATACCGAAGTATTTGGTTTTGCTATTCTTGCACTCATCAAGCCGAACAAACGAAATGTAAGTAAGTTATTGTGCATGCTCAGATTTCGGCAGACGCTGGCCATGTCGACCAATGCTACACAAACATACATATATGTATATGTGCATACATACAAATAGTTTCAAACGAATTTGTATGTGCATTTATTGTATTTAGACAAACAGGTTTATGTTCGATTAAACATCCTTTTTATACTCTCTGCAAGAGTATATTGGGTTTGTGCAAAAGTATGTAACAGGCAGAAGGAGGCGTGGCAGACCCCATAAAGTATATATATTCTTGATCAGCATCACAAGCCGAGTCGATATAGCCATGTCCGTCTCTCCGTCTGTCTGTCTGTCCGTATGAACAAACAGATTTCAGAGATGGTAAGAGCTACAAGTTCGAGCTTGGTGTCAAACGATCACATATTTAGTCAGGCAATACAAGAATCTTTTTAGACCCCGTACTCTAAAAAAGAGTATAGGGGTCTATTAGGTTTGTCAGAAGCGAAATGTGCGTAACAGGCAGAAGGAGGCGTGGCCGACCCCATAAAGTATATATATTCTAAAACAAAAACTCTTTATACTTCACTTGTACGCCCTATTCTTGAATATGAATCGTGTGTATGGTCTCCCCAATACATGATTCATCAGGACAGATTAGAATCTGTACAAAAACAATTTCTTTTGTTTGCCCTTAGAGGCATTAGCTGGAATACTAATATTAGACTACCTTCGTATCGTAGTAGACTTTTATTGATTAACCTTCCTTCCCTTTCGGATCGTAGAACCATGCTTGGTGTAGTTTTCTTACATAAACTAATTAATGGTCAGATAGATTCCTCGTATCTAATTAGCCAAATTAGATTGGCTGTTCCGATGCGAAATACTAGAAACTTTCTTCCTTTGTCCCTTCAACGTTGTACCACGAATTATGCTATACATAATCCGTTTCGTATCCTATGTACAAACTATAATAGTTTTTCTCATGTAGTGTGTGGAGCCACTTCTTTATCAACACTTAGAATATCACTTCTCTCCTACATATCTAATCGCGTGCCTTACCGTTGATCAACGCGTTACTAACATTTGACTTAAATTTTATTTAATTTTATTTGGTTGGTCTGGTTAGTGTTTTTCTGGGGTTTTCCTAACTCTTGCAACGAATGTTGGACCAACGTTTCTTAATTGATTTTAATTTTTTTTAATACTTTCCCAGTAAGTTAAGTTCATTAATTAAACTTAAATTTAATTATAATGCCAATTTCAAACCTTTTTTCTCTCTTTTGTTTTTAAATTTAATGTAAATTTTACTTATAATTATTTTCTTATACTTAATTACATTAATTTAATTCATTTTTCTTTTTGTGTCGACTGTTAATAGTCAGACAATAAATAAATAAGTAAAATATCACTAAATGAGCGCAAGCGAGACAGAAACATACAAACGTAAGCTCGAACGTTTTCGCGAGGACGTACTTAAGGACGGCCGTACCTCTGTCAGACAGATCAAGTTTATTTCGAACTGTTGCCACGCCCTTACCGCCACCGCAATGAGCATAAAAGGAGACACACTTTGGAAACATGTATGTTTTAGGTTAATCACTCTGTAACTTTGGCACATAGGAGCACCAATTTTGGTATGCAGGTTCATAGAGATAGCCTTAATGCAATGGCATTTTTAATTTTAAGCTGCCACGCCCCCTCCTCTCATAAGAACTAAAAAACTTTCAAACTTGAATTCCGTTTGTTAAGGCATTTGTCCATACAGTAAAGTGTTGTAATTTAACATTCGTTTGGAGACATATAATATCAAACTATCCTTAAAGCCGCATCAAAATCCTACTTTGAACAAGAGAGCTATCAGGTTACAAAGTTTATGTTATTTAACTGCAATATACATATACTAAATACGAGACAGAATACAAGCGAGACAGAAACATACCAACTAGAGACCTGCACAAGTATACTCGTTCGCAACAGTCTTCCAAATACTTGTAAGTTTTCATATATTTGGTACCGTAAAATTGCTTTCAAACAAGTGAAACAAAACACAAAATACCGAAGTATTTGGTTTTGCTATTCTTGCACTCATCAAGCCGAACAAACGAAATGTAAGTAAGTTATTGTGCATGCTCAGATTTCGGCAGACGCTGGCCATGTCGACCAATGCTACACAAACATACATATATGTATATGTGCATACATACAAATAGTTTCAAACGAATTTGTATGTGCATTTATTGTATTTAGACAAACAGGTTTATGTTCGATTAAACATCCTTTTTATACTCTCTGCAAGAGTATATTGGGTTTGTGCAAAAGTATGTAACAGGCAGAAGGAGGCGTGGCAGACCCCATAAAGTATATATATTCTTGATCAGCATCACAAGCCGAGTCGATATAGCCATGTCCGTCTCTCCGTCTGTCTGTCTGTCCGTATGAACAAACAGATTTCAGAGATGGTAAGAGCTACAAGTTCGAGCTTGGTGTCAAACGATCACATATTTAGTCAGGCAATACAAGAATCTTTTTAGACCCCGTACTCTAAAAAAGAGTATAGGGGTCTATTAGGTTTGTCAGAAGCGAAATGTGCGTAACAGGCAGAAGGAGGCGTGGCCGACCCCATAAAGTATATATATTCTAAAACAAAAACTCTTTATACTTCACATGTACGCCCTATTCTTGAATATGAATCGTGTGTATGGTCTCCCCAATACATGATTCATCAGGACAGATTAGAATCTGTACAAAAACAATTTCTTTTGTTTGCCCTTAGAGGCATTAGCTGGAATACTAATATTAGACTACCTTCGTATCGTAGTAGACTTTTATTGATTAACCTTCCTTCCCTTTCGGATCGTAGAACCATGCTTGGTGTAGTTTTCTTACATAAACTAATTAATGGTCAGATAGATTCCTCGTATCTAATTAGCCAAATTAGATTGGCTGTTCCGATGCGAAATACTAGAAACTTTCTTCCTTTGTCCCTTCAACGTTGTACCACGAATTATGCTATACATAATCCGTTTCGTATCCTATGTACAAACTATAATAGTTTTTCTCATGTAGTGTGTGGAGCCACTTCTTTATCAACACTTAGAATATCACTTCTCTCCTACATATCTAATCGCGTGCCTTACCGTTGATCAACGCGTTACTAACATTTGACTTAAATTTTATTTAATTTTATTTGGTTGGTCTGGTTAGTGTTTTTCTGGGGTTTTCCTAACTCTTGCAACGAATGTTGGACCAACGTTTCTTAATTGTTTTTAATTTTTTTTTAATACTTTCCCAGTAAGTTAAGTTCATTAATTAAACTTAAATTTAATTATAATGCCAATTTCAAACCTTTTTTTCTCTCTTTTTGTTTTTAAATTTAATGAAAATTTTACTTATAATTATTTTCTTATACTTAATTACATTAATTTAATTCATTTTTCTTTTTGTGTCGACTGTTAATAGTCAGACAATAAATAAATAAGTAAAATATCACTAAATGAGCGCAAGCGAGACAGAAACATACAAACGTAAGCTCGAACGTTTTCGCGAGGACGTACTTAAGGACGGCCGTACCTCTGTCAGACAGATCAAGTTTATTTCGAACTGTTGCCACGCCCTTACCGCCACCGCAATGAGCATAAAAGGAGACACACTTTGGAAACATGTATGTTTTAGGTTAATCACTCTGTAACTTTGGCACATAGGAGCACCAATTTTGGTATGCAGGTTCATAGAGATAGCCTTAATGCAATGGCATTTTTAATTTTAAGCTGCCACGCCCCCTCCTCTCATAAGAACTAAAAAACTTTCAAACTTCAATTCCGTTTGTTAAGGCATTTGTCCATACAGTAAAGTGTTGTAATTTAACATTCGTTTGGAGACATATAATATCAAACCATCCTTAAAGCCGCATCAAAATCCTACTTTGAACAAGAGAGCTATCAGGTTACAAAGTTTATGTTATTTAACTGCAATATACATATACTAAATACGAGACAGAATACAAGCGAGACAGAAACATACCAACTAGAGACCTGCACAAGTATACTCGTTCGCAACAGTCTTCCAAATACTTGTAAGTTTTCATATATTTGGTACCGTAAAATTGCTTTCAAACAAGTGAAACAAAACACAAAATACCGAAGTATTTGGTTTTGCTATTCTTGCACTCATCAAGCCGAACAAACGAAATGTAAGTAAGTTATTGTGCATGCTCAGATTTCGGCAGACGCTGGCCATGTCGACCAATGCTACACAAACATACATATATGTATATGTGCATACATACAAATAGTTTCAAACGAATCTGTATGTGCATTTATTGTATTTAGACAAACAGGTTTATGTTCGATTAAACATCCTTTTTATACTCTCTGCAAGAGTATATTGGGTTTGTGCAAAAGTATGTAACAGGCAGAAGGAGGCGTGGCAGACCCCATAAAGTATATATATTCTTGATCAGCATCACAAGCCGAGTCGATATAGCCATGTCCGTCTCTCCGTCTGTCTGTCTGTCCGTATGAACAAACAGATTTCAGAGATGGTAAGAGCTACAAGTTCGAGCTTGGTGTCAAACGATCACATATTTAGTCAGGCAATACAAGAATCTTTTTAGACCACGTACTCTAAAAAAGAGTATAGGGGTCTATTAGGTTTGTCAGAAGCGAAATGTGCGTAACAGGCAGAAGGAGGCGTGGCCGACCCCATAAAGTATATATATTCTAGATCAGCATCAACAGCCGAGTCGATATAGCAATGTCCGTCTGTCTGTCTGTCTGTCTGTCTGTCCGTCCGTCCGTATGAACACCTGGATCTTTTAAACTACAAAAGCTAGAGACACCAAATTTGGAATGAAAGTCCGTTATCTTCGCGAGCAGATCAAGTTTATTTCAAATTGTTGCCACGCCCATTACCGCCCCCGCAATGAGCAAAAAACCAGACACACCTCGAAAAAAATTTACTTTTAGGCCAATAACTCAGTAACTATGGCACTTAGGAACACCATTTCTGGTAAACAGGTTGCTAGTGACACCCTTAATGCAATGCCATTAAAAATTTTGAGCTGCCACGCCCCTTTTCCCCACATCAGCTAAAAAACTTTTACGCTTTAATGCCGTTTTTAAGGCATTTATTCATATAGTAGAGTGTTGTAATTCAACATTCGTATAGAGACATATAAAATCAAACTATTCTGAAAGTGCCATCAACATACTACCTTTAACAAAAGAGCTCCTGCGTTAGAAAGTTTGTTATTTAACTGCAATATCACTTACGCGCGAGAGCGAGACAGAAACATACAAACACATGTTCGAACGTTTTCGATGCTTGTGTGGCGACAGCGCTGCCGGCAGACGCTGGCCGCGCCGAATACACACATACATACATACATGCATACATATAATTTCAAACGAATGTGTGTTTGTATGAATAAAATGTAAATGCTGATTATCGGAGAATTCTTGAAAGTGGCGCGTGGTGCAACTGATAGAGTTGCGGCAATGCGAATTGTTAAATTAATTTTTTTAATTTCAATTCAAAATGTACATATAAAATTAAAATTTTTAAATTTCATTCGAAAATTTGAATTTAAGTTGAATACAATTGCGCACTTCTATGGGAGTACGGGGTCTTTTACAGTCGGCTCGATCGACTGTAGCCTTTCTTACTTGTTCTTCATCGTTTTGGATGAGGGTCACCGGCTTGAGTAGCGCTACTCTTTTAAATTTGAATTGCCCATGTTTTTGAAAGTATCTATTGAAATTGATTCAAAGATCTTTTCGCTCAGTGTCACTTTTAGTTGGCTGATTTTAGATACACCGGCTTGCCATTCAAGCCTTTGGAAAAACTGACCTAAGTCGAGAATTCCATTTGAGTATAAATCGCTAACATTAATTCTTGCAAACAACTGTTTTTCCATGTTTTTCTGCGCAGAAATTGTTTTGTCTATTTTGGTGCCTTGTAGTGACTTTTATGACTTTTCTATTCAAGTCAATTAAGTCTGATATTGTTATCCGTGAAAGGGCATCTACGACAAAATTATCTTTACCTCTCAGATACTCTACCGTAAAATCATACTCTTCTAATTCGAGTCACATGCGTGTTAATTTAGAACTTGGATTAACCATAGAAAATAAATATGTTAAAGGTCTGTGATCAGTTTTAACTGTAAAGTGTTTGCCATATATGTATGTATGTTCGAAAATGTTTTATTGCTCAATGTATTGCTGCTACTTCTTGTTCTGTAGTACTCTTATTGCTTTCACCTTTAGTGAATGCTCTTGATTTATATGCAACTGGGTGTTGGAGTCCATTATAGTTTTGAGTTAAAACTGCTCCACATGCTTTTTTGCTTGCATCAGTGATTATGCAAAATTCTTTTCTAAAATCTGGGTACTGTAATAAATTTGGTTAAACAAATTGATTTTTAAGGTACTGGAATGCCTTTTCACATTCTGCTGAACATTCTTTTCTCATAATCTTGTTATGTGCCGTGAATATTCGGCGAAGTTTTTTATAAAACCTTTATAATAATTGCAAAAAGCAACGAATCTTCTAGCGCTGTCTGCGTCCGTAGGGACTGGATAATTATTGATAACATAATTAAAAAATTTTGTATCATCAGGTAAGATTGCTTTATCTGTGCATCTGTGACCTAAAAACGTCACCTCGTGCATCAAAAATGAACATTTTTCGGGATGTAATTTGAGATTATGTTTTCTACAAAGTTTGAAAACATCTGTTAGATTTTAAATCATATGTTGTTCAGTGTTGCATCTGGGGCTGAGCAGAATCGGAATATCGATAAGTGTTGAGAATTCATCGCACACTGCTCAGCTGGAGGTGGCCATACTTGGCGGGCCGGGGGATATTAGTATAAGAGTTAGGTTATAAGAAGTAGGTTATAAGAGTAGGAAGAGTAAAGAAAGAGAGAGAGCATAGTGGCTGAGCGGGGGCGGTCGTTGACTCTAGGGAACCGTTGCATGGAAGAGGGAATTGGAGGATAAGAATTTTGAATTTTGCTTAGCAACAGGTGGCCTTAGAGTCAACAGGGGAGTTTGTTTTTCGAGATCGGCACGAGCAGTTGCGTGACCGGATCAAGAAGAAAGTTTTGTTGTGCGTTTGGTGAACGTTCGGTGTGTAGTTTTGGGAGTCCGGTTAATGTTCTTTTTGTGCGTCAAACAAAAAAAAACTTTTTTTGAACTGAATCAAATCTAAACAAAAGAAAGAAAAAAAAAACACGTTAACTAACATGTTAACAAAAATGAATATGCATCAGCAACAACAACAGTGCGACAATTAAGACAAGTGACCAAATGTGCAACAATAGCAACCCATTGCACATGCGAAACTACACAAACTTTTTAAACGCAATAATTGTTGGACAACCACGGTGCAACGACACGCAACCACCAAAAACCAAAACGCCAAATTTAAAGACATTTAAAATAACGACATTTAAATGAACAAACAACAAAACAACGGCAACAACAACCCAAATAACACATTTGCGACAGCCGCAACAACAAATATAACGTTGATACGCAACAACAACAAAAACAACACTATAACAACAACTATAACAATTGCAACGAAAACAACAACAGGCAGCGAGAACGACAAAACAACCGAGACCGGAGGACGGCCGCACCAGTGACGTCACGCAGCATCAGCTGTGCGCGCTAGCACAGAGGACGGACGTGGTGAGCTGTGTCACACGGACAGCTGTAGTTTTGTTTTGTTTTGTCAACAGTTTATGTAGTTTGTGAATATATGTATATTTATAAGTTTTTATACTCTCTGCAAGAGTATATTGGGTTTGTGCAAATGTATGTAACAGGCAGAAGGAGGCGTGGCAGACCCCATAAAGTATATATATTCTTGATCAGCATCACAAGCCGAGTCGATATAGCCATGTCCGTCTGTCCGTCTGTCCGTCTGTCCGTCTGTCTGTCTGTCTGTCCGTATGAACAAACAGATTTCAGAGATGGTAAGAGCTACAATATCGAGCTTGGTGTCAAACGATCAGATAGTTAGTCAGTCAATACAAGAATCTTTTTTTTTTTCGATGCCACGCCCCATTCGCCCACAAAAAGCAAAAAACTGGACACACCTCTGTAAAAATTTGTGTTTTCGGCAAATATCTCAGTAACTATGGCACCTAGGATCACCAATTCTGGTACGGGAGTTCCTAGCGACAGCATAGTTGCATTGCCATTTAAAATTTTGGACTGCCACGCCCCCTTTTCCCACACTTGAAAAAACTTCAAATACCGTTTTTTGCGAACTTGTTCTTATCTTACAGTATTGTTTAATTATAACTGGTGTGGAGACTAACTATATTAAACTATCCTGAAAGGCCCATTAAAATCGGACTATAAACAAGAAAACTAGAAGCGTTACAATATTGTTAATTGAACGCAATACCAACCCATAGGTGCAAGCGAGATAGAAACACACAAGCACATGTTCGAACGTTTTCGCTGCCTGTGTGTCGGCAGCGCTGCCCGCTGAAGCTGGCTGCGCCGAATACACACATACATACATATTTGCATCATATACATATTGTCAAACGTATGTGTATTCGCATGCAAACAAACAGATGTGTGTTTGATTATGCTTTGATTGTTGTTGTTTCAACGTGTTTTAATGCAAGTAATTCACATTGTAATATCTCGATACCGATTTTAATAATTTAATCGGGAACAAATGCAGAGAGTATTATACGGTCGGGCGTGCTCGACTGTACTTTTCTTTCTTGTTGTTATTGTTATTATACTCTCTGCAAGAGTATATTGGGTTTGTGCAAAAGTATGTAACAGGCAGAAGGAGGCGTGGCAGACCCCATAAAGTATATATATTCTTGATCAGCATCACAAGCCGAGTCGATATAGCCATGTCCGTCTGTCCGTCTGTCTGTCTGTCTGTCCGTCCGTATGAACAAACAGATTTCAGAGATGGTAAGAGCTACAAGTTCAAGCTTGGTGTCAAACGATCACATATTTAGTCAGTCAATACAAGAATCTTTTTTTTTCGATGCCACGCCCCATTCGCCCACAATAAGCAAAAAACTGGACACACCTCGGAAAATATTGGTGTTTTCGGCAAATATCTCAGTAACTATGGCACCTAGGTTCACCAATTCTGGTACGGGAGGTTCCTAGCGACACCATAGTTGCGTTGCCATCTAAATCTTTGGACTGCCACGCCCACTTTTCCTACATTTGATAAAAAAGTGTGGAACCTTCAATGCCGGGTTTGGCGAACTTGTTCTTATCGTACAGTATTGAAGTATTTATAATTCTTGTGGAGACTAACTATATTAAACTATCCTGAAAGGCGCATTAACATCGGACTATAAACAAGAAAACTACAAGCGTTACAATATTTATAATTGAACGCAATATCAACCCATAGGTGCAAGCGAGATAGAAACACACAAGCACATGTTCGAACGTTTTCGCTGCCTGTGTGTCGGCAGCGCTGCCCCCGGTCACTGGCTGCACCGAATACACACATACATACATATTTGCATCATATACATAATGCCAAACGTATGTGTATTCGAATACAAACAAACTGATGTGTGTTTGATTATGCTTAGATTGTTTTTGTTTCAACGTGTTTTAATGCAAGTAATTCACATTGTAATATCTCGATACCGATTTTAATAATTTAATCGGGACAAATGCAGAGAGTATTATACGGTCCGGCGCGCTCGACTGTACTTTTCTTTCTTGTTATACTCTCTGCAAGAGTATATTGTGTTTGTGCAAAAGTATGTAACAGGCAGAAGGAGGCGTGGCAGACCCCATAAAGTATATATATTCTTGATCAGCATCACAAGCCGAGTCGATATAGCCATGTCCGTCTGTCCGTCTGTCTGTCTGTCTGTCCGTCCGTATGAACAAACAGATTTCAGAGATGGTAAGAGCTACAAGTTCAAGCTTGGTGTCAAACGATCACATATTTAGTCAGTCAATACAAGAATCTTTTTTTTTTCGATGCCACGCCCCATTCGCCCACAATAAGCAAAAAACTGGACACACCTCGGAAAAAATTGGTGTTTTCGGCAAATATCTCAGTAAGTATGGCACCTAGGATCACCAATTTTGGAACGGGAGGTTCGTAGCGACGGCATAGTTGCATTGCCATTTAAAATTTTGGACTGCCACGCCCACTTTTCCCACATTTGATAAAAAAGGCTGGAACCTTCAATGCCGGGTTTGGCGAACTTGTTCGTATCGTACAGTATGTTAATTGTATAATTCGTGTGGAGAAAACCTATATTAAACTATACTGAAAGGCGCATTAAAATCGGACCATAAACAAGAAAACTAGAAGCGTTACAATATTGATAATTGAACGCAAAATCAACCCATAGGTGCAAGCGAGATAGAAACACACAAGCACATTTTCGAACGTTTTCGCTGCTTGTGTGGCGGCAGCGCTGCCTGTGTGTCGGCAGCGCTGCCCGCGGTCGCTGGCTACGCCGAATACACACATACATACATATATATGTGCATCATATACATGTTGCCAAACGTATGTGTATTCGAATACAAACAAACAGATGTGTGTTTGATTATGTTTGGATTGTTTTTGTTTCGACGTGTTTTAATGCAAGTAATTCACATTGTAATATCTCGATACCGATTTTAATGATTTAATCGGGACAAATGCAGAGAGTATTATACGGTCGGGCGCGCTCGACTGTACTTTTCTTTCTTGTTTTTATTATGGGAGTTGTAGTTACCTCGGCCATTGCCTCTTCCTCTTTGGGAATTGTAACTACCTTCTTTATTATTGCCTTTGGTTCTTTCTACAAACTTCAAAGCTGTTATGAACCGATTCAATGTTAATTTTTAGACCCCGTACTCTAAAAAAGAGTAGAGGGGTATATTAAGTTTGTCTGAAGCGAAATGTGCGTAACAGGCAGAAGGAGGCTTCGCAGACCCCATAAAGTATATATATTCTTGATCAGCACCACAAGCCGAGTCGATATAGCCATGTCCGTCTGTCCGTCTGTCTGTCTGTCCGTATGAACAAACAGATTTCAGAGTTGGTAAGAGATACAAGTTCGAGCTTGGTGTCAAACGATCACATATTTAGTCAGTCAATACAAGAATCTTTTTTTTTCGATGCCGCGCCCGGAGTTCCGAGCGACAGCATAGTTGCGTTGCCATTTAAAATTTTGGACATTTGATAAAAAAGTCTGGAACCTTCAATGCCGTTTTTGGCGAACTTGTTCTTATCGTACAGTATTGTAATTATATAATTCGTATGGAGACTAACTATATTAAACTATACTGAAAGGCGCATTAAAAACGGAGTATAAACAAGAAAGAAAAGTACAGTCGAGCGCGCCCGACCGTATAATACTCTCTGCATGCACCTGGACTGCATGCAGCGCTGCCCGTGGTCGCTGGCTGCGCCGAATACACACATACATACATACATATTTGCATCATATACATATTGCCAAACGTATGTGTATTCGAATACAGACAAACAGATGTGTGTTTGATTATGCTTAGATTTTTTTTCAACATGTTTTAATGCAAGCACTAAACATTGTAATATTTCGATACCGAATTTAATAATTTAATCGGGAAATAATGCAGAGAGTATTATACGGTCGGGCTCGCTCGACTGTACTTTTCTTTCTTGTTTTTATTTTAATTTCATTTTAAGAATATACTACATATACATATACATTAATATATTCTTAAAATGAAATTAAAATAAAAACAAGAAAGAAAAGTACAGTCGAGCGAGCCCGACCGTATAATACTCTCTGCATTATTTCCCGATTAAATTATTAAATTCGGTATCGAAATATTACAATGTTTAGTGCTTGCATTAAAACATGTTGAAAAAAAATCTAAGCATAATCAAACACACATCTGTTTGTCTGTATTCGAATACACATACGTTTGACAATATATGATGCATATATGTATGTATGTGTGTATTCGGCGCGGGCAGCGCTGCCGCCACACAGGCAGCGAAAACTTTGATATTGCGTTCGATTATCAATATTGTAACGCTTCTAGTTTTCTTGTTTATAGTCCGATTTGAACTCACCAAGATAGTTTGGTATAGTTAGTCTCCACACGAATTATAAATTACAATACTGTACGATAAGAACCAAAGGCCATAAAAATAATATTGAAGATTAAAAATAATTTTATTTCTAGTGACAAAAGGAGGCGTGCCAGCTGCCATTGCATTTGTGCTGTCGCTTGGAACCTGCGTACCAAAATTTGTGTTCCTAAGTGCCATATTTACTGAGATATTCTCCGAAAGCACCTATATTTGCCGAGGTGTGTCCAGTTTTTTGCTCATTGCCCGCGAATGGGGCGTGATATCGAAAAAAAAAGATTCTTGTATTGACTGACTAAATATGTGGTCGATTGAGACCAAGTTCGAACATCATCAACACCATCTCTGAAATCTGTTTGTTCCTACGGACAGACGGACAGACAGACAGACATGGCTATATCGACTCGGCTTGTGAAGCTGATCAAGAATATATATACTTTTTAGGGTCTTTGCACAAACACAATATACTATTGCAGAGATCCTCCCCGAGGGTGCCGGGTGGGCAATGGACATTGGAGGCGATGCAGTGTCTATTAGGAATAAGGCGTGGTTCCGTTTATTGTCATGTCGCGGCATATTAGAGTGCCGAACACACGCCATGGCAAGATTTGATGACGGATTTCACTAAACGGCCGCTCAATGCGGCTCTAATTGATAAGAGCGATGAAAACGGCAAAATCTTAGAAGAATGATGGAAAATCGTTCACAAGAGGGTGGTAGGTCTGTTGTTGCAGAGGATGGATGGAGACCCGGAAGCACCCATGCCCTCTTTTGGCAACGTCCTACGCTTTGCTGGTTGAGGCTGAAGGTCCACATACTGGGAGGGAGCCGAGCTGAAAGTGGTCGACAGAGAACATATCCTGTCCAAGCCAAACGCAAAGATTCTCTTCACGAACTCTGTCCAATAAGACCGAGCCCTATATCTGCTTTAGGGGTAGAATAAGGATAAGAGAAGTGGGCCAGCATGTGATTCTTCAGATCAATTAGGAAGCAGAGGACATCATACACCCGCGATTCGGGAAGATGGCATGGGGCATAAGAAGATTTTACCTACGTCTGAAGCAGCAGGCAGGTGGAGAGAAATCTCGGTCTCGAATCGTTCCTCAAAGCCACCCAGTCCCCGGATATCGCTTCGAATGAAGAGGCGAACGAGGAGGAGGATGTTGACCTGACTGTAATAGTCAACCCATCCTCAGCAGGTGCAAATCACCACCAGATAAGGGTACTGCAAATAAGCCTGCATAAGAGCAAGCATCAACAGAGCTCCTGTTGGCCCTAATGTAAGGGTCTGTCCATGTGGCCGTAGTCCAGAAACCGTGGATTGCACTTGGCAATCAAGTGGTGGGGATAAGGTCAAGCAACTACAATTACATCTCGACGGTAAACAGAATAAAACCGCCTTACTTGTACGGAAAGTCCAACATGCTTATCTAATGTCTTATTATAGAACTGAAGTCTTAACCGCTGTAAGGCTGGAGAACGATAGGGTGCACCTCACTATAGCATCATGCTACATGCACGACCTGCCAGCACCACACGAGGAACTAGTAAGACTGACAACTGGGTCCACCAGCAACGACGCCCAACTTACTATCGGAAAGGACGCCAACGCCCACCACAGCGTATAAGGATCGGAAGACATAAATATCAGAAGTGAGTCACTTTTGGATTCCATCCTTATAACAAATCTAAGCGTTGTTAATACGAGGGAGGTACATACGTCAGTAGGTCTTACATCTTCAAATGTTCTTGATCTCAAACTTGTGACAGGTGTAGGCTTAACAAACAGAGTCCTAGATCTCCGACCATTAATACATTTAAATCAAATAAACAATACTGTCCTGATGCTTTTAATAAATCATGCCAACCCATAAAGCAGAAAGTGAGATCCAAGACACCCTTGTGAAATGACGAACTCCTAATGCTAAGGAGGCGTGCTAAACATCTGTTTGAGCTCGCAGAGCAGGCTGAGTTGGAAATGATATACAACGAATAAAAGGTTGCACTTAAGGCATATAAGACCCCAACAGGAAGGCCAAAAAAAGCTCCATGAGGAATTTAAGTTTCAACATGGAGTCAGTGCCAGAAACCGCCAGACTGGAGGTTGCCGTCTAAGCAGCCGCCTATTCAAAGCCAACTGCAACTAGATTACGGATCTTAGACGGAGAGTAGTGAGGAGACTCTAGAAGCTCTAATGTCCATCCACTTTCCTGGCTGCTCGGCGCCACCCACAGATGAGGGCGGCTGTGCTCCGTTCTTCATGACCTCCCACACCTAAAAGAACAATTTACAACACATAAATTATAATGGGCCTTTAATTAAATTTATATAAATAATAATATAATATAAATAATTTTAATATTTAAAATTTTTATACCCTTGCAGAGGGTATATTGATTTTGTCACGAAGTTTGTATCGCATTGAAGGAGGCTTTTCCGACCACATAAAATATATAAATTCTTAATCAGCATCAACAGCCGAGTCGATATAGCCATGCCCGTCTGTCCGTCTGTCTGTCCGTCTGTTTCTATGCGAACTAGTCTCTCAGTTTTGAAGCTATGCATTTCACATTGTCTCCCATCTGTTGGCCAAATTTCATACAAATCGGACTACTCTGTCATATAGCTCCCATAGGAACAATCGGTTGAAAATGCTTAGTATAAACATTTTCGGTGTTTATTGACCGATTTCAACGATGTTCACGCAGAATGAATTTTTAATATTGTCCCATCTGTTGACCAAATTTTAAATCGGACTACTATATAATATAACTACCACAGAAATAATTAGTTATTAAAACTTAATTAATGCAATATTTATGACTGCAAGGGTATTTATTCTTCGGCGAGGCGAAGATAACCGTTTTTTTTAATTTAATTTTATTCTTATTGATTAAATATCTTGTGATTTTAATTTATATTAAAGTTAATTTATTTCTCTTTTTGTGTCGACTGCTTATAGCCTGAAAAAAACAAGAAAGAAAAGTACAGTCGAGCGCGCCCGACCGTATAATACTCTCTGCATTTGTCCCGATTAAATTATTAAAATCGGTAACGACATATTACAATGTGAATTACTTGCATTAAAACACGTTGAAACAAAAACAATCTAAGCATAATCATCATCACATCTGTTTGTTTGTATTCGAATACACATACGTTTGGCAATATGTATATGATGCAAATATATATGTATGTATGTGTGTATTCGGCGTAGCCAGCGACCGCGGGCAGCGCTGCCGACACACAGGCAGCGCTGCCGACACACAGGCAGCGAAAACGTTCGAACATGTGCTTGTGTGTTTCTATCTCGCTTGCACCTATGGGTTGATATTGCGTTCAATTATCAATATTGTAACGCTCCTAGTTTTCTTGTTTATGGTCCGATTTTAATGCGCCTTTCAGTATAGTTTAATATAGTTAGTCTCCACATATATATATAATTACAATACTGTACGATACGAACAAGTTCGCCAAACCCGGCATTGAAGGTTCCAGCCTTTTTTATCAAATGTGGGAAAAGTGGGCGTGGCAGTCCAAAATTTTAAATGGCAATGCAACTATGCCGTCGCTACGAACCTCCCGTTCCAGAATTGGTGATCCTAGGTGCCATAGTTACTGAGATATTTGCCGAAAACACCAATTTTTTCCGAGGTGTGTCCAGTTTTTTGCTTATTGTGGGCGAATGGGGCGTGGCATCGAAAAAAAAAAAGATTCTTGTATTGACTGACTAAATATCTGATCGTTTGACACCAAGCTCGAACTTGTAGCTCTTACCATCTCTGAAATCTGTTTGTTCATACGGACAGACAGACAGACGGACAGACGGACATGGCTATATCGACTCGGCTTGTGATGCTGATCAAGAATATATATACTTTATGGGGTCTGCCACGCCTCCTTCTGCCTGTTACATACATTTGCACAAACCCAATATACTCTTGCAGAGAGTATAAAAAATAAAACAAATAAACTCCTTCCAAGGACAAGGAAGGCCGGTATTGACAAAATGAAATGTAAGTCTACACTACATTCACTCCATATAGAAGGCGCTACATAATTAAGAACATGCACTGGGAGTCTTCGAGTACATCTCGGCTGCATTCTGCAATATCAGCATCAACGCTATTATTGACAGACTGCTGGCAATCGATAGTCACCCAACTGCCACACACTGGAAAAGTGGATCAGAAGTCTCCTAGGCTGCAGGAGAGTCCAGCCGAATTGGGGTGCCGCTACAATGACAAGAAGCGCGAACAGTGGCATCCCCCAGGGAGGAGTCTTATCCCCGCTTCTGTGGAACCTAGTGGTGGACGATCTCATAAAGTGATTTGATTGCCTATGCGGATGATATAGGCATAATTATAGAGAAGTCGGCCCAACTACTCTCTGCTCCATAATGGAATGGACCCAACGCGAGATATATGTATAAGTGGGCGGAAGACGGCGGACTACTTATCAGTGCAGAAAAGACGGACCTCATACTCATCACCAAGAAGTACAAGGCACCGCGTGGGACGGCAAAAGCTGCTCTACGTTGTTCTCGTGTGATGAAAGGCGACGAAAAGAAAACACACCATGCCTTTATGAACCGTACTCGGGTACACTTCGGGCAGGCGAATAGAGATTCTGCCCTGGTAGGAAAGAAGGACGCCTAAATTAATACTGCTGTAAACTGTGAACGTGCAAGAACCGAGCTCTCATTCAACCTACTTGACTGCTGCAATATTTTCCTAGCGGAAGCTTTCGCAACTGCCACACAGTCTACCTCATAGTTAATAGTCAAGCACTACCTCAAGCAAGATAGCAAAAATCATGTGCCATGCGTTCAATGCACAACTAAGCCGATTTCTGCTGCACCTCCCTCGAAAAGTTTGTAGGGTGACTGTTGGCATTCTCGTCGGTCATTCAACTTATTGGAAAAGGTATCCAAACGCTCTCCGGAAGACCAATTAACTTTCACGAAACAGATCCAAATTTTACCAGACTTCAACCACAAAAATGTATTAAGCTAATGTTTTTGTTCAATTTGCTCCTCTGGAACATTAGTTTAAAAAATGTACCGTTGAATTTATTTCACATTTTTTGTATCGCAAGCTTAGCGATTGAATGACTTGACATCCACCCTCCCGGACAACGTTAACGTCCACGGTAAATATAAAATGGCAATGATTTCATTATATATTATGGAATATACGGACATTGTAAAAAACTTGGTGCCACTTAACAACTGGTGGATTTTCTAACGAATGTTTGAATGCTTAAATTATAACTATTCTGGAAATTCGTTGAAGCCAAGCGGTTGCAACGAGTCTCGCAGTTTTTTGTACGTCAGCTTTATATGTTGGTAAGCCCCAACGCAGGAAAACGGCGATGCTACCGAGGATGCTCTCTATACAGATCTTGAACGAACATATAGCCGCTGATAGTCATGTGACATTCAGATCGTACGGGGGAATTTTAATGCCAAAAAAATTGCCGATATGATTCCACTTCAAACAACGGGCTTTGATTTATGGATTTTAATGTTGGGCACATTATGATAGCTAGTAGTACACGATTCCGTCATCTCAACATCCGCAATCCCATTCATTATATTTTTCAAAGCGTTTGTCTAACATTCCTAGTATCTAGCATGCGTCAAACGGATATCGGAGAAGTTGGAGATTAGCAGAAGCAGATGTGATGCCCGAGAATTTTAGAGTAGGGTCAAACGCATTTCTCAAGCGTATCGCTTGCCTGCAGGTAGTGAGGTTATGGAGGGATCTCTTTTCAAAGTCTTTCAGCTGGAGACAATCAAAAGCCAAATGAAGAAGACTCATTAACCCCAATCTGAGACGATGGCGTTGAGTTTTCCCTCCCTCGCTGTACATAAGTAATCACTCAACGACTAAAAACAATAAAACCGCGGGATTGGACGGGCTACCGGCTGAATTCTTTAAGGATATAGGCGATAAGATTGGGTGCATGCACCAGCTTATTTGCAACGCCTGGTTAGTGAAATGATTGGCATGCCCAATGATTGGAAACTCAGCATAATCAGACCCATCTTGAAGAAGGGTGATACAACGCAACGCACCAACTATCGCGGCACAAATTTTCATCCTGTCGCATACAAAGTTCTTACGAGCGAAATGTGCTACAAGCTATATGCTAAACCACTAGGTATTGAAAGAAGTTGTGTCAATTGACGGGTTACTCACAAACCGATGGTTCGTTTCCCGATCCTGTTAAATAGTATTTTACTTTCTTTAAATTATAACGGTTGGTGAGATTCGTAGCAGATCATCGACGAATTTTTTCATAATTTTTTGCAATGATTTAGTTAATGCTGTTTAAGTCGTAAGCCCGGACTTCTATCTGCAAATCTAATTCAACCGTAGTACGTTTAAAAATGGGTTGCGTTAAAGTTTTCATGTGAGTACTCAATTTAAAAAGCAAAAGTGTAATGCAATTGAAAAACTGTTACCTGTGTGCAGATAAAATTGAGGCACCACGATGTTCACTTTTATGAAGATGTAGATGCTTCGAGCTCTTCTCATCAGTGTCAATAGGCTTATTATGGCAAATACTTAGGCTACTCTGAACAAGGTCAGCCATCTCCCAGATTTCCGTTTGAGTGCTGGAATGTATTTTCAATTAAAATAGGTTTAAAGCATGTATTTCATTTTATTCTTCTCTCTCCAAGAGCAGTTTGTGCAAAAGTATGTAACAGGCAGAAGGAGGCGGGGCAGACCCCATAAAGTATATATATTCTTGATCATCATTATAAGCGGAGTCAATATAGCCTTGTCCGTCTGTCTGTCTGTCCGAATAAACAAACAGATTTCAGAGATGGTGAGAGCTACAAGTTCCAGTACAATCGACTACATATTTACAATACAAGATTTTTTTTTCTCCCACAATGAGCAAAAAACTAGACACACCTCGGAAAAAGTCGAAGTTTTCGGCGAATATCTAAGTAACTAAAGCACTTAGAGATCCCAATTTTGGTACGGAAGTTCCTAGCGATGGTATACGTGCATTGACATTTTCATAAAATTTTGGACTGCCACGCCCCTATTTCCCACAATTAACAAAATAATTATCAACCTCCATTGCCGTTTTTAAGGCATTTGTTCTTATCGTACAGTATTGTAAATTATAATTCGTATGGATTCTAACTATATCAAACTATGCTTAAAGCTGCATACAAATCAGACTATGAATAAAATAGCTAGAAAAGTAACAACATTAATAATTAAACGCAATATCAACGCAAGGGTGTAAGCGATACAGAAACATACAAGCATATATTGGAATGTTTTCTCTGCAAGTGCGGCGGCAGCGCTGCCCGCGGATGCTTTGTATACATTGATTATACATGATTTTTATTGTTTCAATGCAAGTACTACTGATTTAAAAAATGTAATCGTGAATTAAATGCAGAGACGAACGCCTCTCTAGCGTACCGTTTATAGAATATGGCGCGGGATATGGGGCAAGGCTTCAGTTCCTAATCGACATTGGAGCCAACAAGAACTTTATTTGCCCCAAGGTAGCTGCTGGTTCCACTAACTTACAAAAACCTTTTTTTGGGCATTCTGCTGCAGGTAGTATCGAAATCCGACAACAATTGAACGGCTTATTCTTCGAATCTGTAGGCAACAAGACACCCCTCACTTTTTATGTACTCCCCGGGTTAAATTCGTTTCACGGGATTATTGGCGACGATACTTTGATGGAAATAAACGCGGTCAGGAGCCCGTGCACTTAAAAATTTACCATTTCTCTGCGAACATGCGGGAGGAAGTAGAGCGACAGGTGGTAGAATTGGAAAGTAAGGGTATAATAAGACCATCAAAAAGCCCTTATAACTCACCGATTTGGGTAGTACCGAAAAAGCCTAAGCCAAACGGCGAGAAACAGTATCGCATGGTGATTGATTTCAAGCGCCTTAATGCGGTAACCATATCAGATATATACCCTATACCGGACATTACTTTGACTTTAGCCAGTCTAGGCAAAGCAAGGTATATTACAACACTTGACTTGAGGGTTCCACCATGTGCTGAAAGAAACTGACATGTCCAAAACGGCGTTCTCAACCTTGAACGGCAATTACGAATTCACGAGATTGCCTTTAGGGTTGCTATGTGTACGTAGATGATATAATCGTTTTTAGTGATAATTATGACAGTCATTGGGGTCATCTACGAAATATTTTCGAAATGCTTCGTGAAGTCGAGAAGACACACTTTTTGTCCACCCAGGTCGAATTCTTTTGTCATGTTGTGGCTGCTGATGGCATAAGACTAGACGAAAAAAAGATCGATGCTGTTAAAAAACGTGCACCACCTTCTAATGTAAAGGAAGTAAAGATTTTCCTTGGCATGACTTCATACTAGGAAGTTTAAACAGGATTACGCGAAAGTCGCGAAACCTCTCACCAACCTGACGAGAGTAAGGGCGCTGGATTAAAAGCTTCCCAATCTAAAAGAGTGCCCATCGTGCTCGATAACTCAGGTTTAAAAGCGTTCAAGGAGCTAAAAACTCTTCTGTCATCTTCCGAGGTGTTGGCTTTCCCTGACTTCCACAAACCGTTTCATTTGACCACCGATGCATCCGAATACGCGTTGGATGCAGTCCTGTCGCAAATACAAGACGGAAAGGACAAGCCAATCGCTTACATCTCCCAGTCGTTGAATAGAACCGAGGAAATTTATGCGGCCAATGAGAGAGAAATGTTGGCAATAGTATGGGCCTTAGACAATCTGCGCTTGTATCTTTACGGTGCCGGCTGTATTAAGATATTTACGGACCACCAACCATTGACTTACTCTTTAGTTAATCAGAACTGAAATGCGAAATTGAAAAGATGGAAGGCACGCATTGAAGAATATAATTGCGAGTTGATATACAAACCCGGGAAGTCCAATGTGGTGGCGGACGCGCTATCACGCCTCCATCCTCAATTGAACATGATCGATACAGATTCACTTGCCGTTGACGTTTCACAAGATGGGTCAAATTCGGCAGCTACTGTACACAGCGCACTTCAAGATGCGACAGACCTTGTACCGCATGTGGAAGTCCAAATTAATGTTTTCAGGAATCAGTTTATTTTTTGATCCGGAAGCGCTGACCTATGCTCTCGAAACACCTTTCCCGGAGTACACCAGACATATCATTCCTTTGAAGAACGGGACCATGACAACCTTAACAACTATTCTGGAAGACGGATTACGCCCAGTTGTAATAAACGGAATTAAGATTCCCGATAGTTACATACAATTCTTCCAGGAATGCTACTTGAAATCATTCACTCTTTTCAAAGCATGAATAGCGCAAAGGCTCGTGAGAGATATCACCGAAAACGATATAGCGGCAGCAATAGCGAAACAACATTCCAAAAGAAGTTAGGTTTTAGCTTTTGAATAACTGTTACTTCTTGAAAATGGCAAGCCGAATTAAAACCTTAACGGCTGCGTGTCAGATTTGCAGATACAAAAAATACGATCGACATCCGAGTAAGCCATTTTTGCAACCCACACCCATTCCAACTTACCTTTGCGAAATATTACATATCGACATTTTCATGGTCAAAAAAAGGAAATACCTTAGCTATATGGACAAGTTCTCTAAATATGCCATGATGTTCCCTATAGAATCAAAGTCAGCATTACACCTTCGTGAAGAATTGACAAAAGAATTACATTATTTCACGGCTCCAAAGACTATGGTGCCTGACAACGAACGTGGTTTACTTTGCCCAACGGTCCTGAATTATTATGCGCCAATACAGAAAAGCGAGTAAACGGTCAGATCTAAAGAATCCATTCAACATTCTTGGATATCTACCATTGCCTCAAACAAGAGGACGCGTCGTTCACAGTCGAGAAACTTGTTGCAATCTCAGTTGGTAGATATAATAATTCTATCCATTCAGTCACGCAGCGAAGACCGGTAGATATATTTTTTAATCGTTCTACATCCACCGATCTACAAAAAATGATGGAGCTTAGGCAAAAAGAACATGAGGATATACGAGGACTTCTATTGCGTAAGCAGGAAATCTCCAACAGTGGTAAAAAAAAGAACAGATCAAGACCGGTGACGTACGAAGACGGACAGGAAATATTTAACGCTAAAGGTCGTTCGTCTCATCTCTTTACCATAACAAGATAATAATTGTTTTTCCCAAAGACTTTCCACACGTCTTAATTTAAATCAAATTCTTCTCTCACATAACAAGCCGAGCGAAGGCTTTCGTGTCCTTACCAGACTCATTATTCTACATTCTATAGTTTAAAATGTTTGCTTGCAAACCCTATGTAATTTTAACCCAAAAATGTTAATATTAAACAAGAAAGAAAAGTACAGTCGAGCGCGCCCGACCGTATAATACTCTCTGCATTTGTCCCAATTAAATTATTAAAATATTTATCCACATATTACTATGTGTTTTACTTGCATAAAAAGACGTTGAAACAAAAACAATCTAAGCATAATCAAACACACATCTGTTTGTTTGTATTCGAATACACATACGTTTGGCAATATGCAAATGATGCAAATATGTGTGTATGTATGTGTGTATTCGGCGGAGCCAGCGACCGCGGGCAGCGCTTGCGACACACAGGCAGCGAAAACGTTCGAACATGTGCTTTTGTGTTTCTATCTCGCTTGCACCAATAGGTTGATATTGCGTTCAATTATCAATATTGTAATGCTTCTAGTTTTCATGTTTATAGTCCGATTTTAATGCGCCTTTCAGTATAGTTTAATATAGTTAGTCTCCACACGAATTATATAATTACAATACGAACAAGTTCGCCAAAAACGGCATTGAAGGTTCCAGACTTTTTTTTATCAAATGTTGGAAAAGTGGGCGTGGCAGTCCAAAATTTTAAATAGCAGTGCAACTATGCCGTCGCTACGAACCTCCCGTTCCAGAATTGGTGATCCTAGGTGCCATAGTTACTAAGATATTTGCCGAAAAAACCAATTTTTCACGAGGTGTGTCCAGTTTTTTGCTTATTGTGGGCGAATGGGGCGTGGCATCGAAAAAAAAAAGATTCTTGTATTGACTGACTAAATATGTGATCTTTTGACACCAAACTCGAACTTGTAGCTCTTACCATCTCTAAAATCTGTTTGTTCATACGGACAGACGGACAGACAGACGGACATGGCTATATCGACTCGGCTTGTGATGCTGATCAAGAATATATATACTTTATGGGGTCTGACACGCCTCCTTCTGCCTGTTACATACTTTTGCACAAACCCAATATACTCTTGCAGAGAGTATAACAACAACTGCGACAGATAATAAAATACTTGCCATCCAGTCGCAGTTTCATTATAATTCTATTTTTTAATATTTACTTAGACGAAATAGTTACTATGTATAAAATGTAAAACAAAAAAATATTTTCCTTATTTATATATGCTTAAATACCACACAACAAACCATGCAGTGCACTTCCTGTCGTTTCGTTTATACTTGTTTGATCCGAGAAAATTCTTTCTCCTACGTTTGGACTGAATAATGTAAATCGATCCATCTAAGGCTGCTCCTAAATCCGCAAGCTTTACAGTACCTGGTCGCAGCGACTCTCTGTTTCATACTCATGTAAAATCCAGACCATCGCCTAGTCCAGTGACCACCAAACACACTTACACCCGTACTTCGCCCATGCCTGTTTGCAGTCCCAGCGGCTCTCAGGTTTCACGTTCTGCTACGCCCTCTATTTCGAATCCTCGTTAGAGCGCTTCTCCAAAAGTTATCGTGACCTCTTCTGAGTATCCCATTATCATTCGTTCCGCCGATTTTCGCTGTTCGTTTTCATGGTCAGTATGTCACATTAGGGGCACGGAAGCCATTCAACACAGTCCGGGTTCAAGCATTCCCAGCAAAGATCCAAGAGAACACCAGGCGAAGGAAGGATGGTCGCTATATAGTCTCCCTACCCTTTAAAGATCCGAACCGTGTCGATTTGGGCCACTCCAGACCCACCGCTTTAGCCTAATTCCTGAGGAATGAAGCCCGACTCTAGAAGTATCCTTCCTTAAAAGCCCAGTATGATTCAGGTAACTTCACCATCCGACTGCCATAATTTTTATCCTCCTCATCATGCTGTCTTTAAAGCTTATAGCACCACAACCAAGGTTCGTTCCGTCTTTAACGCCTCCTTCCACTAGAGGTACCAGCCTGACCTTTCGCTGCCGGTACTTAAATAGTCATTTTTCCAATTCGTCTTTAATGCCGACAATACCTAAATGTATCGACAGATCGTGGTCGACTCCAAGAACACTTCGGTCCAGTGTATCCTTCATCAAGACAGCAGCGGTAATCTTCAGAACATTGTGCTTTAAACTGTCACGCTATCCAAGAACTCAAGGCTGCTCTCCAGTCAGCTGGATTTCCACTGAGAAAATGGACAGCGAACAAGAAACAAGTAAGCAAGGCTCTTCCAAAAGAGAATTTATTGCATGAGGATTTCCTGGACTTAGAGGACGTGAGCACGGCTAAGACGTTAGGTATGAGCTGGCAAGCCACCAGCGATTCCTTCGTTTTCTCCATTGTAGATCCTATCCTAAAACTTCCCTCTCCAAGAGGGAAGTCCTATCCCACATAGCGAAGCTATTCGATCCCGCTGGCTGGCTGGCGCCTTTCGTCATTAGAGTCAAAATATTTAAGCAACAAATTTGAGTAACACAACTCGGGTGGGATGACCCACCTACTCCGCATATTTCCGCATCTCTCGCATCAGTGGCATTGCTTTAAGACTCCCCGTGTCTCAGCCGGCTACGCATCCCTAGATGGCTAAAAACCATAGCTCGCAAATAACTGTCGACCGTTTTTCTTCTTGTGCTCTCGTTGCGAGCATAACCGAAAAAGTTCATACTCTTTCGCTCTCGCTCTGAGCAAGAGACTTTTGGTGTCTTCATTTATGTTTTCTATTGAGCTCTTTTCGTTGAGCACTTTGCATGTCGCTCTTTTAGTGAGCATTGCGTAAAGAGCGGAACGAGAAATGCTCGCACAATGAGACTCAGCAAAAGACCGATTGACCAAAAAACTCAAAGCAAACGGTCTTCAAATTTATTTTCGTTGTTGTAAAGAAGAAATATTATAATTATTTAACAAAACAATTTAAATTTATATTAATTCAATTTAATACTATATTTAGTTAATAAGAGTTTTAACCAGAGTTAGAACTATATTATATACATATGTATATCTATTTTTTTATATACAGTATGTCTTATATAATAGTTTTTTAAACATTTTTTTTTATATTTATATTAATTAATATACAATGTATGTATTACGTCTGAAAAACAGACGCTTACCGATTTGCCTGCCTATGCGTGTGAATGTATACCAATACATGCACAAAAGACTTTTTGCTTCACTGAACACGACTAAACGGTCTTGAAACAACCAGAACAAAACAGAATAGAAAAAAACGGTTTCGCTCCGATCGCGAGCGAGCTCATTTAAGAACCGATAAATCGGTTGCTCGCTGAGTCTTTTCGTAAAGAGTGAGAAAAAGACACTTATTTGCAGACAACAAGAAACGGTCGACAGTTATTTGCGAGCTATGCTAAAAACTCATTCCGTATTAGCTTGAGATCTACGCTGTTTTTGAGATGCGTCACAGAAGGCATATGGAGCATGCGTGTATGTGTGGTCCGTCATTCAGGCCATGTGAAAGTCCCTCTCTTGACGGCTCAGACCCGAGTGGCCCCAGTCAAGTCTGTTTCGCTACCCCGACTAGAGCTGATTTGTACGCGACCGTAATTTCGGACCTCCCAATTCAACCTTCATCTTCCCATTTCTGGACTGACTACAATAGTGTTGGCTTGGCTTAACAAGCCCCCCTGCACCCACATTCGTTGCCAATCGAATCTCTAGTATATCCAAGACTGTCAAAGTTCACAACTGGTCTCATGTTCGGTCGAAAGACAATCCAGCGGACCTGGCGAGTCCTGGCGTTCCCGCTACCGATTTAGCGGCCGGCATTCTGCCGATTTCAGCGAGCGCTCTCAGATTACGGTAGAGCGCTGGCCGCGTATATGCAGCGATTCGTTTGTTCACGCGTAGCACTCAGCAGCTCACCAAGCCCGCGTTGAGATCAGGCCCATCCCGGCTTTCGGCTCTGCTTAATTTAAATCCATTCCTGGATAAGTACCGCGTCCTGCGTTCCTGTGGGCGACTTCAAGCAGCTGATTCCCTTATCCTTGATTCGCCCAATCCTTCTCCCTAACGATGCTCATTATACTTTCTGCAAGAGTATATTGGGTTTGTGAAAAAGTATGTAACAGACAAAAGGAGGCGTGGCAGACCCCATAAAGTATATATATTCTTGATCAGCATCACAAGCCGAGTCGATATAGCCATGTCCGTCTGTCCGTCTGTCTGTCAGTATGTCCGTATGAACAAACAGATTTTAGAGATGGTAAGAGCTAAAAGTTCGAGCTTGATGTCAAACGATCAGATATTTAGTCAGTCAATACAAGAATCTTTTTTTTTTCGATGCCACGCCCCATTCGCCCACAATAAGCAAAAAACTGGACACACCTCGGAAAAAATTGGTGTTTTCGGCAAATATCTCAGTAACTATGGCACCTAGGATCACCAATTCTGAAACGGGAGGTTCGTAGCGACGGCATAGTTGCATTGCCATTTAAAATTTTTAACTGCCACGCCCACTTTTCCCACATTTGATAAAAAAGTGTGGAACCTTCAATGCCGGGTTTGGCGAACTTGTTCGTATCGTACAGTATTGTAATTATATAATTCGTGTGGAGACTAACTATATTAAACTATACTGAAAGGCGCATTAAAATCGGACTATAAACAAGAAAACGAGAAGCGTTACAATATTGATAATTGAACGCAATATCAACCCATAGGTGCAAGCGAGATAGAAACACACAAGCACATGTTCGAACGTTTTCGCTGCCTGTGTGTCGGCAGCGCTGCCCGCGGTCGCTGGCTGCGCCGAATACACACATACATACATATTTGCATCATATACATATTGCCAAACGTATGTGTATTCGAATACAAACAAACAGATGTGTGTTTGATTATGCTTAGATTGTTTTTGTTTCAACGTGTTTTAATGCAAGTAATTCACATTGTAATATCTCGATACTGATTTTAATAATTTAATCGGGACAAATGCAGAGAGTATTATACGGTCGGGCGCGCTCGACTGTACTTTTCTTTCTTGTTTTACTTGCATCCTTGTCAAATTCGCACATCGCGTCGGATCTCTTGGCATTAAGTCCCGTACATTTCCTGGTCGGAGGGCCCCTGGTATCCATTACTGAGCCTTAGAACTCGCCAAGCCCATGTCTGTGATAAACAGATGACAGCGGTTAAAGGCGATCCATCAGAGTTTCTGTCGCCGTGGGAAGCATGAATAATACCAAGAGCTCCACAATCGGAACTAATGGAAGACTCCAACAGGCAGTCTCCAGGTTGACGATCTGGTGATCGTGTCCGAGGATCACCTGCCTCCCACCGAATGGAGAGGGGTCGCTTCGTACCGGGGTCGAGCCTGCCGCGGCGTGCACGCCAGTGCAGGCGGTTCCTAAACCTGCGGGCCGAGAAGAGGCTACGCGTTTTTCTCGTCAACCGGTACTGCCCCAACTGTCTGGCCTATGAGTACTCCACGGGGGCTTGTCGGAGCGCAGAAGGATGTCGTCAGTGTGGCCAACCGCATCACACCCTCCTCCACATGGCGGGTCAAGCCCCACACCGACGGTCGCCAACTCGACACAGCGGCCAACCCAGAAACAGCCCTTCAAGGCGGCGATCGGTTCATTACTCTGATCGCTCGGATGGCCCGATCCCTACTCAGGCCCCCACACTCACGTTCCTCCTACAGTCCCGGACAACCACACTAATGCCGACCGCAAAAATTGCCAGCGGGTGGAAACCCTCCGACACCAGTGTGCTGCTGGATGCATGAGCCCCGGAAAGCCGTATCAACGGCTCGTTCGACATGTCCCTCGGCCTGGCCGTGACGAGGGTTAGGTGTGATTCAGCCTTACGAAAGGCCGTAGTGCTCAAGGTGGAGGACGATCTGCGAGTGCGCATACCTATCCGCGAGGTATCGGAAGCAGTTCGCAGCAAGTTGCAAATACGACACAAAATATAAAAAAATTTGAAGAGTTAATCTAATTGGTATGACTGTCAACCATTTTCTAGTGATTTAAGTAAAATTGACAACTTTATCCCTGAATAAAATTCAATAATGTAATAAGATTTAACCAAGCACATAGCAAGTGTTTAGCATTTCTTAATTATGTAGCGTAAATAAGGATGGTACTATAAATACTTAGTTCAAACATAGACAGGGGACAAAGAAGAGAAGAGTTAAATGAATGGATGTAAAACTGCTAACAACTCGAGAAAGTTTGTTGTAGTGAATTCACAAGACCCGTAAAGGGTTATGGGTAAAAAGGCCAGAGTTGAAGAGAGAAGGGAATAAAGTTTCTAGTGGGTCTGAACTGGACAGCGAAAACTAATGTGGCTGATTAATTAAGGAAAATCAATTTCACAGTTGAATAGGTTGTGTAAAACAAGAAAGAAAAGTACAGTAGAGCACGCCCGACCGTATAATACCCTCTGCACTTTATTCCCGATTATGATATTATATTATTAATATTGGTATCCAGATATTACAATAGATAGTAATTATATTAGAACACGTGGAAATGTGGAAACACGTGCACATACAAATACGTTTGTCATTATATATATTCACATATATATGTATGTATGTATACCATTGGTCGGCACGACTAGCATCCGCAGGTAGCGCTGCCGACACACATGCAGAGAAAACGTTCGAACAAATGCTTGTAGATATGTTTCTGATATTGCGTTCAATTATAAAGTATGTTACGATTCTAGCTTTCTTGTTTATAGTCCGATTTTTATGCAACATTCAGGATCGTTTGATATAATTTGTTTTCAAACGAATTATACATTTTTTCCGATGTGTGTTCAGGTTTTGACATCAAAAAAAATTTGTATTTTATTGACTGAATATGTAGTTTGAAGTTATACTGACCACTTAGTGTCGAACGAATATACTGCAAAAAAATAAAATCGGACTCCAATGGGTCTACCTTCTGCAGAAGAAGAAGATTTCTACTTAACAATCTTCAGCTACGAAAAAAAAAACTTAACTCCCCCCTTTGCTTGCCTATCAGAATGTAAGAGGTCTTTGTAGCAAACTTAGCAATCTTTACTTATCTAGCTTTTCTTTTCATTTTTATGTCATTGCACTGATTGATATTGATACTGATCTTTCCTCTAAAGTAGTTAATCTTAAAATTTCTCCAGATTTACAATTAATTGTTATAAAGCTTAATATTTTCAATGTTTTCATTTGTATTACTAGCTCATATAACGCACCTTCTTTTGGTAGTTCTGTTTATTTTAATCATTTCTGTGCTATTAAATTTGTTTATTCTTTAACTTGCGATCGGAATATCCTTGTGATTCTGGGTGATTTTAACATTGCAGGAACTACTTGAATCTCCACTCCTAGCTCTGCCGTATAGACTCCCACGAGACAGAATGATTTCTATGATCATTTATTTGGGGTTTCTCTATTTCAAATAAATGTAAAGCAAAGAGAATTCGCTCTGAGGAAGCTTGACAAAACTATAAAAGCTCTCTCTCTTCCTACAACAAGAAGCTGCGCAAAGCCGAGCATAACTCCTGGCGTAGGTTTTGCTCAAACATAGAAGATACTTCTGAGGCAGCTAGACTGTGAAAAGTACTCTCCCTCCTTAAACGAAGTGACAACTCCTGGTCTTCGACCTGTGAAGAGTCACTCGAAATGTTGACTGAGGCTCACTTTCCTGGTTGCACAGACATCCCCAAATGCTGCTTGCGATCCAGGGTCATTTTCATTCCCAAACCCGCACACTGTAATCCGAAAGACTTCAGACCCATCAGTTTCTCATCTTTTCTTCTCAAGGTGCTGAAACGACTCCTAACCTGATACTTTCTAGACAGAATCCCATAAGATCGTGTCTCATCTGCTCAACATGCATGTCGTAAGGGCAGGTCCACTGGGACCGCCCTTCATGATATCGTCGCTATATTAGAAAAATCATTCTCTTTCATGTAGTTCGCTCTAGTAGCGTTCCTTGATATTGAGGGGCCTTCAACAACATTCTTTTAGAGCCCATCATTGAAGCTCTGATCAAGTTACTGGTGACCTGTAGAACCATCGAGGCTTCTCTCGGCAATGCCAACATAACCAAAACCGTCACCAGGGGCACCCCCAGGAAAGTGTCCTTTCCCTCTTCTATGGAACGTGGCGGTAAACGTACTACTACTGCAACTGGATGAATGTGGTTGCCAGATTGTGGTTTATGCTAACCACCTTGCCATTACCTTCCCTAGAAAGTTCCACCAGACTTCATGTACTCTCTTCGTTTTTTATCCAACTGGGCCAAAATAATGGACTAGGGGTAAACTAAAGTAAAACAGAGCCAGTCCTATATACCAACAAGTATAAAATCCCTGGAACCTGACTCCCCACCTTACGCGGGAAATACTGAAGCTAAATGATAAAGCTAATTATCTTGGTTTATACCTTGACAGAAACAAAATTGGAATGCGTGCATTGATGACAGAGCTTGCAAGGCTTCGGTCACCCTCTTTACACGTAGAAAGACAATAGGCCTGAAATGGGGTCTAATCGCCTATATCACCCGGTGGCTCTATACTGTCATTACTCGACCCATACTCTTGTATGGAGTCGTAGTCTGGTGGTCAGCTATAAAAAAGAAGACAGACTCAATAAGATACAACGCATGGCAGGACTCTTAATTGGGGTCTCTGCGTACTACCCCAGGTGAGGCAGTCGATGCCATCCTGCATATACTTCCATTGGACATAATGGAATCAAAGATGGCTACCCTACACGCACTCAGGCTGAGAGAAGGCAACCTCTGGAAGTCGAATGGGCTGTGACAGTCTAACATTCTGTCGGAAATTCCCTTTAGCACCCAAAATACTGATTTCCACGGAATACACAAACACCCCTTTCAAAGTGGTTTTCCCATCCAGGGAGGCCTGGAGTAGGGGCTCTCTCTACTCAGGCACCACCTTTGAATTCTATACGGATGGATCGCGCTCTGCGGGTCAAACAGGCGGTGCATATACTGCTCCAAACTAGGTATTGCCAAATACTTTAGAATTCCTGAACACTTTAGGGTTTTCCAGGCAGAAGTTACGGCCATTAAAGAATCCCTTAACATATTTGACTCTATATCCCTTACAGGTGCAGAATTACCATCTATATAAAAATAATGTCTACATTACTTAACTAAATTACTTAACGAATGTCGCAGATCTCTGATGAAGATGACTTAATAGTTCAATATTCTCCTTATATGGGTCCCTGGCCACTGCAACATAGAAGGAAACTGTGTTGCAGATGAACTCGTAGGGATGGGAACTGTTTCCACTCTGTTTCCTGCCTCTGGCGATATGATTAAAAACCCCTTCGAGCACCTGGCAGACATAAGGTGGGAAACCACCTCAAGATACAGAACCTCTCGTCTTACTAGGGTAACCCGGTCAAAAGATCGCTCATCCAAGCTATGCATGCTAACAAGTAAAAGATACTTCGCAGTCTTTCGTGGTCTTACAGGACACTGATTACTGGGAATCCATGCCTCCAGCCTGTCCGTTAACTCTCAGGACTTCTGCAGAAGAAAACGAGGATGAAAAAGAGACAGTTACGCACTTCTTTTGCCACTGCCCAGCTCTCAGTCATCAAAGAATAAGGTTTCTAGGGGTATACTTCTTCAACAACCTCTCGAAACTGTCTGTAATGCAACCCCAACAACTCTCGAGCTTTATCCGTGCCACGGGATGGCATTAAAATGAGTGCGACCCACTTTCAGGCCTGTCCACATAGTTCTATGCTTTGCTTAAATAAGGCCTTTTCACTCAACATGGTATCACAACGGGCCAAATGAGTGAGGGCCCATGTGAGTTGGTGATCTCTGGTACCAACAGCCATTTAACCTAACATAACCTTATGTTATGCGCAAATAATCAACACTTCCTTCCTTGGAACCGAAAGTCTTCGGTTAACATTCAAGTACGAAAAGTAATACCAGCCTTCTCTACCATTTAGACCAGACTTTGACTTTCAATTATATCATTCAATAATGTAGGTAAACATGTTGGAAGAGTTATCTCTTCTCTTTCTACCACGTGTACATAATAACAATTATTGAACATAGTTTTTTGAAAGAAGACAGTATTTTTTCAATTTGCGGGGTCGGTAAGGGCTGTAGCAACAATTTGAAATAAACATGATCTGCCTGCCATACAGTCAACCAATAATGTCTTCGTACACTGGAAATTTAAAATTTCAAAGTCGAAAAAAACAAGTTCGAAGTTATTTTAACAAAATTTTTTTAATGCAGTCTCTTAAATTCATAATTTTTCTGCTAGGTTTAATAAAAATAAAATTAATTTCATTGTTGTAGTTATTAACAATAAGCTAAAAACAATAATATCACTCACAAACGGCACCAAAAAGTCTTCGTACATTTAATGACCTGCGACGAGATCGGCGACAATTAGTCTAGACGGTTTTTGGAATCTACTTTTTTTTTGCATAAAGGGTTTATAAGGAAAATTGCAGAATTTTAGTCCATTTCATCATTTTTTAAAAAGACACGCTGGAGAACAGTCAAAATGCCCGGAAAATATTTAATTCTTGAAGAGCGCCAATAATCTTTAATTTACACGTCAAACAGCGCAAATCATACAGTGAAATTGCCCAGATCTTGTCCAGAAGCCGTTCCACAATTCAAACTGTGATCGGGCGTTTCAGAAATGAGGGTAGAGTGAAGAATTTGCCTAAAACAGGCAGACCGCCCATTCTGTCACATAAAAATTAAGCGCATAGTTGCTTCTGATCCGTTCATCAGTGCTCTAAAAATTAGTGCCGAACTGCTCCAAACAAGAAATATTGCGATCCATCCCGAAACTGTTCGCGTATCCATCAAAAAGGCCGAGTACAACTCTCGTGCAGCTCGCCGCAAGCCGTTCGTTAATGCAACAAACAGAAAGAAGCGGCTGGACTTCGCCAGACAGTATTTAAATGCACCTCCAGAGTTCTGGACCAATGTTATATTCTCTGACGGCTCAAGATTCAACATTTTTGGGTTTGGCGGTCGACTACGGGTGTGGAAAAAGCCGGGAAAAGCCTTCAAAATACTATAAAACTGTGAAGCAGGGAGGAGGAGGAGTGATGGTATGGCGCTGCATGGCTGTTAGTGGCGTCGGAAACCTAGAAATCATTGAAGGAGTAATGGACCATCATGCCTACATCGAAATTCTTCGACGGAACCTATCACCGAGTGCCGAAAAGCTGGGCTTATCGGGAAGTTTCTACTTTCAGCAGGATAACGACCCTAAACATTCAGCGCATAACACCAAAGTGTACCTGGCGTACAATGCATTAAAAATTTTTGTTAAAATAACTGAGAACTTTTTTTTTCGACTTTGAAATTTTAAATTTCCAGAGTACGGAGACATTATTGGTTAACTGTAAGTACGTCCGTACATATGTACATGAATGAAAAGTACAGTCAAGGACGACCGCCTTATATTACTCACTGCTTTTATTCTCTATTAAATTAAATTAAATTAATTTGAAATAACATGTATGTGTGTATTCGGCGCGGCCACACAAGCACAAATATTCGAACATGTGTTTGTATGTTTATCTCTCGCTTGCGCGCATACTGTGATATTGCAGTTAAAAACATAAACTTTGTTACGTGATAGCTCTTTCGTTCAAAGTAGGATTTTGATGCAATTTTCAGGATAGTTTGATTTGCCTGTCTCCAAGGGAATGTTGAATTACAACACTGTACTATATGAACAAATGCCCTTAAAAAGGCATTGAAGTTTGAAAATATTTCAGTTTTTGTGAGAAAAGGGGGCGTGGTTGCTCATGGCTGTTTCTAGTAATCTAGTAAACGTTGGTCCAACATTCATTGCAAGAATGAAAACACTAACCAAACCAAAAATTAGAATTAAGTTTCAGTAACGTGGCGATCAACGATAAGGCACGCGGGAAATGTAATACGCGAGAACGATATGCGATGTTAAGGCGCATAAAAAAAAAGTATACTAAACTTTAAAACTCGTATTTATCGGGTTAAATTAAATCTTTTATGTTTTTAGACCCCGTACTCTAAAAAAGAGTATAGGGGTCTATTAGGTTTGTCAGAAGCGAAATGTGCGTAACAGGCAGAAGAAGGAGTGGCCGACCCCATAAAGTATATATATTCTAGATCAGCATCAACAGCCGAGTCGATATAGCCATGTCCGTCTGTCCGTCTGTCCGTCTGTCTGTCTGTCTGTCCGTCTGTCTGTCCGTCCGTCCGTCCGTATGAGCACCTGGATCTTTTAAACTACAAGAGCTAGAGCCAACAAATTTGGAATGAAAGTCCGTCTATATGTCAGGCAGGTTAAGTTTATTTCAAATTTTTGCCACGCCCCCTACCGCCCCCGCAAATTGTAAAAAACAGTTTTCATTGCACTACAACTTTGAAACTATCAAAGCTATCGTAACCAAATTTACACAGTAGGTGTATGGTACAACTATAACTATCCTCACCAAGTTTCATCAAGATCGGACAACTATAGCTTATAGCTCCCATAGGACAAATCGGTCAAAAACAAAAAATTTGTATGAAGGCATTTGCTAAGTGATCGCAACCAAACTCACACAGAATGTGTACATAATTATTAAAAGTAACTTTACCAAATTTGGTCCAAATCGGACAACTACAACATGTGAAACAAATTGGTCAAAAATGTCAAAAATTGTAATTTATGTACGTGTTTGAAGAAATGTGGTAAATCAATGGTTATCTACTTTAGCCGTCTTGATTGTCAACAGTGCTATGGTCCAAGTGACGTGACATGCATTAGAGAAATATGAGGTCTGCGGTTCGAACCCCAGCGCAGACAGGCATTTGTTTTCTTTTTCTATAGCAAAACAATATTATATGTAAATGCTGATAATCAGCAGTACCTGCAAATTGAGGTGTGGTGCATATGGTAGAGTGGCGACATGTGAGAATCCTGTGTCTGATACCGCGGGTTCGATTGCAGCTAGCGCGTAACTTTTTTTACTTTTTTTAAATTTTAATTTAAATTATTATCTTTTTTTTAAATTTGTATTTTAAAATATGAATCAGTCTACTGCTTCTTCTTTTAAGTTTGTAAGTATTTTTGTATGCGCACTACAAGGAGTACGGGGTCTTATACAGTCGGCATGTCGAATTTAGCCTTTCTTACTTGTTCTTTTTAGCACGTCCGGCTTGTATCAAATGTTCTTAGAGATTAACATTATAGAACTATGTTAAAAACTACCATGGATGACTAACTTAACAGGTTCATTTAACATTTAAGGGCAGATAAAAACATAACATTACAGGAACAATCCATATTAATTAAATTCAAAACCTTACAACTCGGCCATCCTGATGGGCAATCGACCTCGATTTTATAAATAATAAAATAAGAACAGTAGTTTACTACGCTACACAAGTGAGCGCTGCTTGTCTCGTGACGTCAGGTACACAGTTTGCAGTTGGCGTAAGCCACAGCTTGAGTTTTGATGCTTCTAACACCCCATCATACGGCAGTTGGGTAAGCTGAGAACCTTCCACATCTCGAATGACATATCTGTCATTCGGAAGTTTCTTATGTATGACATAGGGACCGCGATATCGTTTAATGAGTTTTTATTTGTACCAGCTGTTGCTCTAACGACTGCAAAATAACCTACTTCATAATTCACTGCGGGCAAATGATGTCTACTAAATTACTCGGTATTATATTCCTGGGACTTTACGACATTTTGTAATTATGGTATTAGCATCAACTGGGGAATGATCACTACTAACGGACCTTTCATCTAGTCGTTTCGTCAATTCATCTATCAGTGTACCTCGCTGTTCAACCCCAAAAAGCAGGACGGAGGGCGAAAACTTGGTTGTAGAATGCACGGAATCATTAAGAGCGAATTCAATTTTCGGCAGTTGTTTTACCCAATCCGCATGATCTTACAGTTAAGTTAGCATACCAAGCATAGAACCTAAGACACGGTTGACACACTCAACTTGACCGTTGGCCCGAGGGGAGGCATTTTGCACATGAATAATGTGGTGAGACTCTAAGAATTCAGTAAATTCTGAGGATGTAAAACATATTCCCCGATCGGTAATAATTCGGCGGGGTCGGCTATAGTTAGAAAAGAATTGCGTTTCTAAAGTATGACACTCTTCTCGCGAAATGATAGTGGCGGCAGGATAAAGTTTCACAAACTTAGTGAAAGCATCAATAACAACTAGCAGATACTTCTTTCTAGATTGAACAGACGGAAGTGGACCCAAATGATCTACGTGAATTATGACAAACGGAAGCGGTGTCTTTGGAATACTGTGCAATGTGGCATTATGTCTTTGTGAAGAGGCAGAGTAATAAATACACTTAAGGCAGTTTCTAATGTTATTGTTAATGTTATCTAAGTTATTGACGTAAGATTTCATGTAAGGAAACCAGTAATGTTTCTTGATCTGCAAACAACATTTATCAGTCGAAAGGTGACCTAATTTCTCACGGACACGGATGGCACTATTAATCATTAAAGAAGGGACATCAAGCTGAAGTATATTGTTCGGTGATCGGCGGTACACTACATCGTCTCGTAGTTCGAAATCAGGGACACCACCATCCTCCAACTGCAGCTGGAAATCCAGATCAAAATCGTCGATGGACAACACAGGGGATTCTATCAGCTTGGACTGCAGAGTTCGGAAGGCTTCGAGACACTCGTCTGAAAAGACATACGCGGAATCCTTTTTTAAAAGTCGGGACATCGGGTACGCAATTTTTGCAAAATTAGATACAGCGTTCCAACGCTTTTCTATTTGTTGGTACTGGGAAAATACTTACAGCTTGAAGATAAGCCGGCTTTTGGGTGATTTCGGCGGAATTTGCTAAATATCCTAAATTTTCTAATTCTCGGAAGGCAAAACAAAACTTGGACAACTTAAGGCATAATCCATTAACTCGTAGTATATGCAGCGTTTCCGTGAGCACCCTCAAATGGCTCTTAAAGTCATGTGACGCGATCAGGATATCATTCATATAGATCACCAACTGACCGTGATGAATCAGCTCCTTTAGTACAAAATACACAAATCGGGCGAAAACTGAAGGACCGTTACATAATCCGAACGGCATTAATACATATTCAAACTGACCATCAGACGAAACGGACAATATACAGCATAATTCGTGGTACAGCGTTGAAGTGACAAAGGAAAAAAGTTTCTAGTATTCCGGATCGGAACCGCAAAACTTATTTGGCTAATTAGATAAGAGGTATCTATTTCACCATTAATTAGTTTGTATAAGAAAATTATGGTTCTGCATGGAAGGAAGGTTAAATTCTCAAATCATTTACCGACTCTATTCTCCGAAGAGTCTTGCCGTTGAGAAAGTAGTTACTATAGGTAGGTATCCGCCTACTAGAGGACATTACGTTAAATTTACTAAAGTTGAGATGTAGAAGGTTAACTTTACACCAATCTTGAAAGGTGTCGAGATCACTGTGTAGACCGTGACTAAGAGAAGAGTCAGTTCGTAAAAAACAAAATTTTACATCACCGGCATACATCAAAACTCGAGGCTTAGAAATTACTGAAGGCAAATCATTAATAAGTAACGAAAAAAGTAAAGGTCCAAGATGGCTTCTTTGAGGAACACCAGAGGTAACTCGCACAGGCTTAGATATCGTGCCATTAAAATTTACTCTTCGATTTCTAGAGCATAAATAGTTCACAATCCAAAGTATTAATTTATCTTGGAATCCTAGTAAATTAAGTTTATATAGAAAGAGATAATGATTAATGTCTCAAAAGCCTTGCTAAAATCAGTGTAAATGACATCTGTTTGCAATTTATTTACCGCTATGGAAGTAAATTCTAATAAGTTAGAGCACTTTTAATAGCCATTAGATCATTCAAAACCGATTTTTCAGTGATACACTTCGCTTCGCACTCGCTTGCAAACGGGCGTGTTTTTTTTTTCTTCTTCGATTAAAGTCACTTTTCGTCGTTTTTTCATATTTTAAAATAATTAAATGCAATTTAATCATTATTATTACTTTGTGTCATACACTGGCTGTGTAAACGCAAGTTTTAAAATTTACTAACAAACATATTTTATAATTTCCTTGCACTATTTACCAAAACAAAGTTTATCAAAGCAGGTTGTTTGGTTATTTGTGCACTTGATTTGTCTTCTACCTACAAGCTTTGTTTTTGTAACTCTTGCAGTTTGGCTTGCTTGCTACTCTCCGCTTATAAATAGATTCATACTCTCTCGCGCCATTTCTCTCCGCTCTCTGTAAGCCGCGCTTTGCTTCACCCCTTTGCTATCCCGCGATCTAAGTGTTGTTGGTGTTGCCTACTTGATCTCCGACTGTAAATTTTTCGTTTGGCGGGCAAACAATTTTATTTTTGTAAGAACGCTGTATTTCTGCTCTAGCTAAGAATTAGTTTACTTAACCCTTGTGTATATCCGTCATTCTTTTTAACACTTCATACAAATTTCAAATTTGCAAAATTTGTTATATATTTTTATTTTGTATCGCAGTATAATATTTTCCATTCATTGTTGTTTAAATTTGTGCCATTCTGTATGTCTGCTATAAGAAAAACTGTTAGGTGGGAAGAAATGTAAAAGTGGGTTATGTTTGCTGCTGGCTGTGTGATAATGTATCACACGAATAATGTGCTGACCTTAACGGCCGTATTATCGACCTGATTAACTCTAATTGGGGTATAAAATTTGAATGTGAGTCTTGCAGGGAAGTTGAAAGGGAGATGATGGGCTTCATGAGGCTTTGGGGAACTATTTGACAGATTTAAGAACCTGTTTGATAGTTTCACCTCTTTGGATAAAGATTTCAAGAGTATGAACCTTTTGAACGATTCTCCAAAGAGGAAAAAGGCCAATTTTAGGTTGTCAATTGGTCCAAATGAACTTTTAGTTCCTCCTCATATCTCCATTAATTCTGACACGTCTTTAAACAATATTTCTTCCCCATCTTTTCTAACTAGTATTGTCAGTAGGAATGATAACTTTACTCCCCCCACAGAAATTTTTCCTAAGGACACCGAGCAAGCCCCTGATACAGTCGCTGTCAATGCAGTGGTTGTTGATCAACATACCAGTGATAACATTCTGACTGGATCAACAAGTCAATCATCCAGTGTTATAAGTTCGAAAGACGATATAGCAGTGGTTGTTAATATCATGACTCTCATAGGTATCCCACCGAAAAAAAAAAATTTTTGTTTCACGGCTAGCCCCTGAAACTACATTTAAAAAAATTTAATTTTAGGCAAATGTCTCAGTAACTATGGCACCCAGGATCACCAATTTTGGTACGCATGTTTCTATAGCCAGCATAAATGCCATGTCATTAAAAATTTTTGCTTGCCACGACCCCTTTTCCCACAAGTAATAAAATATTTCCCAACTTTCGAACCGTTTTTAAGGCATTTGTTCAAATAGTACAGTGAAAGCTAAAACAAAATCCAACTTTTAACAAGAGAGCTATTACATAATAAAGTGTATGTTATAAACGGAGTTTCACTGTATGCGTGAAAGCAAGGTAGAAACATACAAGCATATGTTTGAATGTTTTCTCTGCAAGTGGGGCTCACCGCTGCCCGCGGACATCATCCGGACATTTTTGCAAAGGTATCCCGAAGCCTAACAAGTCACCTTACGTACTTCAGCATATAGGCCGATCTGCCTCATCGATACGGCTGGCAAGTTGCAAGAAAGGATTGTGTGCCATAGGCTTGAAAGCGCAATTCAGCAGGGAGGGAACCTCTCACCAGCTCATTTTGGTTTTCGTGAGGCTCGGGCGACGATCGATGCCGTTGATATGGTGACTAACATCGCAAAGAGAGCTATAGAGGGCAGTAGAGGGCGAGGTGGCAAATAAGAGTACTGCATCGTTATCACCCTAGACATTAAAAACGCCTTCAACTCGGCAAAATGGCCAGTATTCTGGACGCCCTGAGAGGTTTCCAAACTCCAGATTACCTTAATGGGACTAATCAGTGACTACTTCCGCAACCGCAGGCTCCGGTACAAAACGGACAATGGGCTCCGCACCTACTCCGTTACAGCAGATGTCCCCCAGGGCTCAGTACTCGGACCGCTGCTGTGGAATGCCATGTATGACGGAGTCCTCAGGCTCCAGCTCCCAGGCGGCACTGCCATAGGCGTTATGCAGTGTCTCCAATGCTGCTATAAAGGACTGGTTAGCCAATGTGGGTCTCCAGCTCGTTGACAAACAAAACGGAAGCAGTAATTATAAGCAGCAGAAAAGTAGAAAAAGTTGCGCACATTAGCTTGGATAACGCCCCCACCATCGTCTCAAGCAAATCATTAAGGTACCTCGGAGTCCTTTTAGACACACTTCTGAGCTTCAGAAAGCACCTTGAGGCTGTAGGAAAAAAGGCGACAACAGTAGCTCAGGCATTAAACCGGATCATGCTGAACACACGGGGACCAAGTCAGGGCCGCAGAATGCTTCTCCAAAACGTTGTCAAGGCGTCGGTGCTAAATGGAGCTCCAATCTGGTCGAAGGCAATGCAGATAAAATGCATATAGGGTCTACCGCGGTTTTTGCACCATCTCTGAGGGTGCAGCATTGTTGATTGCAGGCATGGTGCCTCTCGACATTCTTGCAAAGGAGAGAACTGGGATCAACGAAGACCTGCAGTCCGGCTTTTCAGTTAACCGGCGGGAGAATATCCTAACAACCAAGGAGGCAAGCCTGCACCTGTGGCAAACAAAATGGGATACTTCGACAAAAGGCCGATGGACGCACCGGCTTATCCCTGACCCTAACATCTGGTCAAGAAGGAAATTCGTTAATTTCCATCTGACGCAACTCCTCAGTGGGCATGGCTACTTTCGGAGCTATCTGTTTAGATTCGGACACGACGACGATCCCCACTGCCCACGGTGTTGTCCAGAGACTGAGGAAACAGCGGAGAATGTAATGTTTCACTGCGTTAAGTTCACAGTAAAGAGAAACGCATAACTGCGCACCGCGGACCACAGGACATCATTCACAGTGTCCTTTTCCCCTTTACCTACTTTGTTACACTGTATTTAATCTATTACTTTACAAGAATACAACAAGAAAGAAAAGTACAGTCGAGCACGCCCGACCGTATAATACTCTCTGCATTTGTTCGCGATTAAATTATTAAAATCGGTATTCAGATATTACAATGTGAATTACTTGCATTAAAACACGTTGAAACAAAAACAATCTAAGCATAATCAAACACTCATCTGTTTGTTTGCATGCGAATACACATACATATGTACGTTTGACAATATATGCTGCATATATGTATGTATGTGTGTATTCGGCGCGGCCAGCGACTGCGGGCAGCGCTGCCGCCACACAAGCAGCGAAAACGTTCGAACATGTGCTTGTGTGTTTCTATCTCGCTTGCACCTATGCGTTGATAATGCGTTCAATTATCAACATTGTAACGCTTCTAGTTTTCTTGTTTATAGTCCGATTTTAATGCGCCTTTCAGGATAGTTTAATATAGTTAATCTCCACACGAATTATAATTAAACAATACTGTATGATACGAACAAGTTCGCAAAAAACGGCATTTTAAGTTGTTTGAAGTGTGGGAAAAGGGGGCGTGGCAGTCCAAACTTTTAAATGGCAATGCAACTATGCTGTCGCCAGGAACCTCCGTACCCAAATTGGTGATCGTAGGTGCCATAGTTACTGAGATATTTGCCGAAAACATCGATTTTTTTCCGAGGTGTGTCCAGTTTTTTGCTTATTGTGGGCGAATGGGGCGTGGCATCGAAAAAAAAAAAAAGATTCTTGTATTGACTGACTAAATATCTGATCGTTTGACACCAAGCTCGAACTTGTAGCTCTTACCATCTCTGAAATCTGTTTGTTCATACGGACAGACGGACAGACAGACAGACAGACAGACAGACAGACAGACAGAAAGACAGACAGACGGACAGACGGACAGACGGACATGGCTATATCGACTCGGCTTGTGATGCTGATCAATAATATATATACTTTATGGGGTCTGCCACGCCTCCTTCTGCCTGTTACATACTTTTGCACAAACCCAATATACTCTTGCAGAGAGTATAAAAAAAATGCATACAGATAAAGCCAAACGTATAGTATTTGTATACAAACAAACAAAAAAAAAAAAAACAAGAAAGAAAAGTACAGTCAAGCGCGCCCGACCGTATAATACTCTCTGCATTTGTCCCTATTAAATTATTAAAATCGGTATCGAGATATTACAATGTGAATTACTTGCATTAAAACACGTTGAAACAAAAACAATCCAAACATAATCAAACACACATCTGTTTGTTTGAATGCGAATACACATACGTTTGACAATTTGTACATATATGATGCAAATATGTATGCATGTATGTGTGCATTCGGCGCGGCCAGCGTCCGAAGGCAGCGCTGCCGCCACACAGGCAGCGAAAACGTTCGAACATGTGCTTGTGTGTTTCTGTCTCGCTTGCACCAATGGGTTGATATTGCGTTCAATTAACAATATTGCAACGCTTCTAGTTTTCTTGTTTATAACCCGATTTTAATGAGCCTTTCAGGATAGTTTAATATAGTTAATCTCCACACGAATTATAAATAACCATACAAACAAAATCGCTAAAAAAGGCATTGCAGTTGGAAAACTATTTTATCAAATGTAGGAAAAGGGGGCGTGGCAGTCCAAAATTTTAAATGGCAATGCAACTATGCTGTCGCTAAGAACCTCCGTACCCAAATTGGTGATCCTAGGTGCCATAGTTACTGAGATATTTGCCGAAAACATCGATTTTTACCGAGGTGTGTCTAGTTTTTTGCTCATTGTGGGCGAATGGGGCGTGGCATCGAAAAAAAAAAAAGATTCTTGTATTGACTGACTAAATATGTGATCGTTTGACACCAAGCTCGAACTTGTAGCTCTTACCATCTCTGAAACCTGTTTGTTCATACGGACAGACAGACAGACAGACAGACGAACAGACGGACATGGCTATATCGACTCGGCTTGTGATGCTGATCAAGAATATATATACTTTATGGGGTCTGCCACGCCTCCTTCTGCCTGTTACATACTTTTGCACAAACCCAATATACTCTTGCAGAGAGTATAAAAAGATTAAAGAGTAAAGGTCCTAGGTGACTACCCTGGGGAACTCCAGAAGTAACAAAAACAGATTTAGAGATGGCTGATCTAAGCATAATCCTTTGGGTCCTACCTGTTAGATATGAAGATATCCATAGAAGAATGGAAGGTGGAAAGCCTAAAATACTAAGTTTGTGTAAAAGGACGTAATGATTCACAGAGTCAAATGCTTTACTAAAGTCAGTATAAATGATATCAGTTTGCTCTATTAATGAATGCCTCATTTATAAAAGAGGTAAATTCCAATAGATTGGTCGAGGTCGACCGACTCTTAACGAATCCGTGTTGGGCAGGGGAGATAATTGACTTGCAGAGATGTTGCAACGTCAAAGTAATTATCTTTTCGAAGAGCTTCATTTCAGGCTTTCCTGTTTCATCGCTTCTATAGTTTTTTTTTGGCTACTGGAGTTTTGTCTGCTAATCTTAATTTTTGTTTATAAAAGTTATTACTTAAAATTGCTACAGAGTCGAGACCAAATATGTCTTTATATTTGGTACAAAACTCAGTAAGCTCCTGTTTTACGTGGTTTCTACGTGGGAAATTTAGCTTATTTAAGACTTTATTTGCTCTTCTTATATTGTTATTATCAAAAGATTTAATTTCGTGGTATTTTTATACCCTTGCAGAGGGTATATTGTTTTTGTCACGAAGTTTGTATCGCATTGAAGGAGGCTTTTCCGACCACATAAAATATATAAATTCTTAATCAGCATCAACAGCCGAGTCGATATAGCCATGCCCGTCTGTCCGTCTGTCTGTCCGTCTGTTTCTATGCGAACTAGTCTCTCAGTTTTAAAGCTATCTTAATAAAATTTGGTACAGACCTGTATTCTCTCTGCACGCAGTTCATATGTAAAAATTGGCCAGATCGGACCACTATATCATATAGCTCCCATAGGAACAATCGGTTGAAAATGCTTAGTATGAACATTTTCGGTGTCTATTGACCGATTTCAACGAAAATCACGCAGAATGTATTTCTCATTGTCCACCATCTGTTGACCAAATTTCATTCAAATCTGACCACTATATCATATAGCTTCCATAGGAACAATCGGTTAAAAATGCTTAGAACAATCGGTTATTAAAATCAAATTAATGCAATATTCACGACTGCAAGGGTATTTAATCTTCGGCGAGCCGAAGATAACCGTTTTTTTTCTTGTTAAATTTGTATTATACTCTCTGCAAGAGTATATTGGGTTTGTGCAAAGTATGTAACAGGCAGAAGGAGGCGTGGCAGACCCCATAAAGTATATATATTCTTGATCAGCATCACAAGCCGAGTCGATATAGCCATGTCCGTCTGTCCGTCTGTCCGTCTGTCCGTCTGTCTGTCCGTCTGTCTGTCCGTATGAACAAACAGATTTCAGAGATGGTAAGAGCTACAAGTTCGAGCTTGGTGTCAAACGATCAGATATTTAGTCAGTCAATACAAGAATCTTTTTTTTTTTTCGATGCCACGCCCCATTCGCCCACAAAAGCAAAAAACTGGACACACCTCGGTAAAAATTGGTGTTTTCGGCAAATATCTCAGTAACTATGGCACCTAGGATCACCAATTCTGGTACGGGAGTTCCTAGCGACAGCATAGTTGCATTGCCATCTATAAATTTGGACTGCCACGCCCCCTTTTCCCACATTTGATAAAATAGTTTTCCAACTGCAATGCCTTTTTTAGCGATTTTGTTCGTATGGTTATTTATATTTCGTGTGGAGACTAACTATATTAAACTATCCTGAAAGGCGCATTAAAATCGGACAATAAACAAGAAAACTAGAAGCGTTATAATATTGTTAATCGAACGCAATACCAACCCATAGGTGCAAGCGAGATAGAAACACACAAGCACATGTTCGAACGTTTTCGCTGCCTGTGTGTCGGCAGCGCTGCCCGCGGTCGCTGGCTGCGCCGAATACACACATACATACATATTTGCATCATATACATATTGCCAAACGTATGTGTATTCGAATACAAACAAACAGATGTGTGTTTGATTATGCTTAGATTGTTTTTGTTTTAACGTGTTTTAATGCAAGTAATTCACATTGTAATATCTCGATACCGATTTTAATAATTTAATCGGGACAAATGCAGAGAGTATTATACGGTCGGGCGCGCTCGACTGTACTTTTCTTTCTTGTTTTAAAATATGAATCAGTCTGCTGCTTTTTCTTCTAAGTTTGTAAAAATTTTTGTATGGGCACTACAAGGAGTACGGGGTCTTATACAGTCGGCATGTCGACTGTAGCCTTTTATACCCTTTCAGAGGGTATATTGTTTTTGTAACGCATTGAAGGAAGCGTTTCCGACCACATAAAGTATATATATTCTTGATCAACAGCCGAGTCGATATAGCCATGTCCGTCTGTCCGTCTGTCTGTCCGTCTGTTTCTATGCGAACTAGTCTCTCAGTTTTAAAGCTATAGAGCGATTTCAACGAAATTCACACAGAATGTATTTCATATTACTATATCATATAACAACCATAGAAATAATTGGTTAAAAAAACCAAATTAATGCAATATTCATGACTGCAAGGGTATTTAATCTTCGGTGAGCCGAAGATAACCGTTTTTTCTTGTTTTACTTGTTTTAATTAAATTAGTTTCTCGACTTTCATTGGCGGCAAGCAGTGAATTTCAATCTCGCTTGTTGGTCTATAAGACATTTCAAGGCTTGATTTCCGGTGTTTGTCGGTGTCGGCTCAAAATTTTTAATGTCATTGGATTAAGGCTGTGTCTAGGAACATGCATACCAGAAATGGTGTTCCTATGTGCCATAGTTAATGAGATATTGGCCTAAAACGTAAATTTTTCGGAGGTGTTTCTGGTTTTTTGATCATTGCGGGGGCGGTAAGGGGCGTGGCAACAATTTAAAATAAACTTGATTTGCTCGCGAAAATAACGGACTTTCATTCCAAATTTGGTGTCTCTAGCTTTTGTAGTTTAAAAGATCGAGGTGTTCATACGGACGGACGGACGGACAGACGGACATGGCTATATCGACTCGGCTGTAGATGCTGATCAAGAATATATATACTTTATGGAGTCGGCCACGCCTCCTTCTGCCTGTTACGCACACTTCGCTTCAGACAATCTTAATAGACCCTTCTAAATAATGCAAAACACTTAATAACTTGTGCAAATAAATATATTTTCATATTCGCTATTCGCCAAGATCTACATATGTTCGGTGGTGGGTTTCTTATCCTTTATTCTTCGCTGTTCAAAATTTGTAAATTAGTATAAGCGCAATTCGCGTTTACATACGCACAGTTAGTTAACTTGTACTTTATTCGTGCTTTACTTTGATTTAGCTTTTCTTTGTTTGTGTCAACGCTGCTTATACATACATATGTGCTAGCAAACATACGTTGATTATCTGCAAGCCCTTTAGTTTTTGTTGGTAGATCGCATCTTTGCCTACCTACGAAAATGTTTGCGTAGAATTTAATTTTTTTTTTGTTGACAACTGTCATCGCTTATTTGCATAAGCTTGCGCTTCTTTAGTTCCTGTTATGTCTGTTATTCATGTAATCTAGTTAGCCAGCTAATTATATTTAATCTTAAATTATATTAAACGGCTACTGTATTTGTGATAGTACACTTAACGTGCATTCGAACAGAAAGCGCCAAAGGAGTTCACTCATTAATAAAATGGTGACTCCAAGTAAATTTGAGATCTAGTACCGGCTAGATATATTAAATTCGTACATTGCTAAAGCTATGGATCTGCAGTCAGAGATCGATGCAATACATCGCAACAACACTAGCCGTTCAATACTTTAAGATACATGTATCTTGGCACGGTCCTCTTACATGTCTGCCCTAAGTGCACATTAGGCACTTGGCACTTGCCCAAACGCAAGTTGTTAAGAAATTCAATCATTTGCTATCGTGCTTATCAGCTGAGGCGTTAGGCACCATCAGAGCTTTTCTGGTATCTGATGCGAACTACTCGAAGGCATTAGAGGGTCTATGTCAATGCAAAAACCCAACTGCTAAACCGTAAAGTCAGTTGGACAGTCGAGCTTAACTGCAAAAAGCAAAGTATCGACAACAGTTTCGTCTCGTGTTTCGATACATCAGTACACCGCCGAGTTTTGAATGCTGACATCGAATTGTACCAGGCAGCCAAATGGTGATCTTCCCATCAAAAGGTAGAAGATAACAGAAAATGTCGAACTGGCTGACCCTAAATTTCACAAACCCTTCTGGGAGCATACTTCTTCTTTGACTTGCTTTGTACTGGGAAGATTGGATTGGAGAATAGTGGTTCATTGCTACAAAGAACGTTGTTGCAAGAAAATGCTTAACAAAAGCCCAATATGCTGCTCAGTTATGCAACATAGACATGTCTTCAGACTGTGTAGATCGACACTGTAAGAATGAAGCTGTCCCGGAGACAAGTGATTCGTCAAATTATTCTGCGGAGCACTTCGTTTGCAAACAAAGCTATTGGGACAGCGTTCGTAAATTTCCGAATGGACACTTTGCTGTCAATTTGACTTTCATGAGAGATCCCAAATTGCTAGATTCGTCACAAATTACCTAAAGACAAGTACTTTCCATGAACTTGGAAATGCATAATATATATTTGAGTGTCATGAACAAGAATCTTGACCTCGGTCGTATGTCATTCATAGATGCAGAGGTTCCATCAGGACCACATTACGCCCTTTCATCACAGTGCGCTGACTTGATAGCAGTTCCACCAAACTTCGAGCAGTAGTGGACTCGTCGTGTAAGAAAACATCGTCACACTCTCTCAAGGAATTACTGGTGGGACCTAAATCTAATTTGTTCGTTTTGTAGGTTTCGTCTGGAACGACCAGCCCTCACGGCAGATATCAAAACTTGCAAATTCCAATTGGCAAAACAGTTTTAAACCATTCTAACATATTAGAAGAAGGCCGATATAAGAAGCTTTGAATTTCCAACGATGCGGATGGCATGAGGTGGACACCAAGGTTAGATAATTTACAGTATCACTTGGTTGGCAGCTATGCCAAATTAAGTCCCACCAAGCGAAAAACATTGTTAGCAACTTTCGCGTAGTCAGACGATTTTGGAAGATAAATCTCTTTGATTATTTTAGGAGTAGATTTGTGTGGTGCTACAAATGTGTTAATAATAATAATAAGAGAACGAGCCCCGCCAAAAGTGTATATTGCTGTGTTCGTATGTTTTGAATCAAAGGCTGTTCATATTGAATTTACAGCAAGATCCACTAAACCTATCATTTTCACAGTGAACAGCTATTCGTTCAACGTGGCACGCCAGTCCGGTGATACTTGGAGAAAGCGACACATATTCGTGAGGAACCTGGTAAGGGAGTACCAGAATACTTTTTTTATACTCTCTGCAAGAGTATATTGGGTTTGTGCAAAAGTATGTAAAAGGCAGAAGGAGGCGTGGCAGGCCCCATATGGGTACGGAGGTTCCTAGCGACAGCATAGTTGCATTTCCATCTAAAATTTTGGACTGCCACGCCCACTTTTCCCACACTTGAAAAAACTTCAAATGCCGTTTTTTGCGAACTTGTTCGTATCGTACAGTAGTGTTATTATAATTCGTGTGAAGACTAACTATATTAAACTTTTTTGAAAGGCGCATTAAAATCGGACTATAAACAAGAAAACTAGAAGCGTTACAATATTGATAATTGAACGCAATATCAACCGATGGGTGCAAGCGAGATAGAAACACACAAGCACATGTTCGAACGTTTTCGCTGCCTGTGTGCCGGCAGCGCTGCCCGCGGTCGCTGGCTGCGGCGAATACACACATACATACATAGATATTTGCTTCGCATACATATTGCCAAACGTATGTGTATTCGAATACAAACAAACAGATGTGTGTTTGATTATGCTTAGATTGTTTTTGTTTCAACGTGTTTTAATGCAAGTAATTCACATTGTAATATCTCGATACAGATTTTAATAATTTAATCGGGACAAATGCAGAGAGTATTTTCGGTCGGGCGCGCTCGACTGTACTTTTCTTTCTTGTTTTAACGTGTTTTAATGCAAGTAATTCACATTTTAATATCTGGATACCAATTTTAATAATTTAATCGGGAAAGGTGCAGAAAGTATTACGCAGTCGGGAGTGCTCGACTGTACTTTTCTTTCTTGTTATACTCTCTGCAAGAGTATATTGGGTTTGTGCAAAAGTATGTAACAGGCAGAAGGAGGCGTGGCAGACCCCATAAAGTATATATATTATTGATCAGCATCACAAGCCGAGTCGATATAGCCATGTCCGTCTGTCCGTCTGTCCGTCTGTCCGTCTGTCTGTCTGTCTGTCTGTCTGTCTGTCTGTCTGTCTGTCTGTCTGTCTGTCTGTCTGTCCGTCTGTCCGTATGAACAAACAGATTTCAGAGATGGTAAGAGCTACAAGTTCGAGCTTGGTGTCAAACGATCAGATATTTAGTCAGTCAATACAAGAATCTTTTTTTTTTTCGATGCCACGCCCCATTCGCCCACAATAAGCAAAAAACTGGACACACCTCGGAAAAAAATCGATGTTTTCGGCAAATATCTCAGTAACTATGGCACCTACGATCACCAATTTGGGTACGGAGGTTCCTGGCGACAGCATAGTTGCATTGCCATTTAAAAGTTTGGACTGCCACGCCCCCTTTTCCCACACTTCAAACAACTTAAAATGCCGTTTTTTGCGAACTTGTTCGTATCATACAGTATTGTTTAATTATAATTCGTGTGGAGATTAACTATATTAAACTATCCTGAAAGGCGCATTAAAATCGGACTATAAACAAGAAAACTAGAAGCGTTACAATGTTGATAATTGAACGCATTATCAACGCATAGGTGCAAGCGAGATAGAAACACACAAGCACATGTTCGAACGTTTTCGCTGCTTGTGTGGCGGCAGCGCTGCCCGCAGTCGCTGGCCGCGCCGAATACACACATACATACATATATGCAGCATATATTGTCAAACGTACATATGTATGTGTATTCGCATGCAAACAAACAGATGAGTGTTTGATTATGCTTAGATTGTTTTTGTTTCAACGTGTTTTAATGCAAGTAATTCACATTGTAATAATTTAATCGCGAACAAATGCAGAGAGTATTATACGGTCGGGCGTGCTCGACTGTACTTTTCTTTCTTGTTTTTTTTTTTTTTATTAATGAATTGTCCAGTAGTGTAACAAACTCTTATACATACTTAAGTTAGCCTGTAAGTCTAATTTGCATTCGGCACTGCAGCTTTCGCGGGCAGCAGTTAGTTCATATTTCCGTCTAGCTGTAGCCACACACGCTACCAGGCCTTTCCGCGATTAGCTGTCCAACAATAAATTGTTTTGTTTATGAACTTGCAATTTGTTTATTATTTAAATTAGTTTCTCGATTTTTCACTATGCAATGTATAAATGTGGGCTTTGGCAGTTGCAAGCATTTAAACAAAACAAAAAAAAAAATAAAACGGAAATAAAATTAAGTTGGACATACAAAAGTAAAAATATACACATTAAATATATAAATATTTAGCAATCATTAACAACCTTTAAACACATATGTGCATAAAAACAAACATACAACACCTACGCCCTACAAAGATGGAAAGCTTTCCAGCGCGGGAGTACTCATGTTTTAATTGTGTTTTTGCAATATTGAATGAAAACAACAGCATTGTGTGCCTAAACCAAAAACTTAAAAATGAACATATAAAAATTATTATTACAATGTCAAGTACTTGTATTAGAACGATGAAACAAATAATAACAATTTGCCTATGCTATGCTCAGGACGTGTTTCATCAGGAACGCCAACTGCTACTCGATGAACAGCCGCTACGAAATGATTCTTAGTTGCGCAAACTTTCGCCAATCATTGACGAATTGAGAGTCCGTATAGACGGACGCCTCAGTAACTCGGCCTCATCCTACCCAAATGTCATCGAATGAGCTTAGTGAGCTCATCTTGGAGCAGGATCACAAGGCACATTTACATCCATGTGATTCAGCACTGTTTGTAATTGTTCGTAAGATATGTAAGATCACACACGACTGCTTGAAATGTTTCAGGCAGCGACATTACACATCCAAGCAATTAATGGCTATCTACCTGGAGTTAGAGCGACACAGGCATATCTTTTTCAAAACACTGTATGCGACTACGCTGGACCCATCACACTCAAAGTCTACAAGGCACGTAACTCTCGGATGGAAAAGGGTTACATTTACTCTTTCATTTGTCTAGCCATTTCTGCACCTCACCTAGAATTAGCTACCGATCTCAGCACCGAAACCTTACTGGCAGCACTTCGTCGCTTCATATCACTCCGTGACAAATGAGCAAGTATGTATAGCGGACGCAACTTTGTTGGCGAAAGGAGAGTTTTAAACGAAATGGAGCAATTACTAACATCTCAGAGGCACAACGACTTCGTATCACAGGCTCTAGCAAATGAAGGAATCAAGTGGAACTTTATTCCTCCACACGTACCACACCGGGGTGGCAAATGAAAATCAGCGGTGCGCTCAGTCAAATTGCACCTTCATCGTGTTCTCGGAAAAAAAGATCTGACATTCTAACAAATGCACACCTTACTGGCACAAATCGAAGCTGTGGTTAACTCTCGTCCGCTATATACAACGTCGGAAACCGACTTGGAATACTTGTCTACAGCTCACCTTCTGATCGGTCGACCTAACACAATGATTCCAAAAGGAAACTCTGAGCCAGTTCCATCAAACAGGTTGAATTACTGGCAACAATCTCAAGCCACGTTGTAATGTTTTTGGAAAGGTGGCACTTGGAATATCTGACCACTTTACAGCAGCGTCATAAATGGATCTCCAAATATTTCAACTGGAGATATGGTTTTGGTTAAGGAAAGCAACACACCTCCTGCAGCTTGGATTCTAGCTAGGGTCATGCAAACATTCCCTGCAGCCGATGGATTGGTTCGTGCAGTCAAACTCAGAACCCTTAATGGAAAGACAACGAGCCCGATTACCAAGATTGCAGTTTTACCGAATTCAGAAATCACGTTTCAGGGTCGGTTTGGATGTTCAGGAACGGATTTTTTAGAATTTAACGATCGTATGATTCTGCTTAATTTCAGTATTTTGTATGCACTCACATATTGCGCAGTATATAAGTTTGTTGTCACACATATTTTAAGCAACATTGTGAAATACTTTAGCAACATTATGATATACCTTAGCAACAATGCTATACCATATGTTTATCTCTTTCTAACATGCATATTAAATTCATGTATAAGTTTTAGTTTTACATTGACGGCAGATCAGATTATGCACGTATGAGACGGTCTGCAAATTACAATAAAGCAAATAATTGAACCAGTCTTTTATTCCTGCTACTTTACATAGCATAATGTGTTCCTAAACAGTCTGTATGCACATATGTATGTATGTATACTTGTACATATGAATATGTATGGTCAGCATTGTCTGACTGCGCGCAGCGATACTGCCACACAGGCAGTGAAGACGTTCGAACATGTGCTTGTACGTTTCTGTCCCGCTTGCACTCATGCATTGATATTACGTTCAATTATTAATGTTGTTACGTTTCTAGCTTTTTTGGTTATAGTCGGATTTTTTTGCAACATTCAGAATAGTTAGATATAGTTAGTATCCACACGAAGTATAAATTACAATACTGTTCGATACGAACACATGCCTTAAAAACGGCATTGAAATTTACAAATTATTTTATGTCTAGTGGCAAAATGGGGCGTGGCAGCTCAAAAGCTTTAATGTCATTAAATTAATGCTGTCGCTAGGAACTTCCGTACCGAAACTGCTGTTCCTAAGTGCTATAATTACTGAGTTATTCGCTGAAAACACCAATTTTTCCCGACGTGTGTCCAGATTTTGCCTCATTGTTGGCAAATGGAGCGTGGCATCAACGAAAAAAAAAGATAATTGAATTGACTGACTAGATGTGTAGTCTCAAAAGATCTCTCAAAAAAATTGTTTGTTCATACGGACAGATAGACAGACAGGCGGACATGGCTATATCGACTGGGCATGTGATACTGATCAAGAACTTTACTTTATCGGTCTGACACGACTCCTTCTACCAGTTACATACTGTGCACAAACACAATATACTCTTGCAGATAGTATAATAACTCACAAAAACTAATGGATTACAGATCAAAACTAAGAGAATTGTCCAGAAAGCACAGAATTAAATTGTGACTGAATACAATAGGAGTTGAACGTAAGCTAAAACAAGAATGAAAGGTAAAGTCGAGCACGGCGGACCGTAAAGTACTCTCTGCATTTTTTTTTAATTAAATTATTAAAATAAGTATCCATTATCCAAAAAAAAAAACAAGAAAGAAAAGTACAGTTGAGCGCGCCCGACCGTATAATACTCTCTGCATTTTCCCGATTAAATTATTAAAATCGGTATCCAGATATTACTATGTGTTTTACTTGCATTAATACACGTTGAAACAAAAACAATCTAAGCATAATCAAACAAATATACATCTGCTTGTTTGTATTCGCCTTTCAGGATAGTTTAATATAGTTAGTCTCCACACGAATTATAAATAACAATACGAACAAAATCGCTAAAAACGGCATTGCAGTTTGAAAACTATTTTATCAAATATGCGAAAAGGGGGCGTGGCAGTCCCAAATTTTAAATGGCAATGCAACTATGCTGTCGCTAGGAACCTCCGTACCCAAATTGGTGATCCTAGGTGCCATAGTTACTGAGATATTTGCCGAAAACACCAATTTTTCCCGAGGTGTGTCCGATTTTAATGCACCTTTCAGAATATTTTGCATTTATGCTTTCGCTAAAAACTTCCGTACTAAAATTGGTGATCCTAGAAGCCATAGTTAGTGAGATATTCGCCGAAAACACCGATTTTTCGGCCGTGTGTCTAGTTTTTTGCTCATTGTGGGAGAACGGGAAGTGGAATCGAAAAACAAGAAAGAAAAGTACAATTGAGCACGCCCGACCGTATAATACTCTCTGCATTTTTTCCCGACTAAATTATTATAATCGGTATCGACATATTACAATGTGAATTACTTGCATTAAAACACGTTAAAGCTTAAAAGTTCTTTGTTTTTATGAGAAAAGTGGGTCTGGCAGTCTCTAGAAATCTGCATACCGAAATTGGTGTTTCTAAGTGCCTTAGTTACATAGATATTTGCCGAAAATTTAATTTTTTCGTGGTGTGTCTGGTTTTTTGCTCAATGCGTATTCCGAATTGATGCCTTTATCAAATTCGTGTATTTACACCACACAGTCAATATTTATTTAGAATGTTATATTGACGCCGTTGGATCATTGCAGATCAAGCAGATGTTTTGCCATGCCAAAAATTAACTTATACTTTATCGCAACTGGTGCAAGTAGAGCAAACGGTCAGGTAGAACGTGTTATGAGTGTACTGAAGCTCATGCTAACCACCATAGAGATTAGTGAGCGTTCCTGGAAAGATTTTTTAGGCGAATTTCAATTGGCCATACACTGTACAAACAAGAAAGAAAAGTACAGTCGAGCGCGCCCGACCGTATAATACTCTCTGCATTTGTCCCGATTAAATCATTAAAATCGGTATCGAGATGTTACAATGTGAATTACTTGCATTAAAACACGTTGAAATAAAAACAATCCAAACATAATCAAACACACATCAAATATGTATGTATGTATGTGTGTATTCGGCGCAGCCTGCGACCGCGGGCAGCGCTGCCGACACACAGGCAGCGAAAACGTTCGAACATGTGCTTGTGTGTTTCTATCTCGCTTGCACCTATGGGTTGATATTGCGTTCAATTATCAATATTGCAACGCTTCTAGTTTTCTTGTTTATAGTCCGATTTTAATGCGCCTTTCAGTATAGTTTAATATAGTTAGTCTCCACACGAATTATATAATTACAATACTGTACGATACGAACAAATTCGCCAAACCCGGCATTGAATTTTAAATGGCAATGCAACTATGCCGCTACAAACCTTTCGTTCCGGAATTGATGATCCTAGGTGCCATAGTTACTGAGATATTTGCCGAAAACACAAATTTTTCACGAGGTGTGTCCAGTTTTTTGCTTATTGTGGGCGAATGGGGCGTGGCATCGAAAAAAAAAGATTCTTGTATTGACTGACTAAATATCTGATCGTTTGACACCAAGCTCGAACTTGTAGCTCTTACCATCTCTGAAATCTGTTTGTTCATACGGACAGACAGACAGACAGACGGACAGACGGACATGGCTATATCGACTCGGCTTGTGATGCTGATCAAGAATATATATACTTTATGGGGTCTGCCACGCCTCCTTCTGCCTGTTACATACTTTTGCACAAACCCAATATACTCTTGCAGAGAGTATAAAAATCGAGCTTCAAAAGCTAGCCCATTAGAATTTCTAATAGGAAGGGAAATAAGACCATTCAATATTTTACATGTTTGCGAAAATGAAAATAGGGTAGATATAAGAAATGTAAGAAAAATGGCCATGGAAAATACTGAACAGAAAGCTTGTTATGAAATAAATCGATTCAACCAAAATAAGGCAATTGTAAGATTTAAGGTCTACGATTACACAATTCTCAACAATGAGCAAAGGCACCAAACCAAGTTAGATCCAAATTTTAAGGGTCCATTCCAAGTGACAGAGGTTCTCGATAGGGACCGATATGTTATAAAGTTATTGATTTATAAACGAATTTATAAGTATTCCCACGAATCTTTAAGATAACTATATGAAGACAGAAGGGATTCTCATTGAGTTGGATACGTGTAATGAAGGCTTTTAAAACAAGAAAGAAAAGTACAGTCGAGCGCGCCCGACCGTATAATACTCTCTGCATTTGTCCCGATTAAATTATTAAAATCGGTATCCACATATTACAATGTGAATTACTTGCATTAAAACACGTTGAAACAAAAACAATCTAAGCATAATCAAACATACATCTGTTTGTTTGAATGCGAATACACATACGTTTGGCAATATGTATATGATGCAAATATGTATGTATGTATGTGTGTATTCGGCGCAGCCAGCGACCGCGGGCAGCGCTGCCGACACACAGGCAGCGAAAACGTTCGAACATGTGCTTGTGTGTTTCTATCTCGCTTGCACCTATGGGTTGACATTACGTTCAATTATCAATATTGTAACGCTTCTAGTTTTCTTGTTTATAGTCCGATTTTAATGGGCCTTTCAGGATAGTTTAATATAGTTAGTCTCCACACCAGTTATAAACTACAATACTGTACGATACGGAAAAAACGGCATTGAAGCTTGAAAACTATTTTATAAATTGTAGGAAAAGTGGGCGTGGCAGTCAATGGCAAATGGCAATGTAACTATGCTCTCGCAAGGAACATCCGCACCAGAATTGGTGATCCTAGGTGCCATAGTTACTGAGATATTTGCCGAAAACACAAATTTTTCACGAGGTGTGTCCAGTTTTTTGCTTATTGTGGGCGTGGCATCGAAGAAAAAAAGATTCTTGTATTGACTGACTAAATATCTGATCGTTTGACACCAAGCTCGACCTTGTAGCTCTTACCATCTCTGAAATCTGTTTGTTCATACGGACAGACAGACAGACAGACAGACAGACAGACAGACAGACAGACGGACAGACAGACGGACAGACGGACATGGCTATATCGACTCGGCTTGTGACGCTGATCAAGAATATATATACTTTATGGGGTCTGCCACGCCTCCTTCTGCCTGTTACATACTTTGCACAAACCCAATATACTCTTGCAGAGAATATAAAAACGTCAAAGAAGGCGTTGAAAACGACGCCAGTGAAACCTAACATGTGAAAGACGTTGGTGGAAGCTAACGTGAGATATCAGACATACTGAAGGATCTTACTCAATTGTGCTACTAAAATTACTTATTAGGGTGACAAGTTAATGATTTATCCTTTTACGTCACTGGCAGTCATTGTCATTAAGATTTCGAGTTGGTTGTGTCCTGATGATATAACTGACATCACGTGAATAATAAACCTTTTTGTTATCGGATACATCGCTTAAATAATAAATTTTGAATTAATTTGTTTTAAGTTGAGCTTTAGTTTATTTTATTTCTTTATTCGATCTATTAACACACAAGGACGTGTGAACGTCAGAACGGCTGTGTCGTGGCACCACTATATTTCCTGTAAATCTAATCTATTTCACAATAATACATTATATTACGTTGCGTTTTCGTAAGTCTCCACAATTTCAATATAGCTTAGTTATCCCAATATCATGTGATCCTGTCCATGTGTATTTATTGTAAACCTGACAGACATCTCTGTCTGATGCAGTTTGGAACAGACTGTAAGTTAGAGCGAGATAAGAGTAATACCTGCAACACTGATGTGTGAATGGCAGTGTTGGAAGACAGGAATTGACAGTTGACAAAGCAGAGTGATGGGCACTTTTTTGGAAACCTCAAAAGTAAAAGCATGTCGCGGCCAAACAGCGTCTGGTTACAGATAACTCGGAAAACAATCACCATGCTCCAACATATACTTTATAGGATCTGCCACGCCTCCATCTTCCTGTTACATACATTCCAACGATTCCAATATAGCCTTATACTCCACGAGCAATGGCTTTTAGAATAGAATACGACAGTGAGAGGTAGGATTAAGGCCACAAGGAAACGGGCAGTTACAAACACTTCTGAAAGCATAAGTAGAAGGACCAGTGGACAGCGCACTTCTCAAACAGGAGATGAATTAAAAGACGAGTTCCGTGCTGAACTCAAAGTCGTTAGACGTCTAGCTAGTGCTTTAAGAATGAAAACCCCACAAGTGGAGATATATTAAAGAGGTTCAATTGAAATGTGAAGCGAAATTACATATTGTCAAGTCAGTGTCAAACCTTGACGGTAATCACGAAGAATACGTGTCTTGGAGGCAGGCAGCTATAGCCGCATGTGAGATTTTCAAAGACCCCGTCTCGGCTATTGACTTTGATCAATAATATATATACATTATGGGGTCAGAAACGATTCCTTTCACCTCTTATGCAAATTTCGCTTCAGACAAGCTTTATACATCCCCCTAATCACACTTACGGGTCTAAAACATAATATTTTTTAAAACTTAATTTCAAAACTAGCGTGTGTTACTCTTGCGATTGAAAGTGAAAAATAAAATAATACGAGATTTCAGTTTTTCAACAAATTAAAGTGAAAAAAAAAAAGTTTCTTTATTTTCGGATAAATTAATTGTTTAATTTACTAATTTAATTTCTTTGTATACTCTTTACAAGAGTATATTCTGAAAAGTATGTAACAAGCAGGATGAGGCGTGGTAGACCCCATTAATTATATATTTTCTTGATCAGCATAACAAACGGAGTCAATATAGCCATGTCCATCTGTCGTTCCGTATGAACAAACTGATTTTTGAGAGGGTAAGAGCAACAAGTTCGAACTTAGTCGCTGTCGACTCCATATTTAGTCAGTCATTACAATCTTTTGGTATGCTTAGCAACGAATCCTAATATAAACAAGTAAGAAAGGCTACAGTCGACCGAGCCGACTATAAAAGACCCCGTACTCTCATAGTAGTGCACATTTGTATTCAATTTGAATTCAAATTTTCAAATGAAATTTAAAAATTTTAATTTTATATATACATTTAGAATTGAAATTTAAAAAAAAATAAATTAACAATTCGCATAGCCGCAACTCTATCAGTTGCACCACGCGCCACTTTCAAGAATTCTCCGAATATCAGCATTTACATATTATTCATATAAACACACATTCGTTTTAAATTATATGTATGCATGTATGTATGTATGTGTGTATTCGCGCGGCCAGCGTCAGCAGCGCTGTCGCCACACAAGCATCGAAAACGTTCGAACATGTGTTTGTATGTTTCTGTCTCGCTCTCGGGCGTAAGTGATATTGCAGTTAAATAACAAACTTTGTAACGCAGTAGCTCTTTTGTTAAAGGTAGAATGTTGATGCCACTTTCAGAATAGTTTGATTTTATATGTCTCTATACGAATGTTGAATTACAACACCCTACTATATGAATAAATGGCTTAAACATGGCATTAAAGCGTAAACGTTTGGTTAACTCTAATGAGAAAAGGGGGCGTGGCAGCTCAAAATTTTTAATGGCATTGCATTAAGGCTGTCTCTAGCAACCTGTTTACCAGAAGTGGTGTTCCTAAGTGCCATAGTTACTGAGTTATTGGCCTAAAACTAAATTTTTTTCGAGGTGTGTCTGGTTTTTTGCTCATTGCGGGGGCGGTAAGGGGCGTGGCAAAAATTTGAAATAAACTTAACCTGCCTGGGTTAATAACGGACTTTCATTATAAATTTGGTGTCTCTAGCTTTTGTAGTTTAAAAGATCCAGGTGTTCATACGGACGGACAGACAGACGGACATTGCTATATCGACTCGGCTGTTGATGCTGATCTAGAATATATATACTTTATGGGGTCGGCCACGCCTGACAAACCTAATAGACCCCTCTACTCTTTTTTAGAGTACATCTATTTATAAATCCGCTCGTGTGGTACAATACCAATATCTTTGAAGAGAGCTGTGTTCCGATGTAACTTTTTAGCTATATAAGACCTAGGATTGAAAGAAATAAAATAAGTTCGGTTTTTGTGCTCAACCAACCAATTCTTTATGTCCATTTACTCAATATGTAATCACCGTTGTTTTTATTTTACAAAACTCAGCCTGATGGATAATTTATTTACAGATTAATATATCTAGTTCCCTGTCACACGCTTTGTCTGTTCTTCTTTTAAGACCCCGTACTCTATTTACAATCAATGTGTCCATCCCTCTATTTTCTAAAAATACCCTCACAATGGGGGGAATGCCATTCTTAAATCAGTTTGACCGTTTACATTCGGCCAATCCTGACAATTGATCTACCACAATCATTTTATGTACATACAGAAAGTAACATTTACAAATGTTCAATATTTGACTTACAAACATAAGCTTATAGTTCTATCACACGCATGCATCCACGCCTTGAATCTGGCTGATTCTAAAATACCTTTATACGGCAAATAAGTAAGTTGACAGTCGTCAATATCGGTAACTTCATAACGATCGTTTGGAAATACTCGATTTATTTTATACGAGCCTCTGTATTTGGAAGCACATTTTTTGAATGACCCAGGAGTGACGTTGACATTGCGAATAGCAACAAAATCGTTAAGCCTATAAGTTAATAGTGCCTTATGCCGAAGGGCGTACCGTCTTTCTTTACGCTCTTGTGACTCTTGAATTTTCGTACTTGCTTGATCCCTGACATCTTCAAAATTACAATTCTTGTCTGAACTAAATTTCTCGTCCAAATATTCTGTTAGTTCGTCTACTAATGGACCTCGTTGGTCGCAACTAAATAGCAGCATAGATGAAGTCTGACCGGTTTTGATAGCAAATTCTACACGATTAATTAATTTATACCAATCGGCCTGAGCTAGCGGCTCAGACAGCTTTCCTAACATACTCCGGTTTACTCGCTCGACCTGTCCATTTGCCTGAGGAGCTGCCGTTGCTACTTTGCTGTGCTCAATGTTTCGGTTCCCAACAAATTCAGTGAGCTCAAATGAAGTAAAGCACGTACCCCTGTCAAATATGATTCTTCGCGGGCGACTATAATATTCAAAATATTTTTCGAGCGACGCATTGACCTCTTTGGTACTAGTGAAATTCACCGGATACAGCTTGACAAACTTTGTGAAAGCACCGATGATAACTAATAGGTGCTTCCTTTTTGAAAGTACACTCGACAAAGGACCTAGGTGCTCATGTAATGTAATATAAACGGTAGACAATCTTTTATAAATACCTCAACTTTTGTCTTCATTAACGGGAAATATTTATTTTCTTTTAACTTGTTCACACATTTATCAGTACCTAGATGACCCAACTTTTTATGGCAACGTCTTATTAAATCCGCTTGCTTTTGAGACGGTGCATACAGGCATAGCTTTTCCTTATCATTTTTTCTATAAACTATACCATCAATTAACACGAAACTTGTCAGATCGCCTTCATCCAAACTTTCCCTTAATTTTCGCACTTCCGGATGTCTTATCTGCTTTGTTTGCAACAACAAGTCAACATCATACGGTGATGCACCAAATACACAAACCAACTTTGCGAGTTCATTTAAGTCAGGGGTTTCGTCTGAAGTTTCACAATTAACCGTTCAGGTTTCTTTCAAAGGAATACACGGTCCTGATAAATCGTCACTAGGTTCAAACGGTTTAAAACTTTCTCCTGCAAAAGGTACACACGGTTGAGCATAATTTTCTTGCAAGGCACACATAATTAATTGCAGTTTGTAACTATTAAAAATGTTCCAAGTATACGCGGAATCGACTCAGATAAAGAGGACCTTAGAGTAAGGAATGCATCTTCCGCTATTTCGTTCATTGGAAAAGGTCCGCCTTGCTTAAGTAACTCCGTTAATGGTTTCGCTAAACGTAAAAAATTCGGAACAAATTTACGAAAATATAACAATAAGCATAAGTAAGAATGTAATGCTTGGCTATTAAGTGTCTCTGGATACTCTTGAATGGATTTCAAGTGCAAATCGTTTGGTAAAATCCCATGCTCACCTACATCGTATCCCAAGTAATCAATACGTTTCTGTGGAAAATTACTTTTCTTTAAGTTGAGCTCCAAATTATACTCAATAAAACGATCTAACAATTTGACAGGCATTCTCAAGTATTTAAATTGTCCAGCTGGTGTAACAAAAGCGGTTTAATTGATTGACTCTTTCTCCATCCCTACATGATAGAACTCACTTTTAAAATCTATTACGGAAAACACTGTTTTTCTTTTTAAATATTCCAGAAAATCTTCTATTAAAGGCAACCTAATTTTTTTCAAGAAGTAGTGGTGTCGGAATAATATTGTCAGGAATAACTAAAACTTCAATTTCGTAATTCTTTTAAAGAAAAAAACTAAGCATTTGATTTTTCCATGAGTAAAAATGGAGCTCCCGCTGAGTCCTCGAAGTTCACTTTTTAATATTTTGTCACATTTTAAATGCGGTGTCAGTGTACTGTTGATAAAACTTCGGCTTCCGGAATCTAATAAGGCAAAAACATCAATATCATCAACTCGGGCACGTTTTTGACAGTTTCGGTAATGAAGGCCGACTTCAAAGCAGTGAAAACCACCTCCTTCGGGTCTTTTGGGACGTGGACAGCTGGTGCTCAAGTGACCAATCCGATGACAGTTGTACCATCTTACCTTCTTCGTAGCGGGTGGAACAGATTCAAATGGCAGTTTTGATGGGGTCCATTTAAGTTTTCTTCCAGTTCAGCAACTTGTGTTTTGAGCTCACCGAGGTTTTTACGGGCGGTTTACAGTGCAAAGCTACTCATTACTGAAGCTAGTTCGTCTGCTTCGCTCATTCGTTCTTCCGCATGAACACGTTCAGTCACGTTTGGTTCTTGAGACGCTTCGTCTCTCAAAGGCGAATTTTTAACATTAGCCTGATCTGTTATTCGGTTGTTCGTCCATAACCTCCAAATCGGGAAGCTCTAAAAAGCGCCCGGACCAGCGGCATCAACAAGCTGTCCGGCAAGCATATAAGCTGTCAGCGAGGGACGTAGCTCTTCGGGTACTTCTCCGTCTCCAGAAGGTTGTACACGATTCTCCTACATAACTGCCATTACCAATGAACGCAATTGATTTTACAAAACACAACTTGATTGATAACTTATTTACAGATTTTTACAATCAATATGTCCATCCCTCTATTTTCTAAAAATACCCTCACAATGGTGAATGGCATTCTTAAATCGGTATGACCGTTTACAAATACATATGTATTTGCATACTTATAAGTTAACTGTGAGCCCCCAGTGAACCAAGTTAAGTAAGAATATTCACTTGGCGATCACGTCACATCAGCTGAGTCAGCGTTTTCAGCGGTCAGCAAGAACGCTCCAAGTCGGTGCGTCAAGTTCAACGACGTCGCCGGCCTGCGAAGCTAAGTCAGCGTCCAGCAACTTCCACTGGGTAATACGATACCACACACGAGGCTCAAGCCTTGCAGATTCTTCGGCGCGGCAACCAAGAGCCAACGTCGGCTGCGGCAGCGCCGCCGTCAAGCTTATGTTAGATGTTAAGGATTCAACCATTGTATTTTAGTTTATAACTAGCGGGCCCGGCGCGCTTCGCGGCGTTCTTGTATTATAGATTTACCTGCTATTGAAAAATCTTTTTTGGTTGGAAAAACATTTTGTTAAAAATAATGCAGACAACAAATTTTCTAAAAAGTTTTTTAATTAAGTGCTTTTAAATAAACAACATTTTTAGTTTTTCCATCTTGACAGTATACATATAAAGCAGATGATTGCGCGTATTTCGGCTTTGTCGTCCTATGCTACGTCTGGGCATTTTGAAACCTCTTTGAAACGAATTCGGATTAATTGAAGTCGATTTTAATATTTTTTGACTCGTGCCAAATTTTTTATCGCTATTAATCTTTGTTTTGGTTCAAGAAGTAGCCAGACAGTTTTCCCCAACCTCCGAAGGCAACAGAAGTTGCCTGATCTCCCCTTTGATAAGTGTACTTTTGCTTTTCATATTATGCAAATATGTATGTTGTTGTTCGTGTAATATCTCAGAACTATTTTCATTTCGATTTTTCGTATACTTCCAATTTTGTTCTCAATATTTTAATTTAATGTTTAATAGAAACCAAGTTAATACAAAATAAGAGATACTAAAATAATGATGAAAACAGTGAACACTAATAGCATCCTGAATTTTGTGTACACACGGGGAGGGAATTTGTTTTTTTGCAGATTCAGCTCTATTTCAAATTTGAGATTAATTTGTTTCATTGCTTGAATCACTCTTAAATCACTCTTAATTGTGTCGGTTGAAGATGTAGCCAGACAGTTTTCCCCAACCTCCAAAGGCAAAAGGAGTTGCCTGATCTTCGCTTTGAGAAGAGTACTTTTGCAATTCACGTAATGCAAATATGTATTTTGGCGCCATTTACTTATTTTGAGTTATTTTGAGTTATACTTACTTTGACTTATGTCAACACTGAAATAATATGAATTCGCATTGTAACAGCTGAATTCGAATTGTAACAGTAGAAATTATATTATGCAAATGTTATGCAATTATTATACATCGATACACACCATACATCGATAATTATCGTGAAAAGCCCTTTGTACTCAGTAGGGCGCAATAAATCATAAGCAATTTGTATTGCCAGCAGAACGGAACAGAATTTTCATGTTAATTTGTGTTATTGCTTGAAACACTCTTAAATTTTTGTGGCGGTTGAAAGAGTAGCCAGACAGTTTTCCCCCACTGCCAGAAACAAAAAGAGTTGCCTGATCTCCTCTTTTGAGAAGAGCATTTTTGCCATTCACATTATGCAAACATGTATGTTGTTGTTTGTGTAATTTTTACGAATTGTTTTTTATTTTGCTTTTTCTTACATTTCCAAAAAGTTTTAAACACCATATTTTTTTTCATACAAAGCCAAGTTGATAAAAAAGCTGATCTATTAAAAAAAATGAAAGCAAAAGACACTAATTATCATACTGAATTTTGAGTACACACAGGAAGTGAGTTTGCTTTTTTATATATAGATTGAATTCACATAGCGGCACACGGCGCTAATAAATCATTCTTATATTCTCTTTATTCAAACGGTCGGGGCTACTCCAAATAATTGCCGCCCAACAGTGATTATTACTCACGTTGCGACCGGTTCATGTTAACACGAAAACCGGACAAATAAACACATAAACACGAATACAATAAGTGTAACACTCAAAACAAAACAAGTAAGAATGGCTACAGTCGATCGAGCTGACTGTAAAAGACCCCGTACTCCCATAGTAGTGCACATTTGTATTCAATTTGATTTCAAATTTTCAAATGAAATTTAAAAATTTAAATTTTATATGTACAGTTGCACCACGCGCCACTTTCAAGAATTCTCCGATTATCAGCATTTACATATTATTCATACAAACACACATTCGTTTGAAATTATATGTATACATGTATGCATATATATGTATGTGTGTATTCGGCGCGACCAGCGTCTGCCGGCAGCGCTGTCGCCACACAAGTATCGAGAACGTTCGAACATGTGTTTGTATGTTTCTGTCTCGCTCTCGCACGTAGGTGATATTGCAGTTTAATAACAAACTTTATAACGTGAAGGCTTTTTTGTTAAACGTAGGATTTTGATGCCACTTTCAGAATAGTTTGATTTCATATGTCTCTAAACGAATTATGATTACAACACTCTACTATATGAATAAATGCCTTAAAAATGGCATTAAAGCGCAATAGTTTGGTTAACTCTAATGAGAAAAGGGGGCGTGGCAGATCAAAATTTTTAATGGCATTGCATTAAGGCTGTCTCAATCAAACCTGCGTACCAGAAATGGTGTTCCTAAGTGCCATAGTTACAGAGTTATTGGCCTAAAACTACATTTTTTTTTCGAGGTGTGTCTGGTTTTTTTTTTGTTTATTGCGGGGGCGGTAAGGAACGTGGCAAAAATTTGAAATAAACTTAACCTGCCTGACTTAATAACGGACTTTCGTTATAAATTTGGTGGCTCTAGCTTTTGTAGTTTAAAAGATCCAGGTGTTCATACGGACGGACGGACAGACAGACGGACATTGCTATATCGACTCGGCTGTTGATGCTGATGAAGAATATATACATAGAGCACTTGTCCGCCAACAAAACTGACCAAAATGCAACCAATGGCGGAAACGCTGCGGAAAATATTGCCGAGGTAGAGGACAGCGTAAATTTTCTTTTTGACAGCGTTAATTTTTTAATTAGTTTTAGTCAAAGTCCCTGCTGCCGTTTCTTCGGCGAAGAGTAGCAGGGGTCAGCATTAAATTTATAATAGACACGAGCGCATCTAAAAATTACATCAAGCAGATTTAAGAGTTAAAACGTGTGAGACCGGTCGAATCAAAATTCATCATCCAGTCCATTCATGGCTCAAACAGCATAACTGAAAAGTAATCTGAATAACTTATTCACATTCGATGGAATCGTTGACCTCCATTTACTAAAACAGATCGATGTTGCTATTAATCTGAGAGAGGGTAAGCTGGTAGTATTTCTGAAAAGATTCACGACTATAACTGCAAAAGATGTGAATAACTAAAAGGTTTTTGACATCGAAGTCCCAACCATAGTAAAATCGCCATTTTTGCATGTACAAAAGGACTGTGTGAAGGCATTAGCAGACCCAAACGAGTCTCTGCTTTTTAACACAGCCGTCATTGCCACCATGAGAACTGTAGATAAACAGGTTAATCATTCCAAACTATATCCATAGCCACAAGGTGTGGATGACACCAAGCTCCAACTTGTAGCTCTTACCATCTCTGAAATCAGTTTGTTCATACGGACAGACATACAGACAGACGGACATGGTTATATCGACTCGGCTTGTGATGCTGATCAATAATATATACTTTATGGGGTCTGCCACGCCTCCTTCTGCCTGTTACATACCAGCGTCACGCATTTGAGACACTCAGAAACATTATAGCTTCAGAGGACGTGATACTAATGTACCCAGATTACAAGAAACACTTTTATGCTATGCAATACAAGCTGCCGGTTCTGGCCTGGTTGCAGAATGATCTCGTGAAAAGCTTTTCCACCACAAAGTTCTGACATTGCAAGATTTTTGTCATTGACATTCTTAAAAGGCGGGAGAGACGGGATGTTCTTACAAAAGAACACAACCGTGCTTATAGGGAAGCAAAAGATAACGTTAATCATGTAATCACGGACTACAACGTCCCGAGAATGACAAAGTTAGCGAACGACATAGTTCGGAATTGTCGAATTTGTTCAAGCTGAAAATATGACAGACACCCTAAGAAGCAGGAAATCGGTCAGATGCCAATCCCTTATCAAGTTAGAAGAATGGTGCACATCACCTGCATTGACAAACACTCCAAATTTGCTGTGGCCCAGCACTTGCGATCATGCCAATTTTCCCACAGATCAAGCAAATCTATTGTGACAGCGAGCCGGCGCTTAAATCGGAAACAATAACAGTAAGTTGCAAAGGGGTAAAAACAATATAGACGAGCTGATAATGCACCCAGTGATAGAGTACAATAAACCAGTACAACACCGAATACATTAAATTCCAGGTTGTACAAGACACTTTTGATGATTCAAGTGACAGTGATAGCGCGGATGAAGGACATACATACCAATTTCTGACGGAAACGTACTGCTTTGGAACGACTATGACTTTCTGAGAGACACGACTAATCTTTCAGAATTTTTTCGAATAATCGGCGAGACCAACAAATTAATGGACATGTTTCCACAGTCCCATAAGCGGAAGTTTTCAGAGGTGGTTACAGTATACGCACAAGACTTGTTGTCCGCCGGTACCGCCAACGCACAAGACCTCGAATACATAAAAATCACTGAGGCCGAACTGATTAGATCAAACAACAGACAAATAGAAATAAATTCCAGGACTCAGAAAAAGATAAATTCGCTGACCGACACAGTCAATAAAATCATAAAATTAGCCTAGAACAAATAGACGGACAGCTCACACTTGTATAAGACGTTGCTAACACAAAGTAGAACTCTCATTAATGAAATAGGAAATCCCATGCTGACCAAATATTCTCATGAAGAACTCACAGGGACAACAGTTACAGACTTGTTAGAAGTATCTAGTATTAAGATATATCAATTTTCAAATATTTTTAAAATTATTATTAAATATCCTAGAATAAGTATGTCTTGCCGGAAGATAACTATATTTCCAGTTACGCACAACAACACCATCTTAGAGCTCTCGGGTAACGTAGCAAAATGCAGAAAACAAGTTCTGGCAGTAACCAACTGGAAGTTAACGACCCCAGCTTTGTTTTACGAGCAATCGCAGAGCGAAACCTGTGCTCAGGGATTACATTGAGGAGAGGTGGAACACTGCACAACACAGCCTAGCCATTTGGAACCACTTACCATAGTCAACGACTGTACAATTGTCATCAACGATCGGCCGGCTACTGTAGTATTTGACGATAACCCAGAGATCGTCGCGTCCGGGACTCGGTCACATTCGACCACTATGCGTTAATGAACGGAACAAAGTACATTAACTGCAACAACATTCAAGAGCGGTTCCCAGGGGTCTCATCGTCGCCACTGCCGAATATCACAGTGCCACCTTAAGCCTTTCCCACCTCCATCGCATGAGTGAAAAGAATCTCAACCACATCAGGAAGGTAAAAGACGATGTCGTATCTGGAACCAGTACATGATGGCATTCGGATCGGGCATCGTAATTTGCGCCCTAATGGTAGCGTACACCGCCCACACTTCAAGAGAAAACAGGCTTCTCTGCAAATCAACCAGATGCTGAAAACTTATCACGTGAGCAGGGACAGTCACTCTTTGGAGGGGAGAGTATATATGTATCACGTATCAGCGGTCAGCGAGAACGCTCCAAATCGGGGTGTTAAGTTTAACGACGTCGCCGGCCTGCGAAGCTAAGTCAGCGTCCCACAACTTCCACTGGGTAATACGATACCCCACACGAGGCGCAAGCCTTGCAGATTCTTCGTCGCGGCTATCTAAAATCAATGCCATTTTTAAGGTAGTTGTTCCTATCGTACAGTATTGAAATTTATTATTCGTGTGGAGGCTAACTATATTAAACTATCCTGAAAGGTGCATTAAAAATGGACTTTAAACAAGAAAACTAGAAGCGTTACAATATTAATAATTGAACGCAATATCAACCCATTGGTGCAAGCGAGATAGAAACACACAAGCACATATTCGAACGTTTTCGCTGCCTGTGTGCCGGCAGCGCTGCCCGCAAAAGCTGACTGCTCTGAATACACACACATACATACATATAATGCCAAACGTATGTGTATTCGCATGCAAACAAACAGATGTATGTTTGATTCTAATTGGTTTTTTTTGTTTCAATGTGTTTTATTGCAACCACTACAAATTGTTATATCTGGATACCGATTTTAATAATGTAATCGGGAAAAATGCAGAGAGTATTATTCGGTCGGGTGTGCTCGACTGTACTTTTCTTTCATGTTTTATCTGCCGTCTATACGTCAGGTAAAGTTTATTAAAAGTTTTTGCTACGCCTCCTACCTCCCCCCCAAATTCTAAGAAACTATTTTCATTACCCTACAAGTTCGAAACTATCAGAACTATCGTGACCAAAAAAAAAATTGTAAGGTACCATCCATATAATCGTCCACTCCAAGTTTTATCAAGCTCAGACATATTGCTCCTATAGGACAAATCAGTCAAAAACTAACAAGAAAGAATGCTAAAGTCGCCTCGCGATATTCGCTACTCAGTTTCAATATATTATTAACAATGGTGATGGATAAGATAAATATGACAAACACAGAACATTTTTATACAAATTCATGTTTAGTGCATACGATATAGTAGTCTGATTTGGATCAAACTTGGTCAGTATGTATATATTGATGGCAAATGTATTCAGTGTGAGTTTGATTAATTTAGCTCAGTAAACCCAAAAGTTTTTTATATTAATTCATATTTGGAAAATAGTTTTGACCGATCGGCCCTATGGGAGCTATACGATATAGTTGTCCGATTTGAATCAAACTTGATCAGTACATGTACTTCATAGACATGTACTATTCGTGTTTAGTTGGTTCAGATTGCATAGCTAACAAAGAAGTTTTTTATACTAAAACATTCAACTTTTACCTGTACATTTACTTTTATATGCAAATAAAACGCCCTAAAGTAGGCGTGTCAAAAAAAAAAAACAAGCTTGTACTGCTTGGGTATTGTACATTTTATTTGCGACCCCTTTCATCTTTCTAGCTCTTATAGTCTCTTAGATCCTTTGCATACTTTGGACAAACCCAATATACTCTTGCTGAGAGTATAAAAAGCGAGCGCTCAAACGAATTTCTACTCAATTTAACATTTAAACGCGTATTTCTCAAAACAGTGTGTTTCGACCTTATGAAAAAGATAACTGGCGCAAAATTCAAGCAATCGCCATGAATTTTTTTACACATGTGTGTGCATAATATAGACCTTGACCATGAAATTATATTAAAATTTTTGTCTTCAAAGAAAAATTATTGAATCAAAAAATCGCAAAAACCTGACTTCAATGTTCAATGGTTAATAATTTTTGCATTTTTCTAGTTTATTTAAATTTGACGTCTAAATTATGCATTTAAATGTACAGATTGAAAAGATGTATAATTTGTCTGTTTGAGATTATTCTACAGGACGGGAGGACTTCCACTAACGAGACACATCATGACCGACGAGCCGCCATTTTGGAACGCCAATTTGGTTAACTTGGTTTCAACAAAAACAAAACAAAAAAAGGGGAAGCCCTTTTTAGACCCCGTACTCTAAAAAAGAGTATAGGGGTCTATTAGGTTTGTCAGAAGCGAAATGTGCGTAACAGGCAGAAGGAGGCGTGGCCGACCCCATAAAGTATATATATTCTAGATCAGCATCAATAGCCGAGTCGATATAGCAATGTCCGTCTGTCCGTCTGTCTGTCTGTCTGTCTGTCTGTCTGTCCGTCCGTCCGTATGAACACCTGGATCTTTTAAACTACAAAAGCTAGAGACACCAAATTTGGAATGAAAGTCCGTTATCTTCGCGAGCAGATCAAGTTTATTTCAAATTGTTGCCACGCCCCTTACCGCCCCCGCAACGAGCAAAAAACCAGACACACCTCGAAAAAAATTTACTTTTAGGCCAATAACTCAGTAACTATGGCACTTAGGAACACCCTTTCTGGTAAACAGGTTGCTAGTGACACCCTTAATGCAATGCCATTAAAAATTTTGAGCTGCCACGCCCCTTTTCCCCACATCAGCTAAAAAACTTGTACGCTTTAATGCCGTTTTTAAGGCATTTATTCATATAGTAGAGTGTTGTAATTCAATATTCGTATAGAGACATATAAAATCAAACTATTCTGAAAGGGGCATCAACATACTACCTTTAACAAAAGAGCTACTGCGTTACAAAGTTTGTTATTTAACTGCAATATCACTTACGCGCGAGAGCGAGACAGAAACATACAAACACATGTTCGAACGTTTTCGATGCTTGTGTGGCGACAGCGCTGCCGGCAGCGCCGAATACACACATACATACATACATGCATACATATAATTTCAAACGAATGTGTGTTTGTATAAATAATATGTAAATGCTGATTATCGGAGAATTCTTGAAAGTGGCGCGTGGTGCAACTGATAGAGCTGCGGCAATGCGAATTGTTAATTTAATTTTTTTTAATTTCAATTCAAAATGTACATATAAAATTAAAATTTTTAAATTTCATTCGAAAATTTAAATTTAAATTGAATACAATTGCTCACTTCTATGGGAGTACGGGGTCTTTTACAGTCGGCTCGATCGACTGTAGCCTTTCTTACTTGTTTTGTTTTGTTTTTGTTGAAACCAAGTTAACCAAATTGGCAAGACCGCAAGGGTATTTTATCATCGGCAAGCCGAAGATAATCTTTTATTTTTATCTACAACATTCTCACAGTATTTATGGTTAATGACTCGTAATTTATTTAAACAATTACTTGCATAAACTTACCCGCATGGCATTTTACAAATATTGTTTTGGGAATGTGAGTGTGGAACTTTTGAACTGGATTCTTTTTCGACTCCAATAATATTGAGCTCGTGCACTGATCCTTTTAAACTACGATCACTTTCCCTTCGTCGTGTTAAATTGGCAGATTGCAATGCCGGATAAGCTACTCCTATGCTCATGGCAGCACTGGAAGATTTTGCACCATCACCCACACTTAAGGGGGCAGTCATCTTTTTTTTAGTTCCACCAACTCCACCAAAGTTAAAGAAACGCTTCTTGTGTAAGGGTTGTATACCGCAGTCAATAAGCCGCCTAAAGTGCTCCGATCGAACAAAACGCGGGTAACAATCTTTTTTTAGGAGCAGCATGTATACGTGCTCGGAAGCTGCGTCGAAAGTAAATCGAGATGGATTCCTGAGACCCCTCAGAACGCTTTCCATGGTCTTCCCATCGATGTTGATCTCACAGGGTGCTCCAGGTTTTAAAAAATCTCTAACGAAAAAATTATGGTATATTGTAAGAGTGTGCTTAAAATGATTAACTTACTCGAAAATTTCTGTAACTTTTTGAGCTACTTGAGAGTGTGAAGAACGGCGCAAACAATTTACAGCTGTCCAAAAACGTATATTTTCATGAGAGTACTCTTTTTCTAAGAACGCAGTAAACTCGTGCAATCCGGTTGGATCAGACACGAGCTCCTCTATGGAAATAGCCCAACGTTTCACTCGTTTTTCTGTAGGTACCTCCACGAAAGTGCTGTTTATCTGCCAAAATGTAATATCATCTGTAACCCATGGATTAGATGGCAGAGCTGGCTGCAGGAAGAAATCATATTCGCTGAATGTTTCCGAATAACATACAAGAGTTTCACAGGCAAGCGACATCTTCATTCGTGTGCGGTTTAAGGATTTTCCTAGATAGTCAAGTTCGCGTTTTAGGTCATTAACAGTCTTTTTTTTGTTCGGCTTAAAACCTTGGCGATCTCTTGATGGAACCGGACATGGCTCAAGTGGCGTAAATAGACCAGGAGGTGGACGGTACACCCTCCAATATGCACGTTCTTGGGAGTCACTCACAATTTTATCGCCTTTTTTTCTGTCCTTGGCCAGTCGCACCTGTTCTTCGGCTTGCATTGAAATGAAGTCCCACTTGCCTTTGAGGTTCTTGTGCAATGACGATAAGGCATCGGCTTCATAGTCTTCCAATGCGTGTCGTTGTTTATTGCGAAGTGATCTTTTTGATAAATATATTGCATACTCCACGTTATCCGGAACTTTGTGCTGCCACGGCCAATAATATGGAGTTTGAAAACGGTAAAGCGATGAGTCATCCTTAACTGTCAACATTTTAGAGTCGTTAACGGGGAAAAAATAGCCATGCAGGCATAATTGATTGGCAATATTTAATGCCTCAGACTCCTCTATTTGAAGGCGATCCATGAGCCATTCAATAAGATCGTAACCTGTTAAATAAAGTTGTACAACTGTTGTTTGCGAAACCAGTTCACAGTTTTACATACCCATAAACGCGGATGGGATTGATGTTAAGAATATTTTTTGCTGTCTTACTGGAACGCCATGCTCTTGATCCTGCATCTCTCGCAACAAAATCTCCATCTTAAAAGAAAAAACGGGCAACTATCAGAATTATCAATCAAAACTTATAAAACTACTTTTACTTTATCAAGGGCTTACCCACACTGTCAATTTGAACAAATTTATATGTTTATACCCGTTACTCGTAGAGTATAAGGAAATACTGTAATCCTTGGAATGTATGTAAAAGGTAGAACGAGGAGTGGCAGACCACATAAAGTATATACATATATTCTTGTCTGCTGAAGAAAGTTAGAAGTCTAGGATGAAGCAAACATTTGATTTGATATGCTAAAAATTCGTCCTTTGCGTGTACAAATGTGGAAAAAGAAGTTGAACCCACATGCCTTTACCTTACTCTAAATAATTTATTTGAACTTTGTGTTCCATCTTGTGTTCCTAGTATCTCTAAAAACCCAATTTGGTTTACAAGTGAATTGACACGTTTAAAAAACATTAAATCTAAATTTTATAAGAAATTCAGGGAATCTGGCTCTTCCCTGGATCTCTCTCGATATGTAATTGCTCGATCTGATTTCTCTGCATTGAACAGCCTGTGCTATCGGAATTACCTTAGAAGCTGTGGTCAGCAGTTTCGAAGTAATACTAAACTTTTTTATAACTTCGTTAATGCGAAGCGCAAATCATCAACACTTCCTTCCTCAATGGTCTTTGAAAATGAGACTGCTAACTCTGATCAGGCTATAGCCGATTTATTTGCTGATTTTTTCCAATCAACTTATTGCATTCATCAAAATAATCTAAACTTGCCTTATCCTTACCGTGTAAATGCTTCTAATTGTAATTTTAGGCCATTGATCACAGAAGAATCGCTTTTGAGTGATCTAAAGGCTGTTAAACCTGTTCTTTCCCCGGGCCCGGATGGAGTTCCTGGTTGCGTGCTCAGAAACTGTGCCGACCAACTATTGAAGCCTTTGTATACATTATTTAATTTGTCTGTTGAGTCGTGGTGCTTTCCTGACATTTGGTAAGCATCTTTTATTATTCCCCTTCATAAAAAGGGTACTAAATCTGACACTTGTAACTATAGGGGTATCTCAAAGTTGTCTGCAATTCGTAAAACTTTTGAGAAATTAATAACTTCTCAATTGCAACATCTTTATAAATCTATTATTTCATCTTGCCAGCTCGGGTTTATGAAATATAGATCTACTACCACTAACTTATTAGAATTTACTTCCATTGTTATACAGTGGTTTCAAAATAAATTGCTAACAGATGTCATTTACACTGATTTTAGCATGGCTTTTGATATCGTTAATCATTGTCTTTTAATACATAAACTTAATATGCTTGGATTTCCAGATAAATTAATTCTTTGGAATGCGAACTATTTATGTTCTAGAACTGAAAAAGTTTATTTTAATGGCACGTTATCCAAGCCCGTGCGTGCTACCTCGGGGGTTCCTCAAGGAAGCCATCTTGGGCCTTTACTTTTTTCACTATTCATTAATGATTTGCCTTCAGCGATTTCTAGTTCCCGGGTTCTGATGTATGCCGATGATGTAAAACTTTGTTTGTCACGAACTGACTCTTGCCTGACACTTCAAGCCTGGTGTATAGTTAAATTACTACATCTCAATTTTAGTAAATGTAACGTAATGTCCCATAGTAGGCGAATTCCAACCTATTATAACAACTTTCCTGACGGCAAGCCTCTTCAGAGAATAGAGTCGGTCAATGATTAAGGTATCCTTTTCGATCCAAAACTAAAGTTTGATAAGCACATCTCTTCTGTTGCTAATCGAGCATTCGGTGCCTTGGGTTTCATAAAGCGGTGGTCTAAGGAATTTGACGATCCCTACCTAACAAAAACTCTTTATACTTCACTTGCACGCCCTATTCTTGAATATGGATCGTGTGTATGGTCTCCCCAATACATGATTCATCAGGACAGATTAGAATCTGTAGAAAAACAATTTCTTCTGTTTGCCTTAGGAGCCTTAGCTGGAATACTAATATTAGACTACCTTCGCATCGTAGTAGACTTTAAATTGATTAACCTTCCTTCCCTTTCGGATCGTAGAACCATGCTTGATGTAGTTTTCATTCTTCCTCGTATCTAATTAGCCAAATTAGATTTGCTGTTCCGATCCTAAATACTAGAAACTTTCTTCCTTTGTCCCTTCAACGTTGTACCACGAATTATGCTTTACATAATCCGTTTCGTATCCTATGTACTAACTATAATAGTTTTTCTCATGTAGTGTGTGGAGCCACTTCTTTATCAACACTTAGAATATCACTCGAGCCGACTGTAAAAGACCCCGTACTCCCATAGTAATGCGCATTTGTATTCAATTTGAATTCAAATTTTCAAATGAAATTTAAATATTTTCATTTTATATGTACATTTTGAATTTTAATTTAAAAAAATTAAATTAACAATTCTCATTGCCAGCATTCGAACCTACAACATCAGACCAACGCGCCGCAATTCTATCAGTTGCACCACGCACCACTTTCAAGAATTCTCCGATTATCAGCGTTTACATCTTATTCATACAAACACAAATTCGTTTGAAATTATATGTATGAATGTGTGTATTCGGCGCCGCCAGCGTCTGCCGGCAGCGCTGTCGCCATACAAGCATCGAGAACGTTCGAACATGTGTTTGTATGTTTCTGTCTCGCTCTCGCGCGTAAGTGGTATTGCAGTTATAAAACAAAATGTATAACGTAATTGATCTTTTGTTAACAATTCGCATTGCCAGCATTCGAACCTACAGCCTCAGACCAACGCGCTGCAACCCTATCAGTTGCACCACTTTCAAGAATTCTCCGATTATCAGCGTTTACATCGTATTCATACAAACACACATTCGTTTGAAATTATATGTATGAATGTGTGTATTCAGCGGGGCCAGCGTCTGCCGGCAGCGCTGTCGGCACACAAGCATAGAAAACGTTCGAACATGTGTTTGTATGTTTCTGTCTCGCTCTCGCGCGTAAGTGATATTGCAGTTAAATAACAAACTTTCTAACTCAGTAGCTCTTTTGTTAAAAGTAGTATTTTGATGCCACTTTCAGAATAGTTTGATTTTATATGTCTCTATACTTATGTTGAATTACAACATCCTATATGAATAAATGCCTTAAACATGGCATTAAAGCGTAAACGTTTGGTTAACTCTAATGAGAAAAGGGGGCGTGGCAGCTCAAAATTTTTAATGGCATTGCATTAAGGCTGTCTCTAGGAACCTGTTTACTAGAAATGGTGTTCCTAAGTGCTATAGTTACTGAGTTATTGGCCTAAAACTACATTTTTTTAGGTGTGTCTGGTTTTTTGCTCATTGCGGGGGCGGTAAGGGGCATGTCAACAATTTGAAATAAACTTGATCTGCTCGCGAAGATAACGGAATTTCATTCCAAATTTGGTGGTCCAGGTGGTCATACGGACGGACGGACAGACAGACAGACGGACATTGCTATATCGACTCGGCTGTTGATGCTGATCAAGAATATATATACTTTATGGGGTCGGCCACGCCTCCTTCTGCCTGTTACGCACATTTCGCTTCTGACAAACCTAATAGACCCCTCTACTCTTTTTTAGAGTACGGGGTCTAAAAAAGTACAGTCGAGCGCGCCCGACCGTATAATACTCTCTTCATTTGTCCCGATTACATTATTATAATCGGTATCGAGATATTTCAATGTGTAGACTTGCATTAAAACACATTGAAACAAAAACAATCTAAGCATAATCAAACATACATGCTTTGCTGCTTGTTTGTATGCAAATACTTTTCACAATATATGATGCAAGTATATATATATTTTTTTTTTGCAGTTTATTAAAAGTGTAAAAAAGGTATAGGTTAGAGTAAGTTATATACATATATAAAGTAGGCGAAGTATGCGTTCTCATGGAGGCCGGGACTGCGGGACTGACGTGAGGTATTGCTTCACAGGCCCGGCTTGTGGCTGTAAAAGCCCCTCTACTATATTTGCGTTCTTCTAATCAGCTCCTGCGCCCTAAGGGCGACCATGACATCTTTACAATATGTGTTGACTGCTGCCCATATGTCAGGGTAGCTTATCATCAGCGAAATGATGGAGTCAACTTCAATGGCGCCACCGATTTCCCGTTCGACGCGACTTCTCTCTGACCCAAAACTGCTATTACTTGCACCGCTTCCCCAGAGACCGTACGAAAAGCGCAAGAGGCCGTTAGCGCACAGAGTCTGTATGACGATTCGATGCCCCTCATGTATTTTCTATTCTCTGTTGCCTTGGACCAGACCGGCGCCGCATACAAAATGGTAGACTTAAGGACGCTTCTTAGCAGTCGCCTTATGCTGTGTTTGGGCCCACCATGGTTCGACATCATTCGGGAGAGTCGTTGGGTGATCCCTGTCGCTTTTATTTGAGTTTCGAGAAGGTGCTCTCGGAAGGAGAGCCGCGTGTCTATATGCACCCGATTCGGTCTTTTGTGTCGCAAGCTCAAGTCCCATCGAGCTTAGCCAAGCTTTCGCTTGCATAATGGAGTCCTCGCCGAGTGCTTCTGCTTCGTGCAAATGTTTTGCCTGGACTATTAAAGCAATGTCATCGGCGAAGCCCACACTTTTCACGTTGTCTTGCAGTTCTAGTCTCAATATACCGTGGTACATGATGCTCCACAAGATTGGACCTATGATCGAGCCTTGGGATACTCCAGCTGTGACGTTATATGTTGTTGTGAAGTCATCGGTGTCGAACATGAGGGTACGGTTGTTGAGGTAGTCACTAATTATATTGGTCAGGAATTGTGGAATGTCGAAATTACTAAGTGCGTCAATTATGCAGCTCCATTTGGCCGAGTTAAAGGCATTTTTGACGTCTAGTGTAATTATCAGGCAGTATTTCTTTACTCCTCCTTTCCATCTCTTCCCTTCTATTGCAGCAGATGCTATCTTTGTCAGCAGCATTATGGCATCAACTGTAGACCGCTCCTTGCGAAATCCAAACTGACTTTCCGATAGGTCTCCATCTCTGTGTATTGCTTCCGTCAGTCTCTTAGAGATGATTCGTTCAAACAGTTTTCCCATCGAGTCCAACAAACATAGCGGTCTGTACGCTGAGGCATCATCTGGTCTCTTCCCTGGCTTTGGGATCAGGCAAAGAGTTTGAGACTTCCAACATGTCGGGAAGACCCCTTCGCGCAGGCATGTCGAGAATAGTTGTGCAAAAACGTTTGGATGTAGTGCAGCTGCGAGCTTGACAGCCCTGTTCGGAATCCCATCTGGGCCGGGAGCTTTAAAGTTTGCCAACTTTCTCGCTGCATTGCTCGCCTCTTCTAGTGTTACGGCTGGGTACAGCTTGTTTGTGTCGTGATGAAGGGTTCTCTCTCCTACTGAGGCGGGAATAGCGTTTGAACTATGGCGTTCAGTGTGGCTCGTTCTGTGGGGCCGTAGTTGTTGAGGCCTTGCATCTTTTTCATGACTATTTTATACGCTCGTCCCCATGGGTCACGGTCTGCTTCATCGCACAGTGCCTTGAAGCAGGTGGCTTTGCTAGCGCGGATCGCTTTGCTCAGTTCTCTACATTTGGACTTGAACTCGCTGCGCAAGTCTTCGCATGGTGTGCGCCTGCGGGAGACTCGCGTGTACCTTCTTCTGGCGGCGTTGCATTCGCGCCTGATCTCCGCTATCTCCAATGTCCACCATAATACCGGTTTGTGACGACTGGATGACCGTCCCCTAGCCATGCTGGCGTCGCAGGCTTGCTTGATTTTCGCCATAATGACACCGTCATTTCATCAGCGTGTCCAGCTGCGCTAATGCCACGTAGCTCCTCTGCGAATAATGAAGGTACAATAGTGTCCGGCCTGTACCGTCTGCTAGAATGCCTGTGAGTCTGAGGAATGAGCCTGTTTATGGCGAATATGATAGCCAAATGGTCGCTGGCCGTATACATATCGCTCACTAGCCACCTTGCTGCCCTCCCCAGTTGTGGCGATTCGAAAGTCAGGTCCACAATAGAGGTTAATCTACCTCTGCTAAACGTATGCTTCCCTCCTTCATTGAGCTGCACCAGGTCGAGGCTGCTAAAAGATTCCAGCAGCATCTTACCTCTCGCGTTGATAGACTGTGACTGCCACTCAGTCGCTCAGGCGTTGAAGTCCCCTGCTATTACTGTTGGAGTGCGTGTGCGCGCATCCTCTACCAGTTCGTCTAATGCGGCTCCGAAATCGTGAATGCACCAGCTGGGTGGCATGTAGCAGCTATATATCCATATTCCCTTAACCATGGCTCTAACGAAAGCAGACCCCGAGCTGATTTTTGCCATGTGTAGTGGCTGTTTCGAGCATGCCCAAATCGAAGCAGAGTTTGATGCGTTGCTGGCGAAGTTTGTTGCAATTGGAATTTTGAAGGGTTCACTTATTATGGCTAATGCAGTGTTGTTTTCGCGCGTTGACTGAGAGACCAGGTCATGTGCTGCTCTGTAGTGGTTTAGGTTGATCTGCATAAAGTTCATACCCGGAGTTTTTGGATGGCTTCGAGGTATGCCGGACATTTACGACTTCCTGTTGGGTGGGATGTATCCTTTTTCCTTTCTCGAGTGCATAGAATGTACGCAGGCTTAGCGACGCATGATTTTGCCGAGTGTTCGGCCGACCCGCAGTTGAAACACAGTTGCGAAGCATCATGGATGCTTCTGCACCTCGCTGCAATGTGCCCGAAATTCAGGCAACGATAGCACCTTCTCGGTGAGTCGTTTCGTCGGATGCGACAGATAGCCCAGCCAACTCTAATTTTCTAAAACTTGAGATGTTTTTCCGCGCTGTCCTTGGGCAACGCTAGAGTAGCTATGAGCGTGTCCTTGTAGACAGGACGCATTTTGAGTGCCGCGTATGTGGGATGTTCTGACTCCAGCGCTAACGATATAGCTCCAAGTACATCGTCGCTTTGTGTTCCCTCTGTTAAGTTGCGTACTTCTAAATTGACGCTTTCGGCGAGAGCCATTACTACTGCTCCTTCTCCTAGAACAGCCTCGATTGCCTTCTGCAATGGCACCGTCTTCTTATCAGCTGCTTCCGCTAGGTTCAAAAGTACCTCGCCAGCTGCTGTGCGCCGAATTCCAGACACTGAGCTCTTGAATTGGAGAGAGCAGTTTCTTTGGAGCTCATTTAACACATCTCCATATGCCTCCTTGTCCTTGCAGCGAATCAGGACTGCATCGGGGCGGCTTCTGCGAGCGTGAGGCGGTTTGGAGTGTTTTACCACATTTCTCCATTCTGCTGCTTCTGGGCGAGATTCTTCGGGCAGTGGAGACTCCTCCTTGCTCGATATGTCTATCGCCGTACCGGTGCTCTTTTTTGGTCTCTCAGGTAGAGGCTGCGGGCCTCTGGTCGCAGTCGCGTAGCTTTGGTTTGGGCTGGTCTTTGCCCCGCTACAGCGTTGGCACTTCGTGGTTGCGTTCTCGTGCGAGTTCTTTAGTTGTTGGCTTACTTCCTCCTGGATGGCTTGTATTCGCTTTAGCTTATTTTTCATCACCAAATTAACATGTCTGACCGATTTGTCCTCCAATCTAAACAGAATGTCGCTAACTAGGCCCCCAAGCTCGCTCATAAGTTCACCAGGCGTCAGCTTTGCTTTTTCGACGGTGTATCCGTTGAGGGCTGAGCGTACTTTCTTGCTCTCTCGGTTTCTTTGGGGTGTCGACTTCATTGTTGGCCGAAAAAAGAAAAGCCTTTTCAGCCAGTATTGGTGGTGCTGATCGACACACCGTAACCGGCGGCGATCTAAGCATTTTGTTGCACTTGGCGAACGCCGCTGGAGCAGCGTCACTAGTGACGTCGTAAGCTCCGTGTTCTGCTCCAGTAATTTGAACTGCAATGGGTGCCTGGAGGGACTCATCCAAAACAGTAGGGCCTTTACTAGCCAGTGCTATGTTGGATTCGTTAAGTTTGGGCTTCCAATTTGGGTATTTGGAGTGTTCCGTTCAAAGACGAGTTTAAAAGGCAACGGTCAGTTTTCGCGCGCCAAAGAGTGCGTCTCTTTCACAAGTTCGTTGCTCTATCACGCTGGTAAGATCGAAATTGACCGGGGTGGCAACTCTGTTACCAGCTGAGCGGTTAGTGTTGGCGTTTCCCAGCACTGGCACAGTGTCAGAAAGAAAATTTCGGCGCTGGCGAATGAGCTTGAGTGTAGCTAATTTTGTGTGACAAAAACAACAAATTGCAGCTCAGAGAAGGCCCTCGGTGCATATATGTATGTATGTATGATGCATATATGTATGTATGTATGATGCATATATGTATGTGTGTATTAGACGCAGGCAGAGAAAATATTCGAAAATGTGCTTGTATGTTTCTATCTCGCTTGCACCAATGGGTTGATATTGCGATCAATTATCAATATTGTAACGTATGTAACAGGCAGAAGGAGGCGTGGCCAACCCCATAAAGTATATATATTCTTGATCAGCATCAACAGCCGAGTTGATATAGCAATGTCCGTCTGGCCGTCCGTCTGTATGAACACCTTGATCTTTTAAACTACGAAAGCTAGATCCACCAATTTTAGGATGAGAGTCCGTTATTATGTCAGAGAGGTTAAGTTTATTTCAAATTGTTGCCACGCCCAATACCGCCTTCGCAAATTGTACAAAACAGTTTTCATTACACTACAGCTTTCAAACTATGAGAGCTATCGTAACCAAATTAACACAGTATGGTACCCCTATTACTTTCGTCACCAAGTTTCGGTAAGATCGGACAATTATAGCCTATAGCTTGGTCAAAAACAAAAAATTTTTATGAAGTAGTATTTGCTAAGCGATCGCAACCAAACTCACACAGAATGTGTATATAATTATAACAAGTAAGAAAGGCTACTGTCGATCGAGCCGACTGTAAAAGACCCCGTACTCTCATAGTAGTGCGCATTTATATTTAATTTAAACTAAAATTTTAATACGAAATTTAAAAAAAATTAGAAGTACATTTACATTTTGAATTGAAATTTAAACCAAGTAAGAAAGGCTACATTCGACGTGCCGACTGTATAAGACCCCGTACTCCTTGTAGTGCGCATACAAAAATACTTACAAACTTAAAAGAAGAAGCAGTAGACTGAAACAGAAAACAAATGCCTGTCTGCGCTGGGGTTCGAACCGCAGACCTCATGTTTCTCTAATGCATGTCACATCACTTGGACCACAGCACTTTTAACAATCAGGACGGCTAAAGTAGATAAACATTGATTTACCACTTTTCTTCAAACACGTACATAAATTACAATTTTTGACATTTTTGACCAATTTGTTTCACATGTTGTAGTTGTCCGATTTGGTGAAGTTAGTTTTGGTGAAGTTAGTTTTAATAATTATGTACACATTCTGTGTGAGTTTGGTTGCGATCACTTAGCAAATACTAAATGTCTTCATACAAATATTTTGTTTTTGACCGATTTGTCCTATGGGAGCTATAATCTATAGTTGTCCGATCTTGATGAAACTTGGTGAGGATAGTTATAGTCGTACCATACACCTACTGTGTACATTTGGTTACGATAGCTTTCATAGTTTCAAAGTTGTAGTGCAATGAAAACGGTTTTTTACAATTTGCGGGGGCGGTAGGGGGCGTGTCAAAAATTTGAAATATACTTAACCTGCCTGGAATATAGACGGACTTTCATTCCAAATTTGGTGGCTCTAGCTCTTGTAGTTTAAAAGATCCAGGTGTTCATACGGACGGACGGACGGACAGACAGACGGACAGACAGACAGACAGACGGACAGACGGACATTGCTATATCGACTCGGCTGTTAATGCTGATCTAGAATATATATACTTTATGGGGTCTGCCACGCCTCCTTCTGCCTGTTACATACTTTTGCACAAACCCAATATACTCTTGCAAAGAGTATAAAAAAACAATCTAAGCATAATCAAACATACATCTCTTTGTTTGTATGCGAATACACATACGTTTAACAATATATGATGAATATATGTATGTGAAACATACAGAAACATACAAAGACATGTTCGAACGTTCTCGATGCCTGTGTGCCGGCAGCGCTGCCCGCGGTCGCTGGCTGCGCCGAATACACACATAAATACATACATATTTGCATCATATTGTCAAACGTATGTGTATTCGAATACAAACATATGTTTGATTATGCTTAGATTGTTTTTGTTTCAACGTGTTTTAATGCAAGTAATTCACATTGTAATATCTCGATACAGATTTTAATAATTTAATCGGGACAAATGCAGAGAGTATTATACGGTCGGGCGCGCTCGACTGTACTTTTCTTTCTTGTTGTATTTTGATCTTTGATGAATAATCGACGGCTTATAGATCCCACTGTGACCGTCGTCGTTGACAGAGTGGTCTTTAGTTTTTCGGGTTGAAATTTTTTGAAATCGCCGGACTCTGCGCATAGCTTGGCCTTTACGCCAAATCTGTTGTGATAACAGCAAAATGGGGGGGCGATCAGGCGACTTCGAATTATTACGAAAGTGGTGTTTATTTGGAGGCTCCGATTTCAACGTTTGCAACATCTTGGGTAGCTCGTCAATTTCGGCCTGTAGCTTGTCATTGTTCTGCACTGCGCATACCGGTGAAAGGCGCTGCGAATCCCAAATTCTGTCTGCTTGCAGAGCTGTTCTAGAGGATTCGCCTTCAACGATCGACACTATTGCTCGCATGCATTCCGGTAGACGCTCTATTCACATTGCCTTTAATGTCTCGTAAATTTTTCGAATATCTGCTAACTCCTTCATACGCTTCCACAAATGCGACGGCTTGAGATCTCCCAGCCGAATCTCGTGTATGAGCTTCCTGAGCTTGCGCTGATCTGAATCAGTGTATAGTACTATTTGATGAGAGCTGCTTTGGTCGCGTCGTATTTGTTGACCTCTGACGGATTTTGTATGATGCCGGAAATGTGTAGCAAGTATTGTGGCTCCAGCGACGAAACAACCTGATGAAATTTTGTGTGTCAGACGAGATGATTGAAGTACAAATCCGGCTGTTCTTTGCAAAAAGATGACGGCTTGACGCTTACCCGAAATACTTCTTGCAGTGCCTGTGTTTGAAGTGCGCTTTGTTCGTGATCCAATTGCTCTCCGTTGCTGGCCATGTTCAGTGCGGTATGCTTTGGGTGTGCAATTTCACAACTTCTTGGACTGTGTGTTTGTGCGTGTGCAATGAGCGTGCACAGTTGCGTCAGCCAATGTTGCGATTTATTAGATTATGTGTTAATGAATTGCTCTATTAGTTGCGTATTTTCAGACGACGGAGTCACCAATGTACTTTATTCAACTTTTCTTACGACTGTTAGAAATGTGATTTCGAACTCACTCGACAACTGTTATAGACTTGTTAGATGTATCTATTATTAAGATATTTCAATCATCTAATATAGTCAAAAACATTATAATTATATATATACATAAACATATTATGAATATTAATTCTAGAATAAGTGAGTGCTGCCAGTTGCGCACAACAATACCATCATGAAGTTTTCAGACAACGTAATAGCAGAACGCGGAAAGCAAGTCTTGGCAGTAATTAACTGCAAACCAACAACCACGACTACGTTTTGTGTACAATTGCCAAGTGTGACCTTTTCCCAAAAATTACACTCAGGAAAAGTGAAATTATTCTTTGCTGAGAGTTTATCACTCCCATTAAAGCAACACCTCATTAATTGATTAGACAGGTACAAAAGTGTTGATAACAAATTAATCATTGCGGACAATATGGGTATGTAAGAGGGATCGAAAACTCGCTGTCGATTAAAGTCATAAATTGGCTAATTTTCCACTTAGGAGAATCATTCAAAACTGCTAAGTATTAAAATTCCTTTTCCAATACTGAGCAACTATAAAAGTACCTACAAAAATGCAACTGTTTGTTTTCATGCCGGACCTTGATAAGTTTTCACATCTTCGAAAAATTTCCTCAATTTCAAAATAAAAGTGGTCTTTGAAGTAAGTTAACTTATATTTAATAAAATTAGATTCATTCGCTCCTTTTTTAAATCGTGGTAAACTGTCATGTGAAGTTTTATCAAATAAATTCTTTTTTTACGGAGCCTACACATTCGAGGGGGGGTGGAAGTTGCTTATTGATGTTAACTCATCTTTCAAAGGAGTAACAACCGTTGGTTCTATAAACTTTGAATTTATTGCAGTTAAGTTATGGAAAAATAACATTATTGCTTTCAGAACCCTCTATTCTTTACATTTTTCGGCTGTTAAGTCCGCCTTCTCTATGCTATCGTAACGTAATTTTCTTGGAGTTTTTGTCGATTTTTATGTTGCTGGAATAACCTGAATTTATTGTCTGGAATGTGCCATGTTTGTTGCCATGACTCAGCGCGATTTTCTTGATTATATATTTGTGATGTCACAGTTTTAAATCAACCATTCCACGTTCTTTACAAAAATTCACGATCTATTTTCTGATTTGGATGCATTCTCCTATTCTGTCTTATTTATCCAATCGTGAAGATGTCTTTAAAAATGCCCAGCACTGGTAGTTTGACTTGTCACATCTGTTTATGTTTAGATATATGAATAAGGCAAGCACAATTCTTATGCCATTTACTCTTATAAAAGAGGGAATAATATTATCACCGGAATGTATGTTACAGGTCACCTCACTACAAGAAGTATATATTGTAGTAGGAATACCCATAATGTTAAGTGTCCAGTATGTTAACAGCAGAAACCTAATGTAAATGTAAACACGAGATATCGATACAGTAAAATATCGAAATGTAAAACAAGAGAGATCGATAGAAAATAGAATAAAAAGAAGACAGTTCTACATAAAAAGAATAAAGAGACAGACGTATAAAACGAAGCTGGAACGTTTTAATGAAGAAAGCCGGTCACAATCTCAGAAGTGGGATAGAAATTCACGAAATGGATATAAATATTAATGAGTAACGGTCATTCAGCTAAAGAAGTGGCTAGATGTGTTGGGACTGCCAAATAAGGGGTCAAAAGCTGAACTTGTGGAGCGCATCAATACAGTGCCAGCAGACGAGCGTGGTAGCGTCCCGATGTCAGCGATTGTAGAAGATGACTCAGTAAGCAGTGAGGAAGATCTTCGGACATGTCAGTGGCAGAACCAGCGTAAAGAAATTTCGGAAGGCGAAAACTATTTAAGAGACTTAAGGCGCCAGATCGAGCTAGCAAAAATTACGCTACAAAACATCGATGCAGAATGTTCGAGAACTACAGGCCAACAGCAGAGCGAGCGAGACAACCATAGTGTATGCAGTCAAGAAAGCGTCGGTGACGGCGGCGCTGGCAATGAATTCGACGAGCAAGCCAGTGACGCGCAGAATAGTGTCGCCAAGACGCATGATGAAATTCAACAAAAAAAAAGCGACGAATGGAATTCGCCTATGTTCCAATTGGCAAAGGAAATCTTACCAGACTTCACTGGAGACAACGCGATTCAAAATTGGATAGTCCAATTAGGAAACATCGCGGAATTATACCAACTGACTGATACTCAACGCAAGTTTTTGTGCATCGCTAAACTCAAAGGCAACGCTTTAGTTTGGTTTCATGCTGATCCTGGGCGCATATTAAAACAGTTGGACGAGATGTTAAACCAATTAATGATAGCATTTGGAGGAAAACTATCGAAAGCTGAGGTAAGACGCAAGTTCGAAGCACGTACCTGGTGCAAGAACGAGAAGTTCTCGATATATTATGAGAACAAGTTACTTCTTGCGCTTGAGCTCAACTTAGACGAAGAGGAGCTTCTCGATGGAATCATTGAGGGAATCGCGGACAAAGTGTTGCGTACACAGGCGAAAATCCAGTGTTTTGAAAACACTAAGCGCATGCTGCGCGCATTCGCTGAAGTGCAGCTGCCTGAACAGGGTGCTTCAGGAGAGAAGCCGAAATCGTTTGTGAAGACAGCACCAAGCAGCTACATTACCAAGGAGTCTCGCTGCTTCAACTGCAACTCCAAGGGCCACTGGGCAAAGGATTGTTTAAAACCCAGACGAGAAAAGGTCTCTTGTTATGGATGCGGGGCAGTCGATCATTTAATTGCCCTATGCCCGAAGAGGAAGAACACTCAGGATAATAACTACGTAAGATTTATTAGATTGTATTTTAGAGATAATATTAATCATTCAATGGTTGCAGAATGCCTCATATATTCAGGTAGCCCTATATCATTTATTAGAAAATCATGCGTTCCAGCTAGAGTAGGACTCCAAGTTCACAATGAAAGTTATTTTGGGCTAAACGAAAGCCGATTAAATATTTTTGGAAAAATTTCAGTTTATGTTATGAAAAAATTAATAAAAATATATTTTGATTTAATTGTTGTATCTGATGAATCTATGAGGTGGGATGCAGTACTGGGAAGAGATTTTATGAAAATTTGTAAGGTAAATATTGACACAAACGCTCTGAAAATGATTTCGATTGAAGATACTGAAGGCCGGAATGTCAAATTAAAAGAAATTTTAGGACAAAACATGAGTGTGTTAGGAAATAATATGTTAGATGAAAATTGATTGAAAAGTACATCGTTAGAGAAAATTTATTAGAATTTAAGAGTTTAGAGAGCAGATTGTTAGAGCGAGATGATTCCAAAGACAAATCGTTAGGTTATAAAAACATAGAGAAGTCAACACAGACAAAAAAAGAGGTTAGTCATAGTATTTTAGATGAGAATTTCGAAACAGACATGTTTCAAATCAGCGTAGTAGACAAAGATATAAATGGGGACACATATAACATTGGAGAATACATAGCCATTGCATAAGAGAGAAAATAATTCGAATACTTAGAACTAAATATATTGACTCAGAAAGGCCCAAAGAGCCGGTTGTAAAGTGCGAAATGAATATAACAATAGAAAAGACAAAACCCTTTAGTTGTTCGCCAAGAAGACTGTCGTACACGGAAAAAGAGAAATTGCAAATTATGCTAGATTGAATATATTAGAGATGGCATCATATAACCGAGCAGTTCCGAATATGCATCGCCAATTGTATTAGTAAAGAAAAAAAACTGGAGTTTTAAGAATGTGTATAGACTTTAGAAGACTAAACAAGATCATAATTAAAGACAACTATCCATTACCTTTAATTGACGATCTGTTAGATGCTTTAGTTGAGACATCAGTATTTACGAAACTTGACCTGAAGAATGGCTATTTTCATGTCTTCGTTGAGAAAGAATCTGTAAAATATACATCATTCGTCACGCCTTTAGGACAATTCGAATTTCTTTGAATGCCAATGGGCTTAAAAACTGCTTCCAAAGTTTTTCAAAGATTTGTCAATGGTATATTTAGTGACCTAATCAGAGAAAACAAAGTCATTATATACATGGATGACATCATGATTGCAAGCAAAAACATTAGTGAACATTTGGAAATACTAGAAGAAGTACTTAAAAGATTAGTGATGAATAAATTAGAACTGAGGATTGATAAATGCGAATTTTTGCAAAGCAAAGTGAAATATTTAGGTTTTCAAATTTCCGAAAATGGCATTAAGGCAGATGAGAAAGGACTAGATGCAATAAGGCACTTTCCCATACCTGATCGAACACAGGCAGTGCAAAGTTTTCTTGGATTATGTTCTTACTTCAGGAGATTCATACAAGGCTTTTCGACAAAACCGTTGTATGATCTATCACGAAAGGATAGAAAATTTAAATTTGAAGAGAAGGAGCTAAGTTGTTTCACACTATTAAAGGAAAAGTTATTAGAAGCACCCGTATTGTCGTTATACAATCACAAAGACGAAATAGAACTACATTGTGATGCAAGTGCGTTAGGATTTGGGGCAGTACTTCTACAGAGAAAACAAGATGGCGAGTTGCACCCAATATTTTATTTTTCTAAAAGGACAACAGAAACGGAATCGAAATACCATAGCTTTGAATTAGAAACATTAGCAATTATATATTCACTTAGAAGATTTAGAATATACCTACAGGGCAGAAGATTTAAAATCGTAACAGACTGTAATTCATTAACCTTGACATTAAATAAAATAGATCTTAATCCCAGAATCGCCAGATGGGCGTTAGAAATGCACGAATTTGATTATGATTTAGTACACAGAGCAGGTAAACAGATGCAACACGTAGATGCTTTAAGCAGGTGCAACAACAGTATAATGATTACAGAAGCAAACAGTTTTGAGACAAATTTGATCATTTGTCAAACAAGAGACAGTAAGTTACAGGAAATTAGAAAATTATTAGAAATGGGTAAGCATAAATTGTTTGAGATGAGAAATTGAGTGATATTTAGGAAAACAAATGACGATAGGCTGCTATTTTATGTTCCAGAAAAAATGGAAGAGCACGTTTTGAATAATTATCACGATGAATTAGGACACGTTGGTAGGGATAAGATGTTAGATGCGATTAGTAAAACTTACTGGTTCCCAAACATGAAAAAGAAAGCGTTAGAGCATATTGAAAATTGTTTAAAGTGCATAGCATTTTCGCCGAAGACTGGCAAGGGGGAGGGTCTTTTGCACAGCATACCTAAAGGCAACAAACCTTTTCAGATAATTCACATAGACCATTATGGACCGGTAGACAATAGCAGAGCTAAAAAACACATATTTGCAGTAGTGGACGGTTTTACGAAATTTGTTAGATTATATACAACTAAAACAACTAACACTAAAGAAGTTGTAAAAGCATTGAAAGATTATTTTAGAGCGTATAGTAAACCAGAATGTATTGTATCAGACAGGGGAAGTTGCTTTACATCAGCAGAGTTTGATGAATTCATGGAGCAGGCTAAAATAAAACACATTAAGATTGCGACAGGATCACCACAAGCCAATGGTCAAGTAGAACGAATTAATAGAAGCCTAGGGCCCATGATAGCCAAATTAACTGAATCTGAAAATGGACATCATTGGGACATTGTGATAGAAAGGGTAGAATATGCTTTAAACAACACGCAACATTGTAGCACGAAACAGTTTTCCAGTGAAATGCTTTTTGGATTAGCACAAAAGGGCGAAAAAAGTGATAGTTTAGGAGAGGAACTGGAGGAGATCACACAGACAGAGACGGTTAAAAAGCAAAATTTAGAAAATATTAGGGAAAATGCTCAACAGAATCAATTAGCATCACAAGAGAAGAATGATAAATATTTTAATAAAAATAGAAAGATAGCGAACAATTATGACACAGGAGATTACATAATGGTAAAGAATTTCGACAGCACTGCAGGAGTATCAAGAAAATTAATTCCTAAATCCAAAGGACCATATGTTATAGCCAAAGTCCTAAAGAATGACAGATATTTAATTAAAGACATTGACGGTTTTCAACTATCACGAAATCCGTATCAGGGAGTTTGGAGTGCTAGCAATATAAGACACAGGGTTAAAAAATAATTTTTGTATTAAATATTATATATTTGCATAATAATTGTTAACATTAATATAAGGTAAGCTATCAAATTGTAAAATACTAGATTAAGCTAAAAAAAAAACAAGAAAGAAAAGTACAGTCGAGCGCGCCCGACCGTATAATACTCTCTGCATTTGTCCCGATTAAATCATTAAAATCGGTATCGAGATATTACAATGTGAATTACTTGCATTAAAACACGTCGAAACAAAAACAATCCAAACATAATCAAACACACATCTGTTTGTTTGTATTCGAATACACATACGTTTGGCAACATGTATATGATGCACATATATATGTATGTATGTGTGTATTCGGCGTAGCCAGCGACCGCGGGCAGCGCTGCCGACACACAGGCAGCGCTGCCGCCACACAAGCAGCGAAAACGTTCGAAAATGTGCTTGTGTGTTTCTATCTCGCTTGCACCTATGGGTTGATATTGCGTTCAATTATCAATATTGTAACGCTTCTAGTTTTCTTGTTTATGGTCCGATTTTAATGCGCCTTTCAGTATAGTTTAATATAGTTTTTCTCCACACGAATTATACAATTTAAATACTGTACGATACGAACAAGTTCGCCAAACCCGGCATTGAAGGTTCCAGCCTTTTTTATCAAATGTGGGAAAAGTGGGCGTGGCAGTCCAAAATTTTAAATGGCAATGCAACTATGCCGTCGCTACGAACCTCCCGTTCCAAAATTGGTGATCCTAGGTGCCATACTTACTGAGATATTTGCCGAAAACACCAATTTTTTCCGAGGTGTGTCCAGTTTTTTGCTTATTGTGGGCGAATGGGGCGTGGCATCGAAAAAAAAGATTCTTGTATTGACTGACTAAATATGTGATCGTTTGACACCAAGCTCGAACTTGTAGCTCTTACCATCTCTGAAATCTGTTTGTTCATACGGACAGACGGACAGACAGACAGACGGACAGACGGACAGACGGACATGGCTATATCGACTCGGCTTGTGATGCTGATCAAGAATATATATACTTTATGGGGTCTGCCACGCCTCCTTCTGCCTGTTACATACTTTTGCACAAACACAATATACTCTTGCAGAGAGTATAAAAACACATACTAGAATATAAGAAATGTTTGTAATCATCTATACGTTTTGAATAAGTGTACAGAGATAGAGGTCTATCTCATGGTCAGGATGGCCGAATTGTAGTAGGCTACTACGTAGGAATACCCATAATGTTAAGTGTACAGTATGTTAACAGCAGAAACCTAATGTAAATGTAAACACGAGATATCGATACAGTAAAATATCGAAATGTAAAACAAGAGAGATCGATAGAAAAAAGAATAAGAAGAAGACAGTTCTGCATAAAAAGAATAAAGAGACAGACGTATAAAACGAAGCTGGAAAGTTTTAATGGAAAAAGCCGGTCACAATATATTCTCAATGTCCGAAAATTCGCAAATAAAAGTTAAAATGTCCAAGTGCATTGCTTTGTTTGATTGTTTCTGTATTTGATAAGCCCACTTTAAGGCGTTATATTTTCATGCAGTTGTAAAACATGTAAAAAGAGCGCGTTTTTGTATTGTTAGCTATGCTATCATCAGCTATTTACACAGGGAGTACATGTACGGGTAAAGCTCGATCCAAATCTAAAGCATTTTTTGTCTGGAATATGTTAAAAACTAAGCATAAATGTGTACTAGATAAAAACATTTTTTCACTAAGTTATCCTAATTAAACTCGAATAAAACAGATTTGTGAATTTTATAAACATACTAGCCCAGTTTCATCCAAACTGGACTATCGTATAGCTGCAAAACGACTTAAATATTAATTAGTATAAAACATATTGAAACTGAGCAACGGGTATCTTAAAGTAGCGTGGCGGCTATTGCATTCTTCTTCTTGATTTTAATTTAATTATTTAATAGACTGTTCTTAAATGTAAATATAAATATAAAAAGATAAATTTATTTTTTACTGACCTTATCAAAGGCCATTGGACGTGAAAATTTTTCAATTGTTTGTGCCAGTATAGATGAAAAAGCAGGGGTGCTTCTAATCGTTTTGCCTGAACTACATTTGTGTTGATATGAAACTGTTTCCGTTGAATCAGTTGTCAATTGTTGATGACATATTGAGTTTTTGCTGATTGCAGTAACTCCTTGGGTAGTAGAAGATTCAATATTTGCGTTTGAAGCCAATTCGGGATCATTTTCAGTGTCAACATAATTGCATATGCCATCTTTATTAACTGAATCTAATGTTGTCAGATTGTTTTGTTGATGGGAAAATATCTCAATTGATGCCCGTAATTCGTTTAGCGGCAAACTTAATGAAGTTGGCTTCACATATTGTTGTGACACCTCTGGATTTTTTATCGAAGGTGACATTGTGGTTGTAGCTATAGTGGTTTTATATGATGCTGAATTGCACACAAACAAATCAGGATCTCTGTCTGTTGAAAGACCGCAAGGTTGCTCCATTTTCGTGGTTTTGAAGAATCCAATAAATTACTTCTGTATTAAACATATAAAATAGTACATTGTTCGCATTTTAACTCCATATTGCTACTTCAAATTAACATTTCCTGAAAAGAAAGGATAAAAAATGTTGCATAGAATTATACAATAAAATTAGTACACCCAAGAATGTATAAGCTTAAAATCTCACTAACTCAAAGAAAGACATGATGAAATTGTTATTTCCGATCTATTACCATGCAGCCGGAAGTTAATATTTTTGGAGATTGATAATTCCAATCTGAATGTTGTTTGACATGCTCAGTACCGAAAAGAAAGGCTACAGTCGAGCGAGCCGACTGTAAAAGACCCATAGTAGTTGTTCGCATTTTTCCATACAAACAAAAACCATGAAGAAGAAGCAGAGTGATTCATATTTTAAACATACATATGTACATGTGTAAATAAATATATACATATTAAGGTTTTCTTTCTTGTTTTAAAAATATGTCTTACGTAAAAATAAACCTTGTAATATAATTAGAACTTAATATTTGACTTTATTTAATTTAAATTTTTAATGAACTTTAAAAAAATTAATAATAATCTAATTCACTGCCAGGGTTCGAACCTGCGACCTCACACATATACATAACAGCTGCGCAAATTAAAATTCTATTTATACTCTCTGCAAGAGTATATTGGGTTTGTGCAAAGTATGTGGCAGGCAGAAGGAGGCGTGGCAGATACCATAAAGTATATATATTCTTGATCAGCATCACAAGCCAAATCTGTGTCTGAATTATTGCGTTGCAATTTACAATTTTTGACTGCCACGCCTCCATTTCCCACAATTAATAAAATAATTTTCTAACTTCAATGCCATTTTTAAGGTACTTCTTATTATCGTACGTTATTGTAATTAATAATTTGTGTGGAGACTAACTATATCAAACTATCCTAAAAGATGCATTAAAATCGGACCATACACTCATGGATTGATATTGCGTTCAATTATCAATATTGTAACGCTTCTAGTTTTCTTGTTAGACCCCGTACTCTAAAAAAGAGTATAGGGGTCTATTAGGTTTGTCAGAAGCGAAATGTGCGTAACAGGCAGAAGGAGGCGTGGCCGACCCCATAAAGTATATATATTCTAGATCAGCATCAACAGCCGAGTCGATATAGCAATGTCCGTCTGTCCGTCTGTCTGTCTGTCCGTCCGTCCGTATGAACACCTGGATCTTTTAAACTACAATAGCTAGAGATACCAAATTTGGAATGAAAGTCCGTTATCTTCGCGAGCAGATCAAGTTTATTTAAAATTGTTGCCACGCCCCTTACCGCCCCCGCAATGAGCAAAAAACCAGACACACCTAGAAAAAAATGTACTTTTTGGCCAATAACTCAGTAACTATGGCACTTAGGAACACCATTTCTGGTAAGCAGGTTGCTAGAGACAGCATTAATGCAATGCTGCCACGCCCCTTTTCCCCACATCAGCTAAAAAACTTGTACGCTTTAATGCCGTTTTTAAGGCATTTATTCATATAGTAGAGTGTTGTAATTCAACATTCGTATAGAGACATATAAAATTAAACTATTCTGAAAGTGGCATCAACATACTACCTTTAACAAAAGAGCTACTGCGTTAGAAAGTTTGTTATTTAACTGCAATATCACTTACGCGCGAGAGCGAGACAGAAACATACAAACACATGTTCGAACCAGAGACCTGCAACGAGTATAAAAATTTCGAGTATACTCGAACGCTTACTCGTGATCGTTTTGTTCGAACAAATTTTATACTCGATCGTTTGATGTGCGTACCGCGGGCATGCTTATACTCGTTTTACTCGAGTATATACTCGAGTATTTTTCCATTATACAACATGTTTTAAGCAAGCCAAACAGAAACTTATAATATTTTGCATAAAATATTCTCAGCGGTGGAACTAGACTAAATGATTTGACGGCTTTAAAGAATGTAATTTAAATACGTTGACATTTAATAACAAATTAAATTCTGTTTTTAATATTTTGATCATATGTTTTTTACAGAAATTTGCAGAAATCTGCATTACAATTGGTAATTTGGAAACCCTTTTTACGCTCAACAGATAAACGTAGATGGGCTGACCTTTTGGAAATTCCCTTGTTTGACCAGAGTATGACACTCTGAGTTTTGTAAAAGGGGTTGTTTTGCATTTAGAGCAATATTTGCAGCAGGTAGGAACTCTTCCTTTTGGGTTTTTATGTCTTTAAAAAAATATAAGCGAAATGCGTGGTATGCCAAACATATCAATACTTGCTCGCACTAATACACACAAACAAATACAAGTCTCGAGATTGTTGCGAGTGCCATCAGTGTTGCTCTCTAAATTGTTTTCCGCCAGATCTAGCTTTTACTTATGTGTACATGGGAAAATCAATGCACATATATTACAATTATTTTTTTTTTTTATATTATGCACTGTGGGTTTTAATTTTATTAATAATAAAAGAAGAAGAAAAATATATGTTTAAACATTTTTCTTATTGTTTTTCATTGAAGTTTAGCCATTTCGCTTTTTTCCGCTAGAACTAGCATATTTTCATTTTAATAAATGATAACACTGCGAACGTCACGCAACGCAAGCGAACCAACGAACTTGCTTGTTACTCGAACGTTTGTACTGAAAAAACGATCAGGGCAGGTTGCGTTCGTATACTCGTTGGAATACTCGTTTGACAACCGAACGATCAGCAAACGATCAGCAAACGATTTATGGGGCTGATCGTTTGAAGGTTTGAAAACGGACAACTGATCGTTGTGATTCGAACATTTTTCGGACAGCCCGTTGAATTACTCGTTACCCGATCGTTTGATGAAAAGTTCGAACGTACTCGAGTATACTCGTTGCAGGTCTCTGGTTCGAACGTTCTCGATGCTTGTGTGGCGACAGCGCTGCCGGCAGACGCTGGCCGCGCCGAATACACACATACATACATACATGCATACATATAATTTCAAACGAATGTGTGTTTGTATGAATAATATGTAAATGCTGATTATCGGAGAATTCTTGAAAGTGGCGCGTGGTGCAACTGATAGAGTTGCGGCAATGCGAATTGTTAATTTAATTTTTTTTAAATTTCAATTCAAAAAGGAACATATAAAATTAAAATTTTTAAACTTCATTCGAAAATTTGAATTTAAATTGAATACAATACAATCTATGGGAGTACGGGGTCTTTTACAGTCGGCTCGATCGACTGTAGCCTTTCTTACTTGTTTTTTAATGAAATTGAAATGGTGCAAATAAATCGACATTTCAGACGATGGAGGAATATAGGAACAAGTTACATAAAGCGCAAATGATGAAAAAGTAACCTTAACGCAACAAGTTCAATTTCATCCTGTGGTAAAACATTTATTATTTCAGTATTAAGGCTGGATTTTACTGAAATAAGGACTCCACCATCACGTCGATTAGGACGATTGCGCCTAAATATATAATAATTTGATGACATTATTTCATTATCAGATATGCTAGAATTAAGCCAAGTCTCTGAAAATGAAATAATGTCAGAATCAAAAGAGAAACTATTCTTATGTAACAGTTTTAACTTAGACCCCAGACCCCTTACATTCTGATACAAAATGAGTGTAATTTTTTGAGGCTATGACTGGGGCCGCTTTAGATGGACCACTAGTCGGAAGGTAGATAGGTGTTGCACGAGTTCTAATCTTATCTTTAAACTCGTGAACAATCTTATGAGGATACCAAAACTTTGTATCACATATGACAGGAAACAATTTAGGGGACACACTAATCTTAAAGGAGGAGATCTCTCTAGGCTCAGCGAAATTAAATTTTGCAAGCGATGATTTGGGAAACTGGGATATGGTTTGTGCCTAAAATAGGAACTTGTCGTAATTATTATTGAACGTATTATTAGGTCCGACGCAGTGTTAAGTTGTGAAAGGTTTACAGAGAACTAGGTACTTAATGGTAAAAAAACATAGTGTTGCCAGATACTTCATTATTAGCTTACATTATAATAGCAATAGTTAACATAATCATATCGATATTCAACAGAACTTTTGATCAAAATGGTTTGTGTCTAGCTAAATTGTGAGGATCCATTGGGATTCGATAATAAAACTTGTTTGGTTTTCTGGTGTCTTTGCAAAATTTTGAGAATCAATTGAGTTTTTTGTTAGCGCGATCTTTCGATCTACGAACATCTGATCAAATCCGATATTAAAACTCGTTTGGTTACCTTGTGTCCTAGCTGAATTTTGAGAATCCAGTTGTTTTAACCGGGGAAAGTCCGGCGTAACAAATATTATGTGATTCAGTTTGGCCGATTAAATATTAGATTCTCACCCCGTTTGCCTATATTATAACTACTTTTTCTCTATCTCTATTTTTACACGCCGTACTCTAAAAAAGAGTACAGGAGTCTATTAGGTTTCTCAGAAGCGAAATTTTCGTAACAGGCAGACTGAGGCGTGGCCGACCCCATACAGTATATATATTCTTGATTAGCGTCAACAGCCGAGTCGATATAGCAATGTCCGTCTGTCTGTCCGTCCGTATGAACACTTGGATCTTTTAAACTACAAAAGCTAGAGACAACAAATTTAGAATGAAAGTCCGATATTATTTGAAATTTTTGCCACGCCCCCTACCGCACCCGCAATGAGCAAAATACCAGATACACCTCGAAAAAATTTGTGTTTTAGACGAAAATCTCAGTAACTTTGGCACTAAGAAGCACTAATTTTGTCATGCAGGTTTATAGTGATAGCCTTAATGTAATGCCATTTGAGCTGCACGCCCCCTTTTGTCATGAGAGCTAAAAAACTTTCAAGCTTCAATGCAGTTTTTAAGGCATTTATTCAAATAGTACAGTGTTGTAATTTAACATTCGTTTGGAGACATATCATATCAAACTATCCTGAAAGTATATTTGTGCATACATACATATAATTTCGAACGAATTTGTATGTGCATACAGACAAACAGATTTATGTTCGATTAAAGTTAGTTTTTTTTTTGTTTCAACGTGTTCTAATACAAGTATTATCCATTGTAAGACTTAGATACCGATTAAATTAATTTAATGGGAGTCGGGGTATTTTACAATCGGCGAGATAGACTGTAGCATTTCTTAATTGTTTTTTTTTTAAGTCGTACAGTCGTACGACGTTTTCAAATATTAATTTCTAATTATATTACAAGGTTTATTTTTACGTTAAACATATTTTTAAAACAAGGCGTGTAAGAAAATCTAAATATGTATATATTTACTTACACATATACATATGTATGTTTAAAATATGAATCCCTCTGCTTCTTCTTCATGCTTTTCTGTTTGTATGGAAAAATGCGCACTACTACGGGAGTACGAGGTCTTTTACAGTTGGCTCGATCGACTTTAGCCTTTCTTACTTATTTTAAACCAGATTGTGTAACGTAAAGTTTTTTATATAAACATAATTTACAAGGAAATTTATATTGTCGTTTTTCAAAACTAAAGTTTATTTCTTGAGAATGTGTTTTTTCAATCTACATTTACTTTGAAATATATATTTAATATATTTAAACGGGTACATAGACTACAATAGCACTGCACTATCGTGCTTATATAGGTTTACTGAATCCAGAACAAGACGAAGAAGTATTATATTCTGGTTAAATCTGGTAAAATCTGGTTTTAAGGGGTAACCACATATGTAAGTAAAACAAGGATGATTTGAATACTCTGTTTTGATTGAATACCGCATTAGGCACCATTTGCTGTTTCATTCTAATTGGTTATTGAACCGCGTGTAAATTCCTATAAAAGGAGGATATATTCCATTCTATTTTTTAGTTCTTACAGTTTTCAATCTAAGTGTACATTAAGGCGTTTGAAATAATATCAAGATGTATATGTGTATATGTAGTATATAATCATTCATTCATTCTCAAGCTTTCTTCGATTCAATAAATGATGTGACAGGCCATGTAGGATAAGAATATACAAAAAATTGAGAGCCTCACCATTTTTAATTTATATGTTAAAATATATATTGAAATTTAATATAAAAACTCCTAATATTTCCCAACAAATCTTAGTTTCAAATTAACACTAAAGCAAGTGAAAAATTGAAAACAACTTTTGTTACATAAAATAATTTCAAGTTTCAGAAAACGTTACAATTTATTTGACTTGTCAAAAGCGGAGAGACAAACTGACTCCGGCTCGTGACAGCTGCGCCGCCAAATGCAATTCAAACTTACATGCTTGCTTAAGAATAAGAGATTTAGTTCTATTTATGTGATTATGTGATTTATGGATCAGTCCAGAAATGCACACTCTTGAGTCGACATCAGCCCAGCATATGCTGTATGGAGGACCATAATTGAGCTAACATATAAGCCGCACACAGTTGAAGTCTGGGAATGGACTTGGTTTTAAGTGGTGTGACTTTTACCTTTGTCGTTAGCAGCCGGCAGACGGTTTTGATACCGTCGTTAGCACGAATGTAGATGCAACAGCCGTAAGCTTGACTGGATTCGTCCGCAAATCCGTACACTTGTGTGCTTGTATCGGAGCTGGCATAAGCGTATCTGGGAACTTGAACTCTATTTAATTCCAGAAGATTCTCCTCAAACGTATCCCATCTGATATTCAGTTCCAATGGCACTGTATTTATTTATTTATTTATTAACGCAGACTAAGAACAGTCGCGAGTATTAAGCAAAAATAAGTTTATAAATATAATTAAAATTAATATTAATAATTTTTACAAGGTAAAAATATAAAAAGAAAAAAGGCTTAAAAAAAATTTAGTTGTTTAGATTGATAAATTAATTAATAGTTAATAGTTAATATGGGGATAAAAAGTATTGAAATTGATCCAACATATGTTGCGAGGATTGGGAAAACCCAGAAAAACCCAACCAGATCAATAAAAATGTGTGCCAAAACTAACACGAAAGATCACTGATTTAAAGGGACGCATGAATGGAAGGGATTCCAAACATACTGCCCATGGAAATCAGAGATTTAACGGAGTTGGCTGAAAAGTGAGGCTTTAAGTTGGAAAAGATAGAGAGATGTATCAATTATTCTATAGTAATGATTATAATTAACGCATAGTACCCGAAAACGATTGTGCAAAGCGTAGTCAGTAGTGCATGTAGGAAGAAATAAAGGGATGTAGTACCTGGTTGCCCTGGCTGGAATGTTAAAATTTAGACGTTCTAAGAGGGATGGGGAGCAGATATCGCCAATTATAAGTTTATGAAGAAAAATAACTCCAAGAACTTTCCTGCGATTAATAAGGGACGGAAGATCGAGGAGTAAGAGCCTGTTGGTGTAGGATGGAAGACGAAGGTTAGGGTCCCAATTGAGTCCGCGAAGTGCGAAGAGTAAAAACTGCTTTTGCACCGACTCAATTAAATCTTGAGTATGTGCATGTTGAGGAGACCAGACACATGAACAATATTCAAGAATGGGCCGGACAAGGGATGTATAAAGAAGTTTAGTGACGAAGGGATCATTAAATTCCTTAGACCAGCGTTTAATAAATCCAAGAGTGCCCTTGGCTTTATTAACAATTGTGGAGATATGATGTGTGAAACTTAATTTATTATCAAAGAGAACACCAAGATCTTCAACTAATAGTATGCGTTTTAAGGGTACGTTGTCAATATAGTAATTGGCTATGTAAGGAGTAACCCTGTTAAAAGTCATAAACAGGCATTTAGAGAAATTGAGGTGCAAGTGATTTGTTATGCACCAGTTATGCATTGTGTTTAAATCCTCTTGCAATAACGCATGATCCGAAGGGTTCTTATAAGATAATAATAATTTCACATCATCTGCATACATAAGTATGCGACAATGGGATAGCGAACAGGGAAGGTCGTTTATAAAAAGATTAAAGAGTAAAGGTCCTAGGTGACTACCCTGGGGAACTCCAGAAGTAACAAAAACAGATTTAGAGATGGCTGATCTAAGCATAACCCTTTGGGTCCTACCTGTTAGATATGAAGATATCCATAGAAGAATGGAAGGTGGGAAGCCTAAAATACTAAGTTTGTGTAAAAGGACATTATGATTCACAGAGTCAAATGCTTTACTAAAGTCAGTATAAATGACATCAGTTTACATTCTATTAAGGAATGCCTCATTTATAAAAGAGGTAAATTCCAATAGATTGGTCGAAGTCGACCGACTCTTAACGAATCCGTGTTGGGCAGGGGAGATAATTGACTTGCAGAGATGTTGCAACGTCGAAGTAATTATCTTTTCGAAGAGCTTAGGGATTGCGGACAACTTCGCAATTCCCCTGTAGTTGGATATATCCGACTTACATCCTTTTTTATGCAGTGGGATAATGTAAGATTCTTTCCATAAATTAGGAAAAACAGAGGATTCTAAAGAAAGTTTAAAAAGAATTAGGAGAAGTTTTATTATGGAAAAACAGCACTCCTTGAGCACACAACTTGGAATGCTGTCAGGCCCAGGAGAGAAGGAAGACTTTAGGGTGTTAATTGAGGAAAGCATGCAACTATCAGTAATGTGAGGTAAGAAAACAGAGTTAGTGGATGGGAGATTATAGGGGTAAGAGAAGTTAGAAGGCAAACTGGAGGTGTATGTTGATTGAAAAAAGGTAGCAAAGAGATCGGAAGCAGCCGAATCATCGATTACTTTACAGGAATTGAAAAAGAAGGAATTGGGTAAGGTACTAGATTTACGTTTAGAATTAACAAAATTAAAGAATTGTTTAGGATCACGCGCAAATTGATTCTTGCAGCGAACGAGATAACTTTCATAGCATTGAGAATTGAGAAGGGTAAAGGCAGCTTTTAATTTAGAATAATTTAAAAAGTCTAAGATAGAACCTGTCTGCTTAAACTTTTTAAAATATTTAGATTTTTTGTTTTTTAAGTTGGATAGTCTTGGTGAAAACCAAGGTGGTTTACGTGAAACGGACTTTACAACACAAAATGGAATGCAGACATCAAAGATTGAGTTTAAAATGTTGTAAAAATACTCGACAGCTATGTTAATATCATTCGTGCTGTATAGTATAGACCAGTCGGTAGCAAGAATCAGTTGATTTAGCAAAGGATAATTTCCTTTGCGGAAGCAACGGCGCGACTTGGAAGAGAAAGAAGGAGCTAAATGGGTTAAGTTAGGAATAGTCAAGGATAGACCAAGAGTGGGATGAAAAGAATCTTCAGGTACAACTACAGGAGAAGATCTAGTGACAACGGCACTGGATGAGTCATTTACAAAAATGAGATCCAGCATTCTGTTTAGACGATTATGTATATGATTGACTTGAAAAAGAGGAAGATCAATCAAACCATCTAAAAAGTCATTATTAGGTGTGGGAATGTAATTAAACTTGTCAAAACACGTCCAGGAAACGTTTGGCAAGTTAAAATCACCAAGTGTCACAAAGAAATCTTGATCACGAATGTGACTAAGTGTTTCTTTAATGAAATTGAAATGTTGCAAATAAATCGACATTTCAGACGATGGAGGAATATAGGAACAAGTTACATAAAGCGCAAATGACGAAAAAGAAACCTTAACGGCAACAATTTCAATTTCATCTAGTGGTGAAACATCTATTATTTCAGCATTAAGGCTGGATTTCACTGAAATAAGGACTCCACCACCACGTCGATTAGGACGATCGCGTCTAAATATATTATATTTTGATGACATTATCTCATTATCAGCTATACTAGAGTTAAGCCAAGTCTCTGAAAATGCAACAATGTCAGAATCAAAAGAGAAACTATTCTTATGTAATTGTTTTAATTTAGACCCCGAACCCCTTACATTCTGATATAGAATGAAAAGTTGGTCAGAGTCTAGTTTTTTGAGACTATTGCTGGGGCCGATTGAGATGGACCATTAGTCGGAAGGGAGATAGGAGTTGCACGAGTTCTAATCTTCTGTTTAAACTCGTGAACAATCATATGAGGAGGCCAAAACTTTGGATCACATATGGCAGGAAACATTTCAGGGGATACACTAATCTTAAATGAGGAGATCTCTCTAGGCTCTGCGAAGTTAAATTTAGATATACTAACGCTGCCAGGAGTTTTGGAAGCGATAAATGCAGCCACAGACTCGATAGTCGTGTCTGCGGAAAGCCTAGATATAAATATATGCTTGCGTGGAGCCACGACGGTAAGCAGAGGAGGCTGAACAATTATGGGAGTTGCAACATTTGCAACATTAGGGGTAATGCCAGGTACCACATTTATATTAGGGGGTGAAGGGGCGACTGCGGGGGTGGCAGTAGATCGACTGTTACGTCGGTTAGGGGGACTTTTAGAGTTTTTACTCTTAGCCGCAACTCCATTAACAGCCACTGATTTTATTGTAATGGGTGATGGATCGGTTACAGGGGGGTCAGTGCCGGGAAAGCAACATTGGCACATGTGGGTTGATCAGGTACAGGAGATGTTACAGGAGGAATATGGGAAGGAGGGGGTGAAGAGTTACTGGGAGAGGGAGAAAAGGATAAAAGGGGAGGCCCATTATGCAGAGGTGAGGTGAGGAGTGAACCAGGCGGAACAGGCAAAGTAAGTTGTTGCTGAAAACAGGTGGGATCAGGTGGGGTCTCAAACTTATAATTGCTAAGCAAGTCCGCTCTAATATCAAAATCAGTGTTAAGCTTCTTAGCAAGTGAGCGCAACTTAAGAAATTGTTTTTTCACAGTATTATACATACGTGAAAAATCACATTGCAGCTCAATACAAACTGGACATGACCATCGTAATCCACCACTGCCTACTTTGGCTGAGGATATGCATTTTTCGAATTCACGCCCAGTAAGACCAGCACATTTTATATGCATAATGTTGTCACACAACCAACAGTGCACATAATTTGGTTGGTCACTGTCACGAGATGGACCATAATTGCAATTGTTTTTGCAGCATGCCATTTCACTCAAAAATAACTCAGCAAATAGAGTGACAAGGAGAAAAAAATAAGAGTACACAAATTACCTTAGATGTAAACAAATAAGCTCGAAAACAGAATTCGCAAGAATGCAAAAACAAATGTTAACGAGAAACAGTTAATCAAAAAAGGCAAACCGTGGATGCAAGCGCAAGTGAGAAATTGTGTGCAAGCGAACAAACACACAAACTTATATATTGCTCAGCAGAGCAACGAAAAGGGAGCAAAGGTCACAGCAAAAACGGGCACAAACAAAAACACAGCTGAGATGCTGTATTAATAAAAATATGTTAATATCTCGTAATAATGCACACCAAATAAAACTTTGCACAAACCAGATTTTGGGAATACTTAGCACAAATTAAATTTTCAACAATTTGAAATTTAAAATACACAAATAAGGCGGAAATAATTAAAATAGACAGAGCGCAAAAAAACACGACCGGCACAGCTGATAATCTCTTTCTCTCTTTCTCATCCCACGGCAACTGCATGCGCCACAGCTCTTGAAGCAGAACTCTTGCCCTTATGCTAGTTGGGTACAAGAAGCCAAGTGGGTCAAACATGCGTGCAGCAACAGACAGAATATTGCGCTTGGTGGGACTTAACTTTGTAAAACTGTCATTCAAGTATACTGGAAAGTATCCAATCTTGGTGTCCACCTCATGCCATCATTGAAACTCAAAAGTTTCTCATTTACGCCATCTTCTATCAAATTTGGATAGTTTGAAAACCATTTTGCCAATTGAAAACCGCCCGATTTGAGAATTTCGGGCACTTGTTTACATATTTTTTTCAGTGTTTCAAGTTCGTCAGCTTCAATGAGCATATCCTCGACGTAGAAATCATTACAAGTTTCCTCAAGCATTACTCGGCTAGTATTGTCAGGATCTATTACATCGATCTCTGACTGCAGATCCACAGCTTTTGAAATGTATGAATTGATTATATCTAGCCGGCACTGAATTTCGAGGAGTGAACTCGTTTGTCGTTCTACGTCACTTTCTACTTTTTCCAATTTAACAAATAGTTGACTTAAGCGAGCACTTAAGCAAGCTTCTGCGTCACCCAGAACGCTTTCTTGAATGCCAGAAAGCACTACACTACCGTGTAAAAAGTAGCGCCGCAATTCCGCGTTTTCCCTATTTCCAAGCACATTTTCGTACACTTTTGGCAGGCAGACTGCCGTATACCATATGGCAGTAATTTTTAGACCCCGTACTCTAAAAAAGAGTATAGAGGTCTATTAGGTTTGTCAGAAGCGAAATGTGTGTAACAGGCAGAAGGAGGCGTGGCCGACCCCATAAAGTATATATATTCTTGATCAGCATCAACAGCCGAGTCGATATAGCAATGTCCGTCTGTCCGTCTGTCTGTCTGTCCGTCTGTCTGTCCGTCCGTATGAAAACCTGGATCTTTTAAACTACAAAAGCTAGAGCCACCAAACTTATAATAAAAGTCCGTTATTAACCCAGGCAGGTTAAGTTTATTTCAAATTTTTGCCACGCCCCTTACCGCCCCCGCAATGAGCAAAAAACCAGACACACCTAGAAAAAAATGCAGTTTTAGGCCAATAACTCAGTAACTATGGCACTTAGGAACATCATTTCTGGTAAACAGGTTGCTAGAGACAGCCTTAATGCAATTCCATTAAAAATTTTGAGCTGCCACGCCCCCTTTTCTCATTATAGTTAACCAAACGTTTACGCTTTAATGCCATGTTTAAGGCATTTATTCATATAGTAGGGTGTTGTAATTCAACATAAGTATAGAGACATATAAAATCAAACTATTCTGAAAGTGGCATCATCATACTACTTTTAACAGAAGAGCTACTGCGTTACAAAGTTTGTTATTTAACTGCAATATCACTTACGCGCGAGAGCGAGACAGAAACATACAAACACATGTTCGAACGTTTTCGATGCTTGTATGGCGACAGCGCTGCCGGCAGACGCTGGCCGCGCCGAATACACACATACATACATACATGCATACATATAATTTCAAACGAATGTGTGTTTGTATGAATAATATGTAAATGCTGATATTCGGAGAATTCTTGAAAGTGGCGCGTGGTGCAACGGATAGAGTTTGTCTGAGGTTGTAGGTTCGAATGCTGGCAATGCGAATTGTTAAATTATTTTTTTTAAATTTCAATTCAAATTGAATACAAATGTGCACTTCTATGAGAGTACGGGGTCTTTTATAGTCGGCTCGGTCGACTGTAGCCTTTCTTACTTGTTTGATTTGAATTTAACGCAATAGCAGCTACAATTTTTGATCTACTGAAATAAATCGAAATCATGACTTTTGTTGCATGGCTTTCACAGGCCTGGCTCCATACCATGGACTGCAGTTTTGTTTTCGGGTCATACTTAAAAAAACAAGCTTAAGAAACCAAGTCTTAAGATGTGGAATATCCGTATTATATATAGTTTTAAACTCATTAAAAATTTCCATACGCTTAAGACTACGTCGAAAGCCGTTAAGTATTGAGTAACGAATTTCTTGCTGCGTCGCTGGTGACATTTCTACTGATATTGCTTTAGTTATTTTTCGTTTTCTCATCTCAATTCCAACCGATTTTTTAAAACTTGCAATTAAATACCGCAATACTATAGCAAAAACAAAAAAGAAAAGTACAGTCGAGCACGCCCGACCGTATAATATTCTCTGCATTTTTCCCCGATTAAATTATTAAAATCGGTATCCAGGTATTGTAATACCTGGATACCTTGGAAACTACACGCTGAAGCAAAAAAAAACCAATCAAACATACATCTGTTTGTTTGTGTGCAAATACACATACGTTTCACATTATTTGTATGCATATAAGTATGTATGTGTGTAGAGCCCCTCAAAGTTGACCTATTTCCTGAAATGTGCCAAAATGCATAAATTTTCCGCGCAAAGTATCAACTTTGAAATTGAATTTTGGGAGAAATAATCGATCAATCCTAAAGTTGTTATTTTTTTAATTCAAATATAATTTTTTTCTTTATTAAATTCAGCAAAAATTTTCGTTTTATAACTGGAATATTCAGTTTAAAAAATATACTATTTTTGGGAAGTTTTTATACCCTTGCAGAGGGTATATTGTTTTTGTCACGAAGTTTGTAACGCATTGAAGGAAGCGTTTCCGACCACATAAAGTATATATATTCTTGATCAGCATCAACAGCCGAGTCAATATAGCCATGTCCGTCTGTCCGTCTGTTTCTATGCGAACTAGTCTCTCAGTTTTAAAGCTATCTTAATGAAATTTGGTACAGGCCCCGTATTCTTTCTGCACGCAGTTCATATGTAAAAATCGGCCAGATCGGACCATTATATCATATAGCTCCCATAGGAACAATCGGTTGAAAATGTTTAGTATGAACATTTTCGGTGTCTATTGACCGATTTCAACGAAATTCACGCAGAATGTATTTCTCATTGTCCCCCATCTGTTGACAAAATTTCAAATCGGACTACTATATCATATAACTACCATAGAAATAATTGGTTAAAAAAACCAAAATAATGCAATATTCAGGACTGCAAGGGTATTTAATCTTCGGCTAGCCGAAGATAACCGTTTTTTCTTGTTTTAATTTAACATGGACATTACTTCTAATGTTCACCGTTGTTCAAAGGGAAACTATATACATATGATAGAATGAACCTTCTTCTAATATGCTTATGTAATTTTCTTTGCCCTTTAGAATTTAAAGTCATAAAACGAGCGCAACCTCGTGCTAAAAATGCGCGTTTTATGTATGGAAGAAGAATGCAAATATGGGTATTTCCTGAGTGGGAATTTAATTAAAAAAATTGTGTTTAAAATAATTTTTTAAATAATACCTGAGTTAGTTAAATTTAACAAATATTATTTTTTATGTGTTTTACCAGTCTTAAAAAATTTTGGATACAGGTAACTAAAGAAATTGTTCTTTTAAGGTACAAAAAAAGATTTTCGAGTTTGGAAGATTTCATGAGGGAGAAACACTTCAATGAGATTTCTTAACTTAATTGTAAATATAAGTACACTGAGTTTTTTTGTTGAAGCGAGCTTATTCGATTAATTTTGAATTAATTTAATAAGATTAGTTTTAGAAATAATGTATACTTCGTTAGCATTTAAGCAGCATCTTCAGATGCACGTATTTCCAAATAATTTTAAAGATAATAGTTACATTTCCAAAATACTAAGTTTATTATATATTACAACAAATGTTTAATGAAAATTGGCCACAAAAAAAAAAATTTGAAATATAACCTCAAAATAATTCGTCCAAAAATGTTAGTAACAAAATTAAGTAAATTAGTAAAGAAAACTAAACATACTGATATGTTATGTTTATGTTAAAACAATATTAAAAATATAACTTTGTGATAAAAAAAAGTATTTTTAATTTTCATTTTATACGTCTAATATGGTCAGAAACATTAAAGAACTTTTTGAAGCATCCTGTTGACCGATCACCCTGTTCATTCATTCAGTCTAAAGCTTAATAAGTTATCTATTAATTGCTTTTTAAATTGTTCAAATACCTACCCTGGTTCAAAAGATATGATTTTTGCAAAATTTTTCGGCACGCTGCCCCACTGTGCGTTGTAAAGCCAATGACTTTAAAATTAAAGAAAGGAGCAATATAAACTAGCCGAGTCGATATAGCCATGTCCGTCTGTCCGTCTGTCCGTCCGTCCGTCCGTATGAACACCTGGATCTTTTAAACTACAAAAGCTAGAGACACCAAATTTGGAATGAAAGTCCGTAATCTTCGCGAGCAGATTAAGTTTATTTCAAATTGTTGCCACGCCACTTACCGCCACCGCAATGAGCAAAAAACCAGACACACCTAAAAAAAAAATGTAGTTTTAGGCCAATTACTCAGCAACTATGGCACTTAGGAACACCATTTCTGGTATGCAGGTTCCTAGAGACAGCCTTAATGCAATGCCATTAATTTAAATTTTGAGCTGCCACGCCCCCTTTTCTCATGAGAGTTAACCAAATTTTTAAACTTCAATGCCGTTTTTAAGGCATTTATTCACATAGAAGAGTGTTCTAATTCAACATTCATATAGAGACATATCAAATCAAACTATTCTGAAAGTGGCATCAAAATAGTATCTTTAACAAAAGAGAAATTACGTTCTAAATTTTGTGTGTAATGTAAATGTGTGAATGTAAATGTAAATGCTGATAATCGGAGAATTCTTGAAAGTGGCGCGTGGTGCAACTGATAGAGTTGCGGCGCGTTGGTCTGAGGTTGTAAGTTCGAATGCTGGCAATGCGAATTGTTAATTTGATTTTTTTTTAATTTCAATTCAAAATGTACATTTAAAATTCAAATTTTTTAATTTAATTTGAAAGTTTGAATTCAAATTGAATACAAAAGCGCACTGCTATGGGAGTACGGGGTCTTTTACAGTCGGCTCGATCGACTGTAGCCTTTCTTACTTGTTTATACTTATTCATATTTGGATCGTGTTTTTCACCGATCGGACCTATGGGAGCTATACGATTTGGATCAAACTTGGTCAGTATATATATATTATTGGCATATGTATTCTGTGTGAGTTTGAATTATTTAGCTTAGTAAACCCAAAAGTTCTTCATATTAATTCATATTTGGAGCGTATTTTTGACCGATTCGCACTATGGGAGCTATACGATATAGTAGTCCGATTTGGATCAAACTTGGGCAGTACATGAACTTTATAGACATGTACTATCCGTGTAAGTTTGGTTCAGATAGCACAGCTAACAAAAAAGTGTTCTATACGTTTTATTTGCGTATAAAGGTAAATGTGCAGGTAAAACTAGAATGTTTTAGTATAGAAAACTTTTTTGTTAGCTATGCTATCTGAACCAAATTTACACGGATAGTACATGTCTAGAAACCACATGTACTGATCCAAATAGGACAACTATATCGTATAGCTCCCAAATTAGTATGAAAAACTTTTGCGTTAACTAAGCTATATTAATCAAACTTACACAGAATACATCTGCCAATATTATAAATACATATATATATATACATACTGACCAAGTTTGATCCAAATTGGACTACTATATCGTATAGATCCCAAAGGAGCGATCTGCCGAAAATATGCTCTAAACATGAATTTGTATGAAAATGTTCTGTGTTTGCCAAGCTATTATATCCATCACCATTGTTAATAACAAATTGAAACTGAGTAACGGGTATCCTACAATTGCGAGGCGACTATAGCATTCTTTCTTGTTTTTAGATGTCTTTAAGAAAAATGATTATATTTTTATTGATAAGCTTGTTCTGAAATTATTTAAAAAAATAAATAAAACAAAAATTTACATATTGTTATTGTTTTTATTTGAGTACATTCGATCACTTAACCTATAGTAATTCATCATTAGTTTTAAAGCCTCTGCTCTATAACCTGAAACGAAACAGCAGCGACAGGTGTGTGGACCTTCTTCGGTGTCATCGTTCGACCATACGCACGAGATAAAATGCTTTCTAAATCGAGAATTGACTTCCTGCTGTTGTTCGAGGTCGCTTAAAAGGGCCTTCAATTGTTTCAGACGTTCCATGTGTTCATGGAAAATCAATTTGCTTTGCAAACATTTTACTTGCTATAGTGTTGTTTTGAAACTAAGGTTTGTTGGGAAAAATTAGGAGTTTTTATATTAAATTTCATTATATGCTTTTATATATAAATTAAAAATGGGGGGGTATTATAGCTGTCTTTTTTCGTCCCATTGTAAACTAAATAAGTAATATTTTTGTCCTTTAAGATCTTAAATAGAGTTTTAGTAGGAAAAATCCTCACAAATGCCTTAGGTAAAAAAATCAAAAGTGGATTGGCGTCGGCATTTTCTCTCCGTAGACTGTTTTCTTTAGTTGGCAATCTGTTATAGTAGACTCATAACCAATCGTGAGGCTCTCAGTTTTTGTATATCCTTGTTCTACATGGCCTGTCACATTATTTATTAAATCGAAGAAAGACTTAGAATGTCAACGTTATTTAGTTATAAATGATTATATGTTACTAATACATACCATGGTGCTATTTATTTTCAAACTCCTTTATGTTCACATAGACTGAAAACTGTGAGAACTAAAGAATAGAATAAAATACGTCTGCTTGTTTTTGAAAATTTACACGCGATTCAATAACCAATTAGAATGAAACAGTAAATGGTGACTAATGCAGTATCCAATCAAAATATTGGATTTCATTATTTTCTCATTCTATTTTCATACTCTCTGCAAGAGTATATTGGGTTTGTGCAAAGTATGTAACAGGCAGAAGGAGGTCTGGCAGACCCCATAAAGTATATATATTCTTGATCAGCATCACAAGCCGAGTCGATATAGCCATGTCCGTCTGTCTGTCCGTCTGTCTGTCTGTCCGTATGAACAAACAGATTTCAGAGATGGTAAGAGCTACAAGTTCGAGCTTGGTGTCAAACGATCAGATATTTAGTCAGTCAATACAAAAATCTTTTTTTTTCGATGCCACGCCCCATTCGCCCACAAAAAGCAAAAAACTGCACACACCTCGGAAAAAATTGGTGTTTTCGGCAAATATCTCAGTAACTATAGCACTTAGGCACACCAATTTGGGTACGGGAGTTCCTAGCGACAGCATAGTTGCATTGCCATTTAAAAATTTGGACTGCCACGCCCACTTTTCCCACATTTGATAAAATAGTTTTCAAACTTCAATGCCGTTTTTAGTGATATTGTTCGTATTGTTGTTTATAATTCGTGTGGAGACTAACTATATTAAACTATCCTGAAAGGCGCATTAAAATCGGACTATAAACAAGAAAACTAGAAGCGTTACAATATTGATAATTGAACGCAATATCAACCCATTGGTGTAAGCGAGACAGAAACACACAAGCACATGTTCGAACGTTTTCGCTGCCTGTGTGGCCGCAGCGCTGCCCGCGGTCGCTGGCTTGCTCGCACTAATACACACAAACAAAGCCATCAGTGTTGCTCTCTAAATTGTTTTCCGCCAGATCTAGCTTTTACTTATGTGTACATGGGAAAATCAATGCACATATATTACAAGTATTTCTTTTTATACTCTCTGCAAGAGTATATTGGGTTTGTGCAAAGTATGTAACAGGCAGAAGGAGGCGTGGCAGACCCCATAAAGTATATATATTCTTGATCAGCATCACAAGCCGAGTCGATATAGCCATGTCCGTCTGTCCGTCTGTCCGTCTGTCTGTCCGTCTGTCTGTCTGTCTGTCCGTATGAACAAACAGATTTCAGAGATGGTAAGAGCTACAAGTTCGAGCTTGGTGTCAAACGATCACATATTTAGTCAGTCAATACAAGAATCTTTTTTTTTTTCGATGCCACGCCCCATTCGCCCACAATAAGCAAAAAACTGGACACACCTCGGAAAAAATTGGTGTTTTCGGCAAATATCTCAGTAACTATGGCACCTAGTTTTATATTATGCACTGTGGGTTTTAATTTTATTAATAATAAAAGAAGAAGAAAAATATATGTTTAAACATTTTTCTTATTGTTTTTCATTGAAGTTTAGCCATTTCGCTAGAACTAGCATATTTTCATTTTAATAAATGACAACACTGCGAACGTCACGCAACGCAAGCGAACCAACGAACTTGCTTGTTACTCGAACGTTTGTACTGAAAAAACGATCAGGGCAGGTTGCGTTCGTGTACTAGTTGGAATACTCGTTTGACAATCGAACGATCAGCAAACGATCAGCCAACGATCTATGGGGCTGATCGTTTGAAGGTTTGAAAACGGACAACTGATTGTTGTGATTCGAACATTTTTCGGACAGCCCGTTGAATTACTCGTTACCCGATCGTTTGATGAAAAGTTTGAACGTACTCGAGTATACTCGTTGCAGGTCTCTGATACATACATATTTGCATCATATACATATTGCCAAACGTATGTGTATTCGAATACAAACAAACAGATGTGTGTTTGATTATGCTTAGATTGTTTTTGGTTCAACGTGTTTTAATGCAAGTAATTCACATTGTAATATCTCGATACCGATTTTAATAATTTAATCGGGATCAAATGTATAGAGTATTATACGGTCGGGCGCGCTCGACTGTACTTTTCTTTCTTGTTATTCATATTTTTCTTACTTATGTTGCTACCACTTAAAACCTGATTTTTTATACTCTCTGCAAGGATATATTGGGTTTGTGCAAGTATATATATTCTTGATCAGTATCACAAGCCGAGTCGATAAAGTCATGTCCGTCTGTCTGTCTGTCCGTATGAACAACCAGATTTCAGAGATGGTAAGACCATACACATCTTTAGTCACATATTTAGTCAGTTACTGAGATATTTGCCGAAAACACCAATTTTTTCCGAGGTGTGTCCAGTTTTTTGCTTATTGTGGGCGAATGGGGCGTGGCATCGAAAAAAAAAAAGATTCTTGTATTGACTAATATGTGATCGTTTGACACCAAGCTCGAACTTGTAGCTCTTACCATCTCTGAAATCTGTTTGTTCATACGGACAGACGGACAGACAGACAGACGGACAGACGGACATGGCTATATCGACTCGGCTTGTGATGCTGATCAAGAATATATATACTTTATGGGGTCTGCCAGACCTCCTTCTGCCTGTTATATATTTTTGAACAAACCCAATATACTCTTGCAGAGAGTATAAAAAGGAAACTGACAAAATGTTTAGAGAAATTAAATCATCGACAAGGGGTATCTGTTGAGCCTATCGATACCTAATTTTTGGGGGATGGGGGCTAAAAGGATAGTAGACACAAAGCATACTAAACTAATTCCTTCTTCAACATGTTCAAACGTGTCCATCAGCAGAGAGATGGTGGCGAGGGGATCTTTACAAAATCAATTTGATTAGTATTCTCTGTAGATTAAAGAAAACACATTAAATGCGACAGTAGTAATAAACTCAATGACATGGGACATACTCAGCATGTGGATCGAGAACTAAATTTGGGGTTGAATCGGGAACACCTGCGAGACATTCAACATGTTCAAGCATGTTAAGACCCGATTTATAAAAGAAACCGATTTTAGCAAAAGAAAGGTAATTAGTATTCAGTGTTAAACAAGTAAGAAAGGCTACAGTCGACTGTAAAAGACCCCGTACTCCGATAGTAGTGCGCATTTGTATTCAATTTGAATTCAAATTTTCAAATTAAATTTAAAAATTTTAATTTTATATGTGCATTTTGAATTGAAATTTTAAAATAAATTAAATTAACAATTCGCATTGCCAAAATTCGAACCTATAACCTCAGACCAACACGCCGCAACTCTATCAGTTGCACCACGCGCCACTTTCAAGAATTCTCTGGTTATCAGCATTTACATATTATTATGTATGTATGTGTGTATTCGGCCTGGCCAGCGTCTGGCAGCAGCGCTGTCGCCACACAAGCATCGAGAACGTTCGAACATGTGTTTGTATGTTTCTGTAGTGCTCTCGCGCGTACGTGATATTGCAGTTAAAAAACAAAATTTAGAACGTAATTGCTCTTTTGTTAAAGATACTATTTTGATGTCACTTTCAGAATAGTTTGATTTGATATGTCTCTATACGAATGTTGAATTACAACTCTGTACCATGTGAATGTGAACTATGTGAAATGATTTACAAACGGCATTGAATTTTAAAAGTTTGGTTAGCTTTGCTGAGAAAAGGGGGCGTGGCAGATCAAAATATTTAATAGAATTGCATTAAGGCTGTTCTCTAGGAACCTGCATAGGAAATGGTGTTCCTAAGTGCCATAGTTACTGAGTTATTGGCCTAAAACTACATTTTTTTCGAGGTGTGTTTGGTTTTTTTGCTCATTGCGGGGGCGGTAAGGGGCGTGGCAACAATTAGAAATAAACTTGATCTGCCTGACATAATAACGGATTTTCATTATAAATTTGGTGGCTCTAGCTTTTGTAGTTTAAAAGATCCAGGTGTTCATACGGACGGACGGACAGACGGACATTGCTATATCGACTCGGCTGTTGATACTGATCAAGAATATATATACTTTATGGGGTCGGCCACGCCTCCTTCTGCCTGTTACGCACATTTCGCTTCTGACAAACCTAATAGACCCCTATACTCTTTTTTAGAGTACGGGGTCTAAAAAAAGTCTTTTATTTAATTATATTTTTTTTTATTAATCCAGGAATTATGTGACTCATCAAAGCCTAACCACTTAACAAAAACTTTATTTTTTCCAGATTTTATAATTTTTTCAATCAAGTATGCGTTTTTATCTCTAACTCGTTGAAGTTCTTCTTCATAGAATGAACCCTTTATGCGTTCATTTTTATAATCTTTTAATAAATAAGTGACTGGATCTGTTGATTGAATTTTTATAATTCTAAATATTTCAGTTGTCCAATTTGGTTCATATCCTTTAGCGAAAACACCTTTATATTTACTTATTCGAACAAAATCGTTAACAGAGTATTTGTGTTTAGGAAAAATTTTAGGATGATTGTACACCAACTTTAAAATAAATTTTTCATTCTTTCTGTCTACTTCACTGGGTTTCATTTTTTATAGTACGGTGATATGTATTGTTGTAAGTTTTTAGTAATTGCTGCAACTTGGGCACCCAAATGTAATTTCCATGGTAGCTAAACATTTTCCACATTAGATTCCTAAGGGTTCTATTAAATCGTTCGTAAATTGATGCTTTTAAATGAGTATAGGTGTGATAATGATTTATTTCCAATTTATTCATTAGTTGAAGAAATTCCTTATTAAACAAGTAAGAAAGGCTACAGTCGATCGAGCCGACTGTAAAAGACCCCGTACTCCCATAGATTGTATTGTATTCAATTTAAATTCAAATTTTCGAATGAAATTTAAAAATTTTAATTTTATATGTTCCTTTTTGAATTGAAATTTAAAAAACATTAAATTAACAATTCGCATTGCCGCAACTCTATCAGTTGCACCACGCGCCACTTTCAAGAATTCTCCGATAATCAGCATTTACATATTATTCATACAAACACACATTCGTTTGAAATTATATGTATGCATGTATGTATGTATGTGTGTATTCGGCGCGGCCAGCGTCTGCCGGCAGCGCTGTCGCCACACAAGCATCGAGAACGTTCGAACCAGAGACCTGCAACGAGTATACTCGAGTACGTTCGAACTTTTCATCAAACGATCGGGTAACGAGTAATTCAACGGGCTGTCCGAAAAATGTTCGAATCACAACGATCAGTTGTCCGTTTTCAAACCTTCAAACGATCAGCCCCATAAATCGTTTGCTGATCGTTGGCTAATCGTTTGCTGATCGTTCGGTTGTCAAACGAGTATTCCAACGAGTATACGAACGCAACCTGCCCTGATCGTTTTTTCAGTACAAACGTTCGAGTAACAAGCAAGTTGGTTGGTTCGCTTGCGTTGCGTGACGTTCGCAGTGTTATCATTTATTAAAATGAAAATATGCTAGTTCTAGCGGAAAAAAGCGAAATGGCTAAACTTCAATGAAAAACAATAAGAAAAATGTTTAAACATATATTTTTCTTCTTCTTTTATTATTAATAAAATTAAAACCCACAGTGCATAATATAACAAGTAGGAAAGGCTACAGTCGATCGAGCCGACTGTAAAAGACCCCGTACTCCCATAGAAGTGCGCAATAGTATTCAATTTAAATATAAATTTTTGAATGAAATTTAAAAATTTTAATTTTATATGTACATTTTGAATTGAAATTAAAAAAATTAAATTAACAATTCGCATTGCCGCAACTCTATCAGTTGCACCACGCGCCACTTTCAAGAATTCTCCGATAATCAGCATTTACATATTATTCATACAAACACACATTCGTTTGAAATTATATGTATGCATGTATGTATGTATGTGTGTATTCGGCGCGGCCAGCGTCTGCCGGCAGCGCTGTCGCCACACAAGCATCGAAAACGTTCGAACATGTGTTTGTATGTTTCTGTCTCGCTCTCGCGCGTAAGTGATATTGCAGTTAAATAACAAACTTTGTAACGCAGTAGCTCTTTTGTTAAAGGTAGTATGTTGATGCCCCTTTCAGAATAGTTTGATTTTATAGGTCTCTATACGAATGTTGAATTACAACACTCTACTATATGAATAAATGCCTTAAAAACGGCATTAAAGCGTACAAGTTTTTTAGCTGATGTGGGGAAAAGGGGCGTGGCAGCTCGAAATTTTTAATGGCATTGCATTAAGGGTGTCACTAGCAACCTGTTTACCAGAAATGGTGTTCCTAAGTGCCATAGTTACTGAGTTATTGGCCTAAAAGTAAATTTTTTTCGAGGTGTGTCTGGTTTTTTGCTCATTGCGGGGGCGGTAAGGGGCGTGGCAACAATTTGAAATAAACTTGATCTGCTCGCGAAGATAACGGACTTTCATTCCAAATTTGGTGTCTCTAGCTTTTGTAGTTTAAAAGATCCAGGTGTTCATACGGACGGACGGACAGACAGACAGACAGACAGACGGACAGACGGACATTGCTATATCGACTCGGCTGTTGATGCTGATCTAGAATATATATATACTTTATGGGGTCGGCCACGCCTCCTTCTGCCTGTTACGCACATTTCGCTTCTGACAAACCTAATAGACCCCTATACTCTTTTTTAGAGTACGGGGTCTAAAAAAAAAAAATAATTGTAATATATGTGCATTGATTTTCCCATGTACACATAAGTAAAAGCTAGATCTGGCGGAAAACAATTTAGAGAGCAACACTGATGGCACTCGCAACAATCTCGAGACTTGTATTTGTTTGTGTGCATTAGTGCGAGCAAGTATTGATATGTTTGGCATACCACGCATTTCGCTTATATTTTTTTAAAGACATAAAAACCCAAAAGGAAGAGTTCCTACCTGCTGCAAATATTGCTCTAAATGCAAAACAACCCCTTTTACAAAACTCAGAGTGTCATACTCTGGTCAAACAAGGGAATTTCCAAAAGGTCAACCCATCTACGTTTATCTGTTGAGCGTAAAAAGGGTTTCCAAATTACCAATTGTAATGCAGAATATTAAAAACAGAATTTAATTTGTTATTAAATGTCAACGTATTTAAATTACATTCTTTAAAGCCGTCAAATCATTTAGTCTAGTACCACCGCTGAGAATATTTTATGCAAAATATTATAAGTTTCTGTTTGGCTTGCTTAAAACATGTTGTATAATGGCAAAATACTCGAGTATATACTCGAGTAAAACGAGTATAAGCATGCCCGCGGTACGCACATCAAACGATCGAGTATAAAATTTGTTCGAACAAAACATCAATCGATTCGATTCGCTTTCGCTGACGGACGTGTTTTACATCGCTTCTATTTCATTTCAAGTTTTCCTCGCTTAATTGCTTAAATTCGTATCATACTTCTGGCTTAATTCCTTTGCTACATTGTGTGCTACATCGGTTGTGTTGATACACATTGTTTTAATAAACTTTAAAGCCAATTTTTAATAATTTTGTTTTCTAAGCAACAACAATTCCACAGCCAAACATTCTGTTTACTTATTTCTGCGCTTGTTTGTCGCTGTGTAATTTGTTCTTGTAATTTTACATTAACATGCACATTAACCCTAGCTTGCCTTTTTATTTTTCAACTAACTTTTTATTTCAACAGTGCTTATTAGCTTCTATATATTCCATTTTATTACATTCATTGCTTACACTAATTACCTCCACTATGTACGTCTGTTATAATTCAAATTGCCAGGTGCGAACAAATGTTAAGATGGGTTTTGTTTGCTGCTGGCTATGTGAAAATGTTTCACATGAAAAATGTGCAGGCCTCAACGGCCGAATTATTGACCTGATTGAGTCTAAATCAGGCTTAAAGTGGACTTGTGAAGCTTGTAGGGATGTCGAAAGAGACATTATGAGCTTCATGCGACACACTAAAAGAGGCTTTGGGGATCTATTTGGCAGATTTAAAAGTCTGTCTGATAGTTTTGCAGCTTTGGATAAGGAGTTTAAAGGCCTAAAAGTCTTAAATGATTCTCCAAAGCGTAAAAAGGCCAATTTTAGATTGTCGATTGGCCCTAACGAACTTTCAGTCCCTCCTCACATACCCACAACGTCACAACGTGATGACAACTTTATCTTACCCACAGAAGTTGTCCCCACTCCCGAAGTAATTGTTCCTGATTCATTAGTTGTCAATACTGTTGCTGTTGGCGAATCAAGCAATTTAGTTGTTCCTGATTCGTTAGTAGTCAATACTGTTGCAGTTGGTGAATCAAGCAATGAGTCTATCAGAGCTGTTGCGGAAGCTATTACAGTGTCCGATAAAAAGACTCTCGTAGGTGTTCCACCAAAGAAACAATTATTTGTTTCTAGGCTTGCCCCTGATACCACATCGGATGATGTCAAGGCCTTTATTCAGGCTAAATCTGAAGCTAACATTACGGTGGAGAAATTTAAGTTCTCATATCATCGGGAAATTTCTTCATTTAAAGTAAGTGTTCCTGCCAAATATTTTAGTACAATTTGTTGAAAAGAATTTTGGCCGGACCATTTAATAATAAAGGAATATACAGCTAAGAAAAGAAATCGGACTCCGATTGCACTGCCGTCTAACCCTGTCCCGGCCTCTGATTCCGGAAAAAACTAACTTCCTCCCTCTCGTTTGCCTATCAAAATGTAAGAGGTCTTCTTAGTAAACTTAGTAATATGTATTTAAATAGTCTGTCTTTTTCATTTCATGTCGTGGCCTTTTCTGAGACATGGTTAAGGCCCGATGTTTTAGATTCAGAAATCCTTTTCGCTATCTATAGAAAAGATCGTACATCCCGCCGAGGTGGTGGCGTGCTTATTGCCGTCGATGTTAACTTATCCTCGGAAGAAGTAACAATCGATGGCTCTGTGGATATCGAATTTGTTGCTATTAAGTTATGCCTAAATAACGTTAGAGTTATCATTACCTGCTCCTATATTCCTCTTTCTTCTGACTCTTCTCTTTATTTATTACACTTTTCTGCTATTAAATCAGTTTCATCTATGTTATCTGATCGTGATTTTCTTGTAGTTCTTGGCGATTTTAATATTGCTGGTACTACATGGATTTCGTGTCCCGACTCTGCCGTGTTGACCCCCACGACTCAGCACGATTTTCTTGATGAGCTGTTTGGAATTTCATTGCTTCAAATCAATGCTATTCCAAACTCTTTAAATAGAATGCTTGATCTGATTTTTGTTTTGGACCCTTCCTGTTTTTCTGTTTCCCGCATAAAACCCTTATCAAATCCTGAAGATCCTTATCACCCGACTCTGGAGGTGTTGATTGATTTACCTTATCGTGTGACCCGTACTAGTAGTATATCTACTAAACGGTCTCGTCAGTTTCGGAAAGCCGACTTTAACAAGTTAAATGTGTTGCTATCCCAAACTGACTGGTCCCGACTGTTCATGTGTAGAGATATGGATAGTGCAATTACAACCTTCTATAATACCTTGAATTCCTTAATTGATGTCTGTGTTCCGCTCTGTGTTCCAACCAGGTCTAATAAGCCTATTTGGTTTACCCGTGAGTTAACATTGCTCAAAAATAGAAAGTCGAAATGTTATAAGAGATTCATGGAAACTGGCTCTTCCTTGCATTTCTCGCGATATCTAATTGCTCGATCTGATTTCTATGTTTTGAATGACCGTCGTTATAAGGAATACCTTACTGACTGTGGTCAACAGTTCAGAAGGAATCCGAGACGGTTTTATAACTTCGTTAATTCGAAGCGTAAATCATCAACGCTTCCATCTAGTGTGTTCTTTGAAAGAGAATCTGCTAATTCGGATAAGGCTATCGCCGACTTATTTGCCGATTTTTTTCAAACTACTTACAGTAAGCACGAGTATAACTGTGACTCACCCTATCCTTATCATTTAAATTCCTTCAATAGTAATTTTACACCAGTCATCACCGAAAGCTCTCTCTTATGTAATTTAAAGGCTACTAAATCTGTTTTTTCGCCTGGTCCAGACGGAGTCCCTGGCTGTGTGCTTAAAAACTGTGCAGACGGCCTTTTAAATCCCTTGTATAAACTATTTACATTGTCTGTTGAAACATGCTGTTTCCCTGATGTTTGGAAATCATCTTACATTATTCCTCTTCACAAAAAAGGAAATTAATCCGATGTTTGCAACTATAGGGGTATTTCCAAGTTGTCTGCTATTCCCAAGGCTTTTGAGAAATTAATAACTTCTCAACTGCAACATTTCTGTAGATCCATGATTTCACCCTGGCAGCATGGGTTTGTGAAATATAGATCCACTACCACTAACCTGTTAGAATTTACATCATTTGCATTGAAGGGCTTTGAGAGAAAATTGCAAACTGACGTCAAACGACTCCGTTAATCACAGCCTATTAATACATAAGCTCAATCTTTTGGTTCTTTCCTATAACTTTACTATTTGGATTTCTAATTACTTGTGTTCTAGAACACATGTTTATTTTAAAGACACTTTGTCCAAATCTGTTGAAGTATTATCGGGTGTTCCACAAGGAAGCCATCTCGGTCCCTTGTTATTTATATTGTCTATAAATGATCTTCCATCAGCGATCAGTTAATTTCGTGTGCTTATGTATGCCGACGACGTTAAACTCTGTGTTTCGGCTGCTGCTTACAATCTGATCTATGTAGTTTTCAAATCTTGTGTCAAGCTAATTTATTAAATCTTAACTTTAGTAAATGTAACGTAATGTCCTTCAGTAGGCGCCTCCCTTTCCAAAACATTAAATTATGAATGGCAACTCTCTTAAAAGAATTGAGTCGGTCACTTCTTTGGGTATCCTTATGGATCCTAAGCTCAAGTTCGATAGGCATGTATTGTCAATTACTAATCGTGCTTTTAGTGTCCTGGGTTTCATAAAGCGCTGGTCGAAAGAATTTAACGATCCCTATTTAACGAAAACACTTTTTACTGCCTTGGTACGGCCTATTCTTGAATATGGATCATGTATTTGGTCACCCCAATACAGGATTCATCAGGATAGAATAGAATCTGTACAAAAACAATTTCTTCTTTTTGCACTAAGGGCTCTCAACTGGAATACTAACATACGCTTACCTTCCTATCGTAGTAGACTTTTACTAATTAATCTTCCTTATTTGTCTGATCGTAGAATGGTGCTCGGTGTAATTTTTTTACACAAACTAATCAATGGTGAAATTGATTCTTCAGAATTACTCAGGCAGATTAGTTTTGCTGTTCCGATTAGACCAACTAGAAACTTTCTTCCGCTCTCTCTTCAACCTTGTTCTACCAACTTTGCTATCCATAATCCTTTCCGAGTCCTATGTAGTAAATACAACAAACTTTCTCGAGTTCTAGGTAGTTCTACTTCGACCCCCTTAATAAGAACATCTCTTCTCTGTCACCTGTCTAGATCTTAATTATCTTAGCTTAATAATTTAAAATGTATTGTATTTCGTTTTTAGTTATTTTTTTATTTTATGTTCTAACTAATAAATTCGATTCGCGTTTATCGCTAGCCGTACGTTATGCGGTGTGCCCCTCGGTCGGTTGGGCGGGAGGTGGCTGCATTATTTGCAGGGTTCCGCGCGCTAACAAGCACGTTGCTTGGTGTTGCTGGGCCACTTGAATGTACTGTCCCGTTAGTACATCAACGTCCATATATATAAAACGATCACGAGTAAGCGTTCGAGTATACTCGAAATTTTTATACTCGTTGCAGGTCTCTGGTTCGAACATGTGTTTGTATGTTTCTGTCTCGCTCTCGCGCGTAAGTGATATTGCAGTTAAATAACAAACTTTCTAACGCAGTAGCTATTTTGTTAAAGGTAGTATGTTGATGCCACTTTCAGAATAGTTTAATTTTATATGTCTCTATACGAATGTTGAATTACAACACTCTACTATATGAATAAATGCCTTAAAAACGGCATTAAAGCGTTAAAGTTTTTTAGCTGATGTGGGGAAAAGGGGCGTGGCAGCATTGCATTAATGCTGTCTCTAGCAACCTGCTTACCAGAAATGGTGTTCCTAAGTGCCATAGTTACCGAGTTATTGGCCTAAAAGTACATTTTTTTCTAGGTGTGTCTGGTTTTTTGCTCATTGCGGGGGCGGTAAGGGGCGTGGCAACAATTTGAAATAAACTTGATCTGCTCGCGAAGATAACGGACTTTCATTCCAAATTTGGTATCTCTAGCTATTGTAGTTTAAAAGATCCAGGTGTTCATACGGACGGACGGACAGACGGACAGACGGACATTGCTATATCGACTCGGCTGTTGATGCTGATCTAGAATATATATACTTTATGGGGTCGGCCACGCCTCCTTCTGCCTGTTACGCACATTTCGCTTCTGACAAACCTAATAGACCCCTATACTCTTTTTTGAGTACGGGGTCTAAAAATTCTTTACCCTGATAACTCTGAATACTTTTTTAATTGCTAAAACTATATCTGTAGCTGATTTATTCTTCACAGGCTCTGCATATGAATATTTTGAGAAAGTATCAATCACTGTCAGTAGATATCGATAACCTCCATTTTGTTTATGAAATGGAATCATTTCAACTAAATCTATTTGCCAAGTATTATTTATTCCTTTTTGTAAGAAACTACGCCTTCTAACATTTTTTCTAGACTGCTTATGAATTTCTGTTACAACCTATAATTTACTCCTTATGTTTATTATTACAATCCTGAGTGTTTTGATAATACTAACTGATTTCGATAAATGGATTAAAATTCGTCAAGAACTAAACTACTTTCTTCACAAAAGAAGAAAACGTGTTACATATTCTGATAACAAAAATCAGTTAAATGTTTTATCATCAAGCAGTTCAACACAGACATTTAAAGAGTGGCTTACCAGTTCAAAACAAGAAAGAAAAGTACAGTCGAGCGCGCCCGACCGTATAATACTCTCTGCATTTTCCCGATTAAATTATTAAAATCGGTATCCAGATATTACAATGAATAGTACTTGCATTAAAACACGTTGCAACAAAAACAATCAAAGCATAATCAAACACACATCTGTTTGTTTGCATGCGAATACACATACATATGTACGTTTGACAATATATGATGCATGCATGTATGTATGTGTGTATTCGGCGCAGCCAGCGACCGCGGGCAGCGCTGCCGACACACAGGCAGCGAAAACGTTCGAACATGTGCTTGTGTGTTTCTGTCTCGCTTGCACCTATGGGTTGATATTGCGTTCAATTATCAATATTGTAACGCTTCTAGTTTTCTTGTTTATGGTCCGATTTTAATGCGCCTTTCAGGATAGTTTAATATAGTTAGTCTCCACACGAAATATAAATAACCATACGAACAAAATCGCTAAAAAAGGCATTGCAGTTGGAAAACTATTTTATCAAAAGTGGGAAAAGGGGGCGTGGCAGTCCAAATTTATAGATGGCAATGCAACTATGCTGTCGCTAGGAACTCCCGTACCAGAAATGGTGATCCTAGGTGCCATAGTTACTGAGATATTTGCCGAAAACACCAATTTTTCACGAGGTGTGTCCAGTTTTTTGCTTTTTGTGGGCGAATGGGGCGTGGCATCGAAAAAAAAAAAGATTCTTGTATTGACTGACTAAATATCTGATCGTTTGACACCAAGCTCGAACTTGTAGCTCTTACCATCTCTGAAATCTGTTTGTTCATACGGACAGACAGACAGACGGACAGACAGACGAACAGACGTACATGGCTATATCGACTCGCCTTGTGATGCTGATCAAGAATATATATACTTTATTGGGTCCGCCACGCCTCCTTCTGCCTGTTACATACTTTTGCACAAACCCAATATACTCTTGCAGAGAGTATAACAAGAAAAAACGGTTTTCTTCGGCTCGCCGAAGATTAAATACCCTTGCAGTCATGAATATTGCATTAATTTGATTTTAATAGTAGTAGTCCGATTTGGATGAAATTTGGTCAACAGATGGTGGACAATGAGAAATACATTCTGCGTGAATTTCGTTGAAATCGGTCAATAGACACCGAAAATGTTCATACTAAGCATTTTCAACCGATTGTTCCTATGGGAGCTATATGATATAGTGGTCCGATCTAGCCGATTTTTACATATGAACTGCGTGCAGAGAGAATACAGGTCTGTACCAATTTTCATTAAGATAGCTTTAAAACTGAGAGACTAGCTCGCATAGAAACAGACGGACAGACGGACGGACAGACGGACATGGCTATATCGACTCGGCTTGTGATGCTGATCAAGAATATATATACTTTATGGGGTCTGCCACGCCTCCTTCTGCCTGTTACATACTTTTTCACAAACCCAATATACTCTTGCAGAGAGTATAAAAAAATGTAGTTTTAGGCCAATAACTCAGTAACTATGGCACTTAGGAACACCATTACTGGTATGCATGTTCCTAGAAACAGCCTTAATCCAATGACATTTTGAGCTGCCACGCCCCCTTTTATAAAAAACTTTTAATCTTCAATGTCATTTTGGCCCGTATAGGGAAATAAAGCACGAATTAGGAAATAGAAAGTGATAGTGAAGGTGAAAACGAGTGGGAATACGATCAAGTAGGCTTTCGACCAACAATTAACATTGACATGAACCAAGTGCAAGAGTTAGTAGCGAATGCTGTCAGTCAGGCATTAGCGGCGCAAGAAACCAGATTTCATGCGCAGTTTCAATTACTAAAACAAGATATTCAAAAACTGCATATAGAAGCACCTCAAGTCGAAACATATCAGAGGATTATCGTAAATCCAGACATCCGGTGCCTATAAACTACATTGGTAGCAGCGCGCATTTCCAAACGGTAACTATTATTCGGAACAAAATCAGAGATACAGCAAGAGCACTATTGGTGTCGCAAAACACTGTATTAAATTTTGACGCCATAATAGCAAGGTTGGACTGTACATACGCAGACAAGCCGTCACTTAGCCTCTTGCGCCTGAACCTAGAGATGGTCAGACAGGGTAATTCCAGCCTCATGGAATACTATGATGAGGTTGAACGCAGATTGACATTGGTTGGAAATAAGATCGTGATGACACATCCAGCAGATACAGCCAAATTGCTCATCGAGGAAGTCAGAGCTGATGCTTTGCATGCCTTCGTTTCAGGCCTTAAGAAATCACTGAAAGCAGTGGGATTCTCGGCTCAGCCCAGAGATTTGCCATCGGCATTAGCTTTCGCCAGGGGGCCAGAAGCGAGTATAGAGTGAAGCATTTTTTTCAGCCACATTTGCAAAAGCTATGGAGGACAGGGCTCAGGCAGGTGAAAATAGCAAATACCAAGCGCGCTCACACGATAAACAGGGGAAAATCAATGGAGATGAGTATGGCAAAGATAGAAACCCTAATTTTTTTCAAAAAAAAAAATAAGCAACAGCAAATAAACAGTAGTCAGTGTCCTAAAGAGGACAAAAGGTCACAAATGGTCAGCACCAGAACCAATGGTGCCTGCAGCATTTGGGCAGAATCAAGGGGCTAACACCCAGAACGAAAATTCGCTGGCTCAAAAGAGGTAGGGTTCTGAACGAATGATGGGCCAGAGACGTCAGCGTGTGCACCATTTAGCAAGCGAACAATGACCAAGATCAAGATTATTATAAGGCAGCCGAAGACGCTGTCGCAGAAGCCCATGATGCAGCTGAGGCAGAAAGTGATAATGACTTGGTACATTTTTTAGTGAGCGCTCCTGGTTGCCGTTCGTCGAGCGACAGCTGGCTGGGAGAAAACTAAAGATATTGATTGACACAGGTGTGGCCAAAATACATCAAGCCCGTAAAGGAGCTAAAAAATGTAATCACGGTCAGCTCCACGGTTCTAACAAAGTAACGCATAAGTGTTTAATGAACATTTTCGGAAAGTCAGCTTCCTTTTTCTTATTAGACTCAACACCATTTGATGGTATTATAGGTTTCGACTTGTTAACGCAAGTAGGAGCAACCCTAGATACCGAGAATGGTACAATCAATCATGGATCTGTATTTGAAAAGCTACTTCATCATTATTGTGACAATGTCAATTTTACCAACGTGAATGATATTGTTGTACCGGCAGTCGTAAAAGCTGAATTTAGGGGCATGATTTTGAACAGAGCTGCAGCATTAACGACCTCTAACGAGACGTTGCCGTTCAATACGTCTGTTGTGGCTACGATCCGTACAGAGGACGATAAGCCAGTATATTCAAAACTATATCCGCATCCCATGGGGGTCAATGAGTTTTGTAAAAAATTAAATTAAAAATTTGCTGCAGAATGGCATCATTAGGCCTTCAAGGTCACCCTACAATAGCCCAACCAGGGTCGTTGACAAAAAGGGTTTCGACGAAAGTGGGAGCAGGAATAAGCGACTGGTAATTGACTTTAGGAAACTAAATGAAAAGACCATCGCAGATAAGTATCCAATGACCAACATATCCATGATATTGTCGAACTTGAGTAAAGCCAAATACTTTACGACATCAGATCTAAAGTGCGGTTATCACCAAATTTACTTGGCAGGGCAAGATTGCGAGAAACAGCTTTGTTAGCGATAGACGACGATTTGCGTGAACAAATTGGAAAATATTGTTATGTTAACGTAAACGACGTGATCATTTTTTCTGAAAATGAAAAGGATTATGTAATGCACATAGATTGGGTTCTAAAGAGCCTATGCGATGCCAACATGAAAGTTTCAAAAGAGAAAACTCATTTTTTCGAAACAAGCGTAGAATATGAGCTTAGGTCTTTCCAAGGATTAGCCAGCTACTACAGATGTTTGCAGCAATTGCAAAGCCGTTGACAAATTTGTTGAAAGGAGAGAATGGGTCCGTCAGTAAACACATGTCAAAGAAAATAACCATAGATTTTGGTACTCCAGAGCGAGATGGGTTCGAAAAATTAAGGAATGTTTTAGCCCCAGAGGATGTTACTCTCAGATACCCAGATTTCAAGAAACAATTCGAATGGACAAAGGATGCCTCTGCTCATAGTATTGGCGCAGTACTGTCTCAGGACAACAGACCATAACAATGATTTCGAGATCATTAAAAGACTGTGAGTCACATTATGCCACCAACGGGAGGGAACTATTAGCTATAGTTTGGGCGATGGGAAAGTTACATTAATTCCTATATGATATAAGGGACATTAACATATACACAGATCACCAGCCATTAGCGTTTGCGGTATCTGACAGAAACCCCAATGCAAAGATAAAAAGATGGAAAGCGTATGTCGACGAGCATAACGCAAAGATCCACTACAAACCGGGTAAAGAAAACCACGTAGCAGACGCACTCTCGCGACAGAACGTGAAGTAGTATCCGACGCAGCAACAATTCAATTATCTGTAACTTATACAATAGAAGCTACTGAGAAACCTTTGAAACCAGATAGTTTTAGAGGAATCAAGGTTATCTCTAAAACGAAACTTAATACTCTTTGGCGAAAAAACACGCCACAAAATTCACTTCACTGATAGAAACGAGATCCTGAAGGAAGTTAACCCAGTAGTTAATCCTAGTGTGGTCAATGCTATACATTGGGTTCTGCCGACGCTGGCATAAGTTAGTGAGAACATTCCCGTCAACAAAGTTTTGGTACTGTTGAAATATGGTAATCGACATAGTTGACAAAACCGAACGCAGGGAAATTGTCATAGCAGAGCACAATTGGGCTCACAGAGCCGCACAAGAAAACATTAAGCAAATTTTAGAAGAGTACTACTTTCCGAAAATAAACAAGAAGTTGTGGACAACTGCAGAACTTACAATAAGGCTTAATACGACGGGCAGCCGAAAAACAGATTCTCGGAGAAACATCTACGCCATCATTTCCCGGCGATCTGTTGCACATTGACATTTTCTCGACCGATAAGAAACAATTTCTGACATGTGTCGATAAATTTTCTAAATTCGCAATAATGCAACTAATAATATCGCGTACCATAGTAGACGTGGAAAGCCCTATCATCCAAACTATAAACCTTTTTCCCAAAACTAATGTTGTGTATTGCGATAATGAGGCAGCATTTAATGCAGAAACCATTACGTCACTGTTAAAGAACAACTTTGGAATTGATGTGGTAAATTCACCACCATTACATAGTGCTTCTATTTGCCAAGTGGAACGATTCCACAGCACGTTGTCGGAAATTGCTAGATGCATTAAGCTGGAAAGAAAGATCGACGATACGATCGAAGTTATCCTACTTGCAACTCTAGAGTACAACCGTTCACTGCATTCAGTGACAGACGAAAAACCGATAGAAGTGATTAATCGAATCAAACAACAGACAGGTAGTAATAAACACAGAAGCCCAGAAGCAGAACAATCAATTAACCGATATAATAAATAAGATAATTAAAGCAAAGAAAAATGATCTAATGGACACACCACATTTATACGAGGCATTATTGGCCAGAAATAGAATGTTAATAAATGAAATCCAAAATTTAATGCTCACAATCACTCTTGCAAAAGCCAATATAATAAATCCAACAATCTTTGATTACGATAATTTAAAATTTAAAACATCCCGCAGAAGTTCCTATATTTATCCTGATGGAGGCATCTAACGACGATCTAACGACAACGACGTTTTAGCGGTAACAAGCTGCAGCACAACCACTTACGCCTAGATCTGCAAATTGGCAACGCATGACACCTGCGCACGCGAATTGCATGAGGAAAGTACAGCACATTGTAACACGCAGCCTAGTCACCTGGAGTCTATGAAAATGGTAGATGACGGAATCATGGTCCTAAACGAGAGTCCTGCTAGTATCAGCACCGATGACGGCGCAACAGTATGAGTCAACGGTACTTTCCTCATGTGTTCGAGCGCGTAGCTGTCGTAAATGGAATGAGGTACGCGAACCGGCGCAAAATAATAAACAAGACTCCCAGCATAGCAGCTTCGCCGGTATTGAAGATCATTGTCCACGACCAAGTCCAGAGCATGCCACTACTACAAAGGATGAACAACCACAACCTACATATCATACAAGAACTTCAGGAAGAGGTAACATCGGCCGGGTCGCCTAAAACATGGTTTGCTGCAGCAGTTGCGTTCAGCCTGAGTCTCAGCGGTTCCATTCTCGTCTACCAGAATTTGAGAAGAAGACGAGCCTCACAAAAAATACAGGCGATCGGGGACAACTATAAGATGAACGGGGACTGCGCGCATTTAGTGATATTGCTGTTAAATAACAAAAACTTTGTTATGTGATAGCTCTCTTGTTCAAAGTAGGACTTTTATGCAACTTTTAAGATAGTTGATTTGATATGTCTCCAAATGAACGTTAAATTACAACACTGTATGGACAAATGTCTTAAAAACCGCATTGAAGTTTAAAATTTTTTTTAATTCTTGTGAGAAAACGGGGCGTGGCAGCTCAAAATATTTAATGGCATTGCAGTAAGGCTGTCTCTAGGTACCTGTATATCAAAATTGGTGCTCCTGAGTGCCATAGTAACTGAGATATAAACCTAAAACATACATTTTTTGAAGGTGTGCTTTTTTTGCTCATTGCAGTGGTGGTAAGGAGCGTGGCATCAATTTGAAATATACTTGATCTGCCTGACATAATAACGAACTTTCATTTCAAATTTCGTGGCTCTAGCTTTTGTAGTTATTTGCTATATCGACTCGGCTGTTCATACTGATCAAGAATATATATATACTTTATGGGCTCGGCAACGCCTCCTTTCGCTTCTGGAAAACTTATTAGACCCCTCTACTCTACTCTACGTGGTCTAAAAATGTACAAAGAAAGACGGCTTAATCAATAATTATCGACGTTGCCTCCTAACAAAGTACATACTAATATTGCCATCCTAATATTTTTTCCCGGACCGGAATTGACCGTCAACCGTAGATTATGAATATGTTTTCTTGAACAACTAACATTTCGTGATTACCCATCTTTAATATAAACATGCTTATTGTCTCAACTCGTTTGAAGTTATATGTATGTATTAACATATATATTACATATGTACATACATTCCAACGATTAGAATATACCATTTTTCAGGGGTATAATAAATGAAGAAAGAAGTCTGGTCCACACTCACAACACACAGTTAGCACCAATTTGTGTGTAATATGTTAGTATGCATATACATATGTACATGTGCATGTACTTTATAATAAAGGTACATGGACCCCTCGTACAGTTGTAACGACTATTCAAGACAGCTTTATGAATGGCACCAACGAATTTTTGATATGTAGACAAGGATTCTAATAAGTACGATTTTTTTAGTAAATTATAAACCTGCAACATTTTTCCAAAAATCCCACTGCAAAAGCACTTAGTTACATATCTCAAAACAAATGCATGTATACAAAAATATTATATTACCTTGATGTACCTCCAGTATCATTATTAACCGCTCTAGAAGCGTGCATTATTTTCCATCTTTTCAACACAATGTTCACTCAAGTGTCAGTTGTGTTCTCATAATAAAAATCATTCACAAATGTTAAATATGAAAATAACGTATTTATAACAACTTTTCAATTAAATGTTATATATTGGAATTTTTGCCCAAATTGCATATTAAAATACTGGGCTTTTTTGTTTGTCAAGGACATCCGCCATGTTATCATGTTTACACACTCGGCTAAAAAATATGTTCGTAAAATTAAGTTTCCCGTGCCGGTCCTGCCTAATCTGCACAGCTCAATAAAAAGGGAAACTATAAAAAAAGAAAGAGAGATAAGCTTCTAGAGAATATTTGACTGTTAGATAATGTTCGGAATGACATTTTTATTTTAATATTCGTCGGGACAATAACTACATTTCGAACAACCGTAGAAATACAGGTGGTACTATTAAAAATGGGTATCGTGTTTAGGTTATGTTTCTGTTTCTTTAGAATTTATTTAAGTATTTGTTTAAAAATGTTTATATTTTGTTTTAACGCACTATGGCCGTTAGAAATTAAATTGCAAGTAGTTAGTTTAATAACCCAAGCATATCGCTTGTTAAACAAGTAAGAAAGGCTACAGTCAAGCGAGCCGACTGTAAAAGACCCCGTACTCCCATAGTAGTGCACATTTGTATTCAATTTGAATTCAAATTTTCAAATTAAATTTCAAAATTTTAATTTTATATGTACATTTTGAATTGAAATTAAAAAAAATCAAATTAACAATTCGCTTTGCCAGCATTCGAACTTACAACCTCAGACCAACGCGCCGCAACTCTATCAGTTGCACCACGCGCCACTTTCAAGAATTCTCCGATTATCAGCATTTACATTTACATTCACACATTTACATTACACACAAAATTTCGAACGTAATTGCTCTTTTGTTAAAGGTAGTATTTTGATGATTCAGAATAGTTTGTTTTTATATGTCTCTATACTTATGTTGAATTACAACACCCTACTATATGAATAAATGCCTTAAACATGGCATTAAAGCATAAACGTTTGGTTAACTCTAATGAGAAAGGGGGCGTGGCAGCTCAAACCTGCTTACCAGAAATGGTGTTCCTAAGTGCCATAGTTACTGAGTTATTGGCCTAAAACTACATTTTTTTTTCGAGGTGTGTCTGGTTTTTTGCTCTTTGCGGGGGCGATAAGGGGCGTGGCAAAAATTTGAAATAAACTTAACCTGCCTGACTTAATAACGGACTTTCATTATAAATTTGGTGGCTCTAGCTTTTGTAGTTTAAAAGATCCAGGTGTTCATACGGACGGACGGACAGACAGACGGACATTGCTATATCGACTCGGCTGTTACGCACATTTCGCTTCTGACAAACCTAATAGACCCCTCTACTCTTTTTTAGAGTACGGGGTCTAAAAAAATATTTTCGAGTTTGGATGATTCCATGAGGGAGAAACATTTCAATGAGATTAGCATTTAAGCAGCATCTTCAGATGCACGTATTTCCAAATAATTTTAATGATAATAGTTACAGTTCCAAAATACTAAGTTTATTATATATTACAACAAATGTTTGAACTCATTTCAATGAAAATTGGCCACTAAAAATTAAATATTGGATATATAACCTCAAAATAATTCAAAATTAAATAAATTAGTAAAGAAAACGACATTCATTCTAAAGCTTAATATTAAAGCTTATCTATTAAATGCTTTTTAATTTGTTCAAATACCTTCCCTGGTTCAAAAGATATGTTTTTTGCAAAATTTTTCGGCCCGCTGCCCCACTGTGCGCCATACAATCCGAACAGACGATGTTATTGCTACTGTGGAGCGTAGCATTAGGAAAACCTGAATAAATCTATCCGCCACCGTGCACAGGAGTTGGAGCTGTATCCATCTTGGTTTGCTGACAAGATCCAACTCGTGCAGGAATTAAAGCAAAGCCACCACAAGGCAAGGTGTAAATTAAAAGCAAGCTGCCGATGAGGAATTTCACAAGCAAATTTTATTCAGCGATGAGGCTCACTGACTGAATGGCTACATGAACAAGCAAAATTGCCGCATTTGGAGCACAGATAATCCTCATGCCTATATCGAAACACCATTGCATCCGTAAAAACTAACTGTTTGGTGAGCTTTATGTGCCAGTGGAATCATCGATCTGTATTTCTTTCAAAATCATAATGGCAGGAGCGTGACAGTCAATGTCCATGATGTCAGGGACCTGTGGTTTCAACAGGACGGCGCTCCCTGCCACACAGCTCGTGCCACAATTCAATTGGTGAAGACTTTTGGCCACCCCCTAATTTCCCGTTTTGGAGCAGTTGGCTACGCAGATCGTGTGAGCTAACCCCGCTAGATTGTTTGCCAAAATTTTCGAAAATTATATCTCTAGGTTAGAATATGTCCGGGCCAGCCGTGGCTGCCATATGCCTGAAATTATATTGAAGATGAAATGCTATGAATTGATCTACCAAACAAAAAGAAATCTTGCCAATATCTTTATCTATCGTTGTGTTATTCCATTTCAATGTCCTATACCCTTAAAAACACCCTTTACCTGCTGAAGGAGTATATTAGGTTTGTTCAAATTGTGTAACAAGTAAAATGGGGCGTAGCAGACCCCATAAAGTATATATATTTCTGATCAGCATCATATGCCGGGTCGATATACATAACCAGGGCAGTCTGTTTGCATGAACAAACCGATTTCAGATATGGTATGATCTACAAGTTGAAATTAAGTCAGTGTCGACTCTATAATTATTCATTAAATACAACAGTCTGTTTTTTTGATGCAACGTCCCATTCGGCTCACTAACTATGGCACTTAGGAATATAACACATATGCAATGTCATTCAAATTGTTGGCCTGCCATGGCCCCTTTTCCCATAAGAAGTAAAAAAGTTTTAAAACTTGTTTACAGTTTATAAAACATAACAGTTTTCGATTTGTTTTAAGACAAATTATTCGAAACTATCCTGAAAGTTTCATAAAAATGCGAGTGTAATTAAAAAGGAAAATATATAACAATGTTTATATTTGAGTGTAATGTTAATGCGTGTGTGCAAACGAAAAGAAACATACAAGCATATGAACGGCAAATGTGGCGGCAGCGCTGCCAGGCGATGCTAGCCGTGCCAACCAATGCATTGGAATAGTATATGTACACACAAACATATCTCAGAGATGGAAATTTTAGATTAAGTCAATATCGACATCATATTTTGTCAGTATGAACAAAAATATTTTTTTTCGAAATCACACCCATTCGTCCACGACAAGCTAAAAACAAGTAAGAAAGGCTACAGTCGACCGAGCCGACTGTAAAAGACCCCGTACTCCCATAGTAGTGCCTAATTGTATTCAATTTGAATTCAAATTTTCGAATGAAATTTAAAAATTAAATTTAATTTTATATGTACATTTAGAAATGAAATTTAAAAAAATGTAATTAACAATTCGTATTGCCGCAACTCTATCCGTTGCACCACGCGCCACTTTCAAGAATTCTCCGATAATCAGCATTTACATTTTATTCATACAAACACACATTCGTTTGAAATTATATGTATGCATGTATGTATGTGTGTATTCTGTCGCCACACAAGCATCGAGAACGTTCGAACATGTGTTTGTATGTTTCTGTCTAGCTCTCGCGCGTAAGTAATATTGCAGTTAAATAACAAACTTTCTAACGCAGTAGCTCTTTTATTAAAGGCAGTATGTTGATGCCACTTTCAGAATAGTTTGATTTTATATGTCTCTATACGAATGTTGAATTACAACACTCTACTATATGAATAAATGCCTTAAAAACGGCATTAAAGCGTAAAAGTTTTTTAGCTGATGTGGGGAAAAGGGGCGTTGCAGCTCAAAAATTTTAATGGCATTGCATTAAGGCTGTCTCTAGCAACCTGTTTACCAGAAATGGTGCTCCAAGGCACACGCTGTGAAATCGCACAATTCTTGGTTCCCAGCTTTTAGCGGTCACCGCCAAATTGTAAAAATTTGAATCCCTGTAAACAGAACTTTCATTATTATCTATTAAGCAGATATCTGTTAGTCTTAAGTTGATCATCAATAAAGCAAGTTGTCGTGAATTCAAAAATCTCGCTTCGTCTTTTGTATCAACGTTACCGTTAGAGTGTGTCGCGGTATTTATTGGACTAATTAACACACCAAATATCTAATTGGCGCAGCCGGTAGGATAACAATAAATTGTGGATCCTGAAACAATTCTAATCCTTTTTTGTTGTTATCCGAAAAAACCAACCAACACGAAGGCAACCCAAGCGACGGTAAATATCGCATCAAGTTTTATAAGAAAAACCTCGACAGTGACGTGTAAACCAACAATTCGCATTTTTGCCAAAAGCCATTGATGTTCAAAACTTGAAAATAATTCAAGAAGACGCTATAGAATTCGGAGAGAACATAATTCCAGACATACCTGGTTATCTCAATAAAATTCGAAATAGCTATCTTTGCAAACAAACAAAAAACAAACTCAATCGTAATTAAGCCAATAAAGTGAATTATATGAAAAAACTAAGCAACTAAACTAAGTGAAACTTTTTAACGTACAAATAAAATATTGGTTAAGTGAAACAAAAAGAAAAAAAATACAAAAAAAAATATATAATAATAATGAAAACAACAACCAACCGTGACAAAAAATACTACAAAATGGAAGGAGGAGCAGCAACCGCAACAACCCTTTCTGACGCCAACATGTCACAAGTAATCAACCAATTGAAAGACGTTGAGAAATTCAATGGAGACAAAAATACCCTGTACACTTTTGTTAACCGTATCGATTACATATTGGCCCTGTAAACGACCAATGATATACGGCAATCGATTACTTTTGGACTTGTGGAACGTTGCATCAGTGCTGATGTTATGCTATCACTTGGCATGAACAACCTTAACACCTGGACGGATCTTCGCAAACAACTAGTACTCCACTACAAAACTCAAACCAAGAACCATATCTTACTGGAGGAATTTAGGAATACACCTTTCAAAGGGAATGTACGAGAATTTTTGGAAGAAGCCGAGTCCGTCGACGGACCTTAATGAGTAAGCTAGAATTAGAAAACAACCATGGCGAAAAAATATTGTACACGCGATTAATAAAAACAAGACGCATCAGGTAAACCAAAGTTTAGAATAGTAATCGACTATAGAAAACTTAACGAAGTAACTATAAACGACAGACACCCAATACCAAACATGGACGAGATACTAGGAAAACTAGGTAAATGTAACTATTTCACCACAATTGATCTTGCGAAAGGTTTCCATCAACTGGAAATGCATCCAGATGCAATACATAAGACAGCCTTCTTAACCAAAAATGGTCATTATGAATACCTTCGTATGCCATTCGGTTTAAAAAATGCTCCTGCAACTTTTCAACGTTGCATGAATAATGTTCTACGTCCATTATTAAACAAGCATTGTCTGGTGTATTTGGACGATATTATCGTATTTTCCACATCGCTTGAAGAGCATCTAAATTCACTTAAGCTAGTTTTCGAAAAGCTTTCTGAAGCTAATCTTAAACTACAACTTGATAAATGCGAGTTTCTTAAACAAGAAACTACTTTCCTGGGACATATCATAACTAAGGAGGGAATAAAGCCAACCCCTGAAAAAATCAAGGCAATTAAAAAATACCCAATTCCTAAAAAGTCCAAGGAAATTTAAGGTTTTCTCAGATTAATCGGATATTATAGAAAATTTATACCTAATTTCGCAGATATAGCCAAACCCATGACAACAGCCCTAAACAAGAAAGAAAAGTACAGTCGAGCGCGCCCGACCGTATAATTCTCTCTGCATTTGTCCCGATTAAATTATTAAAATCGGTATCGAGATATTACAATGTGAATTACTTGCATTAAAACACGTTGAAACAAAAACAATCTAAGCATAATCAAACACACATCTGTTTGTTTGTATTCGAATACACATACGTTTGGCAATATGTATGTATATGATGCATATATGTATGTATGTATGTGTGTATTCGGCGCAGCCAGCGACTGCGGGCAGCGCTGCCGACACACAGGCAGCGAAAACGTTCGAACATGTGCTTGTGTGTTTCTATCTCGCTTGCACCTATGGGTTGATATTGCGTTGAATTATCAATATTGTAACGCTTCTAGTTTTCTTGTTTATAGTCCGATTTTAATGCGCCTTTCAGGATAGTTTAATATAGTTAGTCTCCACACGAATTATAAATAACAATACGAAGAAAATCGCTAAAAACGGCATTGATGTTTGAAAACTATTTTATCAAATGTGGGAAAAGGGGGCGTGGCAGTCGACATTTTTAAATGGCAATGCAATTATGTTGTCGCTAGGAACTTCCGTACTCAAAATGGTGTTCCTAAGTGCTATAGTTACTGAGATATTTGCCGAAAACACCAATTTTTCCCGAGGTGTGTCCAATTTTTTGCTTTTTGTGGGCGAATGGGGCGTGGCATCGAAAAAAAAAGATTCTTGTATTGACTGACTAAATATCTGATCGTTTGACACCAAGCTCGAACTTGTAGCTCTTACCATCTCTGAAATCTGTTTGTTCATACGGACAGACAGACAGACAGACAGACAGACGGACATGGCTATATCGACTCGGCTTGTGACGCTGATCAAGAATATATATACTTTATGGGGTCTGCCACGCCTCCTTCTGCCTGTTACATACTTTTGCACAAACCCAATATACTCTTGCAGAGAGTATAAAAAAAATTCAAAAATTATATACAAAATCCGGAATACGTTGAAGCTTTCGAAAAATTAAAACAACTCATCTCCAATGATCCCATCTTAAAAATACCAGATTTTAATACTAAATTCGTATTATCTGCTTAGCACTCAAAAGATGGCTTGACAGTGAAGGAGTAAAAATACACTTAAATACTTCAAAAACAGGTATAGCAGACATTGAACGACTTCATAAAACTATTAACGAAAAAATCAGAATCATAAATGCATTAAGCGATGAAGAAAACAAGCTCAGCAAAATAGAAACTATTCTTTACAATTATTCTTTACTATTCTTTACTATTTACAACCATAAAACCAAACATGACACCACTGGACAAATTCCCGCAGACATATTCTTATACGCCGGACAACCAATTCTAGATACACAAGACAGAAAAGAAAAAACAATAAACAAAATAAACAGTGACCGACATGAATACGAAGTCGATACTAGATATCGAAAGAGACTATTACAAAAAGGAAAATTAGAGAACCCATTCAAAGCCAACCAAAATGTCACGCAAACAGATCCTGATCATTACCAAATTACTAACAAAAATATAACAACACATTATTATAAAACACAATTTAAGAAACGACATAAAATGAACCAAATTGAAACTCCACCGGTTCCTACTTCGTAATCATAATATCATTCACACTCTTTACCATATGTCATGCTCAACAAATTGAAATCAATAACTTGGATACGGACCTCGGATATTTACTGTTGTCAGATAAACCATTAGAATTACCAACTCGATTTGAACATCATTCTTTGCGAATTAACTTAACTGAAATAATAATAACAAACGAATATTTTCGTAGAACTATGCTTAGCTTTAAAAATTCATCACAAATCAATTATTTATACACCGAATTACAACAAGAACTAAATGGTATAATATTTCATCATGAGAATCGTAATAAACGCGGACTGCTCTACATTGTAGGCTCATTATACAAATTTCTTTTTAGCACACTTGACGATAATGACAGAGTTGAATTCGAGAAAAACATTGAAAACTTATCTTTAAATATTGTTCAAACTAAAGACATAAATGACATAATAAACATAATAAATAGCTAAATGCAAAAATTTAAAGATCACCAAAACAAACAAACACTGCAAGACACATTTACTTACCAATTATTACAATTTATAGAATATGTAGAAGACATTGAAATGGGCATGCAATTGTCAAGATTAGGACTTTTCAATCCCAAATTACTTACCTATGACAGACTTGACAGTGTTAATAACCGACACATTATTTAATTAAAACATCCACTTGGATTAATTACCAAGATAATATCATACTATTTGTATCCCATATCCCAATCGACTTTCAATCTACTAATCCCATTAAAATCATTCCATATCGCGACCACGATGGCTACCAACTTGACTACACCAGTACTACATCTTAATTTGAAAAAGATAATAAAATTTATAATAGAGAAAATGAACCAATTATTGATGAATGCATTACGAAAATCCTACTACACACAAAACCAATATGTAATTTTGAACGCATAAATGTAAAAGAAATGATAAAATATATTGAGCCTAACACTATTGTAACATGGAACATTTCTAATACAACAGTAAAACAAAATTGTCAGAAAAATAATGTCAATCTTAATATTCAGGGTAATTAAATGATTAACATCAATCAATGTAAACTACAAATAAATAATATAATTTTAAGCGACAATTACTTACAACCAGAAGTTGATCTTACACCATTGTATCCACCAATAGAAATTATTAAAGTCAAACCCATAAAACATGATGATATTGTAAAAATAGTATCACAGAATAATGCCCTTACATATACAATTATAATAATTATTATCATTATATTCATAATCATATTCCTATACTTAAAATATGTATCTAACAATCCCATAATATTAATCCAGAAAAAATTTAAAAAACAAATTCACGAACCCAAAAACGAAACGCTACAATCAGCTCAACAACAAATACAACAAGAACAACACGAGCAACAAGACGAAATAACTATCGAGATGGCACATTCAACATTACCAAAACTCTACCCATCAGTTTCACCATGACTCACAGGCTCGCCTCTTAAGGAAAGGGAAGTGACATATTCATACTGAATACGTCTACATTATACATAACAATAGTACATAGCAGCCTAAACGACGAATTCCACATCAATAGCTATTCCCCAACTATAAACATTCCCAAGCTGCACTTGTAAACAATTTCGGCAATCGTAAACAAAGAGCAGACTAGCCGGAGCATCTCCCCCAACCGCTCGATCAGCATATTTTGGCTCCCAGGCACAAGCTGTGAAATCGCACAATTCTTGGTTCCCAGCTTTTAGCGGTCACCGCCAAATTGTAAACATTTGAATCCTTGTAAACAGAACTTTCATTCGTCTTTTGTATCAACGTTACCGTTAGAGTGTGTCGCGGTATTTATTAGACTAATTAACACACGAAATATCTAATTATATACATATATAAAACAGTGACAGCTGCCGGTACACATGCAGCGTGTACGTTCGTTCATATTTTTAAATGACATGGCGTTAAATTTTAATTAAAATATAATCGGGAATAAAATGCACTTTACTTTCTTGTTTATTTAATACTCTCTGCAAGAGTCTATTGGCTGTGTGCAAAAGTATGTAACAGGCAGAAGGAGGCGTGGCCGACCCCATAAAGAATATATAAGTTAAGAACACAAACGCCCGAGTAGGGACCGATCGCGTTTACGATAGAACAAAAGCCTAAGTACGCGTATCGGTGTTAAGCACGATAGAACAAGACCGTTTCTAAGCGCGTTAACACAGTGTTTTACACGACAAGGCAAAACGGTCGTTAAGTGTAAAACAAATACTTTGTTGTGAAAAGACTCCCGATCGACTGATCGGCACAACAAAATAAAAAGAAAAAAACTTAAAATGCAACTACAGTTTGCGCAACGTGGGCTCACGCTTTGTATGACCAGTTGGCAGAGCTCATCTCAACAAACAAACATTGAAATTGAAGTTTATCTCTAGTGTTTTTAACAAGAAAGAAAAGTACAGTCGAGCACGACCGACCGTATAATACTCTATACATTTTTTCCCAATTAAATTATTAAAATCAATATCGAGATATTACAATGTGTAGTACTTGCATTAAAACACTTTGAAACAAGAACAATCTAAGCATAATGTGTGTTTCTATCTCGCTTGCACCAATGAGTTGATATTGCGTTCAATTATCAATATTGTAACGCTTCTAGTTTTCTTGTTTATAGTCCGATTTTAATGCGCCTTTTAGGATAGTTTAATATATTTAGTCTCTGCACGAATTATAAACTACAATACTGTACGATGGGAACAAGTTGGCAGAAGGAGGCGAGGCAGACCCCATAGAGTATATATATTCTTGATCAGCATCACAAGCCGAGTCGATATAGCCATGTCCGTCTGTCTGTCTGTCTGTCCGTGTGAACTGGGGCTGAGCAGAATCGGAATATCGATAAGTGTTGAGAATTCATCGCACAATGCTCAGCTGGAGGTGGCCATACTTGGTGGGACGGGGGGATATTAGTATAAGAGTTAGGTTATAAGAAGTAGGTTATAAGAGTAGGAAGAATAAAGAGAGAGAGAGAGAGAGAGCATAGTGGCTGAGCGGGGGCGGCCGTTGACTCTAGGGAACCGTTGCATGGAAGAGGGAATTGGAGGATTAGAATTTTGAATTTTGCTTAGCAACAGGTGGCCTTAGAGTCAAGGAAGGAGTTGCTTTTCGAGATCGGCACGAGCAGTTGCGTGACTGGATCGATAAAAAAAATTTTGTTGTGCATTTGGTGAACGTTCGGTGTGTAGTTTTGGGAGTGTGCGTTTGTTAAGTCCAGTAATAATGTTTTCTTTGTGCGTCCAAAAAAAAAATTTTTTTATACTCTCTGCAAGAGTATATTGGGTTTGTGCAAAAGTATGTAACAGGCAGAAGGAGGCGTGGCATAAAGTATATATATTCTTGATCAGCATCACAAGCCGAGTCGATATAGCAATGTCCGTCTGTCTGTCTGTCTGTCCGTCCGTATGAACAAACAGATTTCAGAGATGGTAAGAGCTACAAGTTCAAGCTTGGTGTCAAACGATCACATATTTAGTCAGTCAATACAAGAATCTTTTTTTTTTCGATGCCGCGCCCCATTTGCCCACAATAAGCAAAAAACTGGACACACCTCGGAAAAAATTGGTGTTTTCGGCAAATATCTCAGTAACTATGGCACCTAGGATCACCAATTCTGGTACGGGAGGTTCCTAGCGACACCATAGTTGCATTGCCATCTAAAATTTTGGACTGCCACGCCCACTTTTCCTACATTTGATAAAAAATTCTGGAATCTTCAATGCCGTTTTTGGCGAACTTGTTCTTATCGTACAGTATTGAAGTATTTATAATTCTTGTGGAGACTAACTATATTAAACTATCCTGAAAGGCGCATTAACATCGGACTATAAACAAGAAAAACAAGAAGCGTTCCAATATTGATAATTGAACGCAATATCAACCCATAGGTGCAAGCGAGATAGAAACACACAAGCACATGTTCGAACGTTTTCGCTGCCTGTGTGTCGGCAGCGCTGCCCGCACCGAATACACACATACATACATATATGCATCATGTACATATTGCCAAACGTATGTGTATTCGAATACAAACAAACAGATGAGTGTTTGATTATGCTTAGATTGTTTTTGTTTCAACGTGTTTTAATGCAAGTAATACACATTGTAATATCTCGATACCGATTTTAATAATTTAATCGGGACAAATGCAGAGAGTATTATAAGGTCGGGCGCGCTCGACTGTACTTTTCTTTCTTGTTTTAATTGAATTAAATTTAAACGTAAAACACGTTAACTACAAAATGAACATGCATCAGCAACAACCACAGTGCGACAATTAAGACAAGTGACCAAATCAAATAAAATACACAACAACATTTATGTGCAACAATAGCAAACCCCTTACACATGCAAAACTACACAAACATTTAAAACGCAATAATTGTTAGACAACCACGGTGCAACGACACGCAACCACCAAAAACCAAAACGCCAAATTTAAAGACATTTAAAATAACGACGCTTAAACGAATAACAACAAACAACAAAACAACGGCAACAACAATCCAAACAACATATTGGCGACAGCAACAACAATAACAACAACTATAACAGTTACAACGACAACAACAACAGGCAACGAGAACAACAATACAACAGCGACCGGAAGACGGCAGCAACAGTGACGTCACGCAGCATCAGCTGTGCGCGCTAGCACAGTGGACGGACGTGGTGAGCTGTGTCACATGGGCAGCTGTAGTTTTGTTTTGTTTTGTCCCCAGTCTATGTAGTTTGTGCATGTATGTATATTTGTAAATTTTTGTAATGCAGATTTTAAACTTAATTTTGTTCTCTTATTTAAATTAAATTGTTTTGTTCCATATTTTCTGGTCGGCTCCTTTTTCTTCGTTGTGTTTTATTGTGAGTTGCTGGTAATCAATAAAAAAATTGTTTTGGCAGTGTCCGGCCCCCCCTATACCCCCTTAGAGCACTTAGGTAGTATCAGGTACCCCCGAGCCCCCCCCCCCCCTATATAAATCTAAGGCAATCGACACTAAAGGAAAAGACAGAAATAAAATTAATATAAATAAAATAAAATATAAATAAAATGCAAAGTAAAAACTAAATAAGATAGGGAAGTATAGTTATAAGAAAACTATGTATAGAAAATTTAATATAAATAAATATGTGTAAATTGTTTTGGTAACGAAATGAATATGTGTGAGTAATTTGTTGATGGGAGGGGGATTGCGTAGCATGGATTATGCGAGCTGGCGTAGACTTTTGATTATGGGTGGCGCAACGGTGGGTGCGTTGCGGCAAAAATATCGGGGCCGCCGATAGAGATGGCCGATAGTTGTGTAGGGTTGGTATTGTTTCGTAGAGTGTAGTAGTAGCGATGTAGAGGTTCTACAATCGATGATTGTGGATTGTACGCTCGGTGGGCTCTGGTTAACAACCTCGACCTGAGGCGAATGAGCTAGCCGTGGTAGCCCCAGGAAAGACAAGCCGAGACGTAACACACCCACAATAAACAAACAAGTAAGAAAGGCTACAGTCGACCGAGCCGACTATAGAAGACCCCGTACTCTCATAGTAGTGCACATTTGTATTCAATTTGAATTGAAATTTAATAAAAATAATTTAACAATTCGCATTGCCAGCATTCGAACCTACAACCTCAGACAAACTCTATCAGTTGCACTACGCGCCACTTTCAAGAATTCTCGGAATATCAGCATTTACATATTATTCATACAAACACACATTCGTTTGAAATTATATGTATGCATGTATGTATGTATGTGTGTATTCGGCGCGGCCAGCGTCTGCCGGCAGCGCTGTCGCCACACAAGCATCGAGAACGTTCGAACATGTGTTTGTATGTTTCTGTCTCGCTCTCGCGCGTAAGTGATATTGCAGTTAAATAACAAACTTTCTAACGTAGTAGGTCTTTTGTTAAAGGTAGTATTTTGATGCCACTTTCAGAATAGTTTGATTTGATATGTCTCTATACTTATGTTGAGTTACAACACCCTAGTATATGAATAAATGCCTTAAACATGGCATTAAAGCGTAAAAGTTTGGTTAACTCTAATGAGGAAAGGGGGCGTGGCAGTTCAAAATTTTTAATGACATTGCATTAAGGCTGTCTCTAGCAACCTGCAAACCGAAAACTACATTTTTTTCGAGGTGTGTCTGGTTTTTTGCTCATTGCGGGGGCGGTAAGGGGCGTGGCAAAAATTCGAAATAAACTAAACCTGCCTGACTTAATAACGGACTTTCATTAAAAATTTAGTGCCTCTAGCTTTTGTAGTTTAAAAGATCCAGGTGTTCATACGGACGGACAGACAGACAGACGGACATTGCTATATCGACTCGGCTGTTGATGCTGATCAAGAATATATATACTTTATAGGGTCGGTCACGCCTCCTTCTGCCTGTTATGCACATTTCGCTTCTGACAAACCTAATAGACCCCTCTACTCATTTTTAGAGTACGGGTCTAAAAACTTGAAACACCTCGGGAAAAATCGATGTTTTCGGCAAATATCTCAGAGACTAACTATATTAAACTATACTGAAAGGCGCATTGAAATCGAACTATAAACAAGAAAACTAGAAGCGTTACAATATTGATAATTGAACGCAATATCAACCCATAGAAACACACAAGCACATGTTCGAACGTTTTCGCTGCCTGTGTGTCGGCAGCGCTGCCCGCGGTCGCTGGCTGCGCCGAATACACACATACATACATACATATTTGCATCATATACATATTGCCAATCGTATGTGTATTCGAATACAAACAAACAGATGTATGTTTGATTATGCTTAGATTGTTTTTGTTTCAACGTGTTTTAATGCAAGTAATTCACATTGTAATATCTCGATACCGATTTTAATAATTTAATCGGGATCAAATGCAGAGAGTATTATACGGTCGGGCGTGCTCGACTGTACTTTTCTTTCTTGTTCCATAACAAAACCTCTCCTAATTCTTTTTAAACTTTCTTTAGAATCGTCTGTTTTTCCTACTTTATGGAAAGAATCTTACATTATCCTACTGCATATAAAAGGTTGTAAGTCGGATATTTCCAACTACAGGGGAATTGCGAAGTTGTCCGCAATCCCTAAGCTCTTCGAAAAGATAATTACTTCGACTTTGCAACATCTCTTCAAGTCAATTATCTCCCCTGCCCAACATTTATTGGAATTTACCTCTTTTATAAATGAGGCATTCCTTAATAGAATGCAAACTAATGTCATTTATACTGACTTTAGCAAAGCCTTTGACTCTGTGAATCATAACCTCCTTTTACACAAACTTAGTATTTTAGGCTTCCCACCTTCCATTCTTCTATGGATATCTTCATATCTAACAGGTAGGACCCAAAGGGTTATGCTTAGATCAGCCATCTCTAAATCTGTTTTTGTTACTTCTGGATTTCCCCAGGATAGTCACCTAGGACCTTTACTCTTTAATCTTTTTTATAAACGACCTTCCCTGTTCGCTATCCCATTGTTGCATTCTTATGTATGCAGATGATGTGAAATTATTATTATCTTATAAGAACCCATCAGATCATGCGTTATTACAAGATGAATTAAACACAATGCACAACTGGTGCATAACTAACCCTTAAAACGCATACTGTTAGTTGAAGATCTTGGTGTTCTCTTTGATAATAAATTAAGTTTCACACATCATATCTCCACAATTGTTAATAAAGCCAAGGGCACTCTTGGATTTATTAAACTCTGCACTATTGGCGATTTTTCATAATGGGCAGCATAAAGTCATAAAATTTATGGTGAAATTTTAAGAAAATGTTTTTTTTATTAATAGTAAACACTTCAGTTAGCTGAAAAACAATTTTTTTTTTATCGGGTGGCAACTCTCTTTTTGTGGCAGCCTTTCAAAACCAGTTGATCTGTTCAAGCTCGCCATTATATAAATTGGCGCGAAAAATTTCATGCTGTTGAAAGTGCTTAAATTATTATTGGTTTCGTTTAAATTAATATGTGTAATATGGATAGCAAAGCTCAAGGTATTTAAAATCTTTTATTTACGATAAATGTTTATAAATGTTCGTGGCGTTTTTAATGTCCAGTGTTATTGTTGATTGTATTTTTAGCAAAAATCTAACAATTTTAATTGTGTTCCGTGGAGTATTTCTTTAAAAGTGCATATCAACACATGCAACTAAAAGTGGCAAGTTACTAACGAATGTGTCTAGTTTATTGTAGTAATCATTTTTTTTTTGTTCCTTTTAAAAACAAGTAAGAAAGGCTACAGTCGATCGAGCCGACTGTAAAAGACCCCGTACTCCAATAGAAGTGCGCAATTGTATTCAATTTGAATTCAAATTTTTGAATGAAATTTAAAAATTTTAATTTTATATGTACATTTTGAATTGAAATTAAAAAAAAATTAAATTAACAATTCGCATTGCCGCAACTCTATCAGTTGCACCACGTGCCACTTTCAAGAATTCTCCGATAATCAACATTTACATATTATTCATACAAACACACATTCGTTTGAAATTATATGTATGCATGTATGTATGTATGTGTGTATTCGGCGCGGCCAGCGTCTGCCGGCAGCGCTGTCGCCACACAAGCATCGAAAACGTTCGAACATGTGTTTGTATGTTTCTGTCTCGTTCTCGCGCGTAAGTGATATTGCAGTTAAATAACAAACTTTGTAACGCAGTAGCTCTTTTGTTAAAGGTAGTATGTTGATGCCCCTTTCAGAATAGTTTGATTTTATAGGTCTCTATACGAATGTTGAATTACAACACTCTACTATATGAATAAATGCCTTAAAAACGGCATTAAAGCGTTAAAGTTTTTTAGCTGATGTGGGGAAAAGGAGCGTGGCAGCTCGAAATTTTTAATGGCATTGCATTAAGGGTGTCACTAGCAACCTGTTTACCAGAAATGGTGTTCCTAAGTGCCATAGTTACTGAGTTATTGGCCTAAAAGTAAATTTTTTTCGAGGTGTGTCTGGTTTTTTGCTCATTGCGGGGGCGGTAAGAGGCGTGGCAACAATTTGAAATAAACTTAATAACGGACTTTCATTATAAATTTGGTGGCTCTAGCTTTTGTAGTTTAAAAGATCCAGGTGTTCATACGGACGGACAGACAGACGGACAGACAGACAGACGGACATTGCTATATCGACTCGGCTGTTGATGCTGATCAAGAATATATATACTTTATGGGGTCGGCCACGCCTCCTTCTGCCTGACAGACAGACAGACAGACAGACAGACAGACGGACATTGCTATATCGACTCGGCTGTTGATGCTGATCTAGAATATATATACTTTATGGGGTCGGCCACGCCTCCTTCTGCCTGTTATGCACATTTCGCTTCTGACAAACCTAATAGACCCCTATACTCTTTTTTAGAGTACGGGGTCTAAAAATTGCACTTGAAGTTTCCTTTACGTTGAACAACAAAACGCTTGTTATACTCTCTGCAAGAGTATATTGGGTTTGTGCAAAAGTATGTAATAGGCAGAAGGAGGCGTGGCAGACCCCATAAAGTATATATATTCTTGATCAGCATCACAAGCCGAGTCAATATAGCCATGTCCGTCTGTCTGTCTGTCTGTCTGTCCGCTGTCCGGATGAACACCTGGATCTTTGTATGAACAAAAGGATCTCAGAGACTATAAGAGCTAGAAAGATGAAAGGTACAATACCAAAGCAGTACACAGCTTGTTTTTGTTTTTTGACACGCCCACTTTAGCGCTTTTTATTTGCATGTAGAACTTGTTTGTTAGCTATGCTATCAAAACTAAATTTACACGGATAATACATGTGTATGAATTACATGTACTGACCACGTTTGATTCAAATCGGGCAACTAGCTCCCATAGGGCCGATCGGTCAAAAATACGCTCTAAACATATTATATGAAAATTTTCTGTGTTTGCTAAGCTATCTTATTTATAAACTAATATATTGCACTAATATTAATATTATATCCCAGTGTTAATAACATATTGAAACTGAGTAACGGGTATCCTAAAGTCGCGATGCGACTATAGCATTCTTTCTTGCTTTATCTCATTTTACATGGTTAACAAGAAATAAAAGTAGAGTCGAGCACGCCCAACCGTATAATGCTCTCTGCATTTTTCACGATTAAATTATTAAAATCGGTATCAAGATATAACAATGTGTAGTACTTGCATTAAAATAAGTTGAAATAAAAACAATCAAAGCATAATCAAACATCTGTTTGTTTGTATGCGAATACTATATGATGCATACATACATTCGTATGTGTCTATTCGGCTCGGCCAGCGTCCGCGGACAGCGCTGCCGCTACACAGGCAGCGAAAACGTTAGAACATGTGCTTGTGTGTTTCTATGGGTTGATATTGCGTTCAATTATCAATATTGTAACGCTTCTAGTTTTCTTGTTTATAGTTCGATTTCAATGCGCCTTTCAGTATAGTTTAATATAGTTAGTCTCTGAGATATTTGCCGAAAACATCGATTTTTCCCGAGGTGTGTCAAGTTTTTAGACCCGTACTCTAAAAATGAGTAGAGGGGTCTATTAGGTTTGTCAGAAGCGAAATGTGCGTAACAGGCAGAAGGAGGCGTGGCCGACCCCATAAAGTATATATATTCTTGATCAGCATCAACAGCCGAGTCGATATAGCAATGTCCGTCTGTCTGTCTGTCCGTCTGTCTGTCCGTCCGTATGAACACCTGGATCTTTTAAACTACAAAAGCTAGAGCCACCAAATTTATAATGAAAGTCCGTTATTAAGTTTATTTCAAATTTTTGACACGCCCCTTACCGCCCCCGCAATGAGCAAAAAACTAGACACACCTCGAAAAAATGCAGTTTTAGGCCAATAACTCAGTAACTATGGCACTTAGGAACACCATTTCTGGTAAACAGGTTGCTAGAGACAGCCTTAATGCAATGCCATTAAAAATTTTGAGCTGTCACGCCCCCTTTTCTCATTATAGTTAACCAAACGTTTACGCTTTAATGCCATGTTTAAGGCATTTATTCATATAGTAGGGTGTTGTAATTCAACATAAGTATAGAGACATATAAAATCAAACTATTCTGAAAGTGGCATCATCATACTACTTTTAACAAAAGGCTACTGCGTTACAAAGTTTGTATTTAACTGCAATATCACTTACGTGCGAGAGCGAGACAGAAACATACAAACACATGTTCGAACGTTCTCGATGCTTGTATGGCGACAGCGCTGCCGGCAGACGCTGGCCGCGCCGAATACACACATGCATACATACGTTTATGCATACAAATAATTTCAAACGAATGTGTGTTTGTATGAATAATATGTAAATGCTGATATTCCGAGAATTCTTGAAAGTGGCGCGTAGTGCAACTGATAGAGTTTGTCTGAGGTTGTAGGTTCGAATGCTGGCAATGCGAATTGTTAAATTATTTTTTTTTAAATTTCAATTCAAATTAAATACAAATGTGCACTACTATGAGAGTACGGGGTCTTTTATAGTCGGCTCGGTCGACTGTAGCCTTTCTTACTTGTTTTTATTTGAGTACATTCGATCTCTTAACCTATGTATAGTAATTCATCATTAGTTTTAAAACCTCTCCTTTATAACTTGAAAAGGAACAGCAGCGACAGGTGTCTGAACCTTCTTCGGCGTCATCGTTCGACCATACGCACGAGATAAAATGCTTTCCAAATCGAGAATTGATTTCCTGCTGTTGTTCGAGGTCGCTTAAAAGAGCCTTTAATTGTTTCAGATGTCCCATGTGTTCATGTAAAATCATATCTTCGAACTAAATTTAAAATATTTCAATTTGCTTTGAAAACATTTTACTTGCTTTAGTGTTGTTTTGAAACTGAGGTTTGTTGGGAAAGATTAGGATTTTTAGACCCCGTACTCTAAAAAAGAGTATAGGGGTCTATTAGGTTTGTCAGAAGCGAAATTTGCGTAACAGGCAGGAGGAGGCGTGGCCGACCCCATAAAGTATATATATTCTAGATCAGCATCAACAGCCGAGTCGATATAGCAATGTCCGTCTGTCCGTCTGTCTGTCTGTCTGTCTGTCCGTCTGTCTGTCCGTCCGTCCGTCCGTATGAACACCTAGATCTTTTAAACTACAAAAGCTAGAGCCACCAAATTTGGAATGAAAGTCCGTCTATATTTCAGGCAGGTTAAATTTATTTCAAATTTTTCCCACGCCCCCTACCGCCCCTGCAAATTGTAAAAAACAGTTTTCATTGCACTACAACTTTGAAACTATGAAAGCTATCGCAACCAAATTTACACAGTAGGTGTATGGTACAACTATAACTATCCTTACCAAGATCGGACAACTATAGCTTATAGCTCCCATAGGACAAATCGGTCAAAAACAAAAAATTTGTATGAAGACATGTAGTATTTGCTAAGTTATCGCAACCAAACTCACACAGAATGTGTACATAATTATTAAACGTAACTTCACCAAATTTGGTCTAAATCGGACAACTACAACATGTGAAACAAATTGGTCAAAAATGTTAAAAATTGTAATTTATGTACGTGTTTGAAGAAAAGTGGTAAATCAATGTTTATCTACTTTAGCCGTCCTGATTGTCAAAAGTGCTGTGGTCCAAGTGATGTGACATGCATTAGAGAAACATGAGGTCTGCGGTTCGAACCCCAGCACAGACAGGCATTTGTTTTCTTTTTCTTTTCCTATAACAAAACATTATATGTAAATGCAGATAATCAGCAGTACCTGCAAATTGAGGTGTGGTGCATATGGTAGAGTGGCGACATGTGAGAATCCTGTGTCTGATACCGCGGGTTCGATTGCAGCTAGCGCATAGCTTTTTTTTACTTTTTTAAATTTTAATTTAAACTATTATCTTTTTTTAAATTTGTATTTTAAAATATGAATCAGTCTACTGCTTCTTCTTTTAAGTTTGCAAGTATTTTTGTATGCGCACTATAAGGAGTACGGGGTCTTATACAGTCGGCACGTCGACTGTAGCCTTTCTTACTTGTTTATATTAAATTTCATTATATACTTTTATATATGAATTGAAAATGGGGGGTATTATAGCAATGCAACTATGCTGTCGCTAGGAACCTCCCGTACCAGAATTGGTGATCCTAGGTGTCATAGTTACTGAGATATTTGCCGAAAACACCAATTTTTTCCGAGGTGTGTCCAGTTTTTTGCTTATTGTGGGAGAATGGGGCGTGGCATCGAAAAAAAAATATATTCTTGTCTTGACTGACTAAATACATATGTGATCTATTGAGACCAAGCTCGAACTTGTAGCTGTCACAATGTCTGAAATCTGTTTGTTTCTACGGATAGACAGACGGACATGGCTATATCGACTAAGCTTGTGATGCTGATTAAGAAGATATATCCTTTATGGGGGTCTGCCACTCCTCCTTTACGTCTCATTTTGCCTGTTACATACTCTTGCAGAGAATAATGAACGTACGACCAAATTCAAGATACTTGTTCATATATAAATATATTTGAGTTTCATGAACAAGTATTTTAATTATATATAATCAAATATATATTATGGGCTTCTATAGTTATGGAAAGTACATGTCTTTTTGCAATTTGTGACGACCCCAGTACTTTGGGATCAGATATGAAAGTCAAACGTTGTCCCGATAGCTTTGCAAACAATGTGCTCCGCAGAATAATTTTTCGGAACACTTGTCTCTGGGTTAGTTTTAAACTCACAGTGTTGACCTACACTGTCTTCAAATTGAAAATCTTGTCTATGTTGCATCCCTGAGCGGCATATTGGGCTTTTGGTATACATTGTCTTGCAGCGCCCTGATGCCACCTAACCAAACAACGTCCTTTGTAGCAATGGACCACTCTTTTCCAAACTAATTTTTCCAGTACAAGGAATTTCAAAGAAGGAGTCTGCTCCCAGAAGCATATCTAATTGCTGGGGTTTATGGAATTCACGGTTAGCCAGTTCGACATTTGATGGTATATTCCACCTATTGATGAGAAGATTACAATCTGGCAGCCTGCTACAAATTGGACGGAACTATGGTCGATACTTCGCTTTTTGCAATCAAACTCGACTGTTCAACCGACTTTACGGATAAGCTTGAGCGAAGTCTTCCGCCGTGAAACTCACTTGAGACCCTGAGTCCAACAAGGCTGCCAGGCGTTTCTTTTCTGATCAAACCTGTCTCGAACTATAACAACGGAGGTTGTAGATGAGCAGTTGGGTGAGGACCAGAACAAACTCTACATTTCGACACAGTATAGTTGGACACTCTGGTGCCCTGAATGCCAGCATTTTATGCAGAGTTGACGAGATTTTAGTAAATAAAATTTTTCGTCAACTGGCATTGGTGCGAACCCTTGACAACTTCAAATTATATGATTTAAGCATGTGGGTCTACCTTCTTTTTCATCGTTTGTATACGAACACGACGATTTTTTAGCGTTGTTCATATCAAATGTTTGCTTCATCCTAAACCTCGAACTTTCTTCAGCAGACAAATGCTGATATCGCCAGTTCAAAGTCAAAACACAGTCGGCGCATTTCGGCAATGTATTATATTCAAACCGTTCGTCATATTTTGACTTCGTATGAGGATCTACTTTGACTTGACTATATGGATCAAAATTGTACTTGCAAAATCTTTCTCGTGAATTATAGCTTTTGAGCTAAGAAAGGTATTTAAAATGTTTACACAGCAAGTTGTGTATTGATCTTCACTTAATCCAATATTAACAAGAAAGAAAAGTACCGTCGAGCGCGCCCGACCGTATAATACTCTCTGCATTTGTCCCGATTAAATCATTAAAATCGGTATCGAGATATTACAATGTGAATTACTTGCATTAAAACACGTCGAAACAAAAACAATCCAAACATAATCAAACACACATCTGTTTGTTTGTATTCGAATACACATACGTTTGGCAACATGTATATGATGCACATATATATGTATGTATGTGTGTATTCGGCGTAGCCAGCGACCGCGGGCAGCGCTGCCGACACACAGGCAGCGCTGCCGCCACACAAGCAGCGAAAACGTTCGAAAATGTGCTTGTGTGTTTCTATCTCGCTTGAACCTATGGGTTGATATTGCGTTCAATTATCAATATTGTAACGCTTCTAGTTTTCTTGTTTATGGTCCGATTTTAATGCGCCTTTCAGTATAGTTTAATATAGTTTTTCTCCACACGAATTATACAATTAAAATACTGTACGATACGAACAAGTTCGCCAAACCCGGCATTGAAGGTTCCAGCCTTTTTTATCAAATGTGGGAAAAGTGGGCGTGGCAGTCCAAAATTTTAAATGGCAATGCAACTATGCCGTCGCTACGAACCTCCCGTTCCAATTGGTGATCCTAGGTGCCATACTTACTGAGATATTTGCCGAAAACACCAATTTTTTCCGAGGTGTGTCCAGTTTTTTGCTTATGGTGGGCGAATGGGGCGTGGCATCGAAAAAGATTCTTGTATTGACTGACTAAATATGTGATCGTTTGACACCAAGCTCGAACTTGTAGCTCTTACCATCTCTGAAATTTGTTTGTTCATACGGACAGACGGACAGACAGACAGACGGACAGACGGACATGGCTATATCGACTCGGCTTGTGATGCTGATCAATAATATATATACTTTATGGGGTCTGCCACGCCTCCTTCTGCCTGTTACATACTTTTGCACAAACACAATATACTCTTGCAGAGAGTATAAAAACAAGAAAGAATGCTATAGTCGTCTCGCGACTTTAGGATACCCGTTACTCAGTTTCAATATGTTATTAGCAATGGTTATGGATAAGATAGATTGGCATACAGAACATTTTCATACAAATTCATGTTTAGAGCATATTTTCGACCGACCGTTCCTATTGGTGCTATACGATATAGTAGTCCGATTACGATCAAACTTGGTCAGTGTATATGTATTGATGGCAAATGTATTCTGTGTGATTAATATAGCTTAGTTAACGCAAAAGTTTTTCATATTAATTCATATTTGGAGCGTATTTTTGACCGATCGGCCCTATGGGAGCTATACGATATGACCGATAGTTAGTTCAAACTTGGTCAGTACATGTAGTTCTTAGACATGTACTTTCCGTGTAAATTTGGTTTAGATAGTATAGCTAACAAAAAAGTTTTCTATACTAAAACATTCTAGTTTATCCTGTACATTTACCTTTATATGAAGATAGAACGCCCTAAAGTGGACGTGTCAAAACACAAAAACAAACTTGTACTGCTTGGGTATTGTACCTTTCATTTGCGACCCCTATCATCTTTCTAGCTCTTATAGTCTCTGAGATCCATTTCTCCATACAGACGGACGGACGGGCGGACGGACGGACAGACGGACATGGCTATATCGACTCGGCTTGTGATGCTGATCAAGAATATATATACTTTATGGGGTCTGCCACGCCTCGTTCTCCCTGTTACATACATTCCAACGATTACAATATACCCTTTTACTCTATGAGTAACGGGTATAAAAACCTCTTGCTCTTTTTTCCCCTGTTCGAAATAATCGACATGTTGCAGATGAACACGAGTTCTCCAACTCCATTCCGCTGGAAGTGTGGGGCGGCAACAGTCACCAAAAAAGCGCTATAACAAACTATATCGTGCAGAAAATAGACAAAGAAAATATTTCGCACCATCACTTAAAGGTCATTCAGTATAAAGTCCAACAATTTTTGACATTTATCAATTATAATTTCCCAAAATGTAATCGAATGCTGGAACGGCTTAAAATAAAACTAGGGCTGCCATCCGTCCTGGAATTCCGGGACATGTCCCGCTTCTGAAGATAATGTCACGGTGTCCCGACCTGACACGAAATTGTCCCGTTGTTCTACTCTATCGATAAAAATATCGGCATTTTTATAAAATGCAACTCAAAAGAACAAGTTCAAGAAAATAGTCATTGATGATTCCCTTTTGTTTGACCAAGCTGCAAACTTAAAGTTCTTGTCAAGACAGGAGAAGATTTTTTTTGAGAAAAGCAGTGCAGACAAACCTGTAACGTTTTTTGCAGCAACCGTTAACTCTTACAGCTATTCGGAAATTTTAAAAAGAGTCAAATTTTTCTATGCAATTCCTCCGTACTGGTCGACCGTCCTGGAATGCCCTTAGGCCCATGTGGTCACCCTAAGTAAAGCACCCCTGTTGGCTAAGGTCAGGTATAAAAATGATTTTGTATGGCAGACCACTTGAAAAAGCAGGTCGAAAGCAACTAAGTTACAACGATGCTTGTGCTTTATTGAAACGAAATAGGATTCTACACTTGCATCAGAGATCGACAACTCGATTCCTTTTTTAATGCATACTGCAGTGCTTCATTAAAAAAAATTAAATGATAGAGATACCACATATGTTTTGAGAAAGGCTATAGGCAAAGAAAATTTAAGCGATGTGAAGAATAAACTTGAAATGGGTAACCCGTTGCCATAAAGTGTTGATGAATCCTTAGCTTTTTTAATTGATAAAGGATTGTCGAAACAGCAATACCTCAACATCAAGGCTCTATATCAAAAACAAGAAAGAATAGTGCAGTCGAGCACGCCCGACAGTACAAAATTCTCTGCATTTTTTCTCGAATAAATTATTGAAATCGGTAGCGATATATTACAATGTGTAGTACTTACATTTAAACACATTGAAACAAAAACAATCTAAGCATAATAAAACATACATCTGTTTGTTTGTATGCGAATACACATACGTTTGACAATATATGATGCAAATATGTATGTATGTATGTGAGTATTCGGCGCAGCCAGCGCTGCCGCCACACAGGCAGCGAAAATGTTCTAACATGTGTTTGTATGTTTCTGTATCGCTTGCACTCATGTATTGATATTGCGTTCAATTATCAATATTGTAACGCTTCTAGTTTTTATACTCTCTGCAAGAGTATATTGGGTTTGTGCAAAAGTATGTAACAGGCAGAAGGAGACGTGGCCGACCCCATAAAGTATATATATTCTTGATCAGCATCACAAGCCGAGTCGATATAGCCATGTCCGTCTGTTCGTCTGTCTGTCTGTCCGTCTGTCCGTATGAACAAACAGATTTCAGAGATGGTAAGAGTTACAAGTTCAAGCTTGGTGTCAAACGATCACATATTTAGTCAGTCAATACAAGAATCTTTTTTTTTTCGATGCCACGCCCCATTCGCCCACAATAAGCAAAAAACTGGACACACCTCGGAAAAAATCGGTGTTTTCGGCAAATATCTCAATAACTTTGTCACCTAATATAACAAATTCTGGTACGGGAGGTTCCTAGCGACAGCATAGTTACATATTCATCTAAAATTTTCGACTGCCACGCCCACTTTTCCCACATTTGATAAAAAAAGTCTGGAACCTTCAATGCCGTTTTTGACGAACTTGTTCTTATCGTACAGTATTGTAATTATATAATTCGTGTGGAGACTAACTATATTAAACTATACTGAAAGGCGCATTAAAATCGGACTATAAACAAGAAAACTAGAAGCGTTCCAATATTGATAATTGAACGCAATATCAACACATAGGTGCAAGCGAGATAGAAACACACAAGCACATGTTCGAACGTTTTCGCTGCCTGTGTGTCGGCAGCGCTGCCCGCGGTTGCTGGCTGCGCCGAATACACACATACATACATATTTGCATCATATTGTCAAACGTATGTGTATTCGAATACAAACAAACAGATGTATGTATGTTTGATTATGCTTAGATTGTTTTTGTTTCAACGTGTTTTAATGCAAGTAATTCACATTGTAATATCTCGATACCGATTTTAATAATTTAATCGGGACAAATGCAGAGAGTATTATACAGTCGGACGCGCTCGACTGTACTTTTCTTTCTTGTTTTGTTTATAATCCGATTTTCCGCCGAAAACAGCGATTTTTTCCGAGGTCGGTCTAGTTTTTTGCTCATTGTGGGCGAACGGGGCGTGGCATCGAAAAAAAAGATTCTTGTATTGACTGACTAAATATGTGATCGATTGACACCAAGCTCGAACTTGTAGCTCCTACCATCTCTGAAATCTGTTTATTCATACGGACAGACAGACAGACGGACATATATCGACTCGGCTTGTGATGCTGATCAAGGATATATATGTATATACTTTATGTGGTCTGCCACGCTGCCTTCTGCCTGTTACATTGCACAAACCCAATATACTCTTGCTGAGAGTATAAAAAAATCCAAAGAGGTTTGGCGTCGGCATCAGTTATGTAAAGAGCAATTTTCCCTCCGTAGACTGTTTTCTTTAGTTGACAATCTGTTATAGTATACTCATAACCAATCGTTAGGTTCTTAGTTTTTGTATATCCTTGTCCTACATGGCCTGTCACATCATTTATTGATTCGAAGAAAGCCTGAGAATGTAAACGTTATTCAGTTATAAATGATTATATGTTACTTATACATACCATTTTGCTATTTATTTTCAAACTCCTTAATGTTCACTTAGACTGTAAACTGTAAGAACTTACGAATAGAATGGAATACGTCCGCTTTTTATGGAAATTTACACGCGATTCAATAACCAATTAGAATGAAACAGCAAATGTTGACTAATGCAGTATCCAATAAAATTATTGGATTTCATTATTTTCCTATTCTATTTTTATTCATATTTTTCTTACTTATGTGGCTACCCCTAGTAAATCTCAGTAAGCAAGATGGTTCAGTACTATTGTAGTTTTTGTACCCGTTTAAAAACATTGCAAAGTAAATGCGAATTCAAGAAACACATTCTCAAGAAACACAACTTTAGTTTTGAAAAACGAAAATATAAATTTCCTTGTAAATTATGTTTATATAAAAAACTATAGTTTACAAAATCCGGTTTAAAAAAACATGTTCTCTCTAAGCATAACTTAAGCAATAGGAAATCAAAGTAAATTATAAATAAAAATAACTAAAAGTAAACTGAGTACTTCTTTGGTTCGTCAACAAGTTCAGTCAGGGTTGTTTTTCAGAGGTATCCAAAAATCATTATTGGTTGACCCTAGTATTTAGAGAAAATGTTCGGAGAAATTAAATTACCGACAAGGGGCATCTGTTGAGCCTATCGATACCTAATTTTTGGGGATGGGGGCTAAAAGGATAGTAGACACAAAGCATACTAAACTAATTCTTTCTTCAACATGTTCAGACGTGTCCATCAGCAGAGAGATGGTGGCGAGGGGATCTTTACAAAATCAATTTGATTAGTATTCTCTGTAGATTAAAGAAAACACATTAAATGTGACAGAAGTAATAAGCTCAATGACATGGGACATACTCAGCATGTGGATCGATAACTAAATTTGGGGTTGAATCGGGAACACCTGCAAGACATTCAACATGTTCAAGCATCTTAAGACCCGATTTATAAAAGAAACCAATTTGAGCAAAAGAAAGGTAATTAGTATTCAGTGTTAAAAAAGGAAAATTAGTTAAAAGTGACAGTAGTCATCAAATCAATTACATGGATATAGAATTAATTTTGGGGTTGAAGAGAAGACACATGTAACACATTCAACATGTTCAGACATGTTTAGACTCCGTTTTTAAGAGAAAAAGATTTAAGCCAACGAAAATTAATTGTCTTATTATTAATATTGCACACAATTTTATAAATTTTTAGTATCCAGTATCAACGTCTTAATCATTTTTGTAGTACGTTTCGCAAAACTCCGCGATGCGAGCACAAGCCTCTTCAATCATTGCAGCTGGTACTGTGAGAACAATTCGTACATAACCCGAGTACTCGAAGCAGATACCGGGCAGACAAAACACACTTTGCTTATTAACCAACTCCTGTACAAAATGTGTATCGTCCTTTAAATCGGGGAAACATTCAAAGCAAACGCCAATCATCATATACATGGCACCTCTAGGCATAATCGGGTTTAGTCCGCGCACTTTTTTTAATAACCCATATGCCAATTGAGCGTTGGACTACATGTAATTTTTTAAAATTATTGACAATTGTTTTCTACTACTGAACGTGTTACTCACATAGAGCATTCCAATTACTCCGTCAAAGTAACTCTGTGGAGTATTTGATAATATATCAGGTAGAGCGCCTTGAATAAGAGTATTGGAGCCAAGGATCCTTCCACACATATTCTTTAGGCCCTTTATTGCATTCCCCAAAACCTTATGGTGATCATGAATGATTATCCAGCCCATTCTCCAACCTGGTACTAAAAAGCGTTTAGTTAATCCACCGCAGGAAAGCACTGGGACATCTAGTGCCACCCTACTAACCGCCACATGCCGATAGCCTGGGAATACGAAGTGTTCATAGATCTAAAATGTAAAAAAAAAAAAAAGGAATGAAAGGCTTCTTTAAGAACTCCACAAATGAGATACCCTTGAAGATCCCTACAAACTGTGTTCGTCTTAAGATACAAATAGAAATGTTGTTTTTTTTTTGATTCGCAGATTGTAACACATTAAAGAAGACGTTGTCGACCCAGTTAAGTACATATATAAAATCTTGATCAGCATCAACAGCCCAGTTTATGTAGACATGTCCGTCTGTCCGTCTGTCCGTCTGTCCGTCTATTCGTCTTTGTCTATGCGAAATAATCTCCAAGTTTTTTTAAAGCTATCTTAATTAAATTTGGTGCAGAATTGTCTTTGCACTGTTTGTAACCTCTTTAAGGTCATAACAACTTTATTATAGAAAGCAACATACAACTGTGGTCTGTATTAACTTACCTCATCCGCTATAATTGGTAGATAATGACGCTTACAAATATCCACAAGTTGAAGAAGATGACCTTCGTCGAAGACGCTGCCACAGGGATTACTGGGATTATTGATCAAGAGTGCGGCTGTGTTCTCATCGATAAGACTTTCCAATTGTTCTAAATCAGCACGCCATTGTTGGTTAGGGAGCAAGTCATAGTAGCGCACCTCGATGCCCAGACCTTCAGTAAGTGTATGATATAAGCAGAATCCTGGCCGCGGCACTAGGACGTTTTGACCTCTATCTGCCAGCGTTAAAATACAATACTCTAATGCAGAAGAACAGCCACTACAAAGTATTATATCAGTCGGATCAATCACACCATTCATGCGCTGATGTGCACTATATTTGGCCACAGCCTCGCGTGCAGCTTCATGACCTTGGGTATGAGCATAACCATTAAATTGTCCACTCTCCACCGACCTTAGAACTGCTGTCATCGTTTCATCGGATGCCGTAAGGTTACCAAATATAGTGGGATCCCCTGAAATCATGCAGCACATTTTAAATATTAATTAAAAATGTGTCCAATGTGCCAGCAAATTTGGAAGTGGAACGAATCAGATTTTATGGTTAACACATGTGAATGTATTATAATTTTAATGATCCATTCATTAACTCGTTTGACGCATTTTCTTAAGCTTTGGCTGCTTCTTAATTTTTGCTGTCACCACAGTTTAGACTGTGGATAGCTTGTGCTAATTAAAACCCATTTTTATGCCAGGTACATTCTAACTTTTGTATAATTTATCTGGTTGTTTGCTTCTCAAAACAGGTGAAACTACATTTTATGCAAATGAATTAAAAATATCACGCTCTTTATAACAGTAGCAAACTGCGTAAATCCAATAACTTTAGCTAGTTTTAAAGCAAAACTAAAAACAAGAAAGAAAAGTACAGTCGAGCACGCCCGACCGTATAATACTCTCTGCATTTGTTCCCGATTAAATTATATAAATTGGTATCGAGATATTACAATGTGAATTACTTGCATTAAAATATGTTGAAACAAAAACAATCTAAGCATAATCAAACGTACATCTGTTTGTTTGTATGCGAATACACATATGTACGTTTGACAATATATGATGCATGCATGTATGTATGTGTGTATTCGGCGCCGGCAGCGTCCGAAGGCAGCGCTGCGGCCACACAGGCAGCGAAAACGTTCGAACATGTGCTTGTGTGTTTCGGTCTCGCTTGCACCAATGGGTTGATATTGCGTTCAATTATCAATATTGTAACGCTTCTAGTTTTCTTGTTTATAGTCCGATTTTAATGCGCCTTTCAGGATAGTTTAATATAGTTAGTCTCCACACGAATAATAAATAACCATACGAACAAAATCGCTAAAAAAGGCATTGCAGTTGGAAAACTATTTTATCAAATGTGGGAAAAGGGGGCGTGGTAGTCCAAATTTATAGATGACAATGCAACTATGCTGTCGCTAGGAACTTCCGTACCCAAATTGGTGATCGTAGGTGCCATAGTTACTGAGATATTTGCCGAAAACACCAATTTTTCACGAGGTGTGTCCAGTTTTTTGCTTATTGTGGGCGAATGGGGCGTGGCATCGAAAAAAAAAAGATTCTTGTATTGACTGACTAAATTTCTGATCGTTTGACACCAAGCTCGAACTTGTAGCTCTTACCATCTCTGAAATCTGTTTGTTCATACGGACAGACGGACAGACAGACAGACAGACAGACAGACGGACAGACGGACAGACGGACATGGCTATATCGACTCGGCTTGTAATGCTGATCAATAATATATATACTTTATGGGGTCTGCCACGCCTCCTTCTGCCTGTTACATACTTTTGCACAAACCCAATATACTCTTGCAGAGAGTATAAAAACCCAATATACTCTTGCAGAGAGTATAAAAACAGCTCGCGAGGGCTTACAAATGTATAGAACTACTTTATGAAGCAAACTTAGACAAGTTTAACTTTCTTTTTGTGGCTTTTATGGTATAACAAATTATTTGAACATTACTTAAAAATTATAATTGTTGCCAAAAAATTATTTTATTCAAATATACTTTAGATATAGATCATTCTTTCTATATGAGCTACATATGTATGTATAAAATATACTATTCCATTTAATAATATTTGTTTGCGACATTAAGTACGTACAAATTCAGTGTATACTTGTTTAAGATATCTAAAACATATGTTAAAGTAGTTCTATTGAATACCTAAACGCCAAATTTAAATTGAAGTTTAATTGCGTCAGTCATACAATTTGATCACTACCTTTTATAGCTTTTATACTCTCTACAAGAGTATATTGGGTTTGTACAAAGTATGTAACAGGCAGAAGGGCGCGTGGCAAGCCCCATAAATTATATATATTCTTGATCAGCGTCACAAGCCGAGTCGATATAGCCATGTCCGTCTGTCCGTCCGTATGAACAAACAGATTTCAGAGATGGTAAGAGCTACAAGTTCGATCTTGGTCTCAATCGACTGCATATTTAGTCAGTCAATACAAGAATTTTTTTTTCGAAAAAAATATATGTTTTCGGCGAATATCTCAGTAACTATGGCACTTATGCCCGCGGACGCTGGCCGCGCCGAATACACACGCATGTTTGTATGCGAACAGATGTATGTTTGATAATTTATGTATTTTTTTTTTTTTTCAAGGTGTTCTAATACAAGTACTACCCATTGTAATACCTGGATACCGAATTTAATAATTTAATCGGGGAAAAAGGCAGAGAGTATTATACGGTCGGGCGTGCTCGACTGTAATTTTCTTTCTTCTTTATTCATTCTGATGTGGATTCTAACTTTTCGAAAAGTTTAAAAGTAAATACATTGAACAAAATTTGTATACTCTCTGCAAGAGTATATTGGGCTTGTGTAAAGTATGTAACAGGCAGACGGAGCCGTGGCAGACCCCATAAAGAATATATATTCTCGATCAGCATCTTAAGCCTAGTCGATATTGCCATGTTCGCCTGTCTGTCTGTCCGATTTCAGGGATGGCTACAAGTTCGAACATAGTCTCCATCGACTTCATATTTAGTGAGTCAATACAAGAATCTTTCTTTTTTTCGATGCAACGTCCCATTCGCCCGAAATAAGCAAAAAACTATCTCAGTAACTATGGCACCCAGGATCACCAAATTTGGTACCGATGCTCTAGCAACGGCATAAATGTAATGTCCTTAAAAGTTTTGGGCTTCCACGGCTACTTTTCCCACAAGAAATAAAATAGCTTACAAACTTCAACGACATTTTTAAAACATTTGTTCTTATCGTACAATTCAGTACAGCAGAAGCTGGACGCGCCGACCAATGGAATACATACATTTACATGTGCATACATATAACTTCAAACGTATGTTTAATTGTACACATACAAACAGATATATGTATATTTGATTATACTGGGATTTTTTTTTGGTTTCTACATGTTTTAATGCATGTACTACCCGCTATAAGATCTCGATACTGATTAAATTTTTTAATCGGAAAAAATGCGGTGTGCTCGACTGTAATTTCTTTCTTGTTATTATTACATAATACGTACTTAAAAAGAATATGTCTTCCTTTGATCTTGGTCAAACGTTATAAAATAACACTAAATCTGACTTTACGTACCTATTGATAACGGTATCATGGGCTTTTGCAAGTTAGGTTTAATTTTCAGTGACTCAATAATATTTCGAATTCGATTATGCGTGTTCAGGGATAATGCGGATCCGTTAATCTTCCAGCCAGATCGACGTTTTATTGCCAAATTAGTTTCCTGTGCAAAAGGGTGCGTTGCAATCTTAAGTTGGCCCACTGATTCATTTATCTCATCCACATCGGTGGGAACAATAACCAAGGAATCGTTTAGAATATTTCGGCTGCCGATTGCAGTTTTACTGGGCATTTTAACCAGAGAGGATTCAAAAGATGCTCACAAAACAAACAAAAAATGGTTTATGAAACCAGGTGCGAGGTTGCTCAGCTTTTGTACGCAACTTATACAACTTAAGTTGGGAAACCTGTTTTTCATTCCAGACTAGCATTAAAAATTTAGTCTGTTACTTCTGCTTTATTTAATATAAGTTGAAAAAGTTTTGCCGCAGTTTTTAAGAGATCGGTACAAATTCTATGTTAAAACAATACTGATTTACTTGGCTGATCTCGCAGGGCTTTTATTGGGTCTGTCTGTGTTGCTTGGTTGCTTTATGAAACACGATATTGATAACGTGAAGTGAATATGCTTATGACATACAGTATAACACTACAACACGCTCTGATAGGGCTCATTCAGAACACAACAACAATTTCCACTTAGCGTTGAACTCAGTCCTAATTCTCATTTGAATACTGGAACTTTACTATGGATCATGCGTGGCAGATCCCATAAAGTATATATATTCTTGATCATCTGTCTTGATCATCGCCTGTCTGTCCGTATGAACAAACAGGTTTCAGAGATGGTAAGAGCTACAAATTCGAACTTATTCTCGTCTACATATTTAAACATTCTTTTTTTTTTTGAAGCCACGCCCCATTCGCCCACAATGAGCAAAAAACTAGAAACACTAGAAAAAATCGGTGTTTTCGGCGAATATCTCAGAAGCTATGGCACCTAGGATCACCAATTTTGTTTCGGATGTTTCTAGCGATGGCATAAATGCAATGTTCTTAAAAGTTTTGAGGTGCCACGCCGTGTAGAGACTAATAATATTAATCTATTCTGAAAGTTGCATAAAAATCCGACTATAAATAAGTAATATAGAAACGTAATAACATTGATAATGAAACGCAATATCAATGCATGGGATCAAGCGAGACAGAAACATACAAACATATGTTCGAAGCTTTCACTGCCTGAGTGGCGACAGCGCTGCCAACAGAGCAGTAAGTATGCGTGTATTCGGGCGGCCAGCGTCCGCGAGCAGCACTGCTTCCACACAGGCAGCACATTCGAACATGTGCTGTATATTTCTGTCTCGCTTGCACTCATGTATTGATATTGCGATTAATTATCAATATTGTAAAGCTTCTAGTTTTCTTGTTTATAGTCCGATTTATGTGCACCTTTCAGAATATATTGATATAGTTAGTTTCCATACGAATTATAAATTACAATATCGTAAGATAAGAACAACCGTCTAAATTTTGAAAATTATTTTATTTCTTGTGGGAGTGGCAGCTCAAAAATTTTAATGCCATTGAATTTATGCTGTCGCGAGGAACTTTCGTACCAAAATTGGTGATCCTAGGTGCCATAGTTACTGATATTCGCTGAAAACATAAATTTTTTCCGACGTGTGTCTAGTTTTTTGCTCATTATGGGAGAATGGGGCGTGGCATCGAAAAAACAAGAAAGAAATGTACAGTCGAGCACGCCAACCGTATAATACTCTCTGCATATGTCCCCGATTAAATTACTAAGATCGCTATCCAGATATTACAATGTGAATTGCTTGCATTAAAATACGTTGAAACAAAAACAATCTAAGCATAATCAAACATATGTACATCTGTTTGTTTGAATGCGAATACACATACGTTTGACAATATATGATACCTAGATGTATGTATGTATGTGTGTAGCTCTTCTTATTTTCTTGTTTATAGTTCGATTTAAGTGCACCTTTCAGGATAGTTTGATATAGTAAGTCTCCATATGAATTATATTTTACAATACCGTACGATAAAAACAAGTTCGCTAAAAGCGGCATTGAAGTTTGAAAAGTATTTTATCAAATGTGGGAAAAGTGGGCGTGGCAGTCCAACATTTTAAATGGAAATACACCTATGCTGTCGCTAGGAAACTCCATACCGTAAATTGGTGATCCTAGGTGCCATAGTTACTGAGATATTTGCCGAAAACACCAATTTTTTCCGAGGTGTGTCCAGTTTTTTGCTTATTGTGGGCGAATGGGGCGTGGCATCGGAAAAAAAGATTCTTGTATTGACTGACTAAATATGTGATCGTTTGACACCAAACTCGAACTTGTAGCTCTTACCATCTCTGAAATCTGTTTGTTCATACGGACAGACGGTCAGACGGACAGACAGACGGACATGGCTATATCGACTCGGCTTGTGATGCTAATCAAGAATATATATACTTTATGGGGTCTGCCACGCCTCCTTCTGCCTGTTACATACTTTTGCACAAACCCAATATACTCTTGCAGAGAGTATAAAAAAAAACAAGTAAGTAAGTCGATCTAGCCGACTGTAAAAGACCCCGTACTCCCATAGTAGTGCGCATTGGTATTCAATTTGAATTCAAATTTTCAAATGAAATTTAAAAATTTAAATCGGAAGCAGCCGAGTCATCGATTACTTTACATGAATTGAAAATGAAAGAATATTGTAAGGTACTAGATTAACATTTAGAATTTACAAAGTTATAGAATTGATTAGGATCACGCGCAAATTGCTTCTTGCAGCGAACGAGATAACTAACATAGCATTAAGAGTTGAGAAGGGTAAAGGCAGCTTTTATTTTAGAATAATTTAAAAAGTCTAAGTTAGAATCTGTCTGCTTTAACTGTCTAAATATTTACATTTTCTGTTTTTTAAGTTGGATAGTCTTGGTGAAAACCAAGGTGGTTTACATGAAACGGACTTTACAACACAATATGGAATGCAGACATCAAAGATTGAGTTTAAAATGTTGTAAAAATACTCGACAGCTATGTAAATATCATTCGTGCTGTATAGTATAGACCAGTCGGTAGCAAGAATCAGTTGATTAAGCAAAGAATAATTTCCTTTGCGAAAGCAAAATACCAGTATAACTATCCCCATCCCCACCAGGTTCAATTCGGATACGACAACTACAGTCTATAGATTTCATTGGACAATTCGCTCGATAAATGGGACATTCGTATGAAGACATGTTGTTCTAGTTGAGCGATTTCAACCAAATAGGTCGAAAATTGCGTATTTGTATGGAAAGTTCGACTGGCTCGATTGTTGCCTTTCTTACTTGATCCATAATAAAGTTGTATTTTCATAAAAAAAACAGCGAAAACTTTATTGTGCAATTGGCCGTCAGCCGTCGGGTATACCAGGCTTACCATGTCAAAGCAGGAACATTTATTACTAAAAGCCTACTACAATAGGAGGGCAAGTGTATTTAAGGGTTCCAGCTGAGGGCCCTTATGGCAAAATAGAATTGGTTTTGTACAGATTCCATTCTATCTATCTTCTATCAGATTCTTTTCTGTAAGGATAACCGAATCAATACCGACTCAATTCTTTGAAGAGAGTTGCTATTCAGAATGCCATTGTTTAGAAAAGGCAGTCGCCTACTGAGGGACATTACGTTACACTTACTATAGTTCAAATTTAATAAACTGGCTTGAAAGCTGTAAAGATCAGATTGTAACCTGGTTCCAAGAGCAGACTCAATAGCCGATACACAAAGTTTCACGTCGCCGGCTTACATGAGTACCCGAGAGTGACAACTTGCAGATTGCAGATCAAGAGGCTGTGGGTAACGGAGTCAAAAGCCTAGCTAAAATCTGTATAAATGACGTCAATTTGAAACTTTTTATCAAAACCCTGCAGGCCAAATTATGTGAATTATGTAGATCATTATTTTACAAACCTATGTTAACAGGGTGAACATGGGTTTACAGACATGTTGAAGTTGAGAAGTTATTAATTTCTTAACAGCTTGGGAATAGTAGTCATGTTGGAAATACCTTTACAGTTGCGGACATTGGATTTGTTTCCTTTTTTGTGAAGAGGAATAATATAAGATGATTTCCAAACATCAAGGAAACACCATGATTAAACAGACAAAGAAAATATTTTATACAGGGGACTCCTTCCGGTCCTGGTGAGAAAGCAGGTATAATAGACTTTAGATTATGTAAAAGCGAACTATCAGTGATTACTGGTGCACAATTACTGTTTAAGGAATTTACATGATAAGGGTACGGTCGTTTGGAAAAAATTCGCAAATAAATCAGCGATAGCCTGAGAAATTAGATCGAGCAATCAGATAGCGAGAGAGATACAAAGAAGAGCCAGTTTCTCTGAACCTCTTTTTAAAATCTCGACTATATATTTTTAAGCAATCTTAACTAACGAGGAAACCAAACAGACTTGTTAAACCTAGTTGAAACACAAAGCGAAACACAGACATCTATTAAGGAATACAAAGTATAATAAACAAGAAAGAAAAGTACAGTCGAGCGAGCACGCCCAACCGTATAATACTCTCTGCATTTGTTCCCGATTTAATTATAAAAATCGGAAATCGATAAATTTAATTCCCAAAAACATATTATTGGCGGACGCGGTGACCGAAAAACGAAATTACCGGCCAACACCAAAAATAAGATAAATGACCGCGGAAGAACAGATGAAAGCTCCTCGAAAGCGTAAATAAAAAACAAGAAAGAAAAGTACAGTCGAGCGCGCCCGACCGTATAATACTCTCTGCATTTTCCCGATTAAATTATTAAAATCGGTATCCAGATATTACAATGAATAGTACTTGCATTAAAACACGTTGAAACAAAAACAATCAAAGCATAATCAAACACACATCTGTTTGTTTGCATGCGAATACACATACATATGTACGTTTGACAATATATGATGCATGCATGTATGTATGTGTGTATTCGGCGCAGCCAGCGACCGCGGGCAGCGCTGCCGACACACAGGCAGCGAAAACGTTCGAACATGTGCTTGTGTGTTTCTGTCTCGCTTGCACCTATAGGTTGATATTGCGTTCAATTATCAATATTGTAACGCTTCTAGTTTTCTTGTTTATGGTCCGATTTTAATGCGCCTTTCAGGATAGTTTAATATAGTTAGTCTCCACACGAAATATAAATAACCATACGAACAAAATCGCTAAAAAAGGCATTGCAGTTGGAAAACTATTTTATCAAAAGTGGGAAAAGGGGGCGTGGCAGTCCAAATTTATAGATGGCAATGCAACTATGCTGTCGCTAGGAACTCCCGTACCAGAAATGGTGATCCTAGGTGCCATAGTTACTGAGATATTTGCCGAAAACACCAATTTTTCACGAGGTGTGTCCAGTTTTTTGCTTTTTGTGGGCGAATGGGGCGTGGCATCGAAAAAAAAAAAGATTCTTGTATTGACTGACTAAATATCTGATCGTTTGACACCAAGCTCGAACTTGTAGCTCTTACCATCTCTGAAATCTGTTTGTTCATACGGACAGACAGACAGACAGACAGACAGACGGACAGACAGACGGACAGACGGACATGGCTATATCGACTCGGCTTGTGATGCTGATCAAGAATATATATACTTTATGGGGTCTGCCACGCCTCCTTCTGCCTGTTACATACTTTGCACAAACCCAATATACTCTTGCAGAGAGTATAAAAAAAGCTTGAAAGTTGAGACAATATAAATTCTACACAAACAATATGTTAGCGGAAACAACGGCGCAAAAGTACAAGAACAATTTCACAGCGACAAACAAGCGCAGAAGGAAATTCTCAGAATGCTTGGCTGTGGAATTGTCGTTGCCTTTCAACACAAATTATTTAAAATTTGCTATATATGTCGTTTATTAAAACAATGTGTTTCAACACAACCGATGTATCATACAATGTTGCAAAGCTATTAAGTCAGAAATATCAAACAAACTAGGAAAACTGGAAAAGAGTTAGAAGCGATGTAAGAAGAAGAAGTCCGTCAGCAAAAACGAATCGAAATCGAATGATAAAGCTAAGTATCTCGGCTTATACCTAAATAGGAAGCTTAACTGGAATGCATGTATAGAAGATAGAACACGGAAGGACTCAGTCGCCATCTTCTTACGTAGATCGGTCTGAAATGGTGTTTAAGCCCCCATATCAACCGCTGGTTTTAGACTTCCATCTTTCGCGACCATCCTCTTGTATGAGGTTGTTATTTGGGGGCCAGCCCTCAAAAGAAGGAGTGCTTTAGACAGACTTAACAAAACACAACGCATGACAGGACTATTTACCCTCGGGGCTTTGCGCACTACCACAGGGGAGGCTGTCGCAGCCTTTCTCCACTTACTCCCATTAAACATCATGGGATTGAAATTCTCTACCCTATCAGCAATGAGGATGAGGGAAGTTAATCTCTGGATGTCGAATGGGCTGGGACATTCCAACATTATGTCGGAATCTCCCTTCAACATCCAAAACACCAAATACTGCATTCCCACGGAATACAAAAGTAAATCTTTCGAGGGAAGGACCGGAGAAATGGTCCTCCCAACCTAAACACATTCCTGCAATTCTATACTGATGGGTCGCGCTGAGTGGGTCATACATGCCGACGTTTATATTGATCTGATCTAAACATTGCCAAATCTTTTAGAATGTCTGACCACAGTAGCGTTTTTCAGGCAGAAATCATGGCCATCCCCTACAGATGCAGAATCAGCATCTTTTCAGATAGTCTGGCAGCCCTTGAGTCATTAAGGTCAGTCTCCAACTACTTCACGATTGCCGAAAATATCTCATGGAGATGGCTGAACAGTTCGATATTCTCCTTAAATGAGTGCCTGACCATAGCAATCATAGAAGGAAACTGCGAACATTTCGAACATCTAGCAGACTCAACGAGTAAATTCACTCTATGCATGCTGCTACTGTCCCTTACGGGACACTGGCTAGTGTGCATCCACAGACTGTCAGACTGTCCTTCAACTCACACGACTTCTGTAGAAGTTGCCGGCACTCACTGCTCAAGAAGAACTTTTGTTAAATGTGTATTTTTCCTTTGTGATAAGTGGTACGGACAGAAACAAGAAAGAAAAGTACAGTCCAGCGCGCCCGACCGTATAATACTCTCTGCATTTGTCCCGATTAAATTATTAAAATCGGTATCGACATATTACAATGTGAATTACTTGCATTAAAACACGTTGAAACAAAAACAATCTAAGCATAATCAAACATTCATCTGTTTGTTTGTATTCGAATACACATACGTTTGGCAATATGTATATGATGCAAATATGTATGTATGCATGTGTGTATTCGGCGCAGCCAGCGACCGCGGGCAGCGCTGCCGACACACCGGCAGCGAAAACGTTCCAACATGTGCTTGTGTGTTTCTATCTCGCTTGCACCTATGGGTTGATATTGCGTTCAATTATCAATATTGTAACGCTTCTAGTTTTTTTGTTTATAGTCCGATTTTAATGCGCCTTTCAGGATAGTTTAATATAGTTACTCTTCACACGAATTATAAACTACAATACTGAACGATATGAACAAGTTTGCTAAAAACGGTATTGAAGGTTGAAGACTATTTTATCAAATGTGTGAAAAGTGGGAGTGACAGTTCAAAATTTTAAATGGCAACGCAACTATGCTGTCGCTAGGAACTTCCGTACCAGAATTGGTGATCCTAAGTGCCATAGTTACTGAGATATTTGCCGAAAACACCAATTTTTTCCGACGTGTGTCCAGTTTTTTGCTTATTGTGGGCGAATGGGGCGTGGCATCGAAAAAAAAAAATTCTTGTATTGACTGACTAAATATGTGTTCGATCATAGCAATCATAGAAGGAAACTGCGAACATTTCGAACATCTAGCAGACTCAACGAGTAAATTCACTCTATGCATGCTGCTACTGTCCCTTACGGGACACTGGCTAGTGTGCATCCACAGACTGTCAGACTGTCCTTTAACTCACACGACTTCTGTAGAAGTTGCCGGCACTCACTGCTCAAGAAGAACTTTTTTTAAATGTGTATTTTTCCTTTGTGATAAGTGGTACGGACAGAAACAAGAAAGAAAAGTACAGTCGAGCGCGCCCGACCGTATAATACTCTCTGCATTTGTCCCGATTAAATTATTAAAATCGGTATCGACATATTACAATGTGAATTACTTGCATTAAAACACGTTGAAAAAAAAAAACAATCTAAGCATAATCAAACACACATCTGTTTGTTTGTATTCGAATACACATACGTTTGGCAATATGTATATGATGCAAATATGTATGTATGCATGTGTGTATTCGGCGCAGCCAGCGACCGCGGGCAGCGCTGCCGACACACCGGCAGCGAAAACGTTCCAACATGTGCTTGTGTGTTTCTATCTCGCTTGCACCTATGGGTTGATATTGCGTTCAATTATCAATATTGTAACGCTTCTAGTTTTCTTGTTTATACTCCGATTTTAATGTGCCTTTCAGTATAGTTTAATATAGTTAGTCTCCACACGAATTATATAATTACAATACTGTACGATACGAAAAAGTTCGCCAAAAACGGCACTGAAGGTTCCAGACTTTTTTATCAAATGTGGGAAAAGTGGGCGTGGCAGTCAAAAATTTTAAATGGCAACGCAACTATGCTCTCGCTAGGAACTCCGGTACCAGAATTGGTGATCCTAGGTGCCATAGTTACTGAAATATTTGCCGAAAACACCAATTTTTTCCGAGGTGTGTCCAGTTTTTTGCTTATTGAGGGCGAATTGGGCGTGGCATACGGACAGACCGACAGACAGACAGACAGACAGACGGACATGGCTATATCGACTCGGCTTGTGACACTGATCAAGAATATATATACTTTATGGGGTCTGCCACGCCTTCTTCTGCCTGTTGCGCACAATTCGCTTCTGGCAAACCTAATAGACCCCTCTTCTCTTTTTTAGAGTACAGGGTCGGGTACGGGGCCTGACATAGGTACGTCCGACCCTACAAGAAAGAACAAGAAAAAAAAGTATAGTCGTGCACGCCCGAACGTATAATACTCTCTGCATTTTTTTCCGATTACATTATTTAAATCGGTATTGAGATATTACAATGTGTAGTACTTGCATTTAAACACGTTAAAACAAAAAAAAAACTAAGCATAATCAAACATATATATATTTGTTTGTATTCAAATACACATACGTTTGACAATATATGATGCATATATGTATGTATGTGTGTATGAGGCGCGGCCGCCACACAGACAGCGAAAACGTTCAAAAATATGCTTGTATGCTTCTGTCTCGCTTGCAATCATGTATTGATATTGCGACTAATTATCAATATTGTAACGCTTCTAGTTTTCTTGTATATAGTCCGATTTTAGTGCACCTTCCAGGATAGTTTGATGTAGTTGGTCTCCACACGAATTATAAATAACAATAATGTACGATAAGAACAAATGCCTTAAAAATTACATTGAAAATTAAAAACGATTTTATTTCTAGTGGCAACAGGGGGCGTGGCAAATCAAAAATTTTAATGCCATTGCATTTATGCTGACGCTACAAACTTCTGTACTAAAATTGGTGATCCAAGGAGCCATAGTTACTGAGATATTCGCCGTTTTTATACTCTCTGCAAGAGTATATTGGGTTTGTGCAAAGTATGTAACAGGCAGAAGGAGGCGTGGCAGACCCCATAAAGTATATATATTCTTGATCAGCGTCACAAGCCGAGTCGATATAGCCATGTCCGTCTGTCCGTCCGTATGAACAAACAGATTTCAGAGATGGTAAGAGCTACAAGTTCGAGCTTGGTGTCAATCGAACACATATTTAGTCAGTCAATACAAGAATCTTTTTTTTTTCGATGCCACGCCCCATTCGCCCACAATAAGCAAAAAACTGGACACACGTCGGAAAAAATTGGTGTTTTCGGCAAATATCTCAGTAACTATGGCACTTAGGATCACCAATTCTGGTACGGAAGTTCCTAGTGACAGCATAGTTGCGTTGCCATTTAAAATTTTGAACTGTCACTCCCACTTTTCACACATTTGATAAAATAGTCTTCAACCTTCAATACCGTTTTTAGCAAACTTGTTCATATCGTTCAGTATTGTAGTTTATAATTCGTGTGGAGAGTAACTATATTAAACTATCCTGAAAGGCGCATTAAAATCGGACTATAAACAAAAAAACTAGAAGCGTTACAATATTGATAATTGAACGCAATATCAACCCATTGGTGCAAGCGAGATAGAAACACACAAGCACATGTTGGAACGTTTTCGCTGCCTGTGTGTCGGCAGCGCTGCCCGCGGTCGCGGCTTGCGCCGAATACACACATACATACATATTTGCACCATATATATATTGTCAAACGTATGTGTATTCGCATTCAAACAAACAGATGTATGTTTGATGCAAGTACTACACATTGTAATATTTGAATACCGATTTTAATCAATTAATCGGGAAAAAATGCAGAGAGTATTATACGGTCGGTCGTGCTCGGATGTACCTTTCTTGTTTTAATTTTTAATTCAAAATGTAAATATTTTATTATTAATTTTTTTTAAATTTGGTATTTAAATTTTAATTTAAATTATATATAAATGCGCACTACTATGGGAGTACGGGGTCTTTTACAGTCGGCTCGATCGGTCTTTCTTACTTGTTATACTCTCTGCAAGTGTATATTGGGTTTGTGCAAAAGTATGTAACAGGCAGAAGGAGGCGTGGCCGACCCCATAAAGTATATATATTCTTGATCAGCGTCACAAGCTGAGTCGATATAGCAATGTCCGTCTGTCTGTCTGTCCGTATGAACAAACAGATTTCGGAGATGGTAAGAGCTACAAGTTCGAGCTTGGTGTCATATGATCACATATTTAGTCAGTCAATACAAGAATCTTTTTTTTTCGATGCCACGCCCCATTCGCCCACAATGAGCAAAAAACTAGACACACCTCGGAAAAAATCGATGTTTTCGGCAAATATCTCAGTAACTATGGCACCTAGGATCACCAATTAAATGGCATTAAAATTTTTGAGCTGCCACGCCGCTCTTTGCCACAAGAAATCAAATAATACAAAAAAAAAACAATAATGAAGAATATAAACAAACAAAATACGTAACAAAGTTTTCATTGTAGTGCAATCTCAACACGTGTGCAAGCGAGACAGAAACATTCATATGTACATATACATATAATATCAAAAGAATTTGTATGTGCATCAAGACAAACAAATGTACGTTTTAATACTCTAATATATTGTCAAATGTACATGTGTATGTATGTGTATTCGCATGCAAACAAACAGATGTATGTTTGATGCAAGTGCTACACATTGCAATATCTGGATACCGATTTTAATATTTTAATCAGGAAAAAAGCAGAGTATTATACAGTCGGGCGTGCTCGACTGTACGTTTCTTTCTTGTTTTTATTATGAACGGTGATACTTTTTCGAACGTGCAGTTATCATCTCGCTTTAGTTTTATGTATTTTGGTTCTCCCAGACGTATTTTGTTGTATCGATGGTTGACTTTGCTTATGTTTGGTGGTTCTTGCATCGCTGTTGTTAAAGTGTTCAAGCCGGCTTAAAGGTTTGCAGTGTGCCAAGTTTAACTGTTGCTAATACTTGTTATTGTGTTGGCGTAAAGCGTGGTTTTATTTACTGTGACACGTGTTATCTTTGCTAGAGTTGAAGTGTGACTGATATTCTCTTTACTTATTTTGGCTTTATGTTCTTGCCACTTCTTCGTGCTTTCTTCTTTATTTATGCTCTCTACGCGTTCTTATCAATTCTAGCGCGCTCTTTTATCTCTTGCTTGGTGTTTGCCGATACTTCTATTCTTTCATATTTTGGTCTTTGAGTCCGCGCATAATTTGTTTATTGTCGTATGTAGTCATCATTGATGCCATATCGGCCGAAACATTGGGCAAAGTGATGCGAAATGCCGAAAAAAGGGCACATTTTGCGGTCAAGGCCAGAGGCGGTCATTTACGAGATATCAAATTCAAAAAGTAGTTAGAACAAATCTCCTTGGACCTAAATAAATGAATTTCACAAAAAAAATTTAAAAATTCCACTTTTTACTTTGCCTTTAGCTAAATCCTCCCTGAAGGTTCCGGCCGGCAATGGACCCTGCATTATCCCGGACGACATGAAGATTCACTATCAATTGCCATCTGAGGCGATGCAGTACTTAGCTAAGGCGCGGCCCGTTGTTTTGCTATGCTACGTCATATCAAAAAAACCAAACTCAAGCTACTACATGGGCTGAAAAGTCTTTGGCCTGACACAGAGTTTGCGTCACAATCATAAAATCTGTATACCTAACATAGAGTACCATACTTAACTAGAATACTGTCAAAGTTTGGTGACATTTTATAAAGCCGTTCTCAAGATATTGATCTCGAAGTGACGCAACCTCTGCTATTTTAGTTTACTATGGAAAAAAGTGAATTTCGTGTTTTAATAAAACACTGTTTTTTGGTGGGTAAAAACACCATTGAAGCGAAGCAATGGCTTGACAAGCATTACGGTGGATCTGCCCCCGCATATTCCACCGTAAAATATTGGTTTGCTGAATTTCGACGTGACCGTACGAGCACCAATGATGCACCTCGTCCCGGAAGGTCAAATGAGGCAGTAACTCCAGAAAACATCGCAAAAATTCGTGATATTGTGTTGGGGGACCGTAAAGTAAAGTTGCATCAGTTAGCTAACACCATTGGCATCTCAAAGGAACGTGTGGAACGTGTCATATCATACACGAGTATTTGCATATGCGAAAGTTATGCGCGCGATGGGTGCCGCGTTTTCTCACAATCGATTAAAAAGAGAATCGAATTAAACTTTTGAAGCTAAATCTGGGCCTATTCCAACGCGATAAGAAGGAGTTTTTACGTCGATTTGTGACCATGGATGAGACATGGATTCACCATTACACACCTGAATCCAATCGACAGTCTGCTGAGTGGTTGTTGCCTGGTGAAAGTCGTCCGAAGCGCCCGAAGACGCAACAGTCGGCCGGTAGGGTGTTGGCTAGTATTTTTTGGGACGCACATGGAGTTATATTGATTCAAATTTTCATTCAAAATTTCGTTTTTTCATTGTCAGGCCAAAGACTTTTCAGGCCATGTAGTATGGTAAAAAGAAAGCCTGGTGACAGGCATAAAACGCTAGTATGGCAGCCTTAACAAAACGACCTTTTGGAGGACCCTATGAAACCATGGAACATTTGAATAAGAGCTTATCCGGGCCTTTGTTGTCAGCCCTCACGTCGGTGGGATGCTTGACCGCTATCACCGGCGGGTACGGGGAAAAGAAATCACCGAAGCCGACGGGTATTGCAGCTCAATATCCATATTAATAAATTGGCATCGACGAGCTTCTGACAGCCTTAGAGCAAGGGCTCGCTCCTTAGTACAGGAGCCATGCTTTTGCAGCAAGCATTATTGTGGCGGGACTAACTACAACTACAACACGTTCTACTCTGTAACAGTAAGCAAAACAAGAGCGACCTTAATTGTACGGAAATTAATTTATGCTTATCTAATATCTAATTACAGCACTGACGGGCTGGCAGCAGAGTTTCTGGAAAGCGGTAAAAAGCGTCTGATAGAAGCTTTATGATATATGTCACACGACAGGCCAGCACCCGCTGGGAATCCCCCATACCAAGGTCCTTTTGTTTCAATCTGGAATCGGTGCCCGAAACAGCAAGACTTAGAAGGCAGCTATCCAAGCAGCATTCCAACCAAAGTCAGCTGAAGCTTAAGAATAGCGTCTGGACTAAGAGCCCTGAGTAAACTCTAAATGGTCTTATGTCCGCCCACTTTTCAGAATCAGTTGAGCTATCGGGCGGGACAGAGCACCAGAATATTCCTAGCATAGACAGCATCATTCCAGCCATGCCACAGATCACAAAAGATGTGATTATTCCATGGCTGCTCAGGATATTCAGAGCATGTCTTAGTACAGCCAATATTTTAATCGAATGCGGAGCGCTAGAGTTGTATTCCTATTCAAAGCGGGCAAATGTAATCACAACATCCCGAAAGACTACAAGCCAATAAGTCTTAGGTTTCTTCGAAGACATAGCTGATAGACTATTTAATTGAGAGATTTGAAATGCCTATGCTGCTGAAATAAGCATAATTATCACGGGTGTCTGCCCATCAACTCTCAGCTATATTATGGAAAGGTTACTGGAGGAGATCTTAAGATGAGCAAATAATGCCGGCCTGTAAATATATTAACGCGGTCTAGACAGGCCACATCCTCTTCACTAAGAACTTCAAGATGGAAGCGTATTACGAAAAGAACAAGTAAGAAAGGCTACAGTCGATCGAGTCGACTGTAAAAGACCCCGTACTCCCATAGTAGTCCGCATTTGTATTTAATTTAAATTACAATTTTAAAATGAAATTTATAAATTAAAATGTTATGTTTAAATTTTGAATTAAAATTAAAAAAAAAAAAATTAACAATTTTCATTGTCAGCATTAGAACCTGCGACCTTAGACAAAGGTTCCAGAATGCGCTGTAACTCCACCACTTGCACCACGCCCACTCCTAAGAACCTTCCGATTATCTACATTTATATGTTATACATTTTTGTTATATGAGAAAAACATATGAAACGGCTGTCTCTGTGCCGAGATTCGAACCGTAGACCTTAGACAAATATTGAACATAGTTTTTTGTGAAGAGACAATAGACACACCTCGCAAAAAAAATTCTGTTTTCAGCATATATGTCAGAAACTATGGCACCTAGGATCACAAATTAAATGGCATTACAATTTTTGAGCTGCCACGCCGCTCTTTGCCACAAGAAATCAAATAATATAAAAAACAATAATGAAGAATATAAACAAACAAAATACGTAACAAAGTTTTCATTGTAGTGCAATCTCAACACGTGTGCAAGCGAGACAGAAACATTCATATGTACATATACATATAATATCAAAAGAATTTGTATGTGCATCAAGACAAACAAATGTACGTTCTAATACTCTAATACATTGTAATACCTGGATACCGATTTTAACAATATAATCATTTAATCGGGAATAAAATGCAAAGAGGATTAAAAAATTAACGCTGTCAAATAGAAAAATGATATCATCGCTTTCGTATTCATTGTCAGAGTTGGCTTCGACCTCGGCAACAATTTCGTTGGTCTTTCCACTGTAGGTCGCATCTTGGTAAGTTTAAGTGGTCCAGCCTCTGATGCCTCGGTCCCGGTAAACGATCAGCAGTATTTGACCGTTTATTGACCAGATCTTGGACATAGGTCATATGTTATTTGTTTGTTGGTCAACAATGCTAGCTTTTTCTCAATCTCGCCGTAATACTCATGCACTTAAGCACAGGCTACCTTGTCATAGCGTGCCCATCTCCTGCTCTATTTTATGGAATGGTTTTTTGCCTTCATATGTTAAATGTAGAAATGTCAAATAGAGGACGGTATTAATCGACGCTAGCACAGAATCTTCAGCGCTCCCTCGGATAATATTTTATACGAATTGTACGCTGACTGCCGCCACGAAACTTATGTATCGTGTGAACCACTCAACTCTGGCAAGCTCTCAGGGGTTCGTACCCACTTTAATCGTGGGCTCCGCTTTGTTTAATCTTTCTACGCACCATGTCAACAACTCAATTCTCTTTACAGACCATTTGCGATTGAGCCGCCAAAGTCGCATCCACAATTGCTTATATCTGTTCTGTGTTCATGTTTAATTTGAGCGTGACCGAGTTTGTCAGTTGGACTTGTTGAAAGTTTTGAATAGCTATATCGGCTTCTACAAATATTCCTGCGTCAACAAAATACAATGCCTTAAAGGAAAAATAGAGAAAATGGACCAACACCGAAATACTAATCAAACATGCAGTTTTTTTTAAACTATCGCTGTTTATTATTTAATACTACCACTGAACCTAACATGTTAAGCGTTAAACATAAACATCCCACTTACATGCTATTGTTGCTGATTGTTGTTCTTCCCTTCTTGGTTGCTTCGTCTTTTGTTTTTTTTTTATTTTAATTAAAAAAACTTTTTTCCACTGTTGCACGTTTTGCTTTTAGTGTTTGTGTTTTGTATATTGGTGTTTTAATATAGTTCTCGACCGTTTAAATAAAGTGTCACGGGACTTAGCGAGAATACAAGAATATTTATTAGGGTCGTGTGCCGCTATATAAATTCAATTAAAATCTAATAGTACAGTACTTGCAGCAGTATACGATGGGTCTTGGTAGTAGCGCTGAAAAATCTGCAGAGCCTGCGTCTCCTCTAGGGTATCAAGCTACCCGTTGTGCAACAAAGTTGCGGAACGATAACTTAGCTTCGCAGGCCGACGATGTTGTTGGACTTAACGAACTTATGATTAGCGTGGTCTAGGATATCTATATTGATAATTTTGATTTTGGCAGGAGATTTTACTTTTCATTCTTGAGAATTCAATTTCTTGTTAGCAATGTCTCATACAATTGTGCGGTGTCCGTTTGTTTGCTCTTAGCGGCTTTGAGAATTTTATTGACTATATCAGTTAGTGAATTTACCTGTGTCAGCGTCCTATTTGTCTATTGTTTGATCTAACCCTTCTTCGATTTAATCATGTTTATGTCCTAGAGGTCTTGTGCATCGGGGGTGCCTGCTAATACCTTAAGTGGCGTTCCTAAAAAGGCAAGACTTCTTTCATGGCGGACAACAAGTTTCGTACCTGTTCTGTATCCACCTCCAACAGCTTACGCATGTGGGACTGTGAACACGTGTCCGTGAATTTGCTGATTCGATGAGAACCATTCGAGAACATTCGCGAAATTACAAAAGATTAGTGCTCTGTCTCCAGAAGTTATAATCGTCCAAAATTCCGCGTGTAAATAGTCCGTCATCCGTGCTGTCACTAACACCAGTACCTCCAGTAGCGTTCCGTACAACATGGAATTTATCATTTTCGGTGCTGTAAAGTCTACAAACTAAAACTACTAAATCAACGAAGGTGGTCCTTGTGGACCATCCTCACTTTTATGAGGACTGTTGTCCCCAAGTCCGCCCCTACCTACCACCTAGTTCTGTCTATTTTAGTTAAGTCTAGAGTTTTGTACTAAAGGTGTCTTTTCTATCCTTTCCCTAACTTTCTGCTGGGTTCCCTGTAAGTTGTCATACAAGGTATCTTTGGGCTTTTTCTTTATTGATTTGTTATACTCGATCACAGCGTGCATTGCATCCCTTGGAACTTAAGACAACTAGCTATTTCCGCGAGTGTGCTATGGAAACGCTCAACCGGACCATTCGACGTACTATGAAATGGCGGATTGTTCACAACATTAACTGCAAAGCTGTTAAGAAGTAAAGTCGACATAGTCTCCGGGTAGGCGATGGCTCGTTGTCAAAATAGATATGTTTGGTCTGGGGAAAAATGTTAATGACCGTGGGTAAAGGAGGTATTCGATCTTCTATAATGCGAGACACTATATGCTGAACCACAGCAAATTTGGAGTGTTTCTCATTCCACTTGCGAAGGAATCGGCCTTTGACCGAGTTCCTGCTTTATAGAGTGCATGTCGTATATTACTTTTGTGCAAATCCTGCATTTGAGAAATAACTGGTTCGCCTATTTCGGCATTTTCGGAAAATAATTGTCGATCATTACCTGTTTTACGTTTTTTTGTGCAGGGATGGGCCAAAACATTCGAGAGAGGGACAAGCCACTGAGAAGAAGACATACCTCGCACGGATGGAAAGGGCACAAAGACAGGCGCTCCTGTGTATCACTGAAGCTCTTACAAGCATCTCACGAAACCCTTGGAAACATTGCTAGGCATACCCCCACTTGATCTGCAGCACAAACTTGTAGCGGCCAAATCCGTCCAGCGCCTATCGGTAATGGGAGGCATGTTGTTTCAAGGCTATGGGCACAGCGCAACTGGGAGAAACATGTCCAGACAATCAAACAATATCGTCCCCGAAATCTGCCCAAAAGTCAATATCAGGGTACACCTTGGACCAGAGGACTGAAAGACTTGCATGAGAAGGCAAAACAGCCACTCTAACATATACACAGACTGGAACTGGAAGCGAAGAAGCCTCGTTGTATTGTAAAAACCCTCACTGCAGCATCTTTCAGGCGAAGGCGTTTGCGATCGGAAAGGCAGCCGAACTAGCCATCAGCCTGGGATAAAGTGACATTAACATTCTGGTAGACAGTCAGGTAGCCATCAAGACCATGAAGTCGTCAATTCTAAACTCCAGGACGGTCCGGGAAGCACTAGTTAACTATGCACGACCAAGTCAGTGCACATTTACTGGGTTGCAAGCCACCAGGGAGGTCCAGGAAATAAAGATGCTGACACTCTAGCCAAAACTAATGCACGATTACCACGAAGCTCAGAAGAAGATCACTGCAAAGTGAACTGGAACGGGACGCTGAAGAACGATTTAAGCTCAGATGGCAAAACATAAAATCCTGAAAAATCTCAAGGATAATGTGCAGAGAGCATAAAGCCCACCACAGCCGCTACCTACCGCATCTTCCCCGGAGAGAACGTAGATTGCTAGTGAGCATTTTAACTGGTCATATCCTAGCAGCAGCCCATGCAGCTAAACTAGGTATAACAAGTGAAAATAAATGCAGGAAATGTAAAGACAATGGAACATATAAAACACTCGAGTACCTCCTGCATCACTGTCCTGCCCTATATCGCACATGGCTTAAATACCTGGGAGCACACACACTATACTCGCGTAAGTCTCCTGAAGATCACCAGGAGAGTTACTAGCCTTTTCCAAACTCTTCTGCATTCTAAAAAACTTCTAACCAAATTCCTCCGCGACCGGATATGGAGACCATATGGCCTATGCAATGTCTACCCTCAGGAGCGTCCGGCTTAACCTAACCTAACCTTTATTGGTTTACCCAAATCAAGTAAATTACCCTTGTTGGTAAAATGGCCCATTTTTTCATAGAACTTGAAGTAGTTCCTCGCAGGAGAAAAAGACTTGCTACTCAGTCGTTTCGATGGTATACGTCAAAGATGCTTCGCCATGTTTCATAGCTGCTAGTTACTCGGCGCTATTAAGCGCGTTAATATTTTGCCCTGATAGAGTATTAGCCACATGATTCTCCTAACGTTCGGATTTCTCTCAGTCAACGCGAACGTAAGAGGTTGGTGATCTGTGAAAATATTTATGTCTCCAATACCATAGAGATAGTGTCGAAACTTAGCAAGAGCCCCAAGAATAGCTAGCAACTCATGGTCGTTAGGTGCGTAGTTTGCCTCCCTGTCCTTCAGAGTCCGAGAAATCATCGTTATCCTTATATATGCATCCTGAACACATTTAAGGACCCATTCGACGTGCTTGACATTCTAAATTTAAAATTTTTTTTGAGAAATGATGACGTCTGCTTACGAAGCATATCGTCTATGGCTCTTTAAAATATGCTGCCAGTATTCTTCTGGCCAAAGGGCAAACGGCAGAATATTAACCGCCATTCACCGAAAACGTAGTTTTTTTCTCTTTTGCTCCGCTAGAGTTATCTTATCGGAGGCAGACTTGAGAACGAGCTTTGTAAAGTACTTTGATTTTCCTAAATTGATCAAGACCATTGCAATGCTTGGCATTGGGTTCTTGTCGGCCATTGATTTTAGATTCAGTTTCCTGAAATCGATTACTAAACATTTTTAAACTCTCTGCAGGAGTATATTGGGCTTGTGCAAAGTATGTAACAGGCAGAAGGATGCGTGGCAGACCCCGATAAAGTATTTTTATTCTTGATCAGCGTCACAAGCCGAGTCGATATAGCCATGTCCGCCTGTCCGTCTGTCCGTCTGACTGTCTGTCCGTCCGTCCATCCGTCCGTATGAACAAACAGATTTCGCAGATGGTAAGAGCTACAAGGTTGAGCTTGGTGTCAATCGATCACATATTTAGACAGTAAATTTCAGAATTTTTTTTCGATGCCACTCCCCTTTTTTCCAGAATGAACAAAAAACTAGACATACCTCGGAAAAAATCGATGTTTTCGGCAAATATCTCAGTAACTATCGCACTTAGGAACATCAAGTCAAGGAAGTTCCTAACGACAGCATAAATACAATGGCATTAAAAGTTTTGATCTGGCACGCCACTAGAAATAAAATAATTTTTAATCTTCAATGTCATTTTTAAGGCATTTGTTCTTATCGTACAGTGTTGTAATTTAATATTTGTGTCGAGACTAACTATATTGCTTTTATGTTCGGAAAAATGATACTTAAACTTAATTTATAGGTCTAACAAAACAAAACAAAAAAAAAACCTCTGCAAGGATATAAGAAGACGCATCAGGTAATCAAAAATTTAGAAAGTTAAGCAGAACGTCCTCGCAGGTACTACACATAGGCCACATGTGGCTCTGCGTAGTCCGGGCGCAGAGGATGTTTAGGCTAGAAGTCCAAGAGAATTAGGGAGCGTTTTGCGAACATCAGTTGGTTTCCATCCTACAATCTTTCCAAGAGAGGTGTAGTACGAATAGGCTAAGTTGTGCATCGAACTTTTACACGTTTTTTTTGGCTCTTCTGCAAGAGGTGGTGTTCCGCCACCTTTGGTTTATGGATTTGGTGGTGCTTCTCTCAAGACTGCTATACAGCGATCTTAGAGACATATCCTTTGCTGGGTGTCTGGCTCCTCATTTCTAGGGATTCCTTGGCGGGTAGGGACCCAGTAGATATATAGTGACTTAGTCGTACATAGTTTATCTAATGCCTGCTCACGTTGACCGTCTGGAGCTGAGAGTAGACGACATCATAGACTTAATTGCTGCCTGACTGTCAACCATGAGGTAATTGTGTGACTATCCGTGGCTAGATGAGTCGTGACCTTCGCCTGGAATATACTGCAGTGGTCGAGTAGTTTGTCAGAGAGCTTGGTGTTAGGGTGTTCGCAATATACAGCAGTTCCTACTCCACCCGCCATCTTGGAGCCGTCCGTATAAATGGTTAGATGACCTTCCTGCGACTAGGGCAGTTTTTTAAGTCATTGAGCCCTAGGTGCGCCCGAGTTCTAACTTTTAGGCAGTTGTTAAGTTTGAGGTAGTCGGAGCTTGAAGCCATATTTCTCCCTATGGAGCTATGTCCATAGCCTTGTAGTGACATGTAGCCTATCGCTTGGAGACGCTGGGCTGACTTGTCTGCTACTAGCTTCGCGTGTAGGTCCAGGGGGAGGAGACCCAGGAGGGTTTCTAGAGGTTAGGTGGGGGCAGTGTAAAGAGCACCTGTGATGGGTATAAATACTTGGCGTTTTGACTTTTCCATTAAGGCAAGATAGGTCTTCTTTTCGGTGGCCTGCCACCACACGAGAACTCCGTAGTGCATTGTCGAGATAGAATGCATGAGTCTGGGTGATAGATTCCAAGAGCTGCTGAGCATCTTGTTGGATGCATACAGCGCCATGGTTGCCATTTTCACCCTTCCTTCAACATTGGTTCTCGAAGTCAGTTTGCTGTCCAGCACCGTGCCCAGCTACTTCACATGCTCGGTTTAAGGCACTTAGCGTTTAGAATCGGTGGTTAACCGCGCGGTACCTTGTACCTCTTGGTAAAGAGTATGAGGTCCGTCTTTTCTGCGTTGATATGTTGCCCGGCTTTTTCCGCACACTTACATAACTCCCGTAGGATCCGTTCCATAATGAAGGTAAGAGTGGATGGGCAGTCTCCCATTATAATTATGCACATATCATCTGGATTTGCAGTTATTTTTGGGGCTCCTCTATCAAATCTCTTTATGAGATCATCCACCTTCCCTGGGGGTGCCTCTGTTTGCGGTTCTTTTTAACTTTGCTGCACCACATTCCGACTGAACCCTCCTACAGCCGAGGAGGTAACTAACCCAGTGCGTAATGGTTGAGTGTGTATCGATAATGGCGTTAGTGCTGACGTTGTTGAATGCACCTGTCTATTAAGACATTAAGATAAGGAGGGGACTAGTGAGTGTAGTGCCGTTTCGACGAATTTATTCTTCATATAGGCGTGCAGGTTGGCCAACGCAGTTCTCCATTGACTTGGGATGTGACCCATTTTGAGGCAAGCCTCGAATATTTTGACTAACCATGAGATGTCTACGTTTTTGGTGGTTTGTAGCATGACTGGAATGATCTTGTCTATAAGGGGACTCTTTATCGTTGAGAGCTCTGGCCCAGTGTAGTTTTTTGTCCGCGGTGACGTCAAGCACTTGTTCCCGTTTTCAAACTCGCGCACTGCCACACCCACCACCAAAACGTGTGTATGTATGTAACATTGGGATGGAACGCAACGAGATGGCAACACCATGTATGGAGGAAACGAAGGGAAAGAATGCAACAGGATGGCAACCCCATACATGGAGGAGAGAAAGATAATAAGAACAAGAAAAAACGGTTATCTTCGGCTCGCCGAAGATTAAATACCCTTGCATACATGAATATTGCATTAATTTGGTTTTTTTAACCAATTATTTCTATGGTAGTTATATGATATAGTAGTCCGATTTGAAATTTGGTCAACAGATGGGGGACAATGAAAAATACATTCTGTGTGAATTTCGTTGAAATCGGTCAATAGACACCGAAAATGTTCATACTAAGCATTTTCAACCGATTGTTCCTATGGGAGCTATATGATATAGTGGTCCGATTTGGATGAAATTTGGTCAACAGATGGGGGACAATGAAAAATACATTCTGTGTGAATTTCGTTGAAATCGGTCAATAGACACCGAAAATGTTCATACTAAGCATTTTTAACCGATTGTTCCTATGGGAGCTATATGATATAGTGGTCCGATTTGGATGAAATTTGGTCAACAGATGGGGGACAATGAAAAATACATTCTGTGTGAATTTCGTTGAAATCGGTCAATAGACACCGAAAATGTTCATACTAAGCATTTTCAACCGATTGTTCCTATGGGAGCTATATGATATAGTGGTCCGATCTGGCCGATTTTTACATATGAACTGCGTGCAGAGAGAATACAGGCCTGTACCAAATTTCATTAAGATAGCTTTAAAACTGAGAGACTAGTTCGCATAGAAACAGACGGACAGACGGACAGACGGACATGGCTATATCGACTCGGCTGTTGATGCTGATCAAGAATATATATACTTTATGTGGTCGGAAACGCTTTCTTTAATGCGTTACAAACTTCGTGACAAAAACAATATACCCTCTGCAAGGGTATAAAAAGAGCAGTCGGAAAAAGTGGTCGTCGAGCGTGGCGGTTGATGATCTTAAGTCCCGAGTACATAAGTTGAAAGTTGTTCGTACGTTGTGGAAAGAGTCATCAAATTCGTATTGCGGCATTTTTTTGAAGTTGGTCATTTATTTCTATTCACTTGAACTTTGTAATACCTAATTTAACTATTCATTGAATTGGTCATTTATTTCTATTCACTTGAACTTTGTAATACCTAATTTAACTATTCATTGAATTACTGATTAATAAACATTCCACATTTGGGGGCTCAACCGCCTGGTGATTAGACAATTAATGATCAACTCGTAGAGACCAAATTAAAATAATTCAACGTGTAAAGACAAGTCAAAAAGTTTTAATTTAAAAGCATGAGTGAACAAGAACAAAAGAGACAAGAGACAATGTGCGAAAACGAACAAGGCAGAACACAAAAGCACGCAGAAGACGGTACAGAATTTTACGAAGCAGCAATAGACAGAATGCAAATAAACGATATGCAACCAGAAAAAATAGAAGCCTGCAACAAATTATTCAGTTGCTAACGTTAAAAATCCAAGCAGATGAAATTACACAAAGAGAGCCGAAAATCAGTGGTGAAAACTTCAGTAAAGTAGTGCCAGATTTCGATGGTTACAATATGCAGGTTGAATATTGGTTCACAAATTTCGAGCAGAACGCAGACGCATATGAACTCACCGAAAAACAAAAATATGTGCAAGCCCGTGGGAAAATGACAAAGTTGGCCAAACTATTCTTGGAGTCTGTCGTAGTTAATAACTATTTGGATTTGAAAGCTGTTGTCATTGATGAATTTAAACTCACACTAAGAAGCGCTGACATACACACGAAGCTAAGAGAAAGAAAAATCAAGAAAGACGAACATTTTCTTGAATATTTGCTGAATATGAAAAAAATTGCAGCACAAGGGATTGTGGATGAAGAGTCTGTTATAAACTATATTGTAGATGGTTTGAACATAAAATCGGAATATAAGTTTGGGTTATATGGATGTAAGACATACAAAGAGCTCAAAGAGAAAATTGACCTATATGAGCGCAAGTGTAACATCGAAAATGAAAATAAGGCATACACTGGTGGCAAGAATAATAGGCCAACTACACGCTGTTTTAATTGTGGCTCAGCGGATCACATGAGAAAGGACTGTACATCAGAAACAAAATGCTTTAAATGCGAAGGTGTGGGACACATTTCCAAAAACTGTCCGCAAAATGTTCAAAATATTAACGTAGTTAAGGAAGACAAACGAAACAAAGAGATATACTTGAATGGTGTTAAAGTTTTCTGTTTAGTCGACACTGGCTCGGATGTCACACTAATTCGCAACTGTGTGTTCAAAAAGTTATCGGACGTTATTTTGGAGAAATGCTGTTCAGTTCTACGAGGCCTGGGAAATAGCAAGACTCAACCGCTAGGAATGTTCATTGGCGTTATAAGCGTAGATGATTGCGAAACAGAGCAGAAAATCGTCGTGGTTCCTGATAACAATATTGAGCATGACTGCCTACTTGGATACGATTTTGCGTCAAAGTTCTGCTTAATATTGAACAAAGGAGAGTTCAAGTTCACAAAGGTGGTAGCGCGACCAGACAGCGCTGAACCAACTGAGCTAAGTATATATAACATTGTTGAAGACGAATGTAACATAAATGCTCCCCCGCAGTTTATACCATTGATGGAATCGATAATTACGGGTTACACGGCATCGACTTCACCATTTGAGTGCCCCGTGCGAATGAAGATAGTGCCTGACGGGCAATTAAAGCTGTTCCGTCATCAGCCAACTCGCCATACACCCGAGGAGTCGGAGGTGGTGAAACAACAGGTCGACGATTGGTTACACAAGGGTATTGTGCGCAAGTCGACATCGAATATTGCAAGCCGAGTTGTGATCGTCAAGAAAAAGGACGGATCGAGCAGGGTATGCGTGGACTTTCGCCAACTAAATTCCATGGTGCTTAAAGATTGCTTCCCGGTACCGTTGATGGAGGACGTGTTGGAAAAACTGCAAGCAGCAAAGGTGTTTGTGGTTATGGATTTAGAAAACAGCTTCCTGCATGTACCTATTGAAGAGAGTAGCAGAAAGTACACAGCGTTTGTCACTAAAGAAGGATTGTATGAGTTTTGTCGTGCACCTTTCGGATTCTGCAACTCACCAGCTGTGTTTAATCGTTTCGTCAACTGTATTTTTTACGATTTAATTGCCAAGGACGTTATGCAATTATACATCGACGACATTATCATATACGCACAATCAAATCAAGAATGTATCAATAAGATGAAATCCGTACTTACTGAAGCTGCAAAGTACAACTTGCGTATTAAATGGAAAAAGTGTCACTTTCTTCAGAACAGAATAAGTTTTCTGGGACACACAGTTGAAGATGGGAGAATATGGCCTGGTCATGAGAAAACACAAGCTGTTCAAAAGTTCAACTTGCCAAAAAATATAAAAGGTATACAATCGTTTTTGGGGCTAACCGGATTCTTCCGAAAGTTCATAAAAGGTTATGCACAGATAGCACGTCCCTTAACAGACCTCTTAAAAAAGGATGCAGTTTTTAAGATTGAGACGAATGAACTAAAAGCCATAAGTACACTGAAAGACGCGCTTTCAAATGAACCGGTGTTACGGCTATATTGCAGAAATGCGAGCACAGAACTTCATACAGACGCGTCCAAAAGAGAATTTGGGGCAGTTTTGCTACAGGACTTCGAAGGAAAAACACACCCAGTGTTTTACTGGAGTAAGAAATCTTCAACGAGTGATGAAAAACGTCATAGTTATATACTCGAAGTTAAAGCTGCTTACCTTGCAATGGAAAAATTTCGGTACTATCTTCTTGGAATACGTTTTACGTTAGTTACCGACTGCGCTGCGTTTACACAAACAGTTAAGAAAAAAGATATACCACGTGAAGTCGCCCAGTGGATTTTGGCCATGCAAGATTTTAATTTCGATGTAAGTCACCGGCCGGGAGAAAAAATGCGTCATGTTGACTGTCTTAGTCGATATCCCCAAGATGTGCTTGTCATATCGTCAGAGATTTCACCACGTATCAAAGCCGCTCAACAGAAAGATGATTATATAAAGATGATTCTAGAAGTGCTTAAGTCTAAACCTTACGAAAACTTTAACCTTAAAGGCGGAGTTCTGTACAAACACGTAGGTGGAAATGAATTGCTGGTGGTACCGAAGAACATGGAACACGAAGTTATCCTTGAGGCACACAACAATGGTCATTTTGCGTCACAAAAAACAATGCATGCCGTACAACAACACTTTTGGATACCACACTTGGAAAGAAAAGTCGGCCAGGTAGTCAACACATGCATCAAGTGTATTCTGGTCAATAAGAAGTTGGGAAAACAAGAAGGCTATTTATACTGCATCAATAAAGGTGATCAGCCGTTACACACGCTGCATGTCGATCATCTAGGACCGATGGATAGCACAGCAAAGCAATATAAGTTTATTTTCGGAACGGTTGACGCATTTACAAAATTTGTATGGCTGTTCACAACTAAAAGCACTGGAAGTGAAGAAGTACTTAAGAAGCTAGAGGAGTGGTCAAAAATCTTCGGCCATCCATCACGAATAGTCAGCGACAGGGGTGTCGCTTTCACTTCAAACAACTTTTCGGATTATGCTAAAAGTAATGGAATTGAACACGTGTGGACAACTACAGGAGTTGCACGGGGCAACGGTCAAATCGAAAGGGTCAACAGGTGTATTTTGTCAATTATAAGTAAACTGTCTGTAGATGATACATCAAAATGGTATAAATTCGTACCAGAGGTACAGCGAGCCATTAATTCACATGTACACGGGTCAACCAAGAAGACTCCGTTTCAGTTGATGTTTGGAGTTGAAATGCAATGTAAGCTCAGTGACAAACTAACAGCAATGTTGGATCAAGAGTGGATAAACGAGTTTGATAATGATAGACAGAAATTAAGGGAGGAGGCAAAGAACAGTATTGTGCAAGCTCAGAAGAAGTACAAGGAGAACTATGACAAAGCCCGAAAAGAAGAACACGGATACAAGGAAGGTGACTTGGTGGCAATACGACGAACCCAGTTTACGGCGGGCAAAAAACTTGCAAGCTCCTTTCTTGGCCCATATGAAATAATTAAGGTCAAGCGCAATGGCCGGTATGATGTCAAGAAAGCCGCAAATGTGGAAGGTCCATCCATAACTTCTACAAGCAACGACAATATGAAACTGTGGAAATACGTAGTTGTGAACGAGGAGCTGTTGTCGTCTGGGTCAGAAGACAGTGATCAGGATGACCGAATGTAACATTGGGATGGAACGCAACGAGAGGGCAACACCATATATGGAGGAAACGAAGGGAAGGAATGCAACAGGATGGCAACCCCATACATGGAGGAGAGAAAGATAATAAGAAAAAGAGCAGTCGGAAAAAGTGGTCGTCGAGCGTGGCGGTTGAAGATCTTAAGTCCCGAGTACATAAGTTGAAAGTTGTTCGTACGTTGTGGAAAGAGTCATCAAATTCGTATTGCGGCATTTTTTTTGAAGTTGGTCATTTATTTCTATTCACTTGAACTTTGTATTACCTAATTTAACTATTCATTGAATTACTGATTAATAAACATTCTACATGTATGTGTGAGCGGGCACGCGTCTGTGACGTCACACGCATGCACTTGTTTTCCCGATTCTCGGCGTCTGTCGCTGTGCAAAATTCCGCTAATGCTTGGCGCGTCTGTACTTGCAGGTACCGACGCGCGACAAAAGTGCGACAAATGTTTCACTCCCCGCCCGTTTTATATACCCCTCGCCCAGCTGCTGGTTTTGAGCGCGCACTTTTTCCGTTTTGTGTGTGCCGCTATATCACCAGGGCTAGGGTATCGTCGGGTATATTGGGCTATGCCACCGCACACGTGATTTTAATGTTTTTTTTTCCCCCCTTTTAACATAAAAACTTGACCTGTACGCGTCTGACGGCCACGTGTCAGAAAAATGCAAATTTTCTCCTTTACAAATAAAATCCAAAATTTTCTATCTCCTCGTAAAATCTAACCACGTTCTCACCAGATTGTGCAGACAATCTGGTAGTCGACCACCAAATCCCAGACCGGCGTCAGTGCGCACTTGCGGGTTTTAATTCGCAATGGTGCAACACTCCCCTACGTCTCCAGGATCCCTGCTCGGGCGCCACTTGTAAAGAAGCGTTCTAGCCAGGGTACAGATCTCAGTCTGTCCAGGGGTCGAATCTTACAAGAAATTTGAAAGCGGGACGCGAGATCGAGGCAGGGATGCTGCCGTCGTTCTCAGCGAGCCGATGCGATGCTCTGCGAGATCGAAGCGTGGTGCCGAGGTACTCTGGCAGCCACCGCTGTTCTCATGCGGGAGAGCACTGCGTGGGGAAGCGAGACGCGAGATCTAAACGGGGAGCGCCGCCGTTGTTCTCAGCAATGTCACGCGCTGCTCCGCGAGATCGAAACGGAGCGCCGAGGTACTCTGGCGGCTGCCGCTGTTCTCAGGCGAGGAGTGCTATTAGGATTGGGACGATGCGAATGCGAGATCTAAATGGGGGGTGCCGCCGTTGATCTTATCGAGTCGTTGGGTACAGGGTAAGAGAACGTCATGCGAGTCTCCGATCGTGGCTCAAGGGTACCAAGAGGCCACGATGGTTCTCAGCGAAAGACGGCGTTGATTCGTGAGAATTGAGTGTGACTCTAGGGGCACCGTAGAGTCACGACTATTCTCTAACGAAACGGAAGCAAGTGGGAGTAGGGATGCGGTGGATGAAACCAAACCAGCACTAGGAATCAATTTGCGAAACAACACGCTGTTCGTTTTTTCTTAATGCCTTTTATTCCTTTCCTTTGGTTGTCTCGCCTCACTGTCGCACTCGCCCTAACGGTTCTACTCACGTTTATATGCTCCCTGTCGCTGCTTACTGCTACCGTCTGCTTGGCTCAGCTCTCGATCGCAAAGTGCCGGCAGCGCTCTCGATCGAGTAGCGCGGAAGCTGTCCTGATACAACTCCACCACGAAAGCTCTCTCTTCACCACAGAGCTTTCGGGCAGGGTTGCATCCGACCGCTCTCCGCGCTCCCGACAGAGGGCGCTGCCAGCATCCCTAAGCTCCTATTGACTAATTATTCAATAATGATTTCAAAATTAAATCTAACAATTCATTTGCTTATAAACTATGTAATTCAAAATTAAATCTAACAATTCATTTGCTTATAAACTATGTAATTCAAAATTAGCATGATGATACTGTCAGATGCACTCCAATGTTCTCCAGCCTAAATGCAGTTAGATATTCAGTGCTGTAGTTTGGCATAAGATAAGCATGTAGGCCCTTCCGTACAAGTACGGCGGTTCTTATTCGGCTTAGCGTCGAGATGTGAAACGCAGTGTCAGCATTATCATCTGAAGCGATGTTTAGTGACTGTATGGCTTCTAGGACTGATTCGAGACCGAGATCTCTCTCCACCTCCCAGCTTCGAGCGTGTGTGCGTTCTTATCTTCGGGGTGGCGTTTCTTCAGATGTAGATACACACTACCTACGCCCCATGCCATCTTCCAGAACCTAGCGTACAGAATGTCCTTCGCTTCCTTGTTAATCTGGAGGATCACATGCAGGCGCCCATCTGATGGGGAGAAGGTACCAGATGCAACACCCTCCTGTCGCTGGATGGAATATCCATATTTTGCGTCATAGCAACCGTAAGGCTTGGTCTCCTTGAACAGAAATCGAAGAGCATGTTCGCCTTGGGTTTGGACGGGATATTTTTCCTGTTCACCAACTCCAGTTGGGCTCCTTCCCAGACTGAGCCCAGTGTCGGGACTGTCACTCTTAGCCTTCCGAGTGTCGGCTCATCGTTGCATTTCAGGGTCTTAGCTCCGTTGAGGCACTCAGCATCATCAAAGATGGGCATGGGGGCCTCCGGATCCTCTTCTTCGCGGCCAGCATTTTCTCCATTTTGTTGTCGAACACGCTCGTTGTCGCCTGCATCTGCGGCAACGGAGCGAAATTCCGGAGGCTTTCTGCAATCCTTTCCTCGTCGCAGGCCAGCTTAGTCGTGTCCTCTTCGGAAAGAGTCTCTGAGCTATAGAGCCGATTCTGGACTCACAGCGCTACTTTGAATTGCGCTTTAGCCTTGTGCTCCAGCCCGATGCATTTGGGCCCTTTCATACGCAGGGATCTGGAACCTTGCACCGAAAATCGCAACAGACTTTCTTCCTCTGTCTTCGCTATCGACGCAATGCTCTCAAAGTCCGAGTCTTCGTGAACAGTAGTACCTAAGCGGGTCAGCTTATGTCTGTTGGCAGTGGTAGCAGTCACTTCTTCCATTGACGTTTGGGCTGACATCCCAGCCCGAGTTGAATCTATTTGTGGGATTTTAATAGTTTTCAAATAGCCTCCATCCGGCTCAATTATTTAGGTGGGCACACCTAGCGTTTTATACATGCCGCAACATGTCAGGTTGCGGGCCCACGCCTTATATAGACACTCCATCGCCTCGGAGGGCAAGTGACAATGCATCAGCAGTGTCCATTGTCCAACCGTGTGCCGGTAATTAAATTTTTTGCTGCCGGTGTTAATTGTTAGTTCATCGAAATTTATTTTTGTCAATTTACTTTTAAACTGCGTTTTGTATTGTATCATTTAAGTAAAATTTTCTAAATCGTAAATAAACGTATTTGGTTGAACTGGTGGTTAGACTCAGCATGATGATAATAATGACTAAGTTCCGCATGATGAAATCAGTCTGCAATTAACGAACCAACTGATCAACTGTGGACAGACAGCTGTTATGTATTTTGGGTGCCAAGAATCCATTGGTTGTGAGATGTTATGTTGAAGCATACAAATTTTTGGTTTGTATTTTTTATGACATGATGGTAATGATTTGTCATTGAATAGTAGAACGTTCCATTTTGACGTGTTGTCCTAAAATGTTCATTTGGCTGGCATCAGTTTGTATAGTTAGACAATAACATTTTTACGAACTGGCAAGGATTTATCCTTCGGATTAATTAGTCTTCATGAACTCCATTAGCTCTTCAATTTGAAGTGCGGATATTAATAATGGGCTTTAGCTGTTATGTCGGATGTCTGTTAATACTCAGACTATTTCTGTCTGTATTCGCTATAGGCTCGTGCCAATCACAGTGAGTTGAGTTATGAGCGTGATGTAGTATAGGAAAAGAAAACGAGAGCGAAGAGAGGCGGTTGGTCTTATTGACTATATTAATCGTCTGCTTCTCAAATAAATTCAATCGTTTTCAGATTGTTTCTTTAATTCGGTTCAAAATGAATGTTAAACGTAGGTTATAAGCATAGGTATCAGTTATATGATGATTTTATTGAATTGTCCAGTAATGTAAATGAATATTATGTATTTAATCTAGCGAGTATGTTCTCTGTAATCGTTTTGTGATAACTCATTAGAGAGTAGAGAGCTTTATGTGGGCACCACTGTTCAAGATGGCGACCGATCGACCAGCTATTGAGTGATTTTTCTCTGTTTGGTACGGCAATTCATTATGATTAGACTCACATCTGAGCAACGTTTCCAAATTGTGCAAATTTACTTTGAAAATGGTGCTTTTGTGTTTAAACGTTTCGCGTGGAACTATTTTGCTCCACGTTTACTCTGCTTGACAATATGCATCGGCCGAGACGTCGCACAGTGGGGCAGCGGGCCGAAAAATTTTGCAAAAATCATATCTTTTGAACCAGGGGAGGTATTTGAACAAATTAAAAAGCATTTAACAGATAACTTATTAAGCTTTAGAATGAATGTCTTAACAGGGTGATCCGTCAACAGGGTGCTTCAAAATGTAAGGTCAAAGTTCATTAATATTTCTGCCCATATTAGACGTATAAAATAAAAATTTAAAATACTTATTTTTATCACAAAGTAATATTTTTAATATTGTTTTAACATAAACATAACATATCAATATGTTTTAATTCGTTTTCTTTACTAATTTACTTAATTTTGTTACCAACATTTTTGGTTGAATTATTTTGAGGTTATATTTCAAATTTTTTTTTAGTGGCCAATTTTCATTAAAATGAGTTCAAATATTTGTTGTAACATATAATAAACTTAGTATTTTGGAACTGTAACTATTATCTTTAAAATTTTTTGGAAATACGTGCATTTGAAGATGCTACTTAAATGCTAACGAAGTATACATTTTTTCTAAAACTAATCTCATTAAATTGAGTCAAAATTAATCGAATAAGCTCGCTTCAACAAAAGAAATCAGGGTACTTATATTTACAATGCAGTTAAGAAATCTCATTGAATTATTTCTCCCTCATGGAATCAGCCAAACTCGAAAATCTATTTTTGTACCTTAAAAGAACAATTTATTTAGTTACCTGTAGCCAAAATGTCTCAAGACTGGTAAAACGCATAAAAAATAATTTTTGTTAAATTTAACTAACTCAGGTATTATTTACAAAATGATTTTACACAATTTTTTTATTAAATTCCCACTCAGGAAATACCCATATTTGCATGGGCTCTTCTTCTTCCATACATAAAACGCGCATTTTTAGCACGAGGTTGCGCTCGTTTTATGACTTTTAATTCTAAACGGGCAAACTAGGGCAAAGGAAATTATATAGGCATATTAGAAGAAGGTTCATTCTATCATATGTATATAGTCTCCTCGTGAACATCGGTGAACATTAGAAGTTATGTCCATGCTAAATTAAAAAAACTGCCCAAAAATAGTATATTTTTTTAAACTTTTTTGGATTATTGAGTTATAAACCGAAAATTAAATTTTTTACTGAATTTAAGAAAGAATTAATTATATTTGAATAAAAAAATAACAACTTTAAGATTAATCGATTATTTCTCCCAAAATTCAATTTTAAAGTCGATACTTTGCGCGGAAAATTTATGTTTTTTGGCACATTTCAGGAAATAGGTCAACTTTGAGGGACTCTAGCACCCACAATTTTCAACCGATTTAAAAAAAATTTCGGATTTATCATCCATGATCATTTTTTAACCAAACGCCATTTTTCTTTTTGTCGTACGCTACCATCACAAAAATGATTTTTGCCACGTTTTTCCGCCGGCTGCCCCATTGTGCGTCGCGGCTCGCCGTACAATCCGAACCGACGATGTTATTGCTACTGTGGACCATATCATTGAGCAAGAATGAATGAATTCCATTCACCAACGAGCACAGGAGTTGGAGATGTGTCCATCGACTTAGGGGAAGATTTTGCGCAAGGATCTTGGCTTGCTTACAAGATCCAACTCGTGCAGGAATTAGAGCAAAACGACCTCGAGACAGGGCGTAAATTAGCAGAATGGGCCCAAAGCAAGAAAGCTGCCGATGATGAATTTTACAAGCAAATTTTTTTCAGCGATGAGACTAACTTCTGGCTGAATGGCTAGGTGAACAAGGAAAATTGCCGCATTTGGAGTGAAGATAATCCTCATGCCTATCTCGAAACACCATTGTATTCGGAAAAACGAACTTTTTGGTCCGCTTTATGCGCCGGTCGAATCATTGGACCGTATTTCTTAAAAAATTATGCTGGCAGGAGCGTGACAGTCAATGGAGCGAAGAATACTAATGGATCGATAACCTGCAAACTCTCCGAATCCAAAATGCGTGTTGTTAGATTCCTTGTTTTGTTTTTTAGAGCCTTTCTGAAGAAGGAGTCCGTTGTGACAAATTGTCAAACATTTACGAATATTATCATGAATGTTTTTATTTGCTTCTTCGTTGATCGAAATGGTAGGTTGCTGATAACGAACTGTGAAAATGACTCGTTCATTTGTGTGTGTGTGTTTTTTTTCCCAGTTAATTAAAAGTGTAAAAAAGGTATAGGTTAGAGTAAGTTATATATACAAAGTAGGCGAAGTATGCGTTCTCATGGAGGTCGGGACTGCGGGACTGACGTGCTTCACAGGGACAAGGATGACTACCCTCTATCCCACGAGTCTTCTCGGACGCTCGGTTCTGCGGAGCTCTAACATTGCTCCAGCTGCAAAGTTGCTAACAGCAGTCCATATACCTGGGTCTCGGATCATCTCATCGACAATACTTGACGTGGTCAGATCACGACCGGTGGCGCTTCTGAATTGGCTCCTTTGAGCCGCAAAACGGCTACACACAAAGATGACATGCTCTGCATCTTCGATGTGGAAGCCGCACCATCTACAGAAAGGGGAATCCTGATGTCCAAACCTGAACAGGTATTGACCAAAGCAGCCATGCCCGCTGAGAAGTTGGGTAATGTAGAAATTTACCGAACCATGCGCTCTGTTCAACCACCGCCTAAAAGGGATGAGCTGATGTGTCCAACGCCCGCTCGCAGAGGCATCCCACTTTGCCGACTTTGCCATTGGCTTAGCCTTTCTTCTCTTGCTGCCCTCCGAGCAGTCAATCTGTTGACACCGGCTTGGGTGGCTTGCGCAACTGCTCGCTCTTCTGCGACAAGTAGGTCTATTGGCAGCAGTCCTGCGATGACAAGTGCTGCTTCGTCGAAGATTGTGCGGAATCCACAGCAAATCCTTAGGGCACAGAGTCGGTGTATGGACTTTATTCCTCTGGCATAGGTTGGGACCTGCATTCCGTCCGCCCAGATAGGTGCAGCGTATGTGATCACTGAAAGTATCACGCTTGTAAGAAGCAGCCTACGTTGTTGTCTCGGTCCACGTGCGTTTGGCATTATCCGAAACAAGGCACAGCTTGTGTTTGCAGCTCTCTCCTGGATATATGACAGGTGCTCACGGAAACACAGCCTGGTGTCTATCATGACCCCAAGGTAGCGAATAGCCCGGCTTGATATTATATTTTGAGCATCGACACATATGTGCGCTATCTCCACGACCGAACGAGTACTAACCACGACAGCCTCCGTTTTATGTGCGGCTAGCTCAAGGCCCACTGAGTCTAGCCAGCTGGATAAATCAGAGATGGCCATGTTGCACGTGGTCTCTACATCCAGCAGGTGTTTGCCAGCCACTGTCAGAGCGACGTCATCCGCATAGCATGTTAGCTGGCAGCCGGAGGGCAAGGGTAGCCTCAAAATATCGTCATATACGATATTCCACAGTAATGGACCCATCACCGATCCTTGGGGTACGCCTGCAGAGACGTGGTACTCATGCACTCCGACTGCAGAGTCGTACCTAAGCACTCTTCCTTCAAAGTAGCTACGAGCAATCGACTGTAGGTATTGAGGGATTGCGAGCCTACGTAGTGCGCGGAGAATTCTATCCCATTTCACCGTGTTGAAGGCATTCTTGATGTCAAGAGTGACAATCAGGCAGTATTCCTTCGAGCCTCCCTTCCACCTAGTGCCCTCTGTAGTAGCATGCGCAATTCCCACAACTCTTTCAATGGCATCAACTGTAGACAAGCTTTTCCGAAAGCCAAATTGGTACGGCGATAACCCACCAGCTGCATCGATAGCCCTTATTATCCGGGTGCAGATTAGACTCTCCAGCATTTTTCCCATTGCGTCGATAAGACATATCGGACGATACGAGCCAAGACTACCTGGGGCACTTCCAGTTTTTGGTATTAGGACAAAGAGTTGAGCCATTGTGCAGGAAAAAGTCCCTCACGAAGGCATTGCGTATACGCCATCGCATAGGCATCGGGTTGGCAGGCAACAGGCAGTTTGACTGCACGGTTGGGGATTCCATCCGGACCAGGGGCCGTGCTCGAACTCATTTTTCTGGATAATGCCAGAATCTCATTAGCCGAGCCTGGTTCGGTCGAGGATGGTAGATACGGTACTTCGCACGCTAGCGGCAGAGTGGAGTCGCACGCAGGAAAAAGTGTCTCTATGATTGCCTTTATCTGATCCGAGTCAGAAGGCGCCTCATCCTTCTTGATGTTGAGTCCTTTCACAACCATCTTGTAGGCCCTTCCCCATGGGTCGTTATCAGCTGAGTCACACAGTTGAAGAAAACGCTCCCGCTTGCTGCTCATTATTGCCTTCTTCAGAGATAGCCTGGCTGCCCTGTAAGCTATATGGAGCTCAGGCCAGTTGCTCCTGCTTCTTTTGCGAGCCCTCATGTACTTCCTTCTGGCTGAAAGCAGATGCTTCTAGCATTGGCGATATCTGCGTTCCACCAATATGTTGCCTTCTGTGGCCCGGCGAACGGCCTCCTTCGGTCCATGCTAGAGTCGCAGGCGTTCAAAACATGGCTCGACAGTTGAGTGGCCATCTCCTGCGCTGATCCTGCAATGCTCAGGTTTTCCATCACCCGTACGAAGTTCGGGACACAAAGCGATCCTTCTCGAAATGCAGTCCGTCGCACGGGAGGAGGTGTGTGTGTGTGTGTGTGTGTGTGTGTGTGTGTGTGTGTGTGTGTGTGTGTGTGTGTTTATTTACTTATTTATTTATTTATTTATTTTCTGACTATTAACAGTCGACACAAAAAGTAAAATGAATTAAATTAATGCAATTAAGTATAAGAAAATAATTAAAAGTAAGATTTACATTAAATTTAAAAACAAAATAGATAGAAAAAAAAGGTTTGAAATTGACATTATAATTCAATTTAAGTTTAATTTAAGAACTTAACTTACTGGGGAAGTATAAAAAAAAAAAATTAAAAACAATTAAGAAACGTTGGTCCAACATTCGTTGCAAGGGTTAGGAAAACCCCAGAAAAAGACTAACCAGACCAACCAAAAAAAATTAAATAAAATTTAAGCCAAATGTTAGTAACGCGTTGATCAACGGTAAGGCTGCCTGTGTGTGTGTGTGCTTTTTTTCGGTTTTATTGACAGTATGGTAGGGAAGTATAGTGTCCACTTCTATTTCGCTGCCGATTTCCCGTTCGACGAGACTTCGCTCCGTGCTGAACCTGTTGCACGAAATGAGGACATGTTCAGCATCTTCCATTGCATCGCACGTAGGGCGCTTGTGTCGTGTCCGAATCTGAACAGGTATGCCCTACAACACCCGTGACCGCTCAGGAGTTGGGTCAGGTAGAAGTTTACTTCCCCATGCTTGCGTTGCATCCAGTAATCTATGTTGTGTATTAGGCGCGCCCTCCATCGTCCGGTTTCCGTACTATCCCATCTGTTCTGCCACTGGTATAGGCTGGCTCTGCGTGAGTCGGCTTTTATGTGTCTAATCGGTATAGTCCCGCTAACGTTTCTTCTGGACTCATATATCTGGCTTCTGTTATTAGGATGCTGAATGGGATCATACCTGATATCACTAAGACCGCCTCCCCAGAGATAGTTCGGAAGGCGCTGGAGACTCTGATCGCGCAAAGTCTGTACGCTGAGTCGATGCCTCTCATGTATGACTTCTTTTCGGTTGCTTCGGCCCAGACCGGCGCCGCGTATATGATCGTCGACTTCATAACGCTGCTTATCAAACGTCTAACACTATGTCTGGGGCCGCCGTTGTTAGACATCATCCTTGAGAGGCGTTGGGTAATCCCCGTCGCCTTTTTGTGGGTGTATAGGAGATGTTCCCTGAAGGAAAGGCGCGTATCTATATGAACGCCCAGGTATCGAATGGCTCTTTTATATACTATAGTGGCTCCTTCTAGTCTAAGGGTTGCTGTCTTAACTGTCTTCCTGCTGCTTATGAGCACCGCTTCAGTCTTGTGGGCAGCAAGGCTAAGACCCCTAGATTCCAGCCAGACTGTCACCCGCCTAACGGAGTCCTCAACTAGTGTTTCCGCCTCGTGGATGTGTTTCGCTTTGACGACAATGGCAATATCGTCGGCGAAGCCTACAATCTTCACGGAGTTCCAACCTTAGTATCCCCTCATACATTATGTTCCACAAGGTAGGCCCTAGAATGGAGCCTTGTAGCACGCCAGCTGTGACCTCGTATTTTGCTGTGCCGACTTCTGTTTGAAACATTAGAGTCCGCTTGTTGAGGTAGTCTCTAATAATGTTTGTCAGGTAGTGGGGGATGTCAAAATTACGTAGTGCGTCCAGAATGAGGCTCCAATTAGCCGAATTAAAGGCATTCCTTACATCCAGGGTTAAAACTAAGCTGAAGTTTTTTGATCCGATCTTCCATCGTGTCCCTTTTATCGCAGCAGACACTGTCTCCGTCAGTAACATAATAGCGTCGACTGTGGACCGCCCCTTGCGAAACCCAAACTGTCTCCCAGAGAGGTCTCTTCCGCTGCATAATGCTGCCATCAGCCTGTTACAGATGACTCTCTCGAACAGCTTCCCCATCGAGTCCAGCAGGCATATCGGTCTGTACGATGAGGCATCATTTGAGTTTTTTCCTGGTTTCGGGATCAGACACAGGTTTTACGACTTCCAGCATATCGGGAAGACGCCGTCACGTAGACATGTCGTGAAGAGTATGGCCAAAATGTTTGGGTGTAAGGTGGCAGCTAGCTTGATAGCCCTATTAGGGATCCCATCCGGACCCGGTGCCTTAAAATTTGGCAGCCTTTTTGCCGAGTCGATAACCTCTCCTGGCGTTATTGGTGGGAAGGAGCTGGTTGTCGGGGCGTTAAAGACATGGTTAGTGTCTCTAGCCTGCTGACGCGGGAAGAAGTCCAGTTTAGCCTTATCTGTGGGGGCGTAATTGTGGTTGCCTTGCATCTTCTTCATGACTAGTTTATACGCCCGTCCCCATGGGTCCTGGTCTGCCTCCGCGCAGAGAGCTCTAAAGCAGTTGAGTTTGCTGGCGCGGATAGCTTTGCACAAAGCACTACGTTTTAGTTTAAACGCACCACATAGATCCTCGCAGGGTATGTGTCTACGGGCTGCTCGCGTGTACCTCCTTCTGGTTGCGTTGCATTCTCGTGTGATCTCCGCAATTTCCGTGGTCCACAAGAAAACTGGCTTGTGGCGACGAGATGACTTGCCGCTGGACATGCTGGCGTCGCAGGCTCGCCTGATAGATCTCATGACGGATATCGTCATCTCCTCAGCGTTGCCACTTACGGTGAGATCCTGTATCTCCTGGGCGAATAGAGTTGGGATCAAGGTATCGGGCCTGTACCGTCTGACAGACTGCCTGTTAGGTTGCTGGTTCTGTCCATTAAAGGAAAAGAGAATGGCCATGTGGTCGCTAGCTGTATACATGTCGCTGACTTGCCATGTAGAGGACCTCGCCAGCTGGGGCAATGTAAATGTTAAATCCACTATCGAGCTAAGACTCCCTCTGACAAACGTTTTTTTGTTGCCTACATTTAGTAAGACCAGGTTAAGGCTGCCCAGGGCTTCAAGCAGCATTTTCCCTTTAGCATTTGTTGACTCTGATTGCCATTCAATTGCCCAGGCGTTGAAGTCGCCCGCTATAATTGATGGCGTGCGCGCTCGTGCATCCTCCACTAGTTCGTCAAGTGCGGTGGCAAAATCGTTAAGATTCCAGCTCGGTGGCATGTAGCAGCTGTAGATCCAAACGCCCTTAGACAAGGCTCTGACAAAGGCGGAGCCTGAGCCAATGTTGTCCATGAATGATGGCTTTTCGGAGCATGCCCAGATCGCGGCCAGGTTTGCTGTATTGACGACAAAGTTTGGCCTGTGTGGGATTTTAAAAGGCTCACTAATTATTGCGATATCGATGTCATTTTCGCGCGTCGTCTGGGAGAGCAGATCTTGAGCTGCCCTGCGGTGGTTAAGGTTGATCTGCATAATCTTCATGTCCTAAGATTTTTTGTTGCTTCGAGAAAAGCTGGACATTGACGTCTGCTGGTTGCATGGAGCGTGTCTTGTTTGCCGGCTCTAGTGCATAGGATGCAAGAGGGCTTTGCTGTGCATGCTTTCGCCGAGTGGTCGGCCGACCCGCAGTTAAAGCACTGTTTTGAGGCGTCGTGCTGGCTCCGGCATCTTGCTGCAATATGACCAAAGTTCAAGCAGCGGTAGCATCTTCTCGGCGTGTCGTTCAGGCGAATACGGCAGACAACCCAGCTTATTCTAATTTTTCCTGCTTTGATGAGCTTATCGGCGCTGTCCTTGGGCATGGGGAGTGTGGCAACGAGTGTGCCATTGTAGCCCGGACGCATTCTAATCAGCTCGCTTGTAAGCTGGTCTGGCTCCAGTATTTCGGAGATTGCTCCCAATACATCCTCGCTGGTGGCCTCCATGATGTCTCGCAGCTCAATATTCACGTTGTCTCCGAGAGCCTTTACTACCACACCGTCGCCCAGGACTGCTTCGATCGCCTTCTGCAATGGGACAGTGCTTTTGTCCGAAGCTTCTGAAAAGATTCAGCAGGACTTCCCCAGCTTCTGTGCGACGTATTCCAGACACGGAGCTCTTGAGCTTCTGGAGTGCGCTGTTATTTTGGAGCTCGTTTAGCACGTCGCCATAGGCTTCTTTAGTTTTGCAACGGATTAAAACGGCATCGGGCGGCTTTTGCGAGCCATCGGTGTTTTAGTGTGTTTTCCCACCTTTCTCCATTCAGTTCCCTCTCCTGCTGAGCAGGCTTGTTCGGGCGAGCTCACTTTCTTATCTGCGGTCCCTCGCATGAAGCGTTTTGTCCTTTGGTCACTGAAGCGAACGTTGGATTCGAGCTGGTCTTTGCTCCGCTACAGTGTTGGCAAATCATATTTGTTTGTACATTTAGAGTGCTGTTTAGCTGCTGACTAACCTCTTCTTGTATAGCTTTGAAGCGTTTAAGCTGCTTCTTCATGACTACGTTAACATGTCGAACGGCCTTATCCTCCAGTCTGGATAAGATATCGCCCGCCAGAGTTCCAAGCTCGTTCATTAGCTCGATAGGCGTCAGCTTAACCCTTTTTGGTGGTGTTTTTCGTTGCGGGCTACAGGCTTCTCTGTGTCTCTTTGGAGTGCCCGCTTCATATGTGGCCGGAAACGCGAAGATTTTTTCCGCCAATACGGCCGGGGCTGAGCGACAAGCCGTAATCGGGGGCGATCTCAGCATTTTATTCGAACTTTGCGAACGCCATGGGGGCTGCATCGGCCGTGTCGTTGTCCGCGTCATGACTCGCGCCAGAGATTTCGACTGCTATGGGTGCCTGGGGCGAGACACCCAAAGCAGTGGAGCTATGATTAGCCAGAGCTCAGTAGAAGTCTTCCTGGTCAGATGGATTCAAGGTTTTATTTTTTTTTTTATAGTTCCCTTTTCCCTTCAAGATTGAATTTAAATTTAAATTTGGCGGTCAACACTGGCGCCTTATCGGAAGCTCGTGTATCGATCGCGCTTGTATGATCGATTTATATCGGTGTGGCAACTCTGCTGCCAGCTGATCCGTTGGGTCAGCGGTTTCCAACACTGATGTGCTTGCGAGGTGTTTTGGCACTTGAGTATAATAATTTGTCGACAAATACAAGTTGCCGCGCAAAAAGACACTCAACCAAGCGAAGGGTGAGAAAGAGGAAGGAACTCACCCCTCTCCAGCGTCCCCTCGCCAGGAAGCCAACCGACGTTCGAGATTCAGCTTCAACGTAGACTACGTCGGTTTAGAACCAGGCCCGACCCGAACGCGTCTATGGGTGGCGCTCAGTCCAGGTGAGCGCTAGTGTGGAAATTTAAAATTTTCCTGAGTCTGCAACTGCAATTTCAATAAGGAACAACGCGGCCCGCTCAAAGCACAAACAATTCGCGTCGAGTCACACTCACTGTCTCTGTGTGTGTGTGTGTGTGTGTGTGTGTGTGTTTTTTCCCAGTTTATTATAAGTGTAAAAAAAGGTATAGGTTAGAGTAAGTTATATATACAATGTAGGCGAATTGTGGTTGTAAAAGCCCCTCTACTACATTTGCGTTCTTCTAAGCAGGTCCTCCGCCCTAAGAGCGACCATGACATCTTTACAGAATGAGTTGACTGCTGCCCATATGTCAGTGTTGCTTATCATCAGGGAAACGATGGAGTCAACTTCAATGTCGCCACCGATTTCCCGTTCGACGCGACTTCTCTCTGACCCAAACCGACTGCACGAGGTGAGGACGTGCTCAGCATCTTCTGTGACGTCACACGTTGGGCACCTGTCACTTACGTCGTGCCCAAATCTGTGGAGATAGGCTCTAAAGCACCCGTGGCCGCTCAGAATTTGGGTTATTTGAAAGTTGACTTCTCCGTGCTTGCGATGTATTCAGTCACCTATGTTGGGTATGAGGCGCGCGGTCCAGCGTCCGGAGTCTGCTCTCTCCCAACTGGTCTGCCACTGGCCCAGGCTTGTTCTCCGTGCATCAGCTTTAATTTGTCCGGTCGACCTTGTCTCGTTAGCATTTTTCTTGGCCTCGTAGATACTCCTGGACTCTATAATAAGGATAATTAGAGGAATCATACCTGCTATTACTTGCACCGCTTCTTTTTTTTGAGTTTCGAGAAGGTGCTCTCGGAAGGAGAGCCGCGTGTCTATATGCACCCCGAGATATCTGATGGATCTCTTCGACTCTATTGTGACTCCGTCCAGACTGAGAGTTGCCGTCTCGACTCTCTTTCTGTTACTTATGAGCACCGATTCGGTCTTTTGTGTCGCAATCTCAAGTCCCATCGAGCTTAGCCAAGCTTTCGCTTGCATAATGGAGTCCTCGCCGAGTGCTTCTGCTTCGTGCAAATGTTTTGCCTGGACTATTAAAGCAATGTCATCGGCGAAGCCCACACTTTTCACGTTGTCTTGCAGTTCTAGTCTCAATATACCATCGTACATTATGTTCCACAAGGTTGGGGCTAGGATCAAGCCTTGGGGTACTCCAGCTGTGAAGTTATATGTTGTTGTGAAGTCATCGGAGTCGAACATGAGGGTTGAGGTTGTTGAGGTAGTCACTAATTATATTGGTCAAGTATTGTGGAATGTCGAAATTACTAAGTGCGTCAATTATGCAGCTCCATTTGGCCGAGTTTAAGGCATTTTTGACGTCTAGTGTAGTTATCAGGCAGTATTTCTTTACTCCTCCTTTCCATCTCTTTTCTTCTATAGCAGCAGATGCTATCTTTGTTAGCAGCATTATGGCGTCAACTGTAGACCGCTCCTTGCGAAATCTCCATGTATGGCTTCCGTCAGTCTCTTAGAGATGATTCGTTCAAACAGTTTTCCCATCGAGTCCAACAAACATAGCGGTCTGTACGCTGAGGCGTCATCTGGTTTTTTCCCTGGCTTTGGGATCAGGCAAAGAGTTTGAGACTTCCAACATGTCGGGAAGACCCCTTCGCGCAGGCCTGTCGAGAATAGTTGTGCTAAAACGTTTGGGTGTAGTGCAGCTGCGAGCTGCATTTTTTTCATGACTATTTTGTACGCTCGTCCCCATGGGTCATGGTCTGCTTCATCGCACAGTGCCTTGAAACAGGTGGCTTTGCTAGCGCGGATCGCTTTGCTCAGCTCTCTACATTTGGACTTGAACTCGCTGCGCAAGTCTTCGCATGGTGTGCGCCTGTGGGAGGCTCGCGTGTACCTTCTTCTGGCGGCGTTGCATTCGCGTCTGATCTCCGCTATCTCCAATGTCCACCAGAATACCGGTTTGTGACGACTGGATGACCGTCCCCTAGCCATGCTGGCGTCGCAGGCTTGCTTGATTTTCGCCATAATGGACACCGTCATTTCCTCAGCGTGTCCAGCTGCGCTAATGCCACGTAGCTCCTCTGCGAATAATGAAGGTACAATAGTGTCCGGCCTGTACCGCCTGCTAGACTGCCTGTGAGTCTGAGGAATGAGCCTGTTTACGGCGAATATGATAGCCAAATGGTCGTTGGCCGTATACATATCGGTCACTAGCCACCTTGCTGCCCTCGCCAGTTGTGGCGATGCGAAAGTCAGGTCCACAATAGAGCTTAATCTACCTCTGCTAAACGTATGCTTCCCTCCTTCAATTAGCTGCACCAGGTCGAGGCTGCTAAAAGATTCCAGCAGCATCTTACCTCTCGCGTTGGTAGACTGTGACTGCCACTCAGTCGCCCAGGCGTTGAAGTCCCCTGCTATTACTGTTGGAGTGCGTGTGCGCGTATCTCTACCAGTTCGTCTAATGCGGCTCCGAAATCGTGAATGCTCCAGCTGGGTGGCATGTAGCAGCTATATATCCATATTCCCTTAACCATGACTCTAACGAAAGCAGACCCTGAGCTGATTTTTGCCATGTGTAGTGGCTGTTTCGAGCATGCCCAAAGCACAGCAGAGTTTGATGCGTTGCTGGCGAAGTTTGGTGCAATTGGAATTTTGAAGGGTTCACTTATTATGGCTAAATCAGTGTTGTTTTCGTGCGTTGACTGAGAGAGCAGGTCATGTGCTGCTCTGCAGTGGTTTAGGTTGATCTGCATAAAGTTCATACCCGGAGTTTTTGGATGGCTTCGAGGTATGCCGGACATTGACGACTTCCTGTTGGATGGGATGTATCCTTTTTCCCTTCTCGAGTGCATAGAATGCACGCATGCTTAGCGACGCATGATTTCGAACACAGTTTCGAAGCATCATGGATGCTTCTGCACCTCGCTGCAATGTGCCCGAAATTCAGGCAACGATAGCACCTTCTCGGTGAGTCGTTTCGTCGGATGCGACAGATAGCCCAGCTAATTTTCTCCATGAGCGTGCCATTGTAGCCAGGACGCATTTTGAGTGCCGCGTATGTGGTATGTTCTGACTCCAGCGCTAACGATATTGCTTCAAGTACATCGTCGCTTTGTGTTCCCTCTGTTAAGTCGCGTACTTCTAAATTGATGCTATCGCCGAGAGCCTTTACCACTGCTCCTTCTCCTAGAACAGCCTCGATTGCCTTCTGCAATGGCACCGTGTTCTTATCAGCTGCTTCCGCTAGGTTCAAAAGTACCTCGCCAGCTGCTGTGCGCCGAATTCCAGACACTGAGCCCTTGAATTGTTGGAGAGAGCAGTTTCTTTGGAGCTCATTTAACACATCTCCATATGCCTCCTTGTCCTTGCAGTCCCATCAGGACTGCATGGCGGCGGCTTCTGCGAGCGTGAGGCGGTTTGGAGTGTTTTACCACATTTCTCCATTCTGCTGCTTCTGGGCGAGATTGTTCGGGCAGTGAGGACTCCTCCTTGTTCAATATGTCTATCGCCGTACCGGTGCTCTTTTTTGGTCTCTCAGGTAGAGGCTGCGGGCCTCTGGTCACAGTCGCGTAGCTTTGGTTTGGGCTGGTCCTTGCCCCGCTACAGCGTTGGCACTTCGTGGTTGCTTTCTCGTGCGAGCTCTTTAGTTGTTGGCTTACTTTCTCCTGGATGGCTTGTATTCGCTTTAGCTTATTTTTCATCACCAAATTAACATGTCTGACCGATTTGTCCTCCAATCTAAAAAGAATGTCGCTAACTAGGCCCCCAAGCTCGCTCATAAGTTCACCAGGCGTCAGCTTTGCTTTTTCGGCGGTGTTTTCCGTTGAGGGCTGAGCGTACTTTCTTGCTCTCTCGGTTTCTTTGGGGTGTCGACTTCATTGTTGGCCGAAAAAAGAAAAACCTTTTCAGCCAGTATTGGTGGTGCTGATCGACACACCGTAAACGGCGGCGATCTAAGCATTTTGTTGCACTTGGCGAACGCCGCTGGAGCAGTGTCACTAGTGACGTCGTAAGCTCCGTGTTCTGCTCCAGTAATTTGAACTGCAATGGGTGCCTGGAGGGACTCACCCAAAGCAGTAGGGCCTTTATTAGCCAGTGCTATGTTGGATTCGTTCAGTTTGGGCTTCCAATTTGGGTATTTGGAGTGTTCCGTTCAAAGACGAGTTTAAAAGGCAACGGTCAGTTTTCGCGCGCCAAAGAGTGCGTCTCTTTCACAAGTTCGTTGCTCTATCACGCTGGTAAGATCGAAATTGATTATTAATAAGATCGGGGTGGCAACTCTGTTACCAGCTGATCTGTTAGTGTTGGCGTTTCCCAGCACTGTCGCAGTGACAAGAAGAAAATTTTGGCGCTGGTGAATGAGCTTGAGTGCAATGTAGCCAAATTTGTGTGACAAAAACAACAAATTGTGTGTGTGTGTGTGTGTTTTTATTTTCTTTTTTTTTTTTTTATTTCATAACAATAAAAAGTAGTACAATAAGAATCTTAAAAATTAGTAATTGTTAGGGGGGGGTATCCTGACGACCTTGCGGTTCTGCCGTGAGGTATTGCTTCGCAAGGGTCCAGGATAGGCTTGGTGTTAAAGCCGCACCGCCGAGATTTCGCCCCATCTGCCTTTCTAGTTGGCGTAGCTCTGTGCAAATCCTCTGTGCAAAGTAGCTCGCTGCGGAGCAGTTGCTCTCCGTTTCGAGTATTTTGGTACCGAAGTTCTCGACTGACAGGTGAGTTCCTAGCGTAGGCAACGAGAATCTACGACAACTAAATAGGATGTGTTCTGCGGTCTCCTCTGTGTCAGGGTAGCACCAAGGACACAGTGGGTCGCTTTCGTGTCCGAATCTATGGAGGTAGCTTCGGAAACAGCCGTGCCCGCTTAGCAGTTGGGTCAGGTGGAAACTGACTCCAGTTGACTCCGGCTGCACCATTTTCCAACGTCCTGTATCAGCCTGTGCGTCCAGCGTCCTTTCGTCGAACTGTCCCATCTCCTTTGCCATTCCCTAAAACCCTCTTCTCTCGCTGTTCTAGCCACTAAGCGATGCTGAGCGGGCTCCACCCGTTGTCTCTCCGAGTACACTTTAGCTCTCTCAGATGCCAACAGGTCAATTGGTATCATGCCCGCTATGACCAGTGCTGCGTCTTCGGATATTGTCCTAAACCCGCTACAAACTCGTATCGCTCCCAGTCTATAGGTCGACTGTATGCTCCTCCTGTATGCCTTGGTCTTCATGGCATGTGACCAAATCGGCGCTGCATACAGAATTGTGGCTCTAAATACGTTCATGAGTAGCAGCCGGCGTCCTTGCTTAGGTCCCCTCTGTCGCGCTTGTCCTATCGCTGCAGCTTTTTTGCTGACACTGTCGAGGTGTTCCTTGTAGCTAAGGCGGGTATCCAATAATACACCTAGGTACCTTATGGCTCTGCGAGACCCGATAGTGGTTCTGCCTTGGTTTATGTGGGCGGTCTCCACTACTTTTCTGCTGCTGATGAGGACAGCCTCCGTTTTGTGATCCGCCAGTTGGAGTCCAACGGATGCCAGCCAGTCCTTGATTCATCCGACTGCTGCGCTGCACATGGTCTCTGCATCGCTTAGCTGCTTGGCAGTTACCACTAGAGCAACATCGTCCGCGAAGCCCACCAACGTTGCCTGCTCCGGGAGTTCGATTCTCAGAATGCCATCGTACATGGCGTTCCACAGTAGCGGTCCAAACACAGATCCTTGTGGGACTCCTCCATTCACGCTGTAGACTCGCTCGCCAGTCTCGGTTCTGTATTTCAGTATTCTATTTCGGAAGTACTCCTTAACTATTCCTAACAGATAATCCGGGGTGCGAAAGTTATCCAGAGCCCTCAGGATGCATTCCCAGTTTGCAGAGTTGAATTCATTCTGGATGTCCAACGTGAGTACAAGACAGTATTCGTTGCCGCCACCACGCCATCAGGTCGCCTCAATAGCTCTTTCCGTCAATCTCGTTACCTCGGCGATCGCGTCGACTGTCGAACGAGCTTTCCTGAACCCGAATTGCCTGGGTGAGAGGTCGCCAGCTTGGTTGATCGCTTCGCCCATCCTGTTGCAATCGATCTTCTCCAAAACTTTACTAACAGAGTCTATCAGACATATTGGTCTATACGAGGACGGTACCTCTGGTGGCTTGTTTGGTTTAGGGATGGGCACCAGATTTTGGACTTTAAAGGGGTCGGGAAAGACACCTTGCTTTATGCAACTATTGAAGACGCTTGCTCCGGTCGCAGAGTCAATGCCAACTTCAACGCCTTGTTGGGTATTCTATCTGGGCCAGGTGCCTTGGAGTCCGGATTGACGCATGCTGCTCTGATGGTCTCATAGCCGTGACCGCTGGGGCTTCCGGGTATGTCATGGCGTATTGTGGAGCCTGGTGGCCGTTGATTTGGGACCCGGAAAATAGCGTCTTCACTGTCTCCAGCATTTTTGCCTCGGACTTTGGTGGCATGCGCAGTAGAGACTGTAACTTTTTCATAGCTAGCTTATAGGCCTTGCCCCAGATGTCCTGTTCCGCTTCGTCGCACAGCTCCAGCAAGCGATCCCTTTTGCTCCGATTTATGGCCTTCTTGAGCTCTCTGCTCTTCTCGGCGTAGGCCTCAAGTCTAGACTCGTAGTCTTGGCGTCCCCGTGATCGGTGCAGGCTTCTTCGTGCACTGATGCATCTTCGTCTGTCGTTCGCTATGTCTTCTGTCCACCAGTAGACTGGCGCATGGTGTCTACTTGACCCTCTTCGCGCCTGCTCGAGTCGCAGGCTTCAATTATCGCTTCTAATAAGAGCTTTGCGCTGTGCTCCGCGTTTGTTTCGTGCATGGGGGCAGAGAAGGCTTCAGCAAAAGCAGTCCTGTTTAGAGTTTTCTCTCTATATGCTCTGCCTGTCGTGGTCCAGGACTGCCCGACAGCCTCCCGTCTATTTACCGAAACCACAATAGCGTTGTGGTCGCTAGCCGTGTACGCGTCGCTAACTGTCCATCCGCATTGTCTCCATTGCGAGCCCGAAGCAAACGTTAGGTCGATGACTGAACCTACGCCAGCTCTGCTGAAAGTTTGCTGCCCTCCACAGTTTAGCAGAACAACATCCAAGGATGCAAAAGTTTCCAGCACTGCTCCAGCCCACGTCTGTTTGTATGGGCACTGCCCCACTCCACGGCCCAAGCGTTGAAATCCCCGGCAATGATGGCATCTGTTTTTCCCCGAATATCCGCAGCTAAGTCGTCCAGGATGGTAAGATACTCATGTGTCTGGAGACTGGGTGCCAGGTAACAGCTGTAGAGCCACAGGTTTCCAAGCTTTGCTCGCACAAATCCCACTCAAGTTGCGGCTGTTGGAGACCGCATACCCAAATCGCAGCCTTTCCATCCAGGTCGGACACGAAACTTGGCCTTCTATTGCCGTGTATTGCTCGCTCAGGAGGGCGACCCCTATCGACAGTTCGCGAAATGTCTGGTGTAGAAGGTCCTGGGCGGCGGCGCAGTGGTTCAGGTTCAATTGTAAAATTTCTAGCATATGGGAGTCGTCTCGTCTATCTTACCGTTTGCTAAAGGGCACCTTTTACTGCCTGCATGGTGTTTGACCTCGTTCCTATTTGCAGCTGCGCAAATGAAGCAGCTAGCCTCGTTGGTGCACGGGGCCGCTCTGTGCCCTTCCTGACCGCATTTCAGGCAGCATCCCGAGCGGTTTACAGCGTTTTTGCACGAGCTGGCAATGTGGCCAAACTCGAGACACTTGTAGCACCTCTTCCGTGGATATCTCTCTCTCTCTGACTCTGCAGCTCGTCCAGCCAATTTTCAGCTTTCCCTCCTTCAAAATTTTGCTTGCAGTTACGCTTGGTACGCTGACGACAGCTAGCTGCATACCACTATAGCCCGACCGTAGGACTTTGACCATACCTTTATTTACTGGACCATCCATGAATGAGGCTAGCGCCTTGCGAATATCCTCCTCAGTAGCTAGGCAGTCGATGTCTCTAATTTTCAAGGACACCTCATGCGAGACTGCTCTCACCCTTGCTTGCTGCCCCAAAACTTCGCCAAGGGCAGTTCTCATCTCCTGGATGGTATTCTTGCATTTTCCATTCACTCGCTTTACGTGTTCGCCGACGCTTTGCAGCTCGTTGTCCTCTCTCCTGGTAACCAATCTCAGGATCTCGCTGTATGTTTTTCTATCTTCCGGCTGGATGATGATTGCCTCAGCTCGAGGTTTCCTCTTCCTGGTTTGCGTCTGCCAGCTGTTTACGTCCATTTTGGCCTCTGGTACCGCTTGAGCTATCTGCGCTGGTGCCGTGGGTGGTTTCTTATGTTGCTGTAGGCCGGGCTTTCCCTTGTCACTCTGGAGCACTCCTGTGTTTCTAGGAGATGTTTGGGTAGCCGACTCCCGTTTGCTCGCTGGTTTCTTTTTCATCAACAGCGGATCGGGGTCCTCGGGGGGGTGTTTTGGGCTCTCTGTTACACTCCTCCAGCCTTTCGCTAATCTCCACTTGGAGCTCCTTCATACGCATAAATGCGTTTCTATTCGCCTGCGTGATATGCCTCACAGCTTTGGGCCTAAAAACATGGATAAGGTCCGCAATGAGGACTCCAAGTTCGTTGGTCATTTCCGCAAGGCCTTTTCTGTTGCCTTTCCTCTTCTTAGTGGCCGCTGCTGGCGAATTCTGCGCACTGCAGATCTCTCTGCTTCTCTTGGGCGTGTCTGCTTCCTCGGTGCTGGGGAACAGATAAGCTGGTTCAGCAGCAGTGGGAGGTGCGGATGCCGGCCCGCCTCCTGGTGGCGTTCGACTCCTCCGTTCGACTTCCTTCCTGATCGTCTTCCAATGCTGCTCCCGATACCTGAGCTCAGGTATATTCCCCCGGTGGCCGAGGATTTCCCCTTGGCTTCATCCCTGGTGGGTTATACCGCCCAGACCCGGTCTCCAGAGCCCCCTTAAATGAGCACCACTAGTGTGGCGGGGATGGAAGTTAGTCGGGATCCTTGACTTTTAGCTCTATTATCCGTGCTCCGAGTTTACAATTTTATTCTGGGCTAGCAAATTTTTGACGGTCGAACTGAATTTCTGCGGAAGCACTATTCAAATTTGAATTAAATTGGAATTTGAACTGATCTGACCGTTTGGCGCCAACAGCTCTGCTAGCTGACAAAGTCTCCCTGCTATGATATCGATCAGTAGCCAGGGATGCCATCGATAGCTTATAGTGATGCTTTCGATAGCGATCAGCTGATCGCGAGGAAACAGATTAGCGGCGTTTTCCAACACTACTCAGCAGGAATAATGCTAGTCGCCTCGCAGGCAGAGGAAGTTACAAAAAAACAACAACAATGAGAGAAAGTTGGCTCAAAAGGGAAAACCAGAAGATCGAGCTTACCAGCAACAGCCTCCCTCCCCACACCCCTCACCAGCCTACGCCCACCGCGGCCTGGTCACTGGGACAGAACTGCAACCGAAGAAACCAGCGATGGGCCTCCAGACGGATCCTCACTTGACGCAGTATGTATAGTGGCGCCAAGAACAGACTCAACCGTACGGTTTTTCTTTTACTTAAAGGCAAGAACACTTGTAGAAAACACTCGACTTCCAAGCCGTGTGCCAACGCGTGTCGCTTGTTTCAACTTCTTCTCTGTGTGCCTGTGTGTGTGTGTGTGTGTGTGTGTCTTTTTTTTTTTTTTTTTTATTCCATTAAAGCTTACACAATATCTTATATAATATTAGACTATTATAGTATTATATCAAAATCTTAGGAGTAGTGGAAGAAGGGAAAGAAAATAAAGGCTAGTTTCCGATCCCTGCGGTACGGCCGTAAAGCAATGCTTCACAGGGACAAGGATGACTGCCCTCTATCCCACGAGTCTTCTCAGACGCTCGGTTCTGCGGAGTTCTATCATTGCTCCAGCTGCAAAGTTGCTAACAGCAGTCCATATACCTGGGTCTCGGATCGTCTCATCGACAATGCTCGACGTGGTCAGATCACGTCCACTGGCGCTTCTTAATTGGCTCCTTTGAGCCGCAAAACGGCCACACACAAAGATGATATGCTCTGCATCTTCGATGTGGTAGGCGCACCATCTACAGGAAGGGGAATCCTGATGTCCAAACCTGAACAGGTATTGACCAAAGCAACCATGCCCGCTGAGAAGTTGGGTGTTGGGTAAGCCAGACTTGCGGTACCGCCGCGAAGCAATGCTTCGCAAGTCTGGGTGGCCTAAGATGGCCTCTCTGGGTTAGTTCTCCGCAATCTCTCCAGCCGGCGTAGCTCGGTGCATAGTAGGTGAGCGAATGTGCAAACTGCCGTCCAGTTTCGGTGGCTGACCAGCATCAGTGGGACCAGGTTTGAGGTGTTGAGTACCACGCCTAGTGTACTTTCCAATTGCGCCCTCTCGGCAGAGAAGCGTGAGCAGTTGAGCAGAACGTGTTCCGCGCTCTCGGTAGTGCGACACACTGGGCAAAGTGGGTCGTCCTCGTGTCCAAAGCGGTGGAGGTATTGCTTGAAGACTCCGTGGCCGCTCAGTACTTGGGTGAGATGGAAAGAAAGTTCGCCGTGCTTTCGTCCTACCCATGTTGCGATGTCCGGGACTAGCTTGTGGATCCATCGCCCCTGGGATGATCTGTCCCACTTGGTTTGCCATTCTGAAAGCATTCTGTCTTTCGCTACCTGTTTAATTGTGGCGATGTCTGCCATAGCAGTCGGCGATCTCTTGCTGGTGTATACTTCGCTTGCCTCTGCCACTGCCAGCTCAACGGGTGTTATGCCACTTATGACCATGGCCGCGTCGGTGGATATTGTTCTGAATCCAGAACACACACGCAGAGCTCCCGTTCGAAAGTTCGAGACTAGCCCTTTCATGTAGCTGATCCTGTTGGTTGCTTTCCGCCAGATTGGTGCAGCGTACAGCATTGTCGACCTAGCCACGTTAAAGAGGAGCCTTCTACTAGCTGATTTGGGGCCCCTGTGGTTCATCATCATACTCGTCAGCGCGTTCAGTGTGAGCTTGGCTTTTTTATGGGAAGCCTCCAGGTGCTCTCTGAAGGACAGCCTAGTATCCAGCATGACCCCCAGGTACTTAATTGCTCTTTGCGATGAAATTGTGGTTCCTCCTACGACTACGTGGGCTGTTTCCACCCGTTTGCGACTGCTGATCAGTACAGCCTCCGTTTTGTGGTTGGCCAGTTCCAGTCCAGCGAGTCTGAGCCAGCTCCCGATGCGGCAGATGGCGTCGTTTGTTGCTTCCTCGACCTCGGGAATAGTTTTCCTCACCGTGACAATGGCCACGTCGTCGGCAAATCCAACTATCTCCACACCTTGCCGAAATTCGAGCCTCAGGATTCCGTCGTACATCGTGTTCCAAAGGAGCGGGCCAAGAACCGAGCCTTGTGGTACCCCTCGTGTTACTTGGTACGTATGAGTACCGTTCTCTGAGATGTAGTGGAGCCATCTTTCGCGCAGGTAGCAGCATATTATGTTGGTGAGGTAACTAGGCAGGTTTAAACTCCTGATAGCATCCAGTATCCTTGCCCAGGACGCTGAGTTAAAGGCGTTCTTGATGTCCAGAGTGGTTACGAGGCAGTATTGCTTGCTTCCACCAAGCCACCTGGTCCCTTCAATGGCGTTTGAGGCCGTGCTAGTTACCTTAGTGAGCGCATCGACAGTTGAGCGCGACTTCCTGAAGCCGAACTGTGCATCCGAGAGGCCGCCCCGGGCTTCGATTTCGGTTCTTAGGCGTGTTTCGATTAAGCCTTCGAAGATTTTTCCTGCCGTGTCCAGGAGGCAAATTGGGCGATAAGACGAGGCCTCGTTAGGGTCTTTGCCAGGCTTCGGGATAAGCGCGAGGTTTTGGTGCTTCCATATCCGGGGGAATATACCGTCAGCAAGACATTTATTGAACACCTGAATAAACACCGTTGGCAGGAGACTGATCGCCAGTTTTAGCGCTCTGTTCGGGATGCCGTCCGGACCTGGAGCTTTCTTGTTGGAGACCGATCTTGCCAGTCGGAGCAGCTCCTCTGTTGTGACAGGCAGTATCTCTTGATGAGGTAGTGGATCTGTAATATCAGGGGGCTCTTGCTGCTTAGGGAAGAGGGTCTCGATTATTTGCAGGAGTTTGCTGTGCTCCGAGGGGCCTGCGCTCTTGAAGGCATTCATCCTCTTCATGACCACTTTGTAGGCTCTACCGAACAGGTCATGTTCAGCTTCGTCGCATAACTCCAGGAAACATCTTCTTTTGCTTTCTTTTATGGCTTTTTTGAGAATTCTCTTCTTGGCGGCGTATGTTGCTCTTAGATCCTCGTAGTTTGGACATCCACGGGCTCTGTAGTAAAGTCACCGTGAGCGAATGCAAGAAGTTGGGTGTGTGTGTGTGTGTGTGTGTTTGTGTTTGTGTGTGTATGTCTGTCTTTTTTTTTCGGTTTTATTGGCATAATGGTAGGGAAGTATATGTACATTGCGGAATTTTGCTGTGGGGAGATATGTTATTAATGTGGGGTGTGGCCTAGAAGAGGCGAAAAACAAAAGGTAAGAGTTGCCGTTCTCTCTGGGGCCGGAGCTGCGGGACTGTCGTGAGGTAATGCTTCGCAGCGCCGGCTCGTGCCTTAAGAGCCCCTCTCCTGCGTTTGGGACCTTCTTTGCTGCTCCTCCGCCCTAAGGGTGGTCATGACCTCTCTCGTGAATTTGTTGACAGCTGACCAGATGACCGGACTAGTTATCATATAGGAAATTATAGTGTCCACTTCTATTTCGCCGCCGATTTCCCGTTCGACGAGGCTTCGCTCCGTGCTGAACCTGTTGCACGAAATGAGGACATGTTCGGCATCTTCCGTTGCATCGCACGTAGGGCACTTATCGCTTGTGTCGTGTCGGAATCTGAACAGGTATGCCCTAAAGCACCCGTGACCGCTCAGGAGTTGGGTCAGGTAGAAGTTTACTTCCCCATGCTTGCGCTGCATCCAGTCATCTATGTTGTGTATTAGGCGCGCCGTCCATCGTCCGGTTTCCGTTCTCTCCCATCTGGTCTGCCACTGGTATAGGCTGGCTCTGCGTGCGTCGGCTTTTATGTGTCTAATCGGTATAGTCCCGCTAACGTTTCTTCTGGACTCATGTACATATCTGGCTTCTGTTATTAGGATGCTGAGTGGGATCATACCTGATATCACTAAGACCGCCTCCCCAGAGATAGTTCGGAAGGCGCTGGAGACTCTGATCGCGCAGAGTCTGTACGCTGAGTCGATGCCTCTCATGTACGACTTCTTTTCGGTTGCCTCGGCCCAGAGCGGCGCCGCGTATAGGATTGTCGACTTCATAACGCTGCTTATCAAACGTCTAACACTATGTCTGGGGCCGCTGTGGTTAGACATCATCCTTGAGAGGCGTTGGGTAATCCCTGTCGCCTTTTTGTGGGTGTATAGGAGATGTTCCCTGAAGGAAAGGCGCGTATCTATATAAACGCCGAGGTATCGAATGGCTCTTTTAGATACTACAGTGGCTCCTTCTAGTCTATGGGTTGCTGTCTCAACTGTCTTCCTGCTGCTTATGAGCACCGCTTCAGTCTTGTGGGCGGCAAGGCTAAGACCCCTAGATTCCAGCCAGACTGTCACCCGCCTGACGGAGTTCTTAGTTAGTGCTTCCGCCTCGTGGATGTGTTTCGCTTTGACGACAATGGCAATATCGTCGGCGAAGCCCACGATCTTCACGTTATACTGGAGTTCCAACCTCAGTATCCCGTCATACATTATGTTCCACAAGGTAGGCCCTAGAATGGAGCCTTGTGGCACGCCAGCTGTGACCTCGTATTTTGCTGTGGCGACTTCTGTGTGAACCATTAGAGTCCGCTTATTGAGGTAGTCGCTAATAATGTTGTGCGTCCAGTATGAGGCTCCAATTAGCCGAATTAAAGGCATTCCTTACATCCAGTGTTAAAACTAAGCTGTAGTTTTTTGATCCGCCCTTCCATCGTGTCCCTTCTATCGCAGCAGACACTGTCTTCGTCAGTAGCATAATAGCGTCAACTGTGGACCGCCCCTTGCGAAACCCAAACTGTCTCCCAGAGAGGTCTCTTCCGCTGAATAATGCTGCCATCAGCCTGTTACAGATGACTCTCTCGAACAGCTTCCCCATCGAGTCCAGCAGGCATATCGGTCTGTACGATGAGGCATCATTTGAGTTTTTTCCTGGTTTCGGGATCAGACACAGGTTTTACGACTTCCAGCATGTCGGGAAGACGCCGGCACGTAGACATGTCGAAAAGAGTATGGCCAAGATGTTTGGGTGTAAGGTGGCAGCTAACTTGATAGCCCTGTTAGGGATCCCATCCGGACCCGGTGCCTTAAAATTTGGCAGCCTTTTTGCCGAGTCGATAACCTCTCCTGGCGTTATTGGTGGGAAGGAGCTGGTTGTCGGGGCGTTAAAGACATGGTTAGTGTCTCTAGCCTGCTGACGCGGGAAGAAGTCCAGTTTAGCCTTATCTGTGGGGGCGTAATTGTGGTTGCCTTGCATCTTCTTCATGACTAGTTTATACGCCCGTCCCCATGGGTCCTGGTCTGCCTCCGCGCAGAGAGCTCTAAAGCAGTTGAGTTTGCTGGCGCGGATAGCTTTGCACAAAGCACTACGTTTTAGTTTAAACGCACCACATAGATCCTCGCAGGGTATGTGTCTACGGGCTGCTCGCGTGTACCTCCTTCTGGTTGCGTTGCATTCTCGTGTGATCTCCGCAATTTCCGTGGTCCACAAGAAAACTGGCTTGTGGCGACGAGATGACTTGCCGCTGGACATGCTTGCGTCGCAGGCTCGCCTGATAGATCTCATGACGGATATCGTCATCTCCTCAGCGTTGCCACTTACGGTGAGATCCTGTATCTCCTGGGCGAATAGAGTTGGGATCAAGGTATCGGGCCTGTACCGTCTGACAGACTGCCTGTTAGGTTGCTGGTTCTGTCCATTAAAGGAAAAGAGAATGGCCATGTGGTCGCTAGCTGTATACATGTCGCTGACTTGCCATGTAGAGGACCTCGCCAGCTGGGGCAATGTAAATGTTAAATCCACTATCGAGCTAAGACTCCCTCTGACAAACGTTTTTTTGTTGCCTACATTTAGTAAGACCAGGTTAAGGCTGCCCAGGGCTTCAAGCAGCATTTTCCCTTTAGCATTTGTTGATTCTGATTGCAATTCATTTGCCCAGGCGTTGAAGTCGCCCGCTATAATTGATGGCGTGCGTGCTCGTGCATCCTCCACTAGTTCGTCAAGCGCGGTGGCAAAAACACCCTTAGACAAGGCTCTGACAAAGGCGGAGCCTGAGCCAATGTTGTCCATGAATGATGGCTTTTCGGAGCATGCCCAGATCGCGGCCAGGTTTGCTGTATTGACGACAAAGTTTGGCCTGTGTGGGATTTTAAAAGGCTCACTAATTATTGCGATATCGATGTCATTTTCGCGCGTCGTCTGGGAGAGCAGATCTTGAGCTGCCCTGCGGTGGTTAAGGTTGATCTGCATAATCTTCATGTCCTAAGATTTTTTGTTGCTTCGAGAAAAGCTGGACATTGACGTCTGCTGGTTGCATGGAGCGTGTCTTGTTTGCCGGCTCTAGTGCATAGGATGCAAGAGGGCTTTGCTGTGCATGCTTTCGCCGAGTGGTCGGCCGACCCGCAGTTAAAGCACTGTTTTGAGGCGTCGTGCTGGCTCCGGCATCTTGCTGCAATATGACCAAAGTTCAAGCAGCGGTAGCATCTTCTCGGCGTGTCGTTCAGGCGAATACGGCAGACAACCCAGCTTATTCTAATTTTTCCTGCTTTGATGAGCTTATCGGCGCTGTCCTTGGGCATGGGGAGTGTGGCAACGAGTGTGCCATTGTAGCCCGGACGCATTCTAATCAGCTCGCTTGTAAGCTGGTCTGGCTCCAGTATTTCGGAGATTGCTCCCAATACATCCTCGCTGGTGGCCTCCATGATGTCTCGCAGCTCAATATTCACGTTGTCTCCGAGAGCCTTTACTACCACACCGTCGCCCAGGACTGCTTCGATCGCCTTCTGCAGTGGGACAGTGCTTTTGTCCGAAGCTTCTGAAAAGATTCAGCAGGACTTCCCCAGCTTCTGTGCGACGTATTCCAGACACGGAGCTCTTGAGCTTCTGGAGTGCGCTGTTATTTTGGAGCTCGTTTAGCACGTCGCCATAGGCTTCTTTAGTTTTGCAACGGATTAAAACGGCATCGGGCGGCTTTTCCGAGCCATCGGTGTTTTAGTGTGTTTTCCCACCTTTCTCCATTCAGTTCCCTCTCCTGCTGAGCAGGCTTGTTCGGGCGAGCTCACTTTCTTGTCTGCGGTGCCCGGAGACGGACGAGAGTTCTTTTTTGCTCCCTCGCATGAAGCGTTTTGGCCTTTGGTCACTGAGGCGAACGTTGGATTCGAGCTGGTATTTGCTCCGCTCCAGTGTTGGCAAATCATATTTGTTTGTGCCTCTAGAGTGCTGTTTAGCTGCTGACTAACCTCTTCTTGTATAGCTTTGATGCGCTTAAGCTGCTTCTTCATGACTACGTTAACATGTCGAACGGCCTTATCCTCCAGTCTGGATAAGATATCGCCCGCCAGAGTTCCAAGCTCGTTCATTAGCTCGATAGGCGTCAGCTTAACCCTTTTTGGTGGTGTTTTTCGTTGCGGGCTACAGGCTTCTCTGTGTCTCTTTGGAGTGCCCGCTTCATATGTGGCCGGAAACGCGAAGATTTTTTCCGCCAATACGGCCGGGGCTGAGCGACAAGCCGTAATCGGGGGCGATCTCAGCATTTTGTTCGACTTTGCAAACGCCATGGGGGCGGCATCGGCCGTGTCGTTGTGCGCGTCATGACTCGCTCCAGAGATTTCGACTGCTATGGGTGCCTGGGGCGCGACACCCAAAGCAGTGGGGCTATGATTAGCCAGAGCTCAGTAGAAGTCTTCCTTCAGGCTTGAATTTAAATTTAAATTTAAATTTGGCGGTCAACACTGGCGCCTTATCGGAAGCTCGTGTATCGATCGGGCTTGTATGATCGATTTATATCGATGTGGCAACTCTGCTACCAGCTGATCAGTTGGGTAAGCGGTTTCCAACACTGGTGTGTTTGCGAGGTGTTTTGGCACTTGAGTAAAACAATTTGTCGACAAATACAACAAGTTGCCGCGCAAAAAGGCACTCAACCAAACGAACGAAGAGAAAGATGAAGGAACTCACCCCTCTCCACCGTCCCCTCGCCAGGAAGCCAACCGACGTTCGAGATTCAGCTTCAACGTAGACTACGTCGGTTTAGCACCAGGCCCGACCCGAACGCGTCTATGGGTGGCGCTCAGTCCAGGTGAGCGCTAGTGTGGAAATTTGAGATTTTCCTGACTCTGCAACTGCAATTTCAGTAAGGAACACCGCGGCCCGCTCAAAGCACAAACAATCCGCGTCGAGTCACACTCACTGTCTGTCTGTGTGTGTGTGTGTGTGTGTGTGTGTGTGTGTGTGTGTGTGTGTGTGTGTGTGTGTGTGTGTGTGTGTGTGGTGCGTGTGCGTGTGTTTTTTTTTCCAGTTTATTAAAAGTGTAAAAAAAGGTATAGGTTAGAGTAAGTTATATATACAAAGTAGGCGAAGTATGCGTTCTCGTGGAGGCCGGGACTGCGGGACTGACGTGAGGTATTGCTTCACAGTCCCGGCTTGTGGCTGTAAAAGCCCCTCTACTACATTTGCGTTCTTCTAAGCAGCTCCTCCGCCCTAAGGGCGACCATGACATCCTTACAGAATGTGTTGACTGCTGCCCATATGTCAGGGTTGCTTATCATCAGGGAAACGATGGAGTCAACTTCAATGGCGCCACCGATTTCCCGTTCGACGCGACTTCTCTCTGACCCAAACCGACTGCACGAAGTGAGGACGTGCTCAGCATCTTCTGTGACGTCACACGTTGGGCACCTGTCACTTACGTCGTGCCCAAATCTGTGGAGATAGGCTCTAAAGCACCCGTGGCCGCTCAGAATTTGGGTTAGGTGAAAATTGACTTCTCCGTGCTTGCGATGTATCCAGTCACCTATGTTGGGTATGAGCCGCGCGGTCCACCGTCCGGAGTCTGCTCTCTCCCAACTGGTCTGCCACTGGCCTAGGCTTGTACTGCGTGCATCAGCTTTGCTTTGTCCGGTCGACCTTGTCTCGTTAGCATTTTTCTTGGCCTCGTAGATACTCCTGGACTCTATAATAAGGATATTTAGAGGAATTATACCTCCTATTACTTGCACCGCTTCCCCAGAGACCGTACGAAAAGCACAAGAGACCCTGAGCGCACAGAGTCTGTATGACGATTCGATGCCCCTCATGTATGTCCTTTTCTCTGTTGCCTTGGACCAGACCGGCGCCGCATACAGGATGGTAGACTTAAGGACGCTGCTTAGCAGTTGCCTTATGCTGTGCTTGGGCCCACCATGGTTCGACATCAGTCGGGAAAGTCGTTGGTTGATCCCTGTCGCTTTTTTTTAGTTTCGAGAAGGTGCTCTATATGCACCCCGAGATATCTGATGGATCTCTTCGACTCTATTGTGACTCCGTCCAGACTGAAAGTTGCCGTCTCGACTCTCTTTCTGCTACTTATGAGCACCGATTCGGTCTTTTGTGTCGCAAGCTCAAGTCCCATCGAGCTGGAGTTTTGCCTGGACTATTAAAGTAATGTCATCGCCCAGACTTTTCACGTTGTCTTGCAGTTCTAGTCTCAATATACCGTCGTATATGATGTTCCACAAGGTTGGTCCTAGGATCGAGCCTTGGGGTACTCCAGCTGTGACGTTATATGTTGTTGTGTCGGTGTCGAACATGAGGGTACGGTTGTTGAGGTAGTCACTAATTATATTGGTCAGGTATTGTGGAATGTCGAAATTAGAATTATGCAGCTCCATTTGGCCGAGTTAAACGCATTTTTGACGTCTAGTGTAATTATCAGGCAGTATTTCTTTACTCCTCCTTTCCATCTCTTCCCTTCTATAGCAGCAGATGCTGTCTTTGTCAGCAGCATTATGGCGTCAACTGTATACCGCTCCTTGCGAAATCCAAACTGACTTTGCGATAGGTCTCCACCTCTGTGTATTGCTTCCGTCAGTCTCTTAGAGATGATTCGTTCAAACAGTTTTCCCATCGAGTCCAACAAACATAGCGGTCTGTACGCTGAGGCATCATCTGGTTTCTTCCCTGGCTTTGGGATCAGGCAAAGAGTTTGAGACTTCCAACATGTCGGGAAGACCCCTTCGCGCAGGCATGCCGAGAAAAGTTGTGCAAAAACGTTTGGTTGTAATCCCGTCTTCGCCAACTTTCTCGCTGCATTGCTCACCTCTTCTTGTGTTACGGCTGGGAAGGTACAGCTTGTTTGTGAGGTGATGAAGGCTTCTCTCTCCTGCTGAGGCGGGAATAGCGTTTGAACTATGGCGTTCAGTGTGGCTCGTTCTGTGGAGCCGTAGTTGTTGAGGCCTTGCATTTTTTTCATGACTATTTTGTACGCTCGTCCCCATGGGTCATGGTCTGCTTCATCGCACAGAGCCTTGAAGCAGGTGGCTCCTTGAAGCAGGTGTGTGTGTGTGTGTGTGTGTGTGTGGAATGCGAATAGTTCATTTCATTTCTTTACAATTTCTATTTAAAATGTACATATAAAACTAAAATTTTTAAATTTCGTTTGAAAAGTTGAATTCAAATTGAATACATTTGTGCACAAGTCTGGGAGGCCTAAGATGGCCTCTCTGTGTTCGTTCTCCGCAGTCTCTCCAGCCAACGTAGCTCGGTGCACAGAACGTGGGCGAAGGTATATACTGCCGTCCAGGTTCGGTGGCTGACCAACAACAGTGGGACCAGGTTTGAGGTGTTGCGTACCACACCTAGATTTCTTTCCACATGCGCCCTCTCGGCAGAGATGCGTGGGATTAGTTCGTGGGTCCAGCGCCCCTGAGATGATCTGTCTCATTTGATTTGCCATTCTGAAAGCCGTTTGTCTTCCGCTACTTGTTTAATTGTGGCGGTGTCTACCATAACAGTCGGCGAACTCTTGCTGGTGTACACTTCGCTTGCCTCTGCCACTGCCAGCTCAACGCGGGTTATGCCACTTATGACCATGGCCGCGTTGCTGGATATTGTTCTGAATCCAGAACACACACGCAGAGCTCCCGTTCGGAAGTTCGAGACTAGCCCTTTCATATAGCTTGTCCTATTGGTAGCTTTCCGCCAAATTGGTGCAGCGTACTGCATTGACGACCTAGCCACGTTGAAGAGGAGCCTTCTGCTAGCTGATTTGGGGCGCCTGTGGTTCATCGTCATTTTCGTCAGCGCGTTCAATGTGAGCTTGGCTATTTTGTGGGATGCCTCCAGGTGCTCTGTGAAGGACAGCCTAGTATTTAGCATGACTCCAAGATACTTTATTACTCGTTGCGATGCAATGGTGGTTCCTCCTACCACTACGTGGGCTGTTTCTACCCGTTTGCGGCTGCTGATCAGTACAGCCTCCGTTTTGTGGTTGGCCAGTTCCAGTCAAGCGAGCCTGAGCCAATTTGCGATGCGGCAGATGGCCTCGTTTGTCGTCGGCAAAGCCAACTATCTCCACACCTTGCCGAAATTCGAGGCTCAGGATTCCGTCGTACCTTGTGTTCCATAGGAGCGGGCCAAGATCTGAGCCTTGTGGTACCCCTCGTGTAACTTGGTACGTATGAGTATCATTCTCTGAGGTGTAGTGGGGCATACTATATTGATGAGGTAACTAGGCAGGCTCAAACTCCTGATAGCCTCCAGTATCCTTGCCCAGGACGCTGAATTAAAGGCGTTCTTAATGTCCAGTGTGATAACGAGGCAGTATTGCTTGTTTCCACCACCTGGCCCCTTCAATGGCGTGAGCGCATCGACAGTTAAGCGCGACGTCCAGAAGCCGAACTGAGCATCCGAGAGGCCGTCCCGGGGCGTGTTTCGATTAAGCCTTCGAAGATTTTTCCTGCCGTGTCCAGGAGGCAGATTGGACGATAAGACGAGGCCTCGTTAGGGTCTTTGCCAGGCTTCGGGATAAGCGTGTGTGTGTGTTTTTTTTTTTTTTTTTTTATTCCATTAAAGCTTACACAATATCTTATATAATATTATACTTTTATAGTATTATTATATAAAAAATTAGGAGTAGTGGAAGAAGGGAAAGAAAATAAAGGCTAGTTTCCGTTCCCTGCGGTACGGCCGTAAAGCAATGCTTCACAGGGATAAGGATGACTGCCCTCTATCCCACGAGTTTTCTCAGACGCTCGGTTCTGCGGAGTTCTATCATTGCTCCAGCTGCAAAGTTGCTAACAGCAGTCCATATACCTGTGTCTCGGATCACGTCGCTGGCGCTTCTTAATTGGCTCCTTTGAGCCGCAAAACGGCCGCACACAAAGATGACATGCTCTGCATCTTCGATGTGGTGGTAGGCGCACCATCTACAGGAAGGGGAATCTTGATGTCCAAACCTGAATAGGTATTGACCAAAGCAGCCATGCCAGCTGCGGAGTTGGGTGAGGTAGAAATTTACCGAACCATGCGCTCTGTTCAACCACCGCCTAATATCAGGAATGAGCTGATATGTCCAACGCCCGTTCGCAGAGGCATCCCAGCGACTTTGCCATTGGTTTAGGCTTTCTTCTCTTGCTGCCCTCCGAGCAGTCATTCTGTTGGCACCGGCTTGGATGGCTTGCGCAACTGCTCGCTCTTCTGCGACAAGTAAATCTATTGGCAGCAGTCCTGCGATAACAAGTGCTGCTTCATCCGAGATTGTGCGGAATCCACAGCAGATCCTTAGGGCACAGAGTCGGTGTATGGACTTTATTCCTCTGGCATAGCTTGGGACCTGCATTCCGTCCGCCCAGATAGGTGCAGCGTATGTGATCACTGACCGTATCACGCTTGTGAGAAGCAGCCTACGTTGTTGTCTCGGCCCACGTGCGTTTGGCATAATCCGGAACAAGGCGCGGCTTGTGTTTGCAGCTCTCTCCTGGACATATGACAGGTGCTCACGGAAACACAGCCTGGTGTCTATTATGACCCCAAGGTAGCGAATAGCCCGGCTTGATGTTATATTTTGAGCGCCGACACATATATGCGCTGTCTCCACGACCGAACGAGTACTAACCAGGCTTGCCTCCGTTTTATGTGCGGCTAGCTCAAGGCCCACTGAATCTAGCCAGCTGGATAACTCAGAGATGGCCCTGTTGCACGTGGTCTGTACATCCAGCAGGTGTTTGCCAACCACTTTCAGTGCGACGTCATCTGCATAGCATGTTAGCTGGCAGCCGGAAGGCAAAGGTAGCCTCAAGATATCGTCATAAACGATATTCCACAGTAGTGGACCCATCACCGATCCTTGGGGTACGCCTGCAGAGACGTGGTACTCATGCACTCCGACTGCAGAGTCGTACCTAAGCACTCTTCCTTCAAAGTAGCTACGAGCAATCGACTGTAGGTATTGAGGGATTGCGAGCCTACGTAGTGCGCGGAGAATTCTATCCCATTTCACCGTGTTGAAGGCATTCTTGATGTCAAGAGTGACAATCAGGCAGTATTCCTTCGAGCCTCCCTTCCACCTAGTGCCCTCTGTAGTAGCATGCGCAATTCCCACAACTCTTTCAATGGCATCAACTGTAGACAAGCTTTTCCGAAAGCCAAATTGGTACGGCGATAACCCACCAGCTGCATCGATAGCCCTTATTATCCGGGTGCAGATTAGACTCTCCAGCATTTTTCCCATTGCGTCGATAAGACATATCGGACGATACGAGCCAGGACTACCTGGGGCACTTCCAGTTTTTGGTATTAGGACAAAGAGTTGAGCCTTCCATTGTGCAGGAAAAAGTCCCTCACGAAGGCATTGCGTATACGCCATCGCATAGGCATCGGGTTGGCAGGCAACAGGCAGTTTGACTGCACGGTTGGGGATTCCATCCGGACCAGGGGCCGTGCTCGAACTCATTTTTCTGGATAATGCCAGAATCTCATTAGCCGAGCCTGGTTCGGTCGAGGATGGTAGATACGGTACTTCGCATGCTAGCGGCAGAGTGGAGTCGCACGCAGGATAAAGTGTCTCTATGATTGCCTTTATCTGATCCGAGTCAGAAGGCGCCTCATCCTTCTTGATGTTGAGTCCTTTCACAACCATCTTGTAGGCCCTTCCCCATGGGTCGTTATCAGCTGAGTCACACAGTTGAAGAAAACGCTCCCGCTTGCTGCTCATTATTGCCTTCTTCAGAGATAGCCTGGCTGCCCTGTAAGCTATATGGAGCTCAGGCCAGTTGCTCCTGCTTCTTTTGCGAGCCCTCATGTACTTCCTTCTGGCTGAAAGACAGATGCTTCTAGCATTGGCGATATCTGCGTTCCACCAATATGTTGCCTTCTGTGGCCCGGCGAACGGCCTCCTTCGGTCCATGCTAGAGTCGCAGGCGTTCAAAACATGGCTCGACAGCTGAGTGGCCATCTCCTGCGCTGATCCTGCAATGCTCAGGTTTTCCATCACCCGTACGAAGTTCGGGACACAAAGCGATCCTTCTCGAAATGCAGTCCGTCGCACGGGAGGAGGTGTGTGTGTGTGTTTATTTACTTATTTATTTATTTATTTATTTTCTGACTATTAACAGTCGACACAAAAAGTAAAATGAATTAAATTAATGCAATTAAGTATAAGAAAATAATTAAAAGTAAGATTTACATTAAATTTAAAAACAAAATAGATAGAAAATAAAGGTTTGAAATTGACATTATAATTCAATTTAAGTTTAATTTAAGAACTTAACTTACTGGGGAAGTATTAAAAAAAAATTAAAAACAATTAAGAAACGTTGGTCCAACATTCGTTGCAAGGGTTAGGAAAACCCCAGAAAAAGACTAACCAGACCAACCAAAAAAAATTAAATAAAATTTAAGCCAAATGTTAGTAACGCGTTGATCAACGGTAAGGCTGCCTGTGTGTGTGTGTGCTTTTTTTTCGGTTTTATTGACAGTATGGTAGGGAAGTATAGTGTCCACTTCTATTTCGCTGCCGATTTCCCGTTCGACGAGACTTCGCTCCGTGCTGAACCTGTTGCACGAAATGAGGACATGTTCAGCATCTTCCGTTGCATCGCACGTAGGGCACCTATCGCTTGTGTCGTGTCCGAATCTGAACAGGTATGCCCTACAACACCCGTGACCGCTCAGGAGTTGGGTCAGATAGAAGTTTACTTCCCCATGCTTGCGTTGCATCCAGTAATCTATGTTGTGTATTAGGCGCGCCATCCATCGTCCGGTTTCCATACTATCCCATCTGTTCTGCCACTGGTATAGGCTGGCTCTGCGTGAGTCGGCTTTTATGTGTCTAATCGGTATAGTCCCGCTAACGTTTCTTCTGGACTCATATATCTGGCTTCTGTTATTAGGATGCTGAATGGGATCATACCTGATATCACTGAGACCGCCTCCCCAGAGATAGTTCGGAAGGCGCTGGAGACTCTGATCGCGCAAAGTCTGTACGCTGAGTCGATGCCTCTCATGTATGACTTCTTTTCGGTTGCTTCGGCCCAGACCGGCGCCGCGTATATGATCGTCGACTTCATAACGCTGCTTATCAAACATCTAACACTATGTCTGGGGCCGCCGTTGTTAGACATCATCCTTGAGAGGCGTTGGGTAATCCCCGTCGCCTTTTTGTGGGTGTATAGGAGATGTTCCCTGAAGGAAAGGCGCGTATCTATATGAACGCCCAGGTATCGAATGGCTCTTTTATATACTATAGTGGCTCCTTCTAGTCTAAGGGTTGCTGTCTTAACTGTCTTCCTGCTGCTTATGAGCACCGCTTCAGTCTTGTGGGCGGCAAGGCTAAGACCCCTAGATTCCAGCCAGACTGTCACCCGCCTAACGGAGTCCTCAACTAGTGTTTCCGCCTCGTGGATGTGTTTCGCTTTGACGACAATGGCAATATCGTCGGCGAAGCCCACGATCTTCACGTTATCCTGAAGTTCCAACCTCAATATCCCGTCATACATTATGTTCCACAAGGTAGGCCCTAGAATGGAGCCTTGTGGCACGCCAGCTGTGACCTCGTATTTTGCTGTGCCGACTTCTGTTTGAAACATTAGAGTCCGCTTGTTGAGGTAGTCTCTAATAATGTTTGTCAGGTAGTGGGGGATGTCAAAATTACGTAGTGCGTCCAGAATGAGGCTCCAATTAGCCGAATTAAAGGCATTCCTTACATCCAGGGTTAAAACTAAGCTGTAGTTTTTTGATCCGATCTTCCATCGTGTCCCTTTTATCGCAGCAGACACTGTCTCCGTCAGTAACATAATAGCGTCGACTGTGGACCGCCCCTTGCGAAACCCGAACTGTCTCTCAGAGAGGTCTCTTCCGCTGCATAATGCTGCCGTCAGCCTGTTACAAATGACTCTCTCGAACAGCTTCCCCATCGAGTCCAGCAGGTATATTGGTCTGAACGATGAGGCGTCATTTGAGTTTTTTCCTGGTTTCGGAATCAGACACAGGTTTTGCGACTTCCAGCATGTCGGGAAGACGCCGTCACGTAGACATGTCGTGAAGAGTATGGCCAAAATGTTTGGGTGTAAGGTGGCAGCTAGCTTGATAGCCCTATTAGGGATCCCATCCGGACCCGGTGCCTTAAAATTTGGCAGCCTTTTTTGCCGAGTCGATAACCTCTTCTGACGTTATTGGTGGGAAGGAGCTGGTTGTCGGGGCGTTAAAGACATGGTTAGTGCCTCTAGCCTGCTGACGCGGGAAGAGCGTCTTCACTATAGCGTCCAGTTTGGCCTTATCTGTGGGGGCGTAATTGTGGTTGCCTTGCATCTTCTTCATGACAAGTTTATACGCCCGTCCCCATGGGTCCTGGTCTGCCTCCGCGCAGAGAGCTCTAAAGCAGTTGAGTTTGCTGGCGCGGATAGCTTTGCACAAGGCACTACGTTTTAGTTTAAACGCACCACGTAAATCCTCGCACGGTATGTGTCTACGGGCTGCACGCGTGTACTTCCTTCTGGCTGCGTTGCATTCTCGTCTGATCTCCGCAATTTCCGTGGTCCACAAGAAAACTGGCTTGTGGCGACGAGATGACTTGCCGCTGGACATGCTGACGTCGCAGGCTCGCCTAATAGCTCTCATGACGGATATCGTCATCTCCTCAGCGTTGCCACTTACGCTGAGATCCTGTAGCTCCTCGGCGAATAGAGTTGGGATCAAGGTATCGGGCCTTTACCGTCTGACAGACTGCCTGTTAGGTTGCGGGTTCCGTCCATTAAAGGAAAAGAAAATGGCCATGTGATCGCTAGCTGTATACATGTCGCTGACTTGCCATGTAGAGGACCTCGCCAGCTGGGGCGATGTAAATGTTAAATCCACTATCGAGCTAAGACTCCCTCTGACGAACTTTTTTTTGTTGCCTACGTTTAGTAAAACCAGGTTAAGGCTGCCCAGGGCTTCAAGCAGCAGCTTCCCTTTAGCATTTGTTGACTCTGATTGCCATTCAATTGCCCAGGCGTTGAAGTCGCCCGCTATAATTGATGGCGTGCGTGCTCGTGCATCCTCAACTAGTTCGTCAAGCGCGGTGGCAAAAACACCCTTAGACAAGGCTCTGACAAAGGCGGAGCCTGAGCCAATGTTGTCCATGAATGATGGCTGTTCAGAGCATGCCCAGATCGCGGCCAGGTTTGCTGTGTTGCCGACAAAGTTGGGCCTGTGTGGGATTTTAAGAGGCTCGCTAATTATTGCGATATCGATATCATTTTCGCGCGTCGTCTGGGAGAGCAGATCTTGAGCTGCCCTTCTTTAGTTTTGCAGCGGATTAAAACGGCATCGGGACGGTTTTTGCGAACCATCGGTGTTTTATTTTGTTTTCCCACCTTTCTCCATTCAGTTCTCTCTCCTGCTGAGCAGGCTTGTTCGGGAGAGTTCACTTTTTTGTCTGAGGTGCCCGGAGACGGACGAGAGTTCTTTTTTGCTCCCTCGCATGAAGCGTTTTGGCCTTTGGTCACTGAGGGGAACGTTGGATTCGAGCTGGTATTTGCTCCGCTCCAGTGTTGGCAAATCATATTTGTTTGTGCCTCTAGAGTGCTGTTTAGCTGCTGACGCCTTATCGGAAGCTCGTGTATCGATCGGGCTTGTATGATCGATTTATATCGATGTGGCAACTCTGCTACCAGCTGATCAGTTGGGTAAGCGGTTTCCAACACTGGTGTGTTTGCGAGGTGTTTTGGCACTTGAGTAAAACAATTTGTCGACAAATACAACAAGTATCCGCGCAAAAAGGCACTCAACCAAACGAACGAAGAGAAAGATGAAGGAACTCACCCCTCTCCACCGTCCCCTCGCCAGGAAGCCAACCGACGTTCGAGATTCAGCTTCAACGTAGACTACGTCGGTTTAGCACCAGGCCCGACCCGAACGCGTCTATGGGTGGCGCTCAGTCCAGGTGAGCGCTAGTGTGGAAATTTGAGATTTTCCTGACTCTGCATCTGCAATTTCAGAAAGGGAACACCGCGGCCCGCTCAAAGCACAAACAATCCGCGTCGAGTCACACTCACTGTCTGTCTGTGTGTGTGTGTGTGTGTGTGTGTGTGTGTGTGTGTGTGTGTGTGTGTGTGTGTGTGTGTGTGTGTGTGTTTTTTTTTTTTTTTTTTTTTTTTTTTTTCGATTTTATTGGCAGTATGATAGGGAAGTATATATACATGGCGGGATTTTGCTATGGGGAGATGTGATATTAATGTGGGGTGTGGCCTAGAAGAGGCGAAAAGCAGAAGGTAAGAATTGTCGTTCTCTCTGGGGCCGGAGCTGCGGGACTGTCGTGAGGTAATGCTTCGCAGCGCCGGCTCGTGGCTTAGGAGCCCCTCTCCTGCGTTTGGGACCTTCTTTGCTGTTCCTCTGCCCTAAGAGTGATCATGACCTCTCTCGCGAATTTGTTGACAGCTGACCAGATGACCGGGCTACTAATCATATGTGAAATTATTGTGTCCACTTCTATTTCGCCGCCTATTTCCCGTTCGACGAGGCTTCGCTCCGTGCTGAACCTGTTGCACGAAATGAGGACATGTTCGGCATCTTCCGTTGCATCGCACGTAGGGCACCTATCGCTTGTGTCGTGTCCAAATCTGAACAGGTATGCCCTAAAGCACCCGTGACCGCTCAGAAGTTGGGTCAGATAGAAGTTTACTTCCCCGTGCTTGCGCTGCATCCAGTCATCTATATTGTGTATTAGGCGCGCCGTCCATCGTCCGGTTTCCGTTCTCTCCCATCTGGTCTGCCACTGGTATAGGCTGGCTCTGCGTGCGTCGGCTTTTATGTGTCTAATCGGTATAGACCCGCTAGCGTTTCTTCTCGACTCATGTACGTGTCTGGCTTCTGATATTAGGATGCTGAGTGGGATCATGCCTGATATAACTAGGACCGCCTCCCCAGAGATAGTTCGGAAGGCACTGGAGACTCTGATCGCACAGAGTCTGTACGCTGAGTCGATGCCTCTCATGTACGACTTCTTTTCGGTTGCCTCGGCCCAGACCGGCGCCGCGTATATGATCGTCGACTTCATAACGCTGCTTATCAAACGTCTAACACTTTGTCTGGGTCCGCCGTGGTTAGACATCATCCTTGAGAGGCGTTGGGTAATCCCTGTCGCCTTTTTGTGGACGTATAGGAGGTGTTCTCTGAAGGAAAGACGCGTATCTATATGAACGCCGAGGTATCGAATGGCTCTTTTGGATACTACAGTGGCTCGGCCGACCCGCAGTTAAAGCACTGTTTTGAGGCGTCGTGCTGGCTCCGGCATCTTGCTGCGATATGACCAAAGTTCAAGCAGCGGTAGCATCTTCTCGGCGTGTCGTTCAGGCGAATACGGCAGACAGCCCAGCCTATTCTAATTTTCCCTTCTTTGATGAGCTTATCGGCGCTGTCCTTGGGCACGGGGAGTGTGGCAACAAGTGTGCCATTGTAGCCCGGACGCATTCTAATCAGCTCGCTTGTGAGCTGGTCTGGCCCCAGTATTTCGGAGATTGCTCCCAATACGTCCTCGCTGGATGTGCCCTCCATGATGTCTCGCAGCTCAATATTCACGTTGTCTCCGAGAGCCTTTACTACCACTCCGTCGCCCAGGACTGCTTCGATCGCCTTCTGCAGTGGGACAGTGCTTTTGTCCGAAGCTTCTGCGAGGTTCAGCAGGACTTCCCCAGCTGCTGTGCGACGTATTCCGGACACGGAGCTCTTGAACTGCTGGAGTGCGCTGTTTTTTTGGAGCTCGTTTAGCACGTCGCCATAGGCTTCTTTAGTTTTGCAGCGGATTAGAACGGCATCGGGACGGTTTTTGCGAGCCATCGGTGTTTTATTTTGTTTTCCCACCTTTCTCCATTCAGTTCCCTCTCCTGCTGAGCAGGCTTGTTCGGGAGAGTTCACTTTTTTGTCTGAGGTGCCCGGAGACGGACGAGAGTTCTTTTTTGCTCCCTCGCATGAAGAGTTATGGCCTTTGGTCACTGAGGCGAACGTTGGATTCGAGCTGGTATTTGCTCCGCTCCAATGTTGGCAAATCATATTTGTTTGTGCCTCTAGAGTGCTGTTTAGCTGCTGACTAACCTCTTCTTGTATAGCTTTGATGCGCTTAAGCTGCTTCTTCATTTCGACGTTAACATGTCGAACGGCCTTATCCTCCAGTCTGGATATGATATCGCCCGCCAGAGTTCCAAGCTCGTTCATTAACTCGATAGGCGTCAGCTTAACCCTTTTTGGTGGTGTTTTTCTTTGCGGGCTACAGGGATTTTCAGCTTCTCTGTGTCTCTTTGGAGTGTCCGCTTCATATGTGGCCGGAAACGCAAAGATTTTTTCCGCCAATACGGGCGGGGCTGAGCGACAAGCAGTGATCGGGGGCGATCTCAGCATTTTGTTCGACTTTGCAAACGCCATGGGGGCGGCATCGGCCGTGTCGTTGTGCGCGTCATGACTCGCTCCAGAGATTTCGACTGCTATGGGTGCCTGGGGCGAGACACCCAAAGCGGGGCTATGATTAGCCAGAGCTCAGTAGAAGTCTTCCTTCAGGCTTGAATTTAAATTTAAATTTAAATTTGGCGGTCAACACTGGCGCCTTATCGGAAGCTCGTGTATCGATCGCGCTTGTATGATCGATTTATATCGATGTGGCAACTCTGCAACCAGCTGATCAGTTGGGTAAGCGGTTTCCAACACTGGTGTGTTAGCGAGGTGTTTTGGCACTTGAGTAAAACAATTTGTCGACAAATACAACAAGTTGCCGCGCAAAAAGGCACTCAACCAAGCGAACGAAGAGAAAGATGAAGGAACTCACCCCTCTCCACCGTCCCCTCGCCAGGAAGCCAACCGACGATCAACAATTTTTTTGTTTCAACGTAGACTACGTCGGTTTAGCACCAGGCCCGGCCCGTACGCGTCTATGGGTGGCGCTCAGTCCAGGTAAGCGCTAGTGTGGAAATTTGCGATTTTCCTGACTCTGCAACTGCAATTTCAGCAAGTGTGTGTGTGTGTGTGTGTGTGTGTGTGTGTGTGTGTGTGTGTGTGCGTGTGCGTGTGCGTGTGTTTTTTTTTTTTCCAGTTTATTAAAAGTGTAAAAAAAGGTATAGGTTAGAGTAAGTTATATATACAAAGTAGGCGAAGTATGCGTTCTCGTGGAGGCCGCGACTGCGGGACTGACGTGAGGTATTGCTTCACAGTCCCGGCTTGTGGCTGTAAAAGCCCCTCTACTACATTTGCGTTCTTCTAAGCAGCTCCTCCGCCCTAAGGGCGACCATGACATCCTTACAGAATGTGTTGACTGCTGCCCATATGTCAGGGTTGCTTATCATCAGGGAAACGATGGAGTCAACTTCAATGGCGCCACCGATTTCCCGTTCGACGCGACTTCTCTCTGACCCAAACCGACTGCACGAGGTGAGGACGTGCTCAGCATCTTCTGTGACGTCACACGTTGGGCACCTGTCACTTACGTCGTGCCCAAATCTGTGGAGATAGGCTCTAAAGCACCCGTGGCCGCTCAGAATTTGGGTTAGGTGAAAATTGACTTCTCCGTGCTTGCGATGTATCCAGTCACCTATGTTGGGTATGAGCCGCGCGGTCCACCGTCCGGAGTCTGCTCTCTCCCAACTGGTCTGCCACTGGCCTAGGCTTGTACTGCGTGCATCAGCTTTGCTTTGTCCGGTCGACCTTGTCTCGTTAGCATTTTTCTTGGCCTCGTAGATACTCCTGGACTCTATAATAAGGATATTTAGAGGAATTATACCTCCTATTACTTGCACCGCTTCCCCAGAGACCGTACGAAAAGCACAAGAGACCCTGAGCGCACAGAGTCTGTATGACGATTCGATGCCCCTCATGTATGTCCTTTTCTCTGTTGCCTTGGACCAGACCGGCGCCGCATACAGGATGGTAGACTTAAGGACGCTGCTTAGCAGTTGCCTTATGCTGTGCTTGGGCCCACCATGGTTCGACATCAGTCGGGAAAGTCGTTGGTTGATCCCTGTCGCTTTTTTTTTAGTTTCGAGAAGGTGCTCTATATGCACCCCGAGATATCTGATGGATCTCTTCGACTCTATTGTGACTCCGTCCAGACTGAAAGTTGCCGTCTCGACTCTCTTTCTGCTACTTATGAGCACCGATTCGGTCTTTTGTGTCGCAATCTCAAGTCCCATCGAGCTGGAGTTTTGCCTGGACTATTAAAGTAATGTCATCGCCCAGACTTTTCACGTTGTCTTGCAGTTCTAGTCTCAATATACCGTCGTATATGATGTTCCACAAGGTTGGTCCTAGGATCGAGCCTTGGGGTACTCCAGCTGTGACGTTATATGTTGTTGTGTCGGTGTCGAACATGAGGGTACGGTTGTTGAGGTAGTCACTAATTATATTGGTCAGGTATTGTGGAATGTCGAAATTAGAATTATGCAGCTCCATTTGGCCGAGTTAAACGCATTTTTGACGTCTAGTGTAATTATCAGGCAGTATTTCTTTACTCCTCCTTTCCATCTCTTCCCTTCTATAGCAGCAGATGCTGTCTTTGTCAGCAGCATTATGGCGTCAACTGTATACCGCTCCTTGCGAAATCCAAACTGACTTTGCGATAGGTCTCCACCTCTGTGTATTGCTTCCGTCAGTCTCTTAGAGATGATTCGTTCAAAGAGTTTTCCCATCGAGTCCAACAAACATAGCGGTCTGTACGCTGAGGCACAATCTGGTTTCTTCCCTGGCTTTGGGATCAGGCAAAGAGTTTGAGACTTCCAACATGTCGGGAAGACCCCTTCGCGCAGGCATGCCGAGAAAAGTTGTGCAAAAACGTTTGGTTGTAATCCCGTCTTCGCCAACTTTCTCGCTGCATTGCTCACCTCTTCTTGTGTTACGGCTGGGAAGGTACAGCTTGTTTGTGAGGTGATGAAGGCTTCTCTCTCCTGCTGAGGCGGGAATAGCGTTTGAACTATGGCGTTCAGTGTGGCTCGTTCTGTGGAGCCGTAGTTGTTGAGGCCTTGCATTTTTTTCATGACTATTTTGTACGCTCGTCCCCATGGGTCATGGTCTGCTTCATCGCACAGAGCCTTGAAGCAGGTGGCTCCTTGAAGCAGGTGTGTGTGTGTGTGTGTGTGTGTGTGGAATGCGAATAGTTCATTTCATTTCTTTACAATTTCTATTTAAAATGTACATATAAAACTAAAATTTTTAAATTTCGTTTGAAAAGTTGAATTCAAATTGAATACATTTGTGCACAAGTCTGGGAGGCCTAAGATGGCCTCTCTGTGTTCGTTCTCCGCAGTCTCTCCAGCCAACGTAGCTCGGTGCACAGAACGTGGGCGAAGGTATATACTGCCGTCCAGGTTCGGTGGCTGACCAACAACAGTGGGACCAGGTTTGAGGTGTTGCGTACCACACCTAGATTTCTTTCCACATGCGCCCTCTCGGCAGAGATGCGTGGGATTAGTTCGTGGGTCCAGCGCCCCTGAGATGATCTGTCTCATTTGATTTGCCATTCTGAAAGCCGTTTGTCTTCCGCTACTTGTTTAATTGTGGCGGTGTCTACCATAACAGTCGGCGATCTCTTGCTGGTGTACACTTCGCTTGCCTCTGCCACTGCCAGCTCAACGCGGGTTATGCCACTTATGACCATGGCCGCGTTGCTGGATATTGTTCTGAATCCAGAACACACACGCAGAGCTCCCGTTCGGAAGTTCGAGACTAGCCCTTTCATATAGCTTGTCCTATTGGTAGCTTTCCGCCAAATTGGTGCAGCGTACTGCATTGACGACCTAGCCACGTTGAAGAGGAGCCTTCTGCTAGCTGATTTGGGGCGCCTGTGGTTCATCGTCATTTTCGTCAGCGCGTTCAATGTGAGCTTGGCTATTTTGTGGGATGCCTCCAGGTGCTCTGTGAAGGACAGCCTAGTATTTAGCATGACTCCAAGATACTTTATTACTCGTTGCGATGCAATGGTGGTTCCTCCTACCACTACGTGGGCTGTTTCTACCCGTTTGCGGCTGCTGATCAGTACAGCCTCCGTTTTGTGGTTGGCCAGTTCCAGTCAAGCGAGCCTGAGCCAATTTGCGATGCGGCAGATGGCCTCGTTTGTCGTCGGCAAAGCCAACTATCTCCACACCTTGCCGAAATTCGAGGCTCAGGATTCCGTCGTACCTTGTGTTCCATAGGAGCGGGCCAAGATCTGAGCCTTGTGGTACCCCCTCGTGTAACTTGGTACGTATGAGTATCATTCTCTGAGGTGTAGTGGGGCATACTATATTGATGAGGTAACTAGGCAGGCTCAAACTCCTGATAGCCTCCAGTATCCTTGCCCAGGACGCTGAATTAAAGGCGTTCTTAATGTCCAGTGTGATAACGAGGCAGTATTGCTTGTTTCCACCACCTGGCCCCTTCAATGGCGTGAGCGCATCGACAGTTAAGCGCGACGTCCAGAAGCCGAACTGAGCATCCGAGAGGCCGTCCCGGGGCGTGTTTCGATTAAGCCTTCGAAGATTTTTCCTGCCGTGTCCAGGAGGCAGATTGGACGATAAGACGAGGCCTCGTTAGGGTCTTTGCCAGGCTTCGGGATAAGCGTGTGTGTGTGTTTTTTTTTTTTTTTTTATTCCATTAAAGCTTACACAATATCTTATATAATATTATACTTTTATAGTATTATTATATAAAAAATTAGGAGTAGTGGAAGAAGGGAAAGAAAATAAAGGCTAGTTTCCGTTCCCTGCGGTACGGCCGTAAAGCAATGCTTCACAGGGATAAGGATGACTGCCCTCTATCCCACGAGTTTTCTCAGACGCTCGGTTCTGCGGAGTTCTATCATTGCTCCAGCTGCAAAGTTGCTAACAGCAGTCCATATACCTGTGTCTCGGATCACGTCGCTGGCGCTTCTTAATTGGCTCCTTTGAGCCGCAAAACGGCCGCACACAAAGATGACATGCTCTGCATCTTCGATGTGGTGGTAGGCGCACTATCTACAGGAAGGGGAATCTTGATGTCCAAACCTGAATAGGTATTGACCAAAGCAGCCATGCCAGCTGCGGAGTTGGGTGAGGTAGAAATTTACCGAACCATGCGCTCTGTTCAACCACCGCCTAATATCAGGAATGAGCTGATATGTCCAACGCCCGTTCGCAGAGGCATCCCAGCGACTTTGCCATTGGTTTAGGCTTTCTTCTCTTGCTGCCCTCCGAGCAGTCATTCTGTTGGCACCGGCTTGGATGGCTTGCGCAACTGCTCGCTCTTCTGCGACAAGTAAATCTATTGGCAGCAGTCCTGCGATAACAAGTGCTGCTTCATCCGAGATTGTGCGGAATCCACAGCAGATCCTTAGGGCACAGAGTCGGTGTATGGACTTTATTCCTCTGGCATAGCTTGGGACCTGCATTCCGTCCGCCCAGATAGGTGCAGCGTATGTGATCACTGACCGTATCACGCTTGTGAGAAGCAGCCTACGTTGTTGTCTCGGCCCACGTGCGTTTGGCATAATCCGGAACAAGGCGCGGCTTGTGTTTGCAGCTCTCTCCTGGACATATGACAGGTGCTCACGGAAACACAGCCTGGTGTCTATTATGACCCCAAGGTAGCGAATAGCCCGTTCCCTGCGGTACGGCCGTAAAGCAATGCTTCACAGGGATAAGGATGACTGCCCTCTATCCCACGAGTTTTCTCAGACGCTCGGTTCTGCGGAGTTCTATCATTGCTCCAGCTGCAAAGTTGCTAACAGCAGTCCATATACCTGTGTCTCGGATCACGTCGCTGGCGCTTCTTAATTGGCTCCTTTGAGCCGCAAAACGGCCGCACACAAAGATGACATGCTCTGCATCTTCGATGTGGTGGTAGGCGCACCATCTACAGGAAGGGGAATCTTGATGTCCAAACCTGAACAGGTATTGACCAAAGCAGCCATGCCCGCTGAGGAGTTGGGTGAGGTAGAAATTTACCGAACCATGCGCTCTGTTCAACCACCGCCTAATATCAGGAATGAGCTGATATGTCCAACGCCCGTTCGCAGAGGCATCCCAGCGACTTTGCCATTGGTTTAGGCTTTCTTCTCTTGCTGCCCTCCGAGCAGTCATTCTGTTGGCACCGGCTTGGATGGCTTGCGCAACTGCTCGCTCTTCTGCGACAAGTAAATCTATTGGCAGCAGTCCTGCGATAACAAGTGCTGCTTCATCCGAGATTGTGCGGAATCCACAGCAGATCCTTAGGGCACAGAGTCGGTGTATGGACTTTATTCCTCTGGCATAGCTTGGGACCTGCATTCCGTCCGCCCAGATAGGTGCAGCGTATGTGATCACTGACCGTATCACGCTTGTGAGAAGCAGCCTACGTTGTTGTCTCGGCCCACGTGCGTTTGGCATAATCCGGAACAAGGCGCGGCTTGTGTTTGCAGCTCTCTCCTGGACATATGACAGGTGCTCACGGAAACACAGCCTGGTGTCTATTATGACCCCAAGGTAGCGAATAGCCCGGCTTGATGTTATATTTTGAGCGCCGACACATATATGCGCTGTCTCCACGACCGAACGAGTACTAACCAGGCTTGCCTCCGTTTTATGTGCGGCTAGCTCAAGGCCCACTGAATCTAGCCAGCTGGATAACTCAGAGATGGCCCTGTTGCACGTGGTCTGTACATCCAGCAGGTGTTTGCCAACCACTTTCAGTGCGACGTCATCTGCATAGCATGTTAGCTGGCAGCCGGAAGGCAAAGGTAGCCTCAAGATATCGTCATAAACGATATTCCACAGTAGTGGACCCATCACCGATCCTTGGGGTACGCCTGCAGAGACGTGGTACTCATGCACTCCGACTGCAGAGTCGTACCTAAGCACTCTTCCTTCAAAGTAGCTACGAGCAATCGACTGTAGGTATTGAGGGATTGCGAGCCTACGTAGTGCGCGGAGAATTCTATCCCATTTCACCGTGTTGAAGGCATTCTTGATGTCAAGAGTGACAATCAGGCAGTATTCCTTCGAGCCTCCCTTCCACCTAGTGCCCTCTGTAGTAGCATGCGCAATTCCCACAACTCTTTCAATGGCATCAACTGTAGACAAGCTTTTCCGAAAGCCAAATTGGTACGGCGATAACCCACCAGCTGCATCGATAGCCCTTATTATCCGGGTGCAGATTAGACTCTCCAGCATTTTTCCCATTGCGTCGATAAGACATATCGGACGATACGAGCCAGGACTACCTGGGGCACTTCCAGTTTTTGGTATTAGGACAAAGAGTTGAGCCTTCCATTGTGCAGGAAAAAGTCCCTCACGAAGGCATTGCGTATACGCCATCGCATAGGCATCGGGTTGGCAGGCAACAGGCAGTTTGACTGCACGGTTGGGGATTCCATCCGGACCAGGGGCCGTGCTCGAACTCATTTTTCTGGATAATGCCAGAATCTCATTAGCCGAGCCTGGTTCGGTCGAGGATGGTAGATACGGTACTTCGCATGCTAGCGGCAGAGTGGAGTCGCACGCAGGAAAAAGTGTCTCTATGATTGCCTTTATCTGATCCGAGTCAGAAGGCGCCTCATCCTTCTTGATGTTGAGTCCTTTCACAACCATCTTGTAGGCCCTTCCCCATGGGTCGTTATCAGCTGAGTCACACAGTTGAAGAAAACGCTCCCGCTTGCTGCTCATTATTGCCTTCTTCAGAGATAGCCTGGCTGCCCTGTAAGCTATATGGAGCTCAGGCCAGTTGCTCCTGCTTCTTTTGCGAGCCCTCATGTACTTCCTTCTGGCTGAAAGACAGATGCTTCTAGCATTGGCGATATCTGCGTTCCACCAATATGTTGCCTTCTGTGGCCCGGCGAACGGCCTCCTTCGGTCCATGCTAGAGTCGCAGGCGTTCAAAACATGGCTCGACAGTTGAGTGGCCATCTCCTGCGCTGATCCTGCAATGCTCAGGTTTTCCATCACCCGTACGAAGTTCGGGACACAAAGCGATCCTTCTCGAAATGCAGTCCGTCGCACGGGGAGGAGGTGTGTGTGTGTGTGTGTGTGTTTATTTACTTATTTATTTATTTATTTATTTTCTGACTATTAACAGTCGACACAAAAAGTAAAATGAATTAAATTAATGCAATTAAGTATAAGAAAATAATTAAAAGTAAGATTTACATTAAATTTAAAAACAAAATAGATAGAAAATAAAGGTTTGAAATTGACATTATAATTCAATTTAAGTTTAATTTAAGAACTTAACTTACTGGGGAAGTATTAAAAAAAAAAATTAAAAACAATTAAGAAACGTTGGTCCAACATTCGTTGCAAGGGTTAGGAAAACCCCAGAAAAAGACTAACCAGACCAACCAAAAAAAATTAAATAAAATTTAAGCCAAATGTTAGTAACGCGTTGATCAACGGTAAGGCTGCCTGTGTGTGTGTGTGTGCTTTTTTTTCGGTTTTATTGACAGTATGGTAGGGAAGTATAGTGTCCACCTCTATTTCGCTGCCGATTTCCCGTTCGACGAGACTTCGCTCCGTGCTGAACCTGTTGCACGAAATGAGGACATGTTCAGCATCTTCCGTTGCATCGCACGTAGGGCACCTATCGCTTGTGTCGTGTCCGAATCTGAACAGGTATGCCCTACAACACCCGTGACCGCTCAGGAGTTGGGTCAGATAGAAGTTTACTTCCCCATGCTTGCGTTGCATCCAGTAATCTATGTTGTGTATTAGGCGCGCCATCCATCGTCCGGTTTCCATACTATCCCATCTGTTCTGCCACTGGTATAGGCTGGCTCTGCGTGAGTCGGCTTTTATGTGTCTAATCGGTATAGTCCCGCTAACGTTTCTTCTGGACTCATATATCTGGCTTCTGTTATTAGGATGCTGAATGGGATCATACCTGATATCACTAAGACCGCCTCCCCAGAGATAGTTCGGAAGGCGCTGGAGACTCTGATCGCGCAAAGTCTGTACGCTGAGTCGATGCCTCTCATGTATGACTTCTTTTCGGTTGCTTCGGCCCAGACCGGCGCCGCGTATATGATCGTCGACTTCATAACGCTGCTTATCAAACGTCTAACACTATGTCTGGGGCCGCCGTTGTTAGACATCATCCTTGAGAGGCGTTGGGTAATCCCCGTCGCCTTTTTGTGGGTGTATAGGAGATGTTCCCTGAAGGAAAGGCGCGTATCTATATGAACGCCCAGGTATCGAATGGCTCTTTTATATACTATAGTGGCTCCTTCTAGTCTAAGGGTTGCTGTCTTAACTGTCTTCCTGCTGCTTATGAGCACCGCTTCAGTCTTGTGGGCGGCAAGGCTAAGACCCCTAGATTCCAGCCAGACTGTCACCCGCCTAACGGAGTCCTCAACTAGTGTTTCCGCCTCGTGGATGTGTTTCGCTTTGACGACAATGGCAATATCGTCGGCGAAGCCTACAATCTTCACGGAGTTCCAATCTCAATATCCCGTCATACATTATGTTCCACAAGGTAGGCCCTAGAATGGAGCCTTGTGGCACGCCAGCTGTGACCTCGTATTTTGCTGTGCCGACTTCTGTTTGAAACATTAGAGTCCGCTTGTTGAGGTAGTCTCTAATAATGTTTGTCAGGTAGTGGGGGGATGTCAAAATTACGTAGTGCGTCCAGAATGAGGCTCCAATTAGCCGAATTAAAGGCATTCCTTACATCCAGGGTTAAAACTAAGCTGTAGTTTTTTGATCCGATCTTCCATCGTGTCCCTTTTATCGCAGCAGACACTGTCTCCGTCAGTAACATAATAGCGTCGACTGTGGACCGCCCCTTGCGAAACCCGAACTGTCTCTCAGAGAGGTCTCTTCCGCTGCATAATGCTGCCGTCAGCCTGTTACAAATGACTCTCTCGAACAGCTTCCCCATCGAGTCCAGCAGGTATATTGGTCTGAACGATGAGGCGTCATTTGAGTTTTTTCCTGGTTTCGGAATCAGACACAGGTTTTGCGACTTCCAGCATGTCGGGAAGACGCCGTCACGTAGACATGTCGTGAAGAGTATGGCCAAAATGTTTGGGTGTAAGGTGGCAGCTAGCTTGATAGCCCTATTAGGGATCCCATCCGGACCCGGTGCCTTAAAATTTGGCAGCCTTTTTGCCGAGTCGATAACCTCTTCTGACGTTATTGGTGGGAAGGAGCTGGTTGTCGGGGCGTTAAAGACATGGTTAGTGCCTCTAGCCTGCTGACGCGGGAAGAGCGTCTTCACTATAGCGTCCAGTTTGGCCTTATCTGTGGGGGCGTAATTGTGGTTGCCTTGCATCTTCTTCATGACAAGTTTATACGCCCGTCCCCATGGGTCCTGGTCTGCCTCCGCGCAGAGAGCTCTAAAGCAGTTGAGTTTGCTGGCGCGGATAGCTTTGCACAAGGCACTACGTTTTAGTTTAAACGCACCACGTAAATCCTCGCACGGTATGTGTCTACGGGCTGCACGCGTGTACTTCCTTCTGGCTGCGTTGCATTCTCGTCTGATCTCCGCAATTTCCGTGGTCCACAAGAAAACTGGCTTGTGGCGACGAGATGACTTGCCGCTGGACATGCTGACGTCGCAGGCTCGCCTAATAGCTCTCATGACGGATATCGTCATCTCCTCAGCGTTGCCACTTACGCTGAGATCCTGTAGCTCCTCGGCGAATAGAGTTGGGATCAAGGTATCGGGCCTGTACCGTCTGACAGACTGCCTGTTAGGATGCGGGTTCCGTCCATTAAAGGAAAAGAAAATGGCCATGTGATCGCTAGCTGTATACATGTCGCTGACTTGCCATGTAGAGGACCTCGCCAGCTGGGGCGATGTAAATGTTAAATCCACTATCGAGCTAAGACTCCCTCTGACGAACTTTTTATACTCTCTGCAAGAGTATATTGGGTTTGTGCAAAAGTATGTAACAGGCAGAAGGAGGCGTGGCAGACCCCATAAAGTATATATATTCTTGATCAGCATCACAAGCCGAGTCGATATAGCCATGTCCGTCTGTCCGTCTGTCCGTCTGTCTGTCCGTCTGTCTGTCTGTCTGTCTGTCTGTCCGTATGAACAAACAGATTTCAGAGATGGTAAGAGCTACACGTTCGAGCTTGGTGTCAAACGATCAGATATTTAGTCAGTCAATACAAGAATCTTTTTTTTTTTTGATGCCACGCCCCATTCGCCCACAATAAGCAAAAAACTGGACACACCTCGGAAAAAATTGGTGTTTTCGGCAAATATCTCAGTAACTATGGCACCTAGGATCACCAATTCTGGAACGGGAGGTTCGTAGCGACGGCATAGTTGCATTGCCATTTAAATTTTGGACTGCCACGCCCACTTTTCCCACATTTGATAAAAAAGGCTGGAACCTTCAATGCCGGGTTTGGCGAACTTGTTCGTATCGTACAGTATTGTAATTATATGATACGTGTGGAGACTAACTATATTAAACTATCCTGAAAGGCGCATTAAAATCGGACTATAAACAAGAAAACTAGAAGCGTTACAATATTGATAATTGAACGCAATATCAACCCATAGGTGCAAGCGAGATAGAAACACACAAGCACATGTTCGAACGTTTTCGCTGCCTGTGTGTCGGCAGCGCTGCCCGCGGTCGCTGGCTGCGCCGAATACACACATACATGCATGCATATTTGCATCATATACATATTGCCAAACGTATGTGTATTCGAATACAAACAAACAGATGTGTGTTTGATTATGCTTAGATTGTTTTTGTTTCAACGTGTTTTAATGCAAGTACTATTCATTGTAATATCTGGATACCGATTTTAATAATTTAATCGGGAAAATGCAGAGAGTATTATACGGTCGGGCGCGCTCGACTGTACTTTTCTTTCTTGTTTTTGTTGCCTACGTTTAGTAAAACCAGGTTAAGGCTGCCCAGGGCTTCAAGCAGCAGCTTCCCTTTAGCATTTGTTGACTCTGATTGCCATTCAATTGCCCAGGCGTTGAAGTCGCCCGCTATAATTGATGGCGTGCGTGCTCGTGCATCCTCCACTAGTTCGTCAAGCGCGGTGGCAAAAACACCCTTAGACAAGGCTCTGACAAAGGCGGAGCCTGAGCCAATGTTGTCCATGAATGATGGCTGTTCGGAGCATGCCCAGATCGCGGCCAGGTTTGCTGTGTTGCCGACAAAGTTGGGCCTGTGTGGGATTTTAAGAGGCTCGCTAATTATTGCGATATCGATATCATTTTCGCGCGTCGTCTGGGAGAGCAGATCTTGAGCTGCCCTTCTTTAGTTTTGCAGCGGATTAAAACGGCATCGGGACGGTTTTTGCGAGCCATCGGTGTTTTATTTTGTTTTCCCACCTTTCTCCATTCAGTTCCCTCTCCTGCTGAGCAGGCTTGTTCGGTAGAGTTCACTTTTTTGTCTGAGGTGCCCGGAGACGGACGAGAGTTCTTTTTTGCTCCCTCGCATGAAGCGTTTTGGCCTTTGGTCACTGAGGCGAACGTTGGATTCGAGCTGGTATTTGCTCCGCTCCAGTGTTGGCAAATCATATTTGTTTGTGCCTCTAGAGTGCTGTTTAGCTGCTGACGCCTTATCGGAAGCTCGTGTATCGATCGGGCTTGTATGATCGATTTATATCGATGTGGCAACTCTGCTACCAGCTGATCAGTTGGGTAAGCGGTTTCCAACACTGGTGTGTTTGCGAGGTGTTTTGGCACTTCAGTAAAACAATTTGTCGACAAATACAAGTTGCCGCGCAAAAAGGCACTCAACCAAACGAACGAAGAGAAAGATGAAGGAACTCACCCCTCTCCACCGTCCCCTCGCCAGGAAGCCAACCGACGGCCGTAAAGCAATGCTTCACAGGGACAAGGATGACTGCCCTCTATCCCACGAGTCTTCTCAGACGCTCGGTTCTGCGGAGTTCTATCATTTCTCCAGCTGTAAAGTTGCTAACAGCAGTCCAAATACCTGGGTCTCGGATCATCTCATCGACAATGATCGACGTGGTCAGATCACGTCCACTGGAGCTTCTTAATTGGCTCCTTTGAGCCGAAAAACGGCCGCACACAAAGATGACATGCTCTGCATCTTCGATGTGGTAGGCGCACCATCTACAGGAGGGGGAATCTTGATGTCCAAACCTGAACAGGTATTGACCAAAGCAGCCATGCCCGCTGAGGAGTTGGGTGAGGTAGAAATTTACCGAACCATGCGCTCTGTTCAACCACCGCCTAATATCAGGAATGAGCTGATATGTCCAACGCCCGTTCGCAGAGGCATCCCAGCGACTTTGCCATTGGTTTAGGCTTTCTTCTCTTGCTGCCCTCCGAGCAGTCATTCTGTTGGCACTGGCTTGGATGGCTTGCGCAACTGCTCGCTCTTCTGCGACAAGTAATTCTATTGACATCAGTCCTGCGATAACAAGTGCTGCTTCATCCGAGATTGTGCGGAATCCACAGCAGATCCTTAGGGCACAGAGTCGGTGTATGGACTTTATTCCTCTGGCATAGCTTGGGACCTGCATTCCGTCCGCCCAGATAGGTGCAGCGTATGTGATCACTGACCGTATCACGCTTGTGAGAAGCAGCCTACGTTGTTGTCTCGGCCCACGTGCGTTTGGCCTAATCCACTGCCCACTGTGATCACTGCAGTCTCTACCTTTTTACGGCTTGTGGGCGGCGAGCGCGATAGCCAGAGTTGAACGGCGTCGATGCATGCGTTGCAGATACTCTCGACAGCATGCAGCTCCTTGGCCGTAACCGTGATGGCGACATCGTCAGCAAAACCCACTATTTGAGCGCCGGGAGGGAGGGCCAGGCGCAAGACTCCATCATACATTGTGTTCCAGAGCAGGGGTGACTGAACGGAACCCTGGTGGACGCCCGCGCTGACGGTGTGGGATTTCATTCCGTCAGTTGTGACATACTCGATAGCTCTATCACGGAAATAGCTTTTGACGATGTCGAGGAGGTACGAAGGAACTCCAAATCCATGAAGAGCCTGCACAATCTTATCCCAACTTGTCGTGTTGAAAGCATTCTTCACGTCGAGTTTGGCCACCAGACAGTATTGCTTAGCTCCTCCTTGCCATCTCGTCCCTTGCATGGCTCTTGAGGCTATGTCGGTTACCATACCTATGGCGTCCATAGTGGACCTCGCTCTCCTAAAGCCAAACTGATTAGGGGAGAGCCCGCCACCGCGTTCGATTGAATCCTCCAGTCTTGTGCAGATAAATCTTTTTAAGACTTTGCCCAGGGTGTTAATGAGGCATATAGGCCTGTACGACGACGGTTCACTCAACGGCTTTCCGGGTTTCGGTAGAAGAACCAGGAACTGCTGTTTTCAGATTGTGGGAAACGTTTTCTCTTGGAGACACGCGTTGAAGAGTTGCGCAAATGTCGTGGGATGCAACAAGAGTGCCAGTTTTACCGCGCGGTTTGGGATGCCGTCCGGGCCAGGAGCTTTGTTTACCTTGATATCTCTGGCTACCGAGAGGACTTCGTCAGTTGAGATTTCCTGGAATCGAATCGGGCTGGATGTGTTGTTATGCGTTGGTTCCGGATCTGGGGGGATGGGTTAGCTGGAAACAGAGATTCGACGATGGTTTTGAGCTCGTCTTTGTTTGTTGGTGCAAGGCGCCTATTAGCCCCAATAGCTTTAACCACTGTTTTATAGGCTTTGCCCCATGGGTCGTATTCGGCTGTGTCGCATAGGCTGAGGAAGCATTCCTTCTTGCTGGCTCGGATTTTTTTTTTTGTGTACCCATCTAGCTATTCGATATTCATCCTGGCTGGTCATGAAGTTTTGTGTACCTCGTGCACGTTGGTAGCGTCTCCTCGCTTGCAGGCATGTTGTACGAGCGTTAGCGATGTCCTCATTCCACCAGAAGGTAGGTGTGTGATGTCGTCTGTACAGGCTTCTTCTTCATTCTGTCAGCGCGATATGCATTAGCGTTGGGCAAGCTGTTCGCAGATGGGCGCGCCGTGATCGAAAAGTTGGCCAGGATTGCGACGTGGTCGCTTGCGGTGTATATATCGCATATTTCCCATGATTCCCTAGTTGAGATCGACTGGCTTGCAAATGTAAGGTCGACGACTGATCCTATGCCCCCTCTGCTGAACGTGAACTGCGAGCCAGTGTTCAGCAGCACAATGTCCAACGACGCAAAAATTTCAAGCAAGACCACTCAATGGCCCACGCATTGAAGTTTCCTCCTATAATCAACCTGCTCCTGCCGTAAGCGTCGGTGGCAAGTGCCTCGAGGATGGATGTGAACGCGAGGAGATCCAGGCTGGGAGCCAGGTAGCAGCTGTAAATCCACGTGCCGCCCGAGTTGGCGCGGACGAAACCATTGAACGATTTTGCGTCGCAAAAAACAGTGGGCGAAGCTGCACATGACCACAGCGCGGCATTGCCGCTGGTGTCGGAGACCCAGGTCCTCGGATAGCAAGACTCACGCTGGTGAGGTTCGCTTAGGATAGCGATAGACGAGTCCGTCTCCCTTATCGACTGCTCCAAAAGGGATTGAGCAGCAATGCAGTGGTTAAGGTTGATTTTGATCAACCTTACCATTTCATTTTATTGATGGCTTCGCGGTAAGCAGGGCATTTAAAGCTGCCCGCCGCGTAGTCCGTCGAATTCTTATTTGCCCGTGTGCAAATGCTGCATTTGGGTAGCTTACTGCATGATTTGGCGGTGTGGCCTTTTTCGCTGCATTTTCATTCGCTTGGGCATTTCGCTGCTATGTAGCCATACTCATGGCACCTGAAGCATCGTACAGGCTGGAGAATAGGCCGGATGCGACACACTACCCAGTCGATTCGCAGCTTGCGCAGATCGACCAGCGATCTGTCCTTGGACACGAGAAGAGAAAGCATGGCTACTTGCTGACCGTCTTTTAGGGAACGAAGAGACTTCACTGCGTCGATGCTGAGTGTGTTGTTTTCCAGGGCTAGCCTGACTGTGTCTATTATCTCCTCTTTGGTGACTAGTTCGTCGAGGTCGCGAATCTCAAGTTGAGCCTTCTCTATCAGTTTCTTGACGGTAGCGCGTCTGCCCAGGGCTTTGCTCACTGCGTCTCTGAGCTCGTCCGAGTTGTGCTCTGGTTTTTTGTCCAACCGGAGCAACAGGTCGCCATTTGCGGCCTTCCTGATGCTGTGCACGTCGTTGGTCATATTCTTCAGCGATGGGTCACTTTTGACAATTTTTAGTACATCGGAGTAACTACACTGGCCTGCTCCTGTTATTGATATAGCATCGGCGCGGGGGAGCGCTCGCCTTTGGCGCCCACTCACTTTGGTCCATCTATCGTTTGAGCTGGGAGATGCCTGTTGACATGTTTCTTCACCCGCTGGTAGGTCATTGGTGTTCCCTACCCGAGCCTCGGGATTTTGGGCATGTCCTCTAGTTTTTTTGGGTGGCGTTTTCCGCTGTCCCCACGCTGGATCTCTTTGTCGCTTAGGGGCAAAGACGGCGCGTTTCCCTTCTTTAGCAGCAGCTTTATAAGTAGGTCTTTGGGGACAACTTGGTGCTCCGGTGATGTGGCTGGCAATAGTCGGCGTCGTTTGTGTAGCTGTGCTGGCCACTTCTACGCAATACAACTTATAAGCAAGCTTCTGGAAGCTGGCTAGTCGCGTGATCTCGTCGCGGCGCAACGTCGTGATGTAGCGTTAGTTGCTAAACCACTACACTGTGTTGCCAACCACTGGGTGCACAGCTAATTGCAGCTGGTCTGTTAGCTGTCTATTTATCAACAGTGGATGCGCGGGTGACTTGCAGCGCGAAGAAGAAGAGAACCCACGCAGTAAAATTGGCGCAAGTTATTTGCGTTTCCAGACAAAAACAAATAAAAGTGTCGTAATCACAAGAGCGACTTCGACCACGACCGCGCACAATAAAGGAAAAAACGTGTGTATCCTATATGCAGTTGTGTGGGTTTTTTTTTCCAGTTTATTAAAAGTGTAAAAAAGGTATAGGTTAGAGTAAGTTATATATACAAAGTAGGCAAAGTATGCGTTCTCATTGAGGCCGGGACTGCGGGACTGACGTGAGGTATTGCTTCACAGTCCCGGCTTGTGGCTGTAAAAGCCCCTCTACTACATTTGCGTTCTTCTAAACAGCTCCTCCGCCCTAAGGGCGACCATGACATCCTTACAGAATGTGTTGACTGCTGCCCATATGTCAGAGTTGCTTATCATCAGGGAAATGACCCAAACCGACTGCACGAGGTGAGGACGTGCTCTGCATCTTCTGCGACGTCACACGTTCGGCACCTGTCACTTACGTCGTGCCCAAATCTGTGGAGATAGGCTCTAAAGCACCCGTGGCCGCTCAGAATTTGGGTTAGGTGAAAGTTGACTTCTCCGTTCTTGCGATGTATCCAGTCACCTATGTTGGGTATGAGCCGCGCGGTCCACCGTTCGGAGTCTGCTCTCTCCCAACTGGTCTGCCACTGGCCTAGGCTTGTACTGCGTGCATCAGCTTTGCTTTGTCCGGTCGACCTTGTCTCGTTATCATTTTTCTTGGCCTCGTAGATACTCCTGGACTCTATAATAAGGATATTTAGAGGAATCATACCTCCTATTACTTGCACCGCTTCCCCAGAGACCGTACGAAAAGCACAAGAGGCCCTGAGCGCACAGAGTCTGTATGGCGATTCGATGCCCCTCATGTATGTCCTTTTCTCTGTTGCCTTGGACCAGACCGGCGCCGCATACAGGATGGTAGACTTAAGGACGCTGCTTAGCAGTTGCCTTACGCTGTGCTTGGGCCCACCATGGTTCGACATCATTCGGGAGAGTCGTTGGGTGATCCCTGTCCTTTTTTTTTTGAGTTTCGAGAAGCAGAACTCGGAAGGAGAGCTGCGTGTCCATATGCACCCCGAGACATCTGATGGATCTCTTCAACTCTATTGTGACTCCGTCCAGACTGAGAGTTGCCGTCTCGACTCTCTTTCTGCTACTTATGAGCACCGATTCGGTCTTTTGTGTCGCAAGCTCAAGTCCCATCGAGCTGGAGTTTTGCCTGGACTATTAAAGTAATGTCATCGACCACACTTTTCACGTTGTCTTGCACTTCTAGTCTCAATATACCGTTGTACATGATGTTCCACAAGGTTGGGCCTAGGATCGAGCCTTGGGGTACTTGGGGTACAGTATTTCTTTACTCCTCCTTTCCATCTCTTCCCTTCTATAGCAGCAGATGCTGTCTTTGTCAGCAGCATTATGGCGTCAACTGTAGACCGCTCCTTGCGAAATCCAAACTGACTTTGCGATAGGTCTCCACCTCTGTGTATTGCTTCCGTCAGTCTCTTAGAGATGATTCGTTCAAAGAGTTTTCCCATCGAGTCCAACAAACATAGCGGTCTGTACGCTGAGGCACAATCTGGTTTCTTCCCTGGCTTTGGGATCAGGCAAAGAGTTTGAGACTTCCAACATGTCGGGAAGACCCCTTCGCGCAGGCATGCCGAGAAAAGTTGTGCAAAAACGTTTGGGTGTAGTCCGGTCTGGGCCAGGAGCTTTAAACTTCGCCAACTTTCTCGCTGCATTGCTCACCTCTTCTTGTGAGGTGATTAAGGCTTCTCTCTCCTGCTGAGGCGGGAATAGCGTTTGAACTATGGCGTTCAGTGTGGCTCGTTCTGTGGGGCCGTAGTTGTTGAGGCCTTGCATTTTTTTCATGACTATTTTGCACGCTCGTCCCCATGGGTCATGGTCTGCTTCATCGCACAGAGCCTTGAAGCAGGTGGCTCCTTAAAGCAGGTGTGTGTGTGTGGAATGCGAATAGTTCATTTCATTTCTTTACAATTTCTATTTAAAATGTACATATAAAACTAAAATTTTTAAATTTCATTTGAAAAGTTGAATTCAAATTGAATACATTTGTGCACAAGTCTGGGAGGCCTAAGATGGCCTCTCTGTGTTCGTTCTCCGCAGTCTCTCCAGCCAACGTAGCTCGGTGCACAGAACGTGGGCGAAGGTATATACTGCCGTCCAGGTTCGGTGGCTGACCAACAACAGTGGGACCAGGTTTGAGGTGTTGCGTACCACACCTAGATTTCTTTCCACATGCGCCCTCTCGGCAGAGATGCGTTGGATTAGTTCGTGGGTCCAGCGCCCCTGAGATGATCTGTCCCATTTGATTTGCCATTCTAAAAGCCGTCTGCCTTCCGCTACTTGTTTAATTGTGGCGGTGTCTACCATAACAGTCGGCGATCTCTTGCTGGTGTACACTTCGCTTGCCTCTGCCACTGCCAGCTCAACGCGGGTTATGCCACTTATGACCATGGCCGCGTTGCTGGATATTGTTCTGAATCCAGAACACACACGCAGAGCTCCCGTTCGGAAGTTCGAGACTAGCCCTTTCATATAGCTTGTCCTATTGGTAGCTTTCCGCCAAATTGGTGCAGCGTACTGCACTACGTGGGCTGTTTCTACCCGTTTGCGGCTGCTGATCAGTACAGCCTCCGTTTTGTGGTTGGCCAGTTCCAGTCAAGCGAGCCTGAGCCAATTTGCGATGCGGCAGATGGCCTCGTTTGTCGTCGGCAAACTATCTCCACACCTTGCCGAAATTCGAGGCTCAGGATTCCGTCGTACCTTGTGTTCCATAGGAGCGGGCCAAGATCTGAGCCTTGTGGTACCCCTCGTGTAACTTTGTACGTATGAGTACTGTTCTCTGAGGTGTAGTGGAGCCATATTTCGCGCAGGTATCAGCATAATATATTGATGAGGTAACTAGGCAGGTTCAAACTCCTGATAGCCTCCAGTATCCTTGCCCAGGACGCTAAATTAAAAGCGTTCTTAATGTCCAGTGTGATAACGAGGCAGTATTGCTTGTTTCCACCACCTGGTCCCTTCAATGGCGTGAGCGCATCGACAGTTAAGCGTGACTTCCAGAAGCCGAACTGAGCATGCGAGAGGCCCTCCCGGGGCGTGTTTCGATTAAGCCTTAGAAGATTTTTCCTGCCGTGTCCAAGAGGCAGATTGGACGATAAGACGAGGCCTCGTTAGGGTCTTTGCCAGGCTTCGGGATAAGCGTGTTTTTTTTTTTTACTTCGGTTTTATTGGCAGTATGGTAGGGAAGTATATGTACATGGCGGAATTTTGCTGTGGGGAGATATGATATTAATGTGGGGTGTGGCCTAGAAGAGGCGAAAAGCAAAAGGTAAGAATTTCCGTTCTCTCTGGGGCCGGAGCTGCGGGACTGTCGTGAGGTAATGCTTCGCAGCGCCGGCTCGTGGCTTAAGAGGCCCTCTCCTGCGTTTGGGACCTTCTTTGCTGTTCCTCCGCCCTAAGGGTGGTCATGACCTCTCTCGCGAATTTGTTGACAGCTGACCAGATGACCGGGCTACTAATCATATGGGAAATTATTGTGTCCACTTCTATTTCGCCGCCGATTTCCCGTTCGACCTGTTGCACGAAATGAGGACATGTTCGGCATCTTCCGTTGCATCGCACGTAGGGCACCTATCGCTTGTGTCGTGTCCGAATCTGAACAGGTATGCCCTAAAGCACCCGTGACCGCTCAGGAGTTGGGTCAGATAGAAGTTTACTTCCCCGTGCTTGCGCTGCATCCAGTCATCTATGTTGTGTATTAGGCGCGCCGTCCATCGTCCGGTTTCCGTTCTCTCCCATCTAGTCTGCCACTGGTATAGGCTGGCTCTGCGTGCGTCGGCTTTTATGTGTCTAATCGGTATAGACCCGCTAACGTTTCTTCTGGACTCATGTACATATCTGGCTTCTGATATTAGGATGCTGAGTGGGATCATGCCTGATATAACTAAGACCGCCTCCCCAGAGATAGTTCGGAAGGCACTGGAGACTCTGATCGCACAGAGTCTGTACGCTGAGTCGATGCCTCTCATGTACGACTTCTTTTCGGTTGCCTCGGCCCAGAGCGGCGCCGCGTATAGGATTGTCGACTTCATAACGCTGCTTATCAAACGTCTAACACTTTGTCTGGGTCCGCCGTGGTTAGACATCATCCTTGAGAGGCGTTGGGTAATCCCCGTCGCCTTTTTGTGGGCGTATAGGAGGTGTTCTCTGAAGGAAAGACGCGTATCTATATGAACGCCGAGGTATCGAATGGCTCTTTTGGATACTACAGTGGCTCCTTCTAGTCTAAGGGTTGCTGTCTCAACTGTCTTCCTGCTGCTTATGAGCACCGCTTCAGTCTTGTGGGCGGCAAGGCTAAGACCCATAGATTCCAGCCAGACTGTCACCCGCCTTACGGAGTCCTCAGCTAGTGCTTCCGCCTCGTGGATGTGTTTCGCTTTGACGACGATGGCAATATCGTCAGCGAAGCCCACGATCTTCACGTTATCCTGGAGTTCCAACCTCAATATCCCGTCATACATTATGTTCCACAAGGTAGGCCCTAGAATGGAGCCTTGTGGCACGCCAGCTGTGACCTCGTATTTTGCTGTGCCGACTTCTGTTTGAAACATTAGAGTACGCTTGTTGAGGTAGTCTCTAATAATGTTTGTCAGGTAGTGGGGGATGTCAAAATTACGTAGTCCAGAATGAGGCTCCAATTAGCCGAATTAAAGGCATTCCTTACATCCAGGGTTAAAACTAAGCTGTAGTTTTTTGATCCGATCTTCCGTCGTGTCCCTTTTATCGCAGCAGACACTGTCTCCGTCAGTAACATAATAGCGTCGACTGTGGACCGCCCCTTGCGAAACCCGAACTGTCTCTCAGAGAGGTCTCTTCCGCTGCATAATGCTGCCGTCAGCCTGTTACAAATGACTCTCTCGAACAGCTTCCCCATCGAGTCCAGCAGGCATATTGGTCTGAACGATGAGGCGTCATTTGAGTTTTTTCCTGGTTTCGGAATCAGACACAGGTTTTGCGACTTCCAGCATGTCGGGAAGACGCCGTCACGTAGACATGTCGTGAAGAGTATGGCCAAAATGTTTGGGTGTAAGGTGGCAGCTAGCTTGATAGCCCTATTAGGGATCCCATCCGGACCCGGTGCCTTAAAATTTGGCAGCCTTTTTGTCGAGTCGATAACCTCTTCTGACGTTATTGGTGGGAAGGAGCTGGTTGTCGGGGCGTTAAAGACATGGTTAGTGCCTCTAGCCTGCTGACGCGGGAAGAGCGTCTTCACTATAGCGTCCAGTTTGGCCTTATCTGTGGGGGCGTAATTGTGGTTGCCTTGCATCTTCTTCATGACAAGTTTATACGCCCGTCCCCATGGGTCCTGGTCTGCCTCCGCGCAGAGAGCTCTAAAGCAGTTAAGTTTGCTGGCGCGGATAGCTTTGCACAAGGCACTACGTTTTAGCCCAATTTGGAGCGCTGTACTACGTTCTTTGCTACTAGGAACCTTCTGCTACCAGGAGATATACCGCTCCGCCTCGGTCGTCAGAGCCACACTTTTTTGGTGCACCGCAAGGCGGCGGGGTTGACAGTTGGTCAAGTCCGAGACCTGGGCACTTTATCCACTAGTAAGCGAGAACAGGAGCCTTGGAAAGACAGATGGACAAATTCCAGTATATTTGGGGACGCAAGTTTACTGAAACACTAAAAATTTCAGCTATTTTAAACTTGGCGCTCAAATTTGATTTGGCGCGCAACTTTCCCGGTTCGACTTTCTGACAACTCTATATCGATCGACAGAAGTCCGGTAGCGCTGTTGAGATCATCAAAGTATGGCAACTCTCAAAGCTCTATATGTGCAACTCTGGGAAGACAGCTGTTCCATTCGAAACAAAAGATAATTATTTTGGCTGACTGAAAATTGTTTTTGTTGACTCTCGAGGAAAGCAAAAGGGCGCCAACGCAAACAAAAAACGGCCTCACCTCCCTTCGCACTCCAGTATGAGAGGAGGACACCGCCCTGAACCTGCACGAAAGGCGTCCACCGGACCAGGCTTCAGGAAACAGGAAAGTACCCTCGTGGTAGAAAAAACTCACTAATAAAAGTTATCACCCGGATTTTAGTTGTGGCACGAGAAAACACGAATTCAAGCCCCGATAAACACAACCGCACTTGCAAGAAACTCACTCGAGAGTGTGTGTGTGTGTGTGTTTTTTATACTCTCTGCAAGAGTATATTGGGTTTGTGCAAAAGTATGTAACAGGCAGAAGGAGGCGTGGCAGACCCCATAAAGTATATATATTCTTGATCAGCATCACAAGCCGAGTCGATATAGCCATGTCCGTCTGTCCGTCTGTCTGTCTGTCTGTCTGTCTGTCTGTCTGTCCGTCCGTATGAACAAACAGATTTCAGAGATGGTAAGAGCTACAAGTTCAAGCTTGGTGTCAAACGATCACATATTTAGTCAGTCAATACAAGAATCTTTCGATGCCACGCCCCATTCGCCTACAATAAGCAAAAAACTGGACACACCTCGGAAAAAATTGGTGTTTTCGGCAAATATCTCAGTAACTATGGCACCTAGGTTCACCAATTCTGGTACGGGAGGTTCCTAGCGACAGCATAGTTGCATTGCCATCTAAAATTTTGGACTGTCACGCCCACTTTTCCTACATTTGATAAAAAATTCTGGAATCTTCAATGCCGTTTTTGGCGAACTTGTTCTTATCGTACAGTATTGTAGTATTTATAATTATTGTGGAGACTAACTATATTAAACTATCCTGAAAGGCGCATTAACATCGGACTATAAACAAGAAAACTAGAAGCGTTCCAATATTGATAATTGAACGCAATATCAACCCATAGGTGCAAGCGAGATAGAAACACACAAGCACATGTTCGAACGTTTTCGCTGCCTGTGTGTCGGCAGCGCTGCCCGCGGTCGCTGGCCGCACCGAATACACACATACATACATATATGCATCATGTACATATTGCCAAACGTATGTGTATTCGAATACAAACAAACAGATGAGTGTTTGATTATGCTTAGATTGTTTTTGTTTCAACGTGTTTTAATGCAAGTAATTCACATTGTAATATCTCGATACCGATTTTAATAATTTAATCGGGACAAATGCAGAGAGTATTATACGGTCGGGCCCGCTCGACTGTACTTTTCTTTCTTGTTTTTTATTTCATAACAATAATAATTAGAACAATAAGACGCTTAAAATTAGTAATAGATAGAGTGGGGGGGGGGTATCCTGACGACCTTGCGGTACTGCCGTGAGGTATTGCTTCGCAAGGGTCCACGATAGGCTTGGTGTTTAAGCCGCTCCGCCGAGATTTCGCCTCCTCTGCCTTTCCAGTTGGCGTAGCTCTGTGCAAAGTGCCATGCTGGGGACCAGTTGCTCTCCGTTTCGAGTATTTTAGTAGCTTTTAGCTTTTAGTTCCTCTCGAGGCAACGAGAATCTACGACAGCTAAAAACGATGTGTTCTGCGGTCTCCTCTGTGTCAGGGTAGCACCAGGCAGACAGTGGGTCGCTTTCGTGTCCGAATCTGTGGAGGTAGCTTCGGAAACAGCCGTGCCCGCTTAGCAGTTGGGTCAGGTGGAAACTGACTCCACCGAATTTCCGGCTGCACCATTTTTCAACGTCCGGTATCAGCCTGTGCGTCCTCCTTTGCCATTCCCTAAAACCCTCTTCTCTCGCTGTTCTAGCCACTAAGCGATGCTGAGCGGGCTCCACCCGTTGTCTCTCCGAGTACACTTTAGCTCTCTCAGATGCCAACAGGTCAATTGGTATCATGCCCGCTATGACCAGTGCTGCGTCTTCGGATATTGTCCTAAACCCGCTACAAACTCGTATCGCTCCCAGTCTATAGGTCGACTGTATGCTCCTCCTGTATGCCTTGGTCTTCATGGCATGTGACCAAATCGGCGCTGCATACAGAATTGTGGCTCTAAATACGTTCATGAGTAGCAGCCGGCGTCCTTGCTTAGGTCCCCTCTGGTTCATCATAATGCGGTTTAGCGCTTGTCCTATCGCTGCAGCTTTTTTGCTGACGCTGTCGAGGTGTTCCTTGTAGCTCAGGCGGGTATCCAGTAAAACACCTAGGTACTTTATGGCTCTGCTAGACCCGATAGTGGTTCTGCCTAGGTTTATGTGGGCGGTCTCCACTACTTTTCTGCTGCTGATGAGGACGGAAAACGGAGGCTGTTTTGTGATCCGCCAGTTGGAGTCCAACGGATGTCAGCCAGTCCTTGATTCTTCCGACTGCTGCGCTGCACATGGTCTCTGCATCGCTTAGCTGCTTGGCAGTTACCACTAGAGCAGCATCGTCCGCGAAGCCCACCAACGTTGCCTGCCACGGGAGTTCGATTCTCAGAAGGCCATCGTACATGGCGTTCCACAGTAGCGGTCCAAGTACGGATCCTTGTGGGACTCCTCCAGTCACGCTGTAGACTCGCTCGCCAGTCTCGGTCCTGTATTTCAGTATTCTATTTCGGAAGTAGTCCTTAACTATTCCTAACAGATAACTATTCTTGAGCTCTCTGCGCTTCTCGGCGTAGGCCTCCCGTCTAGACTCGTAGTCTTGGCGTCCCCGTGATCGGTGCAGGCTTCTTCGTGCACTGATGCATCTTCGTCTGTCGTTCGCTATGTCTTCTGTCCACCAGTAGACTGGCGCATGGTGTCTACTTGACCCTCTTCGCGGCAGCATGCTCGAGTCGCAGGCTTCAATTATCGCTATTAAGAGCTTTGCGCTGTGCTTCGCGTTTGTTCCGTGCATGGGGGCAGAGAAGGCTTCAGCAAAAGCAGTGCTGTTTAGAGTTTTCTCTCTGTATGCTCTGCCTGTCGTAGTCCAGGACTGCCTGACAGCCTCCCGTCTATTTACCGAAACCACAATAGCGTTGTGGTCGCTAGCCGTGTACGCGTCGCTAACTGTCCATCCGCATTGTCTCCATTGCGAGCCCGAAGCAAACGTTAGGTCGATGACTGAACCTACGCCAGCTCTGCTGAAAGTTTGCTGCCCTCCAGGTTCAATTGTAAAATTTCTAGCATATGGGAGTCGGGTCTATCTTACCGTTTGCTAAAGGGCACCTTTTACTGCCTGCATGGTGTTTGACCTCGTTCCTATTTGCAGCTGCGCAAATGAAGCAGCTAGCCTCTTTGGTGCACGCGGCCGCTCTGTGCCCTTCCTGACCGCATTTCAGGCAGCATCCCGAGCGGTTTACAGCGTTTTTGCACGAGCTGGCAATGTGGCCAAACTCGAGACACCTGTAGCACCTCTTCCGTGGAGATCTCTCTCTGACTCTGCAGCTCGTCCAGCCAATTTTCAGCTTTCCCTCCTTCAAAATTTTGCTTGCAGTTACGCTTGGTACGCTGACGACAGCTAGCTGCATACCACTATAGCCCGACCGTAGGACTTTGACCATACCTTTATTTACTGGACCATCCATGAATGAGGCTAGCGCCTTGCGAATATCCTCCTCAGTAGCTAGGCAGTCGATGTCTCTAATTTCCAAGGACACCTCATGCGAGACTGCTCTCACCCTTGCTTGCTGCCCCAAAACTTCGCCAAGGGCAGTTCTCATCTCCTGGATGGTATTCTTGCATTTTCCATTCACTCGCTTTACGTGTTCGCCGACGCTTTGCAGCTCGTTGTCCTCTCTCCTGGTAACCAATCTCAGGATCTCGCTGTATGTTTTTCTATCTTCCGGCTGGATGATGATTGCCTCAGCTCGAGGTTTCCTCTTCCTGGTTTGCGTCTGCCAGCTGTTTACGTCCATTTTGGCCTCTGGTACCGCTTGAGCTATCTGCGCTGGTGCCGTGGGTGGTTTCTTATGTTGCTGTAGGCCGGGCTTTCCCTTGTCACTCTGGAGCACTCCTGTGTTTCTAGGAGATGTTTGGGTAGCCGACTCCCGTTTGCTCGCTGGTTTCTTTTTCATCAACAGCGGATCGGGGTCCTCGGGGGGTGTTTTGGGCTCTCTGTTACACTCCTCCAGCCTTTCGCTAATCTCCACTTGGAGCTCCTTCATACGCATAAATGCGTTTCTATTCGCCTGCGTGATATGCCTCACAGCTTTGGGCCTAAAAACATGGATAAGGTCCGCAATGAGGACTCCAAGTTCGTTGGTCATTTCCGCAAGGCCTTTTCTGTTGCCTTTCCTCTTCTTAGTGGCCGCTGCTGGCGAATTCTGCGCACTGCAGATCTCTCTGCTTCTCTTGGGCGTGTCTGCTTCCTCGGTGCTGGGGAACAGATAAGCTGGTTCAGCAGCAGTGGGAGGTGCGGATGCCGGCCCGCCTCCTGGTGGCGTTCTCGCAATCCTCGGTCGCAGATGCAAAGTTGATAGCAACTCCTCCTCCGTTCGACTTCCTTCCTGATCGTCTTCCAATGCTGCTCCCGATACCTGAGCTCAGGTATATTCCCCCGGTGGCCGAGGATTTCCCCTTGGCTTCATCCCTGGTGGGTTATACCGCCCAGACCCGGTCTCCAGAGCCCCCTTAAATGAGCACCACTAGTGTGGCGGGGATGGAAGTTAGTCGGGATCCTTGACTTTTTGCTCTATTATCCGTGCTCCGAGTTTACAATTTTATTCTGGGCTAGCAAATTTTTGACGGTCGAACTGAATTTCTGCGGAAGCACTATTTAAATTTGAATTAAAATTGGAATTTGAACTGATCTGACCGTTTGGCGCCAACAGCTATGCTAGCTGACAAAGTCTCCCTGCTATGATATCGATCAGTAGCCAGGGATGCTATCGATAGCTTATAGTGATGCTTTCGATAGCGATCAGCTGATCGCGAGGAAACAGATTAACGGCGTTTTCCAACACTACTCAGCAGGAATAATGCTAGTCGCCTCACAGGCAGAGGAAGTTACAAAACAACAACAACAATGAGAGAAAGTTGGCTCAAAAGGGAAAACCAGAAGATCGCGCTTACCAGCAACAGCCTCCCTCCTCACACCCCTTACCAGCCTACGCCCACGGCGGCCTGGTCACTGGGACAGAACTGCAACCGAAGAGATCTTTTTAGGTACCTCGTAAAGCATCCATCACCAGAGAGGAATTGGGTCAAGTGAAAATTCACTTCCCATGCTTACGGTTAAGCCAGGTAGCCAGATTAGGGATGAGCCGATAAGTCCAACGTCCTTTAGGGGAGCTGTCCCACCGGGTTTGCCACCGCTCGATGGAAGTCCTTCTGGCGTCTGCGCGTAGTCGGCTCAGCGGAGGTCTGACATCTGGGTGCTTCTTCATGGACCTGAAAAGAGACGTAGCTTCCATTACCAGATCCTCTAGTGGCAACATTCCAGCCAGGACCGACGCGGCGTCATCTGATGTTGTGCGGAATGCACAGCACACTCTAATGTTGTTGAGCCTGTATGTTGAGCGGATTCCGCGGATGTAGCTCGGTACAGTCATGGCTTTCGACCACACTGGAGCTGCATACAGGATATTTGCCTTGACGACGCTCATAAGGAGCTGGCGCCGGTGATGTTTGGGGTCTCTGGTGTTTGGCATTATCCTCGAGAGAGCCTGGCTCACTGATGCAGCTTTGGTGGAGATGTAGTCCAAATGTTCCCTGAAAGACAACCTTGTGTCGATCATCACACCAAGGTATTTTATCGCGCGCTTTGACCTCATTGTAGAGTTGCTCACTGTGATCACTGCAGTCTCTACCTTTTTTCGGCTGCTTATGAGGGATAGCCAGAGTTGAACGGCGTCGATGCATGCGTTGTAGGTGCCGTGATGGCGACATCGTCAGCGAAGCCCACTATTTGAGCGCCAGGAGGGAGGGCCAGGCGCAAGACTCCGTCATACATTGTGTTCCAGAGCAGGGGTGACAGAACGGAACCCTGGTGGACGCCCGCGCTGACGGTGTGGGATTTCATTCCGTCAGTTGTGACATACTCGATAGCTCTATCACGGAAATAGCTTTTGACGATGTCGACGAGGTACGAAGGAACTCCAAATCCATGAAGAGCCTGCACAATCTTATCCCAACTTGTCGTGTTGAAAGCATTCTTCACGTCGAGTTTGGCCACCAGACAGTATTGCTTAGCTCCTCCTTGCCATCTCGTCCCTTGCATGGCTCTTGAGGCTATGTCGGTTACCATACCTATGGCGTCCATAGTGGACCTCGCTCTCCTAAAGCCAAACTGATTAGGGGAGAGCCCGCCACCGCGTTCGATTGAATCCTCCAGTCTTGTGCAGATAAATCTTTTTAAGACTTTGCCCAGGGTGTTAATGAGGCATATAGGCCTGTACGACGACGGTTCACTCAACGGCTTTCCGGGTTTCGGTAGAAGAACCAGGAACTGCTGTTTTCAGATTGTGGGAAACGTTTTCTCTTGGAGACACGCGTTGAAGAGTTGCGCAAATGTCGTGGGATGCAACAAGAGTGCCAGTTTTACCGCGCGGTTTGGGATGCCGTCCGGGCCAGGAGCTTTGTTTACCTTGATATCTCTGGCTACCGAGAGGACTTCGTCAGTTGAGATTTCCTGGAATCGAATCGGGCTGGATGTGTTGTTATGCGTTGGTTCCGGATCTGGGGGGATGGGTTAGCTGGAAACAGAGATTCGACGATGGTTTTGAGCTCGTCTTTGTTTGTTGGTGCAAGGCGCCTATTAGCCCCAATAGCTTTAACCACTGTTTTATAGGCTTTGCCCCATGGGTCGTATTCGGCTGTGTCGCATAGGCTGAGGAAGCATTCCTTCTTGCTGGCTCGGATTTTTTTTTTGTGTACCCATCTAGCTATTCGATATTCATCCTGGCTGGTCATGAAGTTTTGTGTACCTCGTGCACGTTGGTAGCGTCTCCTCGCTTGCAGGCATGTTGTACGAGCGTTAGCGATGTCCTCATTCCACCAGAAGGTAGGTGTGTGATGTCGTCTGTACAGGCTTCTTCTTCATTCTGTCAGCGCGATATGCATTAGCGTTGGGCAAGCTGTTCGCAGATGGGCGCGCCGTGATCGAAAAGTTGGCCAGGATTGCGACGTGGTCGCTTGCGGTGTATATATCGCATATTTCCCATGATTCCCTAGTTGAGATCGACTGGCTTGCAAATGTAAGGTCGACGACTGATCCTATGCCCCCTCTGCTGAACGTGAACTGCGAGCCAGTGTTCAGCAGCACAATGTCCAACGACGCAAAAATTTCAAGCAAGACCACTCAATGGCCCACGCATTGAAGTTTCCTCCTATAATCAACCTGCTCCTGCCGTAAGCGTCGGTGGCAAGTGCCTCGAGGATGGATGTGAACGCGAGGAGATCCAGGCTGGGAGCCAGGTAGCAGCTGTAAATCCACGTGCCGCCCGAGTTGGCGCGGACGAAACCATTGAACGATTTTGCGTCGCAAAAAACAGTGGGCGAAGCTGCACATGACCACAGCGCGGCATTGCCGCTGGTGTCGGAGACCCAGGTCCTCGGATAGCAAGACTCACGCTGGTGAGGTTCGCTTAGGATAGCGATAGACGAGTCCGTCTCCCTTATCGACTGCTCCAAAAGGGATTGAGCAGCAATGCAGTGGTTAAGGTTGATTTTGATCAACCTTACCATTTCATTTTATTGATGGCTTCGCGGTAAGCAGGGCATTTAAAGCTGCCCGCCGCGTAGTCCGTCGAATTCTTATTTGCCCGTGTGCAAATGCTGCATTTGGGTAGCTTACTGCATGATTTGGCGGTGTGGCCTTTTTCGCTGCATTTTCATTCGCTTGGGCATTTCGCTGCTATGTAGCCATACTCATGGCACCTGAAGCATCGTACAGGCTGGAGAATAGGCCGGATGCGACACACTACCCAGTCGATTCGCAGCTTGCGCAGATCGACCAGCGATCTGTCCTTGGACACGAGAAGAGAAAGCATGGCTACTTGCTGACCGTCTTTTAGGGAACGAAGAGACTTCACTGCGTCGATGCTGAGTGTGTTGTTTTCCAGGGCTAGCCTGACTGTGTCTATTATCTCCTCTTTGGTGACTAGTTCGTCGAGGTCGCGAATCTCAAGTTGAGCCTTCTCTATCAGTTTCTTGACGGTAGCGCGTCTGCCCAGGGCTTTGCTCACTGCGTCTCTGAGCTCGTCCGAGTTGTGCTCTGGTTTTTTGTCCAACCGGAGCAACAGGTCGCCATTTGCGGCCTTCCTGATGCTGTGCACGTCGTTGGTCATATTCTTCAGCGATGGGTCACTTTTGACAATTTTTAGTACATCGGAGTAACTACACTGGCCTGCTCCTGTTATTGATATAGCATCGGCGCGGGGGAGCGCTCGCCTTTGGCGCCCACTCACTTTGGTCCATCTATCGTTTGAGCTGGGAGATGCCTGTTGACATGTTTCTTCACCCGCTGGTAGGTCATTGGTGTTCCCTACCCGAGCCTCGGGATTTTGGGCATGTCCTCTAGTTTTTTTGGGTGGCGTTTTCCGCTGTCCCCACGCTGGATCTCTTTGTCGCTTAGGGGCAAAGACGGCGCGTTTCCCTTCTTTAGCAGCAGCTTTATAAGTAGGTCTTTGGGGACAACTTGGTGCTCCGGTGATGTGGCTGGCAATAGTCGGCGTCGTTTGTGTAGCTGTGCTGGCCACTTCTACGCAATACAACTTATAAGCAAGCTTCTGGAAGCTGGCTAGTCGCGTGATCTCGTCGCGGCGCAACGTCGTGATGTAGCGTTAGTTGCTAAACCACTACACTGTGTTGCCAACCACTGGGTGCACAGCTAATTGCAGCTGGTCTTTTAGCTGTCTATTTATCAACAGTGGATGCGCGGGTGACTTGCAGCGCGAAGAAGAAGAGAACCCACGCAGTAAAATTGGCGCAAGTTATTTGCGTTTCCAGACAAAAACAAATAAAAGTGTCGTAATCACAAGAGCGACTTCGACCACGACCGCGCACAATAAAGGAAAAAACGTGTGTATCCTATATGCAGTTGTGTGGGTTTTTTTTTCCAGTTTATTAAAAGTGTAAAAAAGGTATAGGTTAGAGTAAGTTATATATACAAAGTAGGCAAAGTATGCGTTCTCATGGAGGCCGGGACTGCGGGACTGACGTGAGGTATTGCTTCACAGTCCCGGCTTGTGGCTGTAAAAGCCCCTCTACTACATTTGCGTTCTTCTAAACAGCTCCTCCGCCCTAAGGGCGACCATGACATCTTTACAGAATGTGTTGACTGCTGCCCATATGTCAGAGGTGCTTATCATCAGGGAAATGACCCAAACCGACTGCACGAGGTGAGGACGTGCTCTGCATCTTCTGCGACGTCACACGTTCGGCACCTGTCACTTACGTCGTGCCCAAATCTGTGGAGATAGGCTCTAAAGCACCCGTGGCCGCTCAGAATTTGGGTTAGGTGAAAGTTGACTTCTCCGTTCTTGCGATGTATCCAGTCACCTATGTTGGGTATGAGCCGCGCGGTCCACCGTCCTGAGTCTGCTCTCTCCCAACTGGTCTGCCACTGGCCTAGGCTTGTTCTTCGTTCATCAGCTTTGATTTGTCCGGTCGACCTTGTCTCATTAGCATTTTTCTTGGCCTCTTAGATATTCTTGGACTCTTTAATATGGATATTTAAAGAAATCCCTGTCCCTCTCCCTTTTTTTTTGAGTTTCGAGAAGGTGCTCTCGGAAGGAGAGCCGCGTGTCTATATGCACCCCGAGACATCTGATGGATCTCTTCGACTCTAGTGTGACTCCGTCCAGACTGAGAGTTGCCGTCTCGACTCTTTTTCTGCTACTTATGAGCACCGATTCGGTCTTTTGTGTCGCAAGCTCAAGTCCCATCGAGCTGGAGTTTTGCCTGGACTATTAAAGTAATGTCATCGCCCACACTTTTCACGTTGTCTTGCAGTTCTAGTCTCAATATACCGTCGTACATGATGTTCCACAAGGTTGGGCCTAGGATCGAGCCTTGGGGTACTCCAGCTGTGACGTTATATGTTGTTGTGTCGGTGTCGAACTTGAGGGTACGGTTGTTGAGGTAGTCACTAATTATATTGGTCAGGTATTGTAGAATGTCGAAATTACAATTATGCAGCTCCATTTGGCCGAGTTAAACGCATTTTTAACGTCTAGTGTAATTATCAGGCAGTATTTCTTTACTCCTCCTTTCCATCTCTTCCCTTCTATAGCAGCAGATGCTATCTTTGTCAGCAGCATTATGGCGTCAACTGTAGACCGCTCCTTGCGAAATCCAAACTGACTTTGCGATAGGTCTCCACCTCTGTGTATTGCTTTCGTCAGTCTCTTAGAGATGATTCGTTCAAACAGTTTTCCCATCGAGTCCAACAAACATAGCGGTCTGTACGCTGAGGCGTCATCTGGTTTTTTCCCTGGCTTTGGGATCAGGCAAAGAGTTTGAGACTTCCAACATGTCAGGAAGACCCCTTCGCGCAGGCATGCCGAGAAAAAATGTGCAAAAACGTTTGGGTGTAGTCCCGTCTGGGCCAGGAGCTTTAAACTTCGCCAACTTTCTCGCTGCATTGCTCACCTCTACTGGTGTTACGGCTGGGACGGTACAGCTTGTTTGTGAGGTGATGAAGGCTTCTCTCTCCTGCTGAGGTGGGAATAGCGTTTGAACTATGGCGTTCAGTGTGGCTCGTTCTGTGGGGCCGTAATTGTTGAGGCTTCGCATTTTTTTCATGACTGCTTAATCGCACAGTGCCTTGAAGCAGGTGGCTTTGCTAGCGCGGATCGCTTTGCTCAGTTCTCTACGTTTGGACTTGAACTCTCTGCGCAAGTCTTCGCATGGTGTGCGCCTGCGGGAGGCTCGCGTGTACCTTCTTCTGGCGGCGTTGCATTCGAGCCTGATCTCCGCTATCTTCAATGTCCACCAGAATACCGGTTTGTGACGTTTGAAGGTACAATAGTGTCCGGCTTGTACCGCCTGCTAGACTGCCTGTGAGTCTGAGGAATGAGCCTGTTACGGCGAATATGATAGCCAAATGGTCGTTGGCCGTATACATATCGGTCACTAGCCACCTTGCTGCCCTCGCCAGTTGTGGCGAGGCGAAATTCAGGTCCACAATAGAGCTTAATCTACCTCTGCTAAACGTATGCTTCCCTCCTTCATTGAGCTGCACCAGGTCGAGGCTGCTAAAAGATTCCAGCAGCATCTTACCTCTCGCGTTGGTAGACTGTGACTGCCACTCAGTCGCCCAGGCGTTGAAGTACCCTGCTATTACTGTTGGAGTGCGTGTGCGCGCATCCTCTACCAGTTCGTCTAATGCGGCTCCGAAATCGTGAATGCTCCAGCTGGGTGGCATGTAGCAGCTATATATCCATATTCCCTTAACCATGACTCTAACGAAAGCAGACCCTGAGCTGATTTTTGCCATGTGTAGTGGCTGTTTCGAGCATGCCCAAATCGCAGCAGAGTTTGATGCGTTGCTGGCGAAGTTTGTTGCAATTGGAATTTTGAAGGGTTCACTTATTATGGCTAAAGCAGTGTTGTTTTCGCGCGTTGACTGAGAGACCAGGTCATGTGCTGCTCTGTAGTGGTTTAGGTTGATCTGCATAAAGTTCATACCCGGAGTTTTTGGATGGCTTCGAGGTATGCCGGACATTTACGACTTCCTGTTGGGTGGGATGTATCCTTTTTCTTTTCTCGAGTGCATAGAATGCACGCATGCTTAGCGACACATGATTTTGCCGAGTGTTTGGCCGACCCGCAGTTGAAACACAGTTGCGAAGCATCATGGATGCTTCTGCACCTCGCTGCAATGTGCCCGAAATTCAGGCACCTTCTCGGCGAGTAGTTTCGTCGGATGCGACAGATAGCCCAGCTAACTCTAATTTTCTCCAACTTGAGAAGTTTTTCCGCGTTGTCCTTGGCAACGCTAGAGTAGCTATAAGCGTGCCATTGTAGCCAGGACGCATTTTGAGTGCCGCGTATGTGGGATGTTCTGACTCCAGCGCTAACGATATTGCTCCAAGTACATCGTCGCTTTGTGTTCCCTCTGTTAAGTCGCGTACTTCTAAATTGACGCTATCGCCGAGAGCCTTTACTACTGCTTCTTCTCCTAGAACAGCCTCGATTGCCTTCTGCAATGGCACCGTGTTCTTGTCAGCTGCTTCCGCTAGATACAAAAGTACCTCGCCAGCTGCTGTGCGCCGAATTCCAGACACTGAGCCCTTGAATTGTTGGAGAGAGCAGTTTCTTTGCAGCTCATTTAACACATCTCCATATGCCTCCTTGTCCTTGCAGTCCCATAAGGACGATTTCCCGTTCGACGAGACTTCGTTTCGTGCTGAACCTGTTGCACGAAATGAGGACATGTTCGGCATCTTCCGTTGCATCACACGTAGGGCACCTATCGCTTGTGTCGTGTCCGAATCTGAACAGGTATGCCCTAAAGCACCCGTGACCGCTCAGGAGTTGGGTCAGGTAGAAGTTTACTTCCCCGTGCTTGCGCTGCATCCAGTCATCTATGTTGTGTATTAGGCGCGCCGTCCATCGTCCGGTTTCCGTACTATCCCATCTGGTCTGCCACTGGCATAGGCTGGCTCTGCGTGCGTCGGCCATTATGTGTCTAATCTGCATAGTCCGGATAACGTTTCTTCTGGAATCATATACGTAGCTGGCTTCTGTTATTAGGATGCTGAGTGGGATCATACCTGATATCACTAAGACCGCCTCCCCAGAGAGGCGCTGGAGGCTCTGATCGCGCAGAGTCTGTACGCTGAATCGATGCCTCTCATGTACGACTTTTTTTCGGTTGCCCCGGCCCAGACCGGCGCCGCGTATTGGATCGTCGACTTCATAACGCTGCTTATCAAACGTCTAACACTATGTCTGGAGCCGCCGTGGTTAGACATCATCCTTGAGAGGCGTTGGGTAATCCCCGTCGCCTTTTTGTGGGTGTAGAGGAGATGTTCCCTGAAGGAAAGGCGCGTATCTATATGAACGCCGAGGTATCGAATGGCTCTTTTAGATACTATAGTGGCTCCTTCTAGTCTAAGGGTTGCTGTCTTAACTGTCTTCCTGCTGCTTATGAGCACCGCTTCAGTCTTGTGGGCGGCAAGGCTAAGACCCCTAGACCCCCCTGTCACCCGCCTAACGCAGTCCTCAGCTAGTGCTTCCGTCTCGTGGATGTGTTTCGCTTTGACGACAATGGCAATATCGTCGGCGAAGCCCACGATCTTCACGTTATCATGTAGTTCCAACCTCAGTATCTCGTCATACATTATGTTCCACAAGGTAGGCCCTAGAATGGAGCCTTGTGGCACGCCAGCTGTGAGCTCGTATTTTGCTGTGCCGACTTCTGTGTGAAACATTAGAGTCCGCTTATTGAGGTACTCGCTAATAATGTTTGTCAGGTAGTGGGGAATGTCAAAATTACGTAGTGCGTCCAGTATGAGGCTCCAATTAGCCGAATTAAAGGCATTCCTTACATCCAGTGTTAAAACTAAGCTGTAGTTTTTTGATCCGCCCTTCCATCGTGTCCCTTCTATCGCAGCATACACTGTCTTCCTGGTTTTTTCTGTTTTTTCCTGGTTTCGGGATCAGACACAGGTTTTGCGACTTCCAGAATGTCGTGAAGACGCCGTCACGTAGACATGTCGAGAAGCGTATGGCCAAGATGTTTGGGTGTAAGATGTAACGCAGACTAAGATCAGTCGCGAGTATTAGCCAAAAATAAGTTTATAAATATAATTAAAATTAATATTAATAATTTTTACAAGGTAAAAATATAAAAAGAAAAAAATTTTATTTTAAACTGAAAAGGCTTAAAAAAAAATTTAGTAATTTAGATTGATAAATTAATTAATAGTTAATAGTTAATCTGGGGATAAAAACTATTGAAATTGATCCAACATATGTTGCGAGGATTGGGAAAAAACCAAAACAACCCAACCAGATCAATAAAAATGTGTGCCAAAACTAACACGAAAGATCTCTGATTTAAAGGGACGCATGAATGGAAGGGATTCCAAACATACTGCCCATGGAAATCAGAGATTTAACGGAGTTGGCTGAAAAGTGAAGCTTTAAGAGGGAAAAGAGAGAGATGTATCAATTATTCTATAGTATTGATTATAATTAGCGCATAGTACCCGAAAACGATTGTGCAAAGCGTAGTCAGTAGTGCATGTAGGAAGAAATAAAGGGATGTAGTACCTGGTTGCCCTGGCTGGAATGTTAAAATTAAGACGTTCTAAGAGGGATGGGAAGCAGATATCGCCAATTATAAGTTTATGAAGAAAAATAACTCCAACAACTCTCCTTCGATTAATAAGGGACAGAAGATCGAGGAGTAAGAGCCTGTTGGTGTAGGATGGAAGACGAAGGTTAGGGTCCCAATTGAGTCCGCGAAGTGCAAAGAGTAAAAACTGCTTTTGCACCGACTCAATTAAATCTTGAGTATGAGCATGTTGAGGAGACCAGACACATGAACAATTTTCAAGAATGGGCCGGACAAGGGATGTATAAAGAAGTTAAGTGACGAAGGGATCATTAAATTCCTTAGACCAGCGTTTAATAAATCCAAGAGTGCCCTTGGCTTTATTAACAATTGTGGAGATATGATGTGTGAAACTTAATTTATTATCAAAGAGAACACCAAGATCTTCAACTAATAGTATGCGTTTTAAGGGTACATTGTCGATATAGTAATTGGCTATGTAAGGAGTAACCCTGTTAAAAGTCATAAACAGGCATTTAGAGAAATTGAGGTGCAAGTGATTGGTTATGCACCAGTTATGCATTGTGTTTAAATTATCCTGTAATAACGCATGATCCGAAGGGTTCTTATAAGATAATAATAATTTCACATCATCTGCATACATAAGTATGCGACAATGGGATAGCGAACAGAGAAGGTCGTTTATAAAAAGATTAAAGAGTAAAGGTCCTAGGTGACTACCCTGGGGAACTCCAGAAGTAACAAAAATAGATTTAGAGATGGCTGATCTAAGCATAACCCTTTGGGTCCTACCTGTTAGATATGAAGATATCCATAGAAGAATGGAAGGTGGGAAGCCTAAAATACTAAGTTTGTGTAAAAGGACGTTATGATTCACAGAGTCAAATGCTTTACTTAAGTCAGTATAGATGACATCAGTTTGCATTCTATTAAGGAATGCCTCATTTATAAAAGAGGTAAATTCCAATAGATTGGTCGAGGTCGACCGATTCTTAACGAATCCGTGTTGGGCAGGGGAGATAATTGACTTGCAGAGATGTTGCAACGTCAAAGTAATTATCCTTTCGAAGAGCCTAGGGATTGCGGACAACTTGGCAATTCCCCTGTAGTTGAATATATCCGACTTACATCCTTTTTTATGCAGTGGGATAATGTAAGATTCTTTCCATAAATTAGGAAAAACAGAGGATTCTAAAGAAAGTTTAAAAAGAATTAGGAGAGGTTTTATTATGGAAAAACAGCACTCCTTGAGCACACAACTTGGAATGCTGTCAGGCCCAGGAGAGAAGGAAGACTTTAAGGTGTTAATTGAGGAAAGCATGCAACTATCAGTAATGTGAGGCAAGAAAACAGAATTAGAGGATGGGAGATTATAGGGGTAAGAGAAGTTAGTAGGCAAACTGGAGGTGTAAGTTGATTGAAAAAAACTGGCTTGTGGCGACGAGATGACTTGCAGCTGGACATGCTGGCGTAGCAGGCTCGCCTGATAGATCTCATGACGGATGTCGTCATCTCCTCAGCGTTGCCACTTGCGCTGAGATCCTGTAGCTCCTCGACGAATAGAGTTTGGATCAAGGTATCGGGCCTATACCGTCTGACAGACTGCCTGTTTGGTTGCGGATTCTGTCCATTAAAGGAAAAGAGAATGGCCGTGTGGTCGCTAGCTGTATACATGTCGCTGACTTGCCATGTAGAGGACCTTGCCACCTGGGGCGATGTAAACGCTATCCACTATCGAGTTAAGACTCCCTCTGACGAACGTTTTTTTGATGCCTACATTTAGTAAGACCAGGTTAAGGCTGCCCAGGGCTTCAAGCAGCATCTTCCCTTTAGCATTTGTTGCTTCTGATTGCCATTCAATTGCCCAGGCGTTGAAGGCGCCCGCTATAATTGATGGCGTACGTGCTCGTGCATCCTCCACTAGTTCGTCAAGCGCGGTGGCAAAATCGTTAAGATTCCAGCTCGGTGGACCCAAACGCCCTTAGACAAGGTTCTGACAAAGGCGGAGCCTGAGTCAATGTTATCCATGAATGATGGCTTTTCGGAGCATGCCCCGATCGCGGCCAGGTTTGCTGTATTGCCGACAAAGTTTGGCCTGTGTGGAATTTTAAAAGGCTCGCTAATTATTGCGATGTCGATATCGTTTTTGCGCGTCGTCTGGGAGAGCAAATCTTGTTCTGCCCTGCAGTGGTTAAGGTTGATCTGCATAATCTTCTTGCCCTAAGATTTTTTGTTGCTTCGAGAAAAGCTGGACATTGACGGCTGCTGGTTGCATGAAGCGTGTCTTGTTTGCCGGCTCTAGTGCATAGGATGCAAGAGGGCTTTGCTGTGCATGCTTTCGCCGAGTGGTCGGCCGACCCGCAGTTAAAGCACTGTTTTGAGGCGTCGTGCTGGCTCCGGCATCTTGCTGCAATATGACCAAAGTTCAAGCAGCATTCTAATCAGCTCGCTTGTAAGCTGGTCTGGCTCCAGCACGTCACCATAGGCTTCTTTAGCTTTAGTACGGATTAAAACGGGATCGGGGCGGCTTTTGCGAGCCATCGGTGTTTTTGTGTGTTTTTCCACCTTTCTCCATTCAGTTCCCTCTCCTGCTGAGCACGCTTGTTCGGGCGAGCTCACTTTCTTATTTGAGGTGCCCGGAGACGGACGAGAATTCTTTTTTGCTCCCTCGCATGAAGCGTTTTGGCCTTTGGTCACTGAAGCGAACGTTGGATTCGAGCTGGTCTTTGCTCCGCTCCAGTATTGGCAAATCATATTTGTTTGTGCCTCTAGAGTGCTGTTTAGCTGCTGACTAACCTCTTCTTGTATAGCTTTGAAGCGTTTAAGCTGCTTCTTCATGACTACGTTAACATGTCGAACGGCCTTATCCTCCAGTCTGGATAAGATATCGCCCGCCAGAGTTCCAAGCTCGTTCATTAGCTCGATAGGCGTCAGCTTAACCCTTTTGGTGGTGTTTTTCGTTGCGGGCTATAGGGATTTTCAGCTTCTCTGTGTCTCTTTGGAGTGTCCGCTTCATATGTGGCCGGAAACGCAAAGATTTTTTCCGCCATTATGGGCGGGGCTGAGCGACAAGCCGTAATCGGGGGCGATCTCAGCATTTTATTCGACTTTGCGAACGCCATGGGGGCGGCATCGGCCGTGTCATTGTCCGCGTCATGACTCGCGCCAGAGATTTCGACTGCTATGGGTGCCTGGGGTGAGACACCCAAAGCAGTGGGGCTATGATTAGCCAGAGCTCAGTAGAAGTCTTCCTGGTCAGATGGATTCAAGGTTTTATTTTTTTATAGTTCCCTTTTGTTTTCAATTCAGGCTTGAATTTAAATTTAAATTTAAATTTGGCGGTCAATACTGGCGCCTTATCGGAAGCTCGTGTATCGATCGCGCTTGTATGATCGATTTATATCGATGTGGCAACTCTGCTGCCAGCTGATCCGTTGGGTCAGCGGTTTCCAACACTGATGTTCTTGCGAGGTGTTTTGGCACTTGAGTATAATAATTTGTCGACAAATACAACAAGTTGCCGCGCAAAAAGACACTCAACCAAGCGAACGGTGAGAAAGAGGAAGGAACTCACCCCTCTCCAGCGTCCCCTCGCCAGGAAGCCAACCGACGTTCGAGATTCAGCTTCAACGTAGACTACGTCGGTTTAGCACCAGGCCCGGCCCGAACGCGTCTATGGGTGGCGCTCAGTCCAGGTGAGCGCTAGTGTGGAAATTTGCGATTTTCCTGACTCTGCAACTGCAATTTCAGTAAGGAACAACGCGGCCCGCTCAAAGCACAAACAATCCGCGTCGAGTCACACAAGTGACAAGTGACAAGTGGATAAGCGTGTGTGTGTGTGTGTGAGTGTGAGTGTGTGTGTGTGTGTGCGTGTGTGTGTGTTTTTTTTTTCCAGTTTATTAAAAGTGTAAAAAAAGGTATAGGTTAGAGTAAGTTATATATACAAAGTAGGCAAAGTATGCGTTCTCATGGAGGCCGGGTCTGCGGGACTGACGTGAGGTATTGCTTCACAGTCCCGGCTTGTGGCTGTAAAAGCCCCTATACTACATTTGCGTTCTTCTAAGCAGCTCCTCCGCCCTAAGGGCGACCATGACATCTTTACAGAATGTGTTGACTGCTGCCCATATGTCAGTGTTGCTTATCATCAGGGAAACGATGGAGTCAACTTCAATGGCGCCACCGATTTTCCATTCGACGCGACTTCTCTCTACGTCTCTACGTCTCTACGTCGTGCCCAAATCTGTGGAGATAGGCTCTAAAGCACCCGTGGCCGCTCAGAATTTGGGTTAGGTGAAAGTTGACTTCTCCGTCCTGGCGATGTATCCAGTCACCTATGTTGGGTATGAGCCGCGCGGTCCAGCGTCCGGAGTCTGCTCTCTCCCAACTGGTCTGCCACTGCCCTAGGCAGGCTTCTTGTGTGTGTGTGTGTGTGTGTGTGTGTGGAATGCGAATAGTTCATTTCATTTCTTAACAATTTCTATTCAAAATGTACATATAAAACTAAAATTTTTAAATTTCATTTGAAAAGTTGAATTCAAATTGAATACAACTGTGCACAAGTCTGGGAGGCTTAAGATGGCCTCTCTGTGTTCGTTCTCCGCAGTCTCTCCAGCCGACGTAGCTCGGTGCACAGAACGTGGGCGAAGGTATATACTGCCGTCCAGGTTCGGTGGCTGACCAACATCAGTGGGACCAGGTTTGAGGTGTTGCGTACCACACCTAGATTTCTTTCCACACGCCCCCTCTCGGCAGAGATGCGTGGGATTAGTTCGTGGGTCCAGCGCCCCTGAGATGATCTGTCCCATTTGATTTGCCATTCTAAAAGCCGTCTGTCTTCCGCTACTTGTTTAATTGTGGCGGTGTCTACCATAACATTCGGCGATCTTGCCTCTGCCACTGCCAGCTCAACGCGGGTTATGTCACTTATGACCATGGCCGCGTCGGTGGATATTGTTCTGAATCCAGAACATACACGCAGAGCTCCCGTTCGGAAGTTCGAGACTAGCCCTTTCATATATCTTGTCCTATTGGTAGCTTTCCGCCAAATTGGTGCAGCGTACTGCATTGACGACGTAGCCACGTTGAAGAGGAGCCTTCTGCTAGCTGGTTTGGGGCCCCTGTGGTTCATCGTCATTTTCGTCAGCGCGTTCAATGTGACCTTGGTTTTTTTGTGGGATGCCTCCAGGTGCTCTGTGAAGGAAAACCTAGTATTCAGTATGACTCCAAGATACTTTATTACTCGTTGCGATGCAATGGTGGTTCCTCCTACCACTACGTGGGCTGTTTCTACCCGTTTGCGGCACTGATCAGTACAGCCTCCGTTTTGTGGTTGGCCAGTTCCAGTCCAGCGAGCCTGAGCCAATTTGCGATGCGGCAGATGGCCTCGTTTGTTGCTTCCTTGACCTCTGGAATAGTTTTCCTCACCATGACGATGGCCACGTCGTCGGCAAAGTCAACTATCTCCACACCTTGCCGAAATTGGAGCCTCAGGATTCCGTCGTACATTGTGTTCCATAGAGGCGGGCCAAGATCGGAGCCTTGTGGTACCCCTCGTGTAACTTGGTACGTATGAGCCGAGAGGCCATCCCGGACTTCGATTTCGGTTCATAGGCGTGTTTCGATTAAGCCATCGAAGATTTTTCCTGCCGTGTCCAGGAGGCAGATTGGACGATAAGACGAGGCCTCGTTAGGGTCTTTGCCAGGCTTCGGGATAAACGTGTGTGTGTGTGTGTGTGTGTGTGTGTGTGTGTGTGATGGTGTGCTAGAGGCAACGCTAAGTCCGCGCGGTACGACCGCTAGGCAATGCTTCGCTGGCACTTGGGCACCAATAGCGTCTATGAGGGACAACTTCTCGCTCGTTCCTCCCTTCTCATCGCAGTCATCATCTCCGCTGCAAAGGAGCACACTGCTTCCCAGTTCAGTGGAGAAACTAACATTATGTTGACGCCAACAACAGACTCTAACCTCGCTCTCAGGGGTGCGAATCTCCTGCATTGGAATACGGCGTGGTGTACGTCTTTCACGACTCCGGTGCCACAGAAAGGGCAGACGTCGGTAGTGTCGTGGCCAAATCTTTTTAGGTACCTCGTAAAGCATCCATGACCAGAGAGGAATTGGGTCAAATGAAAATTCACTTCCCCATGCTTACGGTTAAGCCAGGTAGCTAGATTAGGGATGAGCCGATAAGTCCAACGTCCTTTAGGGGAGCTGTCCCACCGGGTTTGCCACCGCTCGATGGAAGTCCTTCTGGCGTCTGCGCGTAGTCGGCTCAGCGGAGGTCTGACATCTGGGTGCTTCTTCAGGGACCTGAAAAGAGACGTAGCTTCCATTACCAGATCCTCTAGCGGCAACATTCCAGCCAGGACCGACGCGGCGTCATCTAATATTGTGCGGAATGCACAGCACACTCTAATGGCGTTGAGCCTGTATGTTGAGCGGATTCCGCGGATGTAGCTCGGTACAGTCATGGCTTTCGACCACACTGGAGCTGCATACAGGATATTTGCCTTGACGACGCTCATAAGGAGCTGGCGCCGGTGATGTTTGGGGTCTCTGGTGTTTGGCATTATCCTCGAGAGAGCCTGGCTCACTGATGCAGCTTTGGTGGAGATGTAGTCCAAATGTTCCCTGAAAGACAACCTTGTGTCGATCATCACACCAAGGTATTTTATCGCGCGCTTTGACTTTATTGTAGAGTTGCCCACTGTGATCACTGCAGTCTCTACCTTTTTTCGGCTAATTATGAGGACCGTTTCCGTCTTGTGGGCGGCGAGCGCCAGGCCAGCGAGGGATACCCAGAGTTGAACGGCGTCGATGCATGCGTTGCAGGTACTCTCGGCAGCGTGCAGCTCCTTGGCCGTAACCGTGATGGCGACATCGTCAGCAAAACCCACTATTTGAGCGCCGGGAGGGAGGGCCAGGCGCAAGACTCCATCATACATTGTGTTCCAGAGCAGGGGTGACTGAACGGAACCCTGGTGGACGCCCGCGCTGACGGTGTGGGATTTCATTCCGTCAGTTGTGACATACTCGATAGCTCTATTACGGAAATAGCTTTTGACGATGTCGACGAGGTACGAAGGAACTCCAAATCCGTGAAGAGCCTGCACAATCTTATCCCAACTTGTCGTGTTGAAAGCATTCTTCACGTCGAGTTTGGCCACCAGACAGTATTGCTTAGCTCCTCCTTGCCATCTCGTCCCTTGCATGGCTCTTGAGGCTATGTCGGCTACCATACCGATGGCGTCCATAGTGGACCTCGCTCTCCTAAAGCCAAACTGATTAGGGGAGAGCCCGCCACCGCGTTCGATTGAATCCTCCAGTCTTGTGCAGATAAATCTTTTTAAGACTTTGCCCAGGGTGTTAATGAGGCATATAGGCCTGTACGACGACGGTTCACTCAACGGCTTTCCGGGTTTCGGTAGAAGAACCAGGAACTGCTGTTTTCAGATTGTGGGAAACGTTTTCTCTTAGAGACACGCGTTGAAGAGTTGCGCAAATGTCGTGGGATGCAGCGAAAGTGCCAATTTTACCGCGCGGTTTGGTATGCCGTCCGGGCCAGGAGCTTTGTTTACCTTGATATCTCTGGCTACCGAGAGGACTTCGTCAGTTGAGATTTCCTGGAATCGAATCGGGCTGGATGTGTTGTTATGCGTTGGTTCCGGATCTGGGGGGGGATGGGTTATCTGGAAACAGAGATTCGACGATGGTTTTGAGCTCGTCTTTGTTTGTTGGTGCAAGGCGCCTATTAGCCCCAATAGCTTTAACCACTGTTTTATAGGCTTTGCCCCATGGGTCGTATTCGGCTGTGTCGCATAGGCTGAGGAAGCATTCCTTCTTGCTGGCTCCAATTTTGTTTTTGTGTACCCATCTAGCTATTCGATATTCATCCTGTCTGGTCATGAAGTTTTGTGTACCTCGTGAACGTTGGTAGCATCTCCTCGCTTGCAGGCATGTTGTACGAGCGTTAGCGATGTCCTCATTCCACCAGACGGTAGGTGTGTGATGTCGTCTGTACAGGCCCCTTCTTGCCATGGTGCTGTCGCAAGCACAAGTTAAGTCAATCATAGCAGCTCTGGTGTGGACGCAGTCTCCCGAGGAGTGCTGCGAGATGTGGAGTGCCGTAGCAACCGAATCGACGTTCATTCTGTCAGCGCGATATGCATTAGCGTTGGGCAAGCTGTTCGCAGATGGGCGCGCCGTGATCGAGAAGTTGGCCAGGATTGCGACGTGGTCGCTTGCGGTGTATATATCGCATATTTCCCATGATTCCCTAGTTGAGATCGACTGGCTTGCAAATGTGAGGTCGACGACTGATCCTATGCCCCCTCTACTGAATGTGAACTGCCTCGAGGATGGATGTGAACGCGAGGAGATCCAGGCTGGGAGCCAGATGGCAGCTGTATATCCACGTGCCGCCCGAGTTGACGCGGACGAAACCAACAGTGGGCGAAGCTGCACATGACCACAGCGCGGCATTGCCGCTGGTGTCGGAGACCCAGGTCCTCGGACAGCAAGACTCACGCTGGTGAGGTTCGCTTAGGATAGCGATAGACGAGTCCGTCTCCCTTATCGACTGCTCCAAAAGAGATTGAGCAGCAATGCAGTGGTTAAGGTTGATTTTGATCAACCTTACCATTTCATTTTATTGATTGCTTCGCGGTAAGCAGGGCATTTAAAGCTGCCCGCCACGTAGTCCGTCGGTGTGGCCTTTTTCGCTGCATTTGAAGCAAGCGTCCTTCAGGTCAAACTCGCTTGGGCATTTCGCTGCTATGTAGCCATACTCATGGCACCTTAAGCATCGTACAGGCTGGAGAATAGGCCGGATGCGACACACTACCCAGTCGATTCGCAGCTTGCGCAGATCGACCAGCAATCTGTCCTTGGACACGGGAAGAGAAAGCATGGCTACTTGCTGACCGTCTTTTAGGAAGCGAAGAGACTTCACTGCGTCGCTGCTGAGTGTGTTGTTTTCCAGGGCTAGCCTGACTGTATCTATTATCTCCTCTTTGGTGACTAGTTCGTCGAGGTCGCGAATCTCAAGTTGAGCCTTCTCTATCAGTTTCTTGACGGTAGCGCGTCTGCCCAGGGCTTTGCTCACTGCGTCTCTGAGCTCGTCCGAGTTGTGCTCTGGTTTTTTGTCCAACCGGAGCAACAGGTCGCCATTTGCGGCCTTCCTGATGCTGTGCACGTCGTTGCTCATATACTTCAGCGATGGGTTACTTATGGCAATTTGTAGTATATCGGAGTAACTACACTGGCCTGCTCCTGTTGTTGATATAGCATCGGCGCGTGGGAGCGCTCGGTTCCTTTTGCGCCCACTCACTTTGGTCCATCTATCGTTTGAGCTGGGAGATGCCTGTTGACATGTTTCTTCAGCCGCTGGTAGGTCCTTGGTGTTCCCTACCCGAGCCTCGGGATTTTGGGCATGTCCTCTAGTTTTTTTGGGTGGCGTTTTCCGCTGTCCCCACGCTGGATCTCTTTGTCGCTTAGGGGCAAAGACGGCGCGTTTCCCTTCTTTAGCAGCAGCTTTATAAGTAGCTCTTTGGGGACAACTTGGTGCTCCGGTGATGTGGCTGGCAATAGTCGGCGTCGTTTGTGTAGCTGTGCTGGCCACTTCTACGCAATAAAACTTATAAGCAAGCTTCTGGAACCTGCTAGTCGCGTGATCTCGTCGCGGCGCAACGTCGTGATGTAGCGTTAGTTGCTAAACCAGTTTGAAAGGCCATCTAGGAGGGCACCCATCTGGTGCTAAGAACATTTGACTGAGGTTGGACATGCTTCCTCGTTCTTCTCCGGGGCTAGTGGGAAACTACACTGTGTTGCCAATCACTGGGTGCACAGCTGATTGCAGCTGGTCTGATAGCTGTCTATTTATCAACACTATTTATCCTATATGCAGTTGTGTGGGTTTTTTTTTCAGTTTATTAAAAGTGTAAAAAAGGTATAGGTTAGAGTAAGTTATATATACAAAGTAGGCAAAGTATGCGTTCTCATGGAGGCCGGGACTGCGGGACTGACGTGAGGTATTGCTTCACAGTCCCGACTTGTGGCTGTAAAAGCCCTCTACTACATTTGCGTTCTTCTAAGCAGCTCCTCCCCCCTAAGGGCGACCATGACATCTTAACAGAATGTGTTGACTGCTGCCCATATGTCAGAGTTGCCTATCATCAGGGAAATGACACAAACCGACTGCACGAGGTGAGGACGTGCTCTGCATCTTCTGCGACGTCACACGTTGGGCTCCTGTCACTTACGTCGTGCCCAAATCTGTGGAGATACCCTAAAGCACCCGTGGACGCTCAGAATTTGGGTTAGGTGAAAGTTGACTTCTCCGTGCTGGCGATGTATCCAGTCACCTATGTTGGGTATGAGCCGCGTGGTCCAGCGTCCGGAGTCTGCTCTCTCCCAACTGGTCTGCCACTGGCCTAGGCTTGTTCTTCGTTCATCAGCTTTGATTTGTCCGGTCGACCTTGTCTCGTTAGCATTTTTCTTGGCCTCTTAGATATTCTTGGACTCTATAATAAGGATATTTAGAGGAATCATACCTGCTATTACTTGCACCGCTTCCCCAGAGACCGTACGAAAAGCGCAAGAGAGCCTGAGCGCACAGAGTCTGTATGACGATTCGATGCCCCTCATGTATGTCCTTTTCTCTGTTGCCTTGGGCCAGACCGGCGCCGCATACAGGATGGTAGACTTAAGGACGCTGCTTAGCAGTCGCCTTATGCTGTGTTTGGGCCCACCATGGTTCGACATCATTCGGGAGAGTCGTTGGGTGATCCCTGTCCTTTTTTTTGAGTTTCGAGAAGGTGCTCTCGGAAGGAGAGCTGCGTGTCTATATGCACCCCGAGACATCTGATGGATCTCTTCGACTCTATTGTGACTCCGTCCAGACTGAGAGTTGCCGTCTCGACTCTTTTTCTGCTACTTATGAGCACCGATTCGGTCTTTTGTGTCGCAAGCTCAAGTCCCATCGAGCTGGAGTTTTGCCTGGACTATTAAAGTAATGTCATCGCCCAGACTTTTCACGTTGTCTTGCAGTTCTAGTCTCAATATACCGTCGTACATGATGTTCCACAAGGTTGGGCCTAGGATCGAGCCTTGGGGTACTTGGGGTACAGTATTTCTTTACTCCTCCTTTCCATCTCTTCCCTTCTATAGCAGCAGATGCTGTCTTTGTCAGCAGCATTATGGCGTCAACTGTAGACCGCTCCTTGCGAAATCCAAACTGACTTTGCGATAGGTCTCCACCTCTGTGTATTGCTTCCGTCAGTCTCTTAGAGATGATTCGTTCAAAGAGTTTTCCCATCGAGTCCAACAAACATAGCGGTCTGTACGCTGAGGCACAATCTGGTTTCTTCCCTGGCTTTGGGATCAGGCAAAGAGTTTGAGACTTCCAACATGTCGGGAAGACCCCTTCGCGCAGGCATGGCGAGAAAAGTTGTGCAAAAACGTTTGGGTGTAGTGCGGCTGCGAGCTTGACAGCCCTGTTTGGAATCCCGTCTGGGCCAGGAGCTTTAAAGTTTGCCAACTTTCTCGCTGCATTGCTCACCTCCACTGGTGTTACGGCTGGAAAGGTACAGCTTGTTTGTGTCGTGATGAAGGCTTCTCTCTCCTGCTGAGGCGGGAATAGCGTTTGAACTATGGCGTTCAGTGTGGCTCGTTCTGTGGGGCCGTAGTTGTTGAGGCCTTGCATTTTATTCATGACTATTTTGCACGCTCGTCCCCATGGGTCATGGTCTGCTTCATCGCACAGTGCCTTGAAGCAGGTGGCTTTGCTAGCGCGGATCGTTTTGCTCAGTTCTCTACGTTTGGACTTGAACTCGCTGCGCAAGTCTTCGCATGGTGTGCGCCTGCGGGAGGCTCGCGTGTACCTTCTTCTGGCGGCGTTGCATTCGCGCCTGATCTCCGCTATCTCCAATGTCCACCAGAATACCGGTTTGTGACGAATGGATGACCGTCCCCTAGCCATGCTGGCGTCGCAGGCTTGCTTGATTTTCGCCATAATGGACACCGTCATTTCCTCAGCGTGTCCAGCTGCGCTAATGCCACGTAGCTCCTCTGCGAATAATGAAGGTACAATAGTGTCCGGCCTGTACCGCCTGCTAAACTGCCTGTGAGTCTGAGGAATGAGCCTGTTTACGGCGAATATGATAGCCAAATGGTCGTTGGCCGTATACATATCGGTCACTAGCCACCTTGCTGCCCTCGCCAGTTGTGGCGAGGCGAAAGTCAGGTCCACAATAGAGCTTAATCTACCTCTGCTAAACGTATGCTTCCCTCCTTCAATTAGCTGCACCAGGTCGAGGCTGCTAAAAGATTCCAGCAGCATCTTACCTCTCGCGTTGGTAGACTGTGACTGCCACTCAGTCGCCCAGGCGTTGAAGTCCCCTGCTATTACTGTTGGAGTGCGTGTGCGCGCATCCTCTACCAGTTCGTCTAATGCGGCTCCGAAATCGTGAATGCTCCAGCTGGGTGGCATGTAGCAGCTATATATCCATATTCCCTTAACCATGACTCTAACGAAAGCAGACCCTGAGCTGATTTTTGCCATGTGTAGTGGCTGTTTCGAGCATGCCCAAAGCACAGCAGAGTTTGATGCGTTGCTGGCGAAGTTTGGTGCAATTGGAATTTTGAAGGGTTCACTTATTATGGCTAAATCAGTGTTGTTTTCGTGCGTTGACTGAGAGAGCAGGTCATGTGCTGCTCTGCAGTGGTTTAGGTTGATCTGCATAAAGTTCATACCCGGAGTTTTTGGATGGCTTCGAGGTATGCCGGACATTGACGACTTCCTGTTGGATGGGATGTATCCTTTTTCCCTTCTCGAGTGCATAGAATGCACGCATGCTTAGCGACGCATGATTTTGCCGAGTGTTCGGCCGCGTATGTGGGATGTTCTGACTCCAGCGCTAACGATATTGCTTCAAGTACATCGTCGCTTTGTGTTCCCTCTGTTAAGTCGCGTACTTCTAAATTGATGCTATCGCCGAGAGCCTTTACTACTGCTCCTTCTCCTAGAACAGCCTCGATTGCCTTCTGCAATGTCACCGTGTTCTTGTCAGCTGCTTCCGCTAGATTCAAAAGTACCTCGCCAGCTGCTGTGCGCCGAATTCCAGACACTGAGCCCTTGAATTGTTGGAGAGAGCAGTTTCTTTGGAGCTCATTTAACACATCTCCATATGCCTCCTTGTCCTTGCAGTCCCATCAGGACTGCATGGCGGCGGCTTCTGCGAGCGTGAGGCGGTTTGGAGTGTTTTACCACATTTCTCCATTCTGCTGCTTCTGGGCGAGATTGTTCGGGCAGTGAGGACTCCTCCTTGTTCAATATGTCTATCGCCGTACCGGTGCTCTTTTTTTGGTCTCTCAGGTAGAGGCTGCGGGCCTCTGGTCACAGTCGCGTAGCTTTGGTTTGGGCTGGTCCTTGCCCCGCTACAGCGTTGGCACTTCGTGGTTGCTTTCTCGTGCGAGCTCTTTAGTTGTTGGCTTACTTTCTCCTGGATGGCTTGTATTCGCTTTAGCTTATTTTTCATCACCAAATTAACATGTCTGACCGATTTGTCCTCCAATCTAAAAAGAATGTCGCTAACTAGGCCCCCAAGCTCGCTCATAAGTTCACCAGGCGTCAGCTTTGCTTTTTTCGGCGGTGTTTTCCGTTGAGGGCTGAGCGTACTTTCTTGCTCTCTCGGTTTCTTTGGGGTGTCGACTTCATTGTTGGCCGAAAAAAGAAAAACCTTTTCAGCCAGTATTGGTGGTGCTGATCGACACACCGTAAACGGCGGCGATCTAAGCATTTTGTTGCACTTGGCGAACGCCGCTGGAGCAGTGTCACTAGTGACGTCGTGAGCTCCGTGTTCTGCTCCAGTAATTTGAACTGCAATGGGTGCCTGGAGGGACTCACCCAAAGCAGTAGGGCCTTTATTAGCCAGTGCTATGTTGGATTCGTTCAGTTTGGGCTTCCAATTTGGGTATTTGGAGTGTTCCGTTCAAAGACGAGTTTAAAAGGCAACGGTCAGTTTTCGCGCGCCAAATAGTGCGTTTCTTTCACAAGTTCGCTGCTGTATCACGCTGGTAAGATCGAAATTGACCGGGGTGGCAACTCTGTTACCAGCTGATCTGTTAGTGTTGGCGTTTCCCCGCACTGTCGCAGTGACAAGAAGAAAATTTTGGCGCTGGCGAATGAGCTTGAGTGCAATGTAGCCAATTTTGTGTGACAAAAACAACAAATTGCAGCTCAGAGAAGGCGCTCGGTGAGCAATCGAAAGGCACTCACCCCTCTCCGACGTCCCCCGCGCCAGAAAGCCTCCAGATGCCCGTGATTTAAAAAGGAAAAGAAAAAACGACGGTGTCCCCGCTGTAGCCGCACAAGGCCAGACTCAAACACGTCAATGAGTAAAGCGCAGCTCCAGTAAACACTTATCTGGAATCTTTTGAATCCTTTAGGCGATGCAGTTCTGATTTTGGAGAATAAAAGAAGCTCCAGATCAAAAACGCAACCGAACCACGTCAACTTCACACGTGTGTGTGTGTGTCGGTTTTATTGACAGTATGGTAGGGAAGTATATGTACATTGCGGAATTTTGCTGTGGGGAGATATGTTATGAATGTGGGGTGTGGCCTAGAAGAGGCGAAAAACAAAAGGTAAGAGTTGCCGTTCTCTGGGGCCGGAGCTGCGGGACTGTCGTGAGGTAATGCTTCGCAGCGCCGGCTCGTGGCTTAAGAGCCCCTCTCCTGCGTTTGGGACCTTCTTTGCTGTTCCTCCGCCCTAAGGGTGGTCATGACCTCTCTCGCGAATTTGTTGACAGCTGACCAGATGACCGGACTACTTGTCATATGGGAAATTATAGTGTCCACTTCTATTTCGCCGACGATTTCCCGTTCGACGAGACTTCGCTCGGTGCTGAACCTGTTGCACGAAATGAGGACATGTTCGGCATCTTCCGTTGCATCGCACGTAGGGCACCTATCGCTTGTGTCGTGTCCGAATCTGAACAGGTATGCCCTAAAGCACCCGTGACCGCTCAGGAGTTGGGTCAGGTTGAAGTTTACTTCCCCGTGCTTGCGCTGCATCCAGTCATCTATGTTGTGTATTAGGCGCGCCGTCCATCGTCCGGTTTCCGTTCTCTTCCATCCGGTCTGCCACTGGTATAGGCTGTCTCTGCGTGCGTCGGCTTTTATGTGTCTAATCGGTATAGTCTCGCTAGCGTTTCTTCTGGAATCATATACGTAGCTGGCTTCTGTTATTAGGATGCTGAGTGGGATCATACCTAATATCACTAAGACCGCCTCCCCAGAGATAGTTCGGAAGGCGCTGGAGGCTCTGATCGCGCAGAGTCTGTACGCTGAGTCGATGCCTCTCATGTACGACTTCTTTTCGGTTGCTTCGGCCCAGACTGGCGCCGCGTATAGGATCGTCGACTTAATAATGCTGCTTATCAAACGTCTAACACTATGTCTGGAGCCGCCGTGGTTAGACATCATCCTTGAGAGGCATTGGGTAATCCACGTCGCCTTTTTGTGGGTGTAGAGGAGATGTTCCCTGAAGGAAAGGCGCGTATCTATATGAACGCCCAGGTATCGAATGGCTCTTTTAGATACCAGAGTGGCTCCTTCTAGTCTAAGGGTTGCTGTCTTAACTGTCTTCCTGCTGCTTATGAGCACCGCTTCAGTCTTGTGGGCGGCAAGGCTAAGACCCCTAGATTCCAGCCAGACTGTCAGCCGCCTAACGGAGTCCTCAGCTAGTGCTTCCGCCTCGTGGATGTGTTTCGCTTTGACGACAATGGCAATATCGTCGGCGAAGCCCACAATCTTCACGTTATCATGTAGTTCCAACCTCAGTATCTCGTCATACATTATGTTCCACAAGGTAGGCCCTAGAATGGAGCCTTGTGGCACGCCAGCTGTGACCTCGTATTTTGCTGTGCCGACTTCTGTGTGAAACATTAGAGTCCCCTTATTGAGGTACTCGCTAATAATGTTTGTCAGGTAGTGGGGAATGTCAAAATTACGTAGTGCGTCCAGTATGAGGCTCCAATTAGCCGAATTAAAGGCATTCCTTACATCCAGTGTTAAAACTAAGCTGTAGTTTTTTGATCCGCCCTTCCATCGTGTCCCTTCTATCGCAGCAGACACTGTCTTCGTCAGTAACATAATAGCGTCAACTGTGGACCGCCCCTTGCGAAACCCAAACTGTCTCTCAGAGAGGTCTCTTCCGCGGCATAATGCTGATGTCAGCCTGTTCAAGATGACTCTCTCGAACAGCTTCCCCATAGAGTCCAGCAGGCATATTGGTCTGTACGATGAGCCATCATTTGAGTTTTTTCCTGGTTTCGGGATCAGACACAGGTTTTGCGACTTCCAGCATGTCGGGAAGACGCCGTCACGTAGACATGTCGAGAAGAGTATGGCCAAGATGTTTGGGTGTAAGGTGGCAGCTAACTTGATAGCCCTATTAGGGATCCCATCCGGACCCGGGGCCTTAAAAATTTAAAATTTGGCAGCCTTTTTGCCGAGTTGGTTGTCGGGGCGTTAAAGACATGGTTAGTGTCTCTAGCCTGCTGATGCGGGAAGAGCGTCTTCACTATACCGTTCAGTTTGGCCTTATCTGTGGGGCGTAATTGTGGTTGCCTTGCATCTTCTTCATGACTAGTTTATACGCCCGTCCCCATGGGTCCTGGTCTGCCTCCGCGCAGAGAGCTTTAAAGCAGTTGAGTTTGCTGGCGCGGATAGCATTGCAAAAAGCACTACGTTTTAGTTTAAACGCACCACGTAAAACCTCGCACGGTATGTGTCTACGGGCTGCTCGCGTGAACCTCCTTCTGACTGCGATGCATTCTCGTCTGATCTCCGCAATCTCCGTGGTCCACTAGAATACTGGCTTGTGGCGACGAGATGACCTGCCGCCAGCTGGGGCGATGTAATCATTAAATCCACTATCGAGCTAAGACTCCCTCTGACGAACGTTTTTTTGTTGCCTACATTTAGTAAGACCAGGTTAAGGCTGCCCAGGGCTTCAAGCAGCATCTTCCCTTTAGCATTTGTTGCTTCTGATTGCCATTCAATTGCCCAGGCGTTAAAGGCGCCTGCTATAATTGATGGCGTGCGTGCTCGTGCATCCTCCACTAGTTCGTCAAGCGCGCTAAGATTCCAGCTCGGTGGACCCAAACGCCCTTAGACAAGGCTCTGACAAAGGCGGAGCCTGAGTCAATGTTATCCATGAATGATGGCTTTTCGGAGCATGCCCAGATCGCGGCCAGGTTTGCTGTATTGCCGACAAAGTTTGGCCTGTGTGGAATTTTAAAAGGCTCGCTAATTATTGCGATGTCGATATCGTTTTTGCGCGTCGTCTGGGAGAGCAAATCTTGTTCTGCCCTGCAGTGGTTAAGGTTGATCTGCATAATCTTCTTGCCCTAAGATTTTTTGTTGCTTCAAGAAAAGCTAGACATTGACGGCTGCTGGTGGCATGGAGCGTGTCTTGTTTGCCGGCTCTAGTCCATAGGGTGCAAGAGGGCTTTGCTGTGCATGCTTTCGCCGAGTGGTCGGCCGACCCGCAGTTAAAGCACTGTTTTGAGGCGTCGTGCTGGCTCCGGCATCTTGCTGCAATATGACCAAAGTTCAAGCAGCATTCTAATCAGCTCGCTTGTAAGCTGGTCTGGCTCCAGCACGTCACCATAGGCTTCTTTAGCTTTAGTACGGATTAAAACGGGATCGGGACGGCTTTTGCGAGCCATCGGTGTTTTTGTGTGTTTTTCCACCTTTCTCCATTCAGTTCCCTCTCCTGCTGAGCACGCTTGTTCGGGCGAGCTCACTTTCTTATCTGAGGTGCCCGGAGACGGACGAGAATTCTTTTTTGCTCCCTCGCATGAAGCGTTTTGGCCTTTGGTCACTGAAGCGAACGTTGGATTCGAGCTGGTCTTTGCTCCGCTCCAGTATTGGCAAATCATATTTGTTTGTGCCTCTAGAGTGCTGTTTAGCTGCTGACTAACCTCTTCTTGTATAGCTTTGAAGCGTTTAAGCTGCTTCTTCATGACTACGTTAACATGTCGAACGGCCTTATCCTCCAGTCTGGATAAGATATCGCCCGCCAGAGTTCCAAGCTCGTTCATTAGCTCGATAGGCGTCAGCTTAACCCTTTTTGGTGGTGTTTTTCGTTGCGGGCTACAGGGATTTTTAGCATCTCTGTGTCTCTTTGGAGTGCCCGCTTCATATGTGGCCGGAAACGCAAAGATTTTTTCCGCCAATATGGGCGGGGCTGAGCGACAAGCCGTAATCGGGGGCGATCTCAACATTTTATTCGACTTTGCGAACGCCATGGGGGCGGCATCGGCCGTGTCATTGTCCGCGTCATGACTCGCGCCAGAGATTTCGACTGCTATGGGTGCCTGGGGTGAGACACCCAAAGCAGTGGGGCTATGATTAGCCAGAGCTCAGTAGAAGTCTTCCTGGTCAGATGGATTCAAGGTTTTATTTTTTTATAGTTCCCTTTTGTTTTCAATTCAGGCTTGAATTTAAATTTAAATTTAAATTTGGCGGTCAATACTGGCGCCTTATCGGAAGCTCGTGTATCGATCGCGCTTGTATGATCGATTTATATCGATGTGGCAACTCTGCTGCCAGCTGATCCGTTGGGTAAGCGTTTTCCAACACTGGTTTGTTTGCGAGGTGTTTTGGCACTTGAGTATAATAATTTGTCGACAAATACAACAAGTTGCCGCGCAAAAAGACACTCAACCAAGCGAACGGTGAGAAAGAGGAAGGAACTCACCCCTTTCCAGCGTCCCCTCGCCAGGAAGCCAACCGACGTTCGATATTCAGCTTTAACGTAGACTACGTCGGTTTAGCACCAGGCCCGGCCCGAACGCGTCTATGGGTGGCGCTCAGTCCAGGTGAGCGCTAGTGTGGAAATTTGCGATTTTCCTGACTCTGCAACTGCAATTTCAGTAAGGAACAACGCGGCCCGCTCAAAGCACAAACAATCCACGTCGACGTAGACATGTCGAGAAGAGTATGGCCAAGATGTTTGGGTGTAAGGTGGCAGCTAACTTGATAGCCTTATTAGGGATCCCATCCGGACCCGGTGCCTTAAAATTTGACAGCCTTTTTGCTAGTCGATAACCTCTTCTGGCGTTATTGGTGGGAAGGAGCTGGTTGTCGGGGCGTTAAAGACATGGTTAGTGTCTCTAGCCTGCTGACGCGGGAAGAGCGTCTTCACTATGGCCTTATCTGTGGGGGCGTAATTGTGGTTGCCTTGCATCTTCTTCATGACTAGTTTATACGCCCGTCCCCATGGGTCCTAGTCTGCCTCCGCGCAGAGAGCTTTAAAGCAGTTGAGTTTGCTGGCGCGGATAGCATTGCAAAAAGCACTACGTTTTAGTTTAAACGCACCACGTAAAACCTCGCACGGTATGTGTCTACGGGCTGCTCGCGTGAACCTCCTTCTGGCTGCGTTGCATTCTCGTCTGATCTCCGCAATCTCCGTGGTCCACCAGAAAACTGGCTTGTGGCGACGAGATGACTTGCAGCTGGACATGCTGGCGTAGCAGGCTCGCCTGATAGATCTCATGACGGATGTCGTCATCTCCTCAGCGTTGCCACTTGCGCTGAGATCCTGTAGCTCCTCGACGAATAGAGTTTGGATCAAGGTATCGGGCCTATACCGTCTGACAGACTGCCTGTTTGGTTGCGGATTCTGTCCATTAAAGGAAAAGAGAATGGCCGTGTGGTCGCTAGCTGTATACATGTCGCTGACTTGCCATGTAGAGGACCTTGCCACCTGGGGCGATGTAAACGCTATCCACTATCGAGTTAAGACTCCCTCTGACGAACGTTTTTTTGATGCCTACATTTAGTAAGACCAGGTTAAGGCTGCCCAGGGCTTCAAGCAGCATCTTCCCTTTAGCATTTGTTGCTTCTGATTGCCATTCAATTGCCCAGGCGTTGAAGGCGCCCGCTATAATTGATGGCGTACGTGCTCGTGCATCCTCCACTAGTTCGTCAAGCGCGGTGGCAAAATCGTTAAGATTCCAGCTCGGTGGACCCAAACGCCCTTAGACAAGGCTCTGACAAAGGCGGAGCCTGAGTCAATGTTATCCATGAATGATGGCTTTTCGGAGCATGCCCCGATCGCGGCCAGGTTTGCTGTATTGCCGACAAAGTTTGGCCTGTGTGGAATTTTAAAAGGCTCGCTAATTATTGCGATGTCGATATCGTTTTTGCGCGTCGTCTGGGAGAGCAAATCTTGTTCTGCCCTGCAGTGGTTAAGGTTGATCTGCATAATCTTCTTGCCCTAAGATTTTTTGTTGCTTCGAGAAAAGCTGGACATTGACGGCTGCTGGTTGCATGAAGCGTGTCTTGTTTGCCGGCTCTAGTGCATAGGATGCAAGAGGGCTTTGCTGTGCATGCTTTCGCCGAGTGGTCGGCCGACCCGCAGTTAAAGCACTGTTTTGAGGCGTCGTGCTGGCTCCGGCATCTTGCTGCAATATGACCAAAGTTCAAGCAGCATTCTAATCAGCTCGCTTGTAAGCTGGTCTGGCTCCAGCACGTCACCATAGGCTTCTTTAGCTTTAGTACGGATTAAAACGGGATCGGGGCGGCTTTTGCGAGCCATCGGTGTTTTTGTGTGTTTTTCCACCTTTCTCCATTCAGTTCCCTCTCCTGCTGAGCACGCTTGTTCGGGCGAGCTCACTTTCTTATTTGAGGTGCCCGGAGACGGACGAGAATTCTTTTTGCTCCCTCGCATGAAGCGTTTTGGCCTTTGGTCACTGAAGCGAACGTTGGATTCGAGCTGGTCTTTGCTCCGCTCCAGTATTGGCAAATCATATTTGTTTGTGCCTCTAGAGTGCTGTTTAGCTGCTGACTAACCTCTTCTTGTATAGCTTTGAAGCGTTTAAGCTGCTTCTTCATGACTACGTTAACATGTCGAACGGCCTTATCCTCCAGTCTGGATAAGATATCGCCCGCCAGAGTTCCAAGCTCGTTCATTAGCTCGATAGGCGTCAGCTTAACCCTTTTTGGTGGTGTTTTTCGTTGCGGGCTATAGGGATTTTCAGCTTCTCTGTGTCTCTTTGGAGTGTCCGCTTCATATGTGGCCGGAAACGCAAAGATTTTTTCCGCCATTATGGGCGGGGCTGAGCGACAAGCCGTAATCGGGGGCGATCTCAGCATTTTATTCGACTTTGCGAACGCCATGGGGGCGGCATCGGCCGTGTCATTGTCCGCGTCATGACTCGCGCCAGAGATTTCGACTGCTATGGGTGCCTGGGGTGAGACACCCAAAGCAGTGGGGCTATGATTAGCCAGAGCTCAGTAGAAGTCTTCCTGGTCAGATGGATTCAAGGTTTTATTTTTTTATAGTTCCCTTTTGTTTTCAATTCAGGCTTGAATTTAAATTTAAATTTAAATTTGGCGGTCAATACTGGCGCCTTATCGGAAGCTCGTGTATCGATCGCGCTTGTATGATCGATTTATATCGATGTGGCAACTCTGCTGCCAGCTGATCCGTTGGGTAAGCGTTTTCCAACACTGGTTTGTTTGCGAGGTGTTTTGGCACTTGAGTATAATAATTTGTCGACAAATACAACAAGTTGCCGCGCAAAAAGACACTCAACCAAGCGAACGGTGAGAAAGAGGAAGGAACTCACCCCTCTCCAGCGTCCCCTCGCCAGCCGTCCGTCTTCCGCTACTTGTTTAATTGTGGCGGTGTCTACCATAACAGTCGGCGATCTCTTGCTGGCGTCTGCCACTGCCAGCTCAACGCGGGTTATGCCACTTATGACCATGGCCGCGTCGGTGGATATTGTTCTGAATCCAGAACATACACGCAGAGCTCCCGTTCGGAAGTTCGAGACTAGCCCTTTTATATAGCTCATCCTATTGGTAGCTTTCCGCCAAATTGGTGCAGCGTTCTGCATTGACGACCTAGCCACGTTGAAGAGGAGCGTTCTGTTAGCTGATTTGGGGCCCCTGTGGTTCATCGTCATTTTCGTCAGCGCGTTCAATGTGACCTTGGCTTTTTTGTGGGATGCCTCCAGGTGCTCTGTAAAGGACAGCCTAGTATTCAGTATGACTCCAAGATACTTTATTACTCGTTGCGATGCAATGGTGGTTCCTCCTACCACTACGTGGGCTGTTTCTACCCGTTTGCGGCTGCTGATCAGTACAGCCTCCGTTTTGTGGTTGGGCACTTCCTTTATCCGGACGACCTTGCGGTACTGCCGTGAGGTATTGCTTTTGGTTCCTCTCGAGGCAACGAGAATCTAGGACAACTAAAAAGGATGTGTTCTGCGGTCTCCTCTGTGTCAGGGTAGCACCAAGGACACAGTGGGTCGCTTTCGTGCCCAAATCTGTGTAGGTAGCTTCGGAAACAGCCGTGCCCGCTTAGCAGTTGGGTCAGGTGGAAACTGACTCCACCGAATTTCCGGCGTCCATTTTCCAACGTCCGGTATCAGCCTGTGCGTCCAGCGTCCTTTCGTCGAACTATCCCATCTCCTTTGTCATTCCCTAAAGCTCTCATCTGTATTTCAGTATTCCATTTCGGAAGTAGTCCTTAACTATTCCGAACAGATAATCCGGGGTGCGAAAGTTATCCAGAGCCCTCAGGATGCATTCCCAGTTTGCAGAGTTGAATGCATTCTGGATGTCCAACGTGAGTACAAGACAGTATTCCTTGCCGCCTCCACGCCATCTGGTCCCCTCAATAGCTCTTTCCGTCAATCTCGTTACCTCGGCGATCGCGTCGACTGTCGAACGAGCCTTCCTGAACCCGAATTGCCTGGGTGAGAGGTGGCCAGCTTGGTTGATCGCTTCGCCCAGCCTGTTGCAAACGATCTTCTCCAAAACTTTACTAACAGAGTCTATCAGACATATTGGTCTATACGAGGACGGTACCTCTGGTAGCTTGTTTGGTTTAGGGATGGGCACCAGATTTTGGACTTTAAAGGGGTCGGGAAAGACACCTTGCTTTATGCAACTATTGAAGACGCTTGCGAATAGCTCCAGTCGCAGAGTCAATGCCAACTTCAACGCCTTGTTGGGTATTCTATCTGGGCCAGGTGCCTTGGAGTCCGGAATGACGCATGCTGCTCTGATGGTCTCATCGGCCGTGACCGCTGGGGCTTCCGGGTATGTCATGGCGTATTGTGGAGCCTGGTGGCCGTTGATTTGGGACCCGGGAAAAAACGTCTTCACTATCTCCAGCATTTTTGCCTCGGACTTTGGTGGCATGCGCAGTAGAGACTGTAATTTTTTCATAGCTAGCTTATAGGCCTTGCCCCAGATGTCCTGTTCCGCTTCGTCGCACAGCTCCAGGAAGCGATCCCTTTTGCTCCAATTTATGGCCTTCTTGAGCTCTCTGCGCTTCTCGGCGTAAGCCCCAAGTCTAAACTCGTAGTCTTGGCGTCCCCGTGAGCGGTGCAGGCTTCTTCGTGCACTGATGCTTCTTCGTCTGGCGTTCGCTATGTCTTCTGTCCACCAGTAGACTGGCGCATGGTGTCTACTTGACCCTCTTCGCGGCAGCATGCTCGAGTCGCAGGCTTCAATTATCGCTTCTATTAAGAGCTTTGCGCTGTGCTCCGCATTTGTTCCGTGCATGGGGGCAGAAAAGGCTTCAGCGAAAGCAGTCCTGTTTAGAGTTTTCTCTCTGTATGCTCTGCCTGTCGTGGTTCAGGACTGCCCGACAGCCTCCCGTCTATTTACCGAAACCGCAATAGCGTTGTGGTCGCAAGCCGTGTACGCGTCGCTAACTGTTCATCCGCATTGTCTCCATTGCGAGCCGAAAGCAAACGTTAGGTCGATGACTGAACCTACGCCAGGTTAATTTGGAGAATCTTAATCATGATTGCCGCTGACGGACTTCACTACTTGCCGACAGGGGCAGCGCTTGCTACCGGCGTGGTGCTTTAAATGGCTCATTTTGGCCGCTGCGCAAATAAATTAGTGTGCCTCATTCAGGCAGTCCGAAGCTTTGTGCCCTGGAAGGCCGCACCTGGGACAGCATCCCGAACGGTCAATACTAAACTCTTTTTGCGGCTTCTGTCGGAAGGCTAATAATTGCTAGCTGCATGCAACCATATCCAGCTCTTAGTGCTTTGACTGAAATCGTTTGTGACCGTGACCCAACGAGGGGTGCAAGAACTGCCAGTAAGTCCTTTCTGGTGGCCAAGCAGTCAATATCTCGGATTTTGATAGAAGTCTCATGGGAGGCTGTTCTGACCTTGGTTTGATCACCGAGCGCTTTACCAATGTCCGATTTCATCTGCTGGAGCGATGCTTTACATTTTCCTTCTAGTTCAAGTAGTAGACCATTTCCTGCCGTTTTACCCACCCAAGTCACGTGTTTACTAGCACTGCTCAGCTTGTTGTCCTGTCGCCTGGTGACTAGACTTCGGATGTCACTGTACGACTTTATCCGGCTGAATGATAATGGCAACAGCTTTGCGTCTCCTCTCGCGGGTGTTTGGCTCATTGTCTCCTCGGCTTCGCTGGTTGCGGACTGGCTCGTAGGCTTGGGCTGGGGGAGTGCCAAAGAACGTTTCATGTGAATTTCCAGGACTGTACGTATCCCTGCTTCTCTTAGGAGTTTCATTCTCCGCAGTACATCGAATTGGAAAGCTGGTCCATCAATTTTTGGTGGTGCCGAGGCTGGGCTACCACCAGGTGGGGTCCTTGGGACCCTTGGACGAAGATGAAACTTGGTGAGAAGCGTTGTTTGTGCCCCTGAATAGCTAACTGCTCGGCAGTTTCCTGTCGTCCCTGTCGCTCCTACAGCCGAAGAGCCTCTTTTACCTGGTCATCTGGTATCTGGTCTCATTGCTGGTAGCCTCTCGCTAATCTCCACCTGGAGTGCTTGCATGCGGCTGAAAGTAGCCCTGTTTGCCACAGTGAGGTTTTTTCACCGCTTTTGGCCTGAATATGTGTATCAGGTCATCAATGAGGACTCCAAGTTCATCAGAGAGTTGAAGCAGGATTTTCTCAATCTTAGTCTTCTTCTTCTTCTGGGCTGTGACTGGGGAATTCTCCCGGCTACACGCATCTTTGGCCATTTTAGGGGTGTCAGTGTCTTCCCCGTGGTCAAATCGGAAGACCGGCAGGCTCACTGACGGGGGTGCAGATGGAGGGCTTCCCCCAGGCGGCGTTCGTGCCGTTTTTGGACACAGCCTGTTGTTTGGCATCATCTTCGCAGTGACACCGGCCAGGGAGGGACGCTGACCAGTTGGAGTCGGCAACTCTGGACTGCTGTCTGTTAGCAACTTTGGGCGAAAACAGCTGATCCACTGAGGGCAACAATAAAATTGGGTTGGCTGAGTGGGAAAAGTTTTTATTATTTTGATAGCCTTTTGGACTTGAAAAGGAAGCGAAAAAGAGGCGCCAACCCATGTGTGTGTGTGTTATTAAATAAATAAACTTAATAAATTATTAAATCTGACAGCAAAAAACCAATTAAATAAATACTTAAATTAATTAAGTAACATTTACTAATTTATTTGTGAATATATTAGTTGTAAATCTGAATGCATTTCTGTACAAAAACATTGTAAGGCGGGGTTTCTTCCCCCGTCTTACATGGTTGAGTTTGTAGACATAAGTTTGTAGTTTATAAGTTAATAATGGAATTATTACATTTAAGTTTGTATTATAATGAATTGTTACATTTAAGTTTGAATTAGTTGTCGGTAGGAGCGTAGGGATGCCGGCAGCGCCCTCTGTCGAGAGCGCGGGGAGCGGTCGGATGCAACCCTGCACGAAAGCTCTGTGGTGAAGAGAGAGCTTTCGTGGTGGAGTTGTATCAGGACAGCTTCCGCGCTGCTCGATCGAGAGTGCTGCCGGCACTTTGCGATCGAGAGCCAAGAGGAACAGACGCGAACAGCGAGGAGTGGCAGAGATAACTGTAAGTACTTGAAACAGTTAGGGCCAGTGCGACACAGAGAAGAGAAAAATAAAAGGAAAAGAAAAGAAAGACCAAACCGCGTGTTGTTTTTCGCGAATTGCGAATTAGGTCTCATCCACCATATCCCCACTCCCACTCGCTTCCGTTTCGTTAGAGAATAGTCGCGACTCTACGGTGCCCCTAGAGTCGCACTCAATTCTCACGAACCAACGCCGTCTTTCGCTGAGAACCATCGTAGCCTCTTGGTACCCTTGAGCCACGATTGGAATCTCGCAAGACGTTCTCTCACCCTGTACCCCAACGACTCGCTGAGATCAACGGCGGCGCTCCCCGTTTAGATCTCGCGCTCGCATCGTCCCAATCCTAATAGCGCTCCTCGCCTGAGAACAGCGGCGGCCGCCAGAGTACCTCGGCGCTCCGTTTTGATCTCGCGGAGCGGCGCGTGACATAGCTGAGAACAACGGCGGCGCTCCCCGTTTAGCTCTCGCGTCTCGCTTCCCCCCCTCCTCACGCAGTGCTCTCTCGCATGAGAACAGCGCTGGCTGCCAGAGCACCTCGGCGCCGCGCTTCGATCTCGCAGAGCATCGCATCGGCTCGCTGAGAACGACGGCAGCGTCCCTGCCTCGATCTCGCGTCCCGCTCCCCCCTTCTCTCATATCAACACCCACCCCCAGATCGACCGTTTTCCCCGTCTGCAGCGTCTCCGCGAATGTTACAAATTTCTTGTAAGATTCGAGCCCTGGACAGACTGAGATTTGTACCCCGGCTAGAACGCTTCTTTACAACATGTTTCTGAACAAGAAAGAAAAGTCCAGTCGAGCACGCCCCACCGTATAGTACTTTCTGCATTTTACCCCTATTAAATTATAAAAATCGGTATTGAGATATTACAATGGGTAGTACTTGCATTTAAAAACGTTGAAACAAAAAAAATTTAAGCATAATCAAACATACATCTGTTTGTTTGTATGCGAAAAGACATACGTTTGGCATTATATGATGCATATATGCACGATGCGTGTATTCGGCTCGGCCAGCGTCCGCGAGCAGCAATGTCGCCACACAGGCAGCGATAACATTCGAACATGTGCTTGAATGTTTCTGTCTCGCTTGCACTCATGTATTGATACTGCGATTAATTATCAATATTGTAACGCTTCTTGTTTTCTTGTTTATAGTCCGATTTTAATGCACCTTTCAGGATAGTTTAATATAGTTAGTTTCCATATAAATTATAAATTACAATATTGTAGGATAAGAACAACCGTCTTAAAAACGTAGTGAAGTTTGAAAATTATTTTATTTCTTGTGCCAAAAAAAGGCGTGGCAGCTCAAAATTTGTAATGCCATTGAATTTATTCTAGGAACTTCCGTACCAAAATTGGTGTTCCTAAGTGCCATAGTTACTGAGATATTCGCATAAAACACAAACTTTTTCCAAGGTGTGTCTGGTTTTTTGCTCATTGTGGGCGAACGGGGTGTGGCATATAAAAAAAAAAAAATTCTTGTATTGACTAAATATGTTATCGATTGAGACCAAGATCGAACTTGTACATGGCTATATCGACTCGGCTTGTGATGCTGATCAAGAATATATATACTTTATGGGATCTGCCACGCCTCCTTCTGCTTGTTACATACTTTGCACAAACCCAATATACTCTTGCAGTCTGTAAGTCTGTAAGGCCACAAGAAATAAAAAAAAAAGAATTCCAGGGAGATGCCCGAGTATGGAGAACGTCAGGATGGGAAAACCACTTAGAAAATGGTGTTTGAGTATTCCGTGTATCGGATACTAAAGGGCGTTTCCGATAGAATGTTAGAATGTCCCAGCCCATTCGACTTCCATATGTTGGCTTCTCACATTCTAAATGTGGATAGGGTAGCCATCTTTAATCCCATTATCCAATGGAATAATGTGCGGGATGGCATCGACTGTCTTACCTGGGGTAGTACGCAGAGCCCGCAATGTAGAGTCCTGCCATGCGTTGTATATTGTTAAGTCTGGAAAGAGTGGTCTTCTTGTTTAGAGCTGGCCATTAAACTACGATCCCATACAACAGCATTGGTCAAATAATGACAGTATAGAGCCACCGGTTGATATAGGGGTTAAAATCCCATTTCAGGCCTATTGTCTTTCTGTATGTAAAGAAGGCGACCGAAGCCATGCGAGATCTGGCTTCAATGCACGCATTCCAATTTAGCTTTCTGTCGAGCTATTAACCAAGATACTTAGCTTTATCACTTAGCTTTAGTGTTTCCACGCGCAGTCTGCGTGTACGGAATTTTATATTTCTTTTTTCGGTAAATAGGTCTAGCTCGGTTTTGCTTGCGTTTACACCTAGTCCATTGGCCAAGTTGGATAAAAGACGAAGAGCGTTGTTCATCCGGTGACATAGAGTCGGGGGTAATGGCAAGGTCGTCAGCATAAGCCACAACCCGGCACGCACCCCCATCTAGTTCCCGTAGTAGTACGCTTACACCATGTTCCATAGAAGGAGGGAAAATACGCCTTCTTGCGGCGTGCTTTTGGTGACGGTTTTGGTTATGCTGACATTGCAGCAGTTGGTTTACGAGGTTAACGGTTAGATCATTAGTACCTAAGTTAATCGGACCTTCAATTATGGGCTCTGAGAGAATGTTGTTGAGAGCCCCCTCAATATTGAGGAACACGACTAGAGCGAACTGCTTAAGAGAGTTATTTTTCTAATATAGCGACCATATCATGAAGGGCGGTTTCCGTAGACCTGCGATATGCCTGTTGAGCAGATGAGAAACAATTATTTGGGATTCTGTCTAGAAGGTGCCAGCTTAGAAGTCGTTCCAGCACCTTCTGAGAAAGAGATGGGAGACTAACGGGTTTGAAGCCTTTCGGAGTACAGTGTGACCCTGGATCGCAGCCAGTGTTTGTAGATGATACCTGATAAGGCAATGTTTTTGTAAATTTGTTGTTCGCAACTGATTGCATAATTACCAGCGTGAATCAGGTGGCCCGGGACATTTCGAGTGACTTTTTACTGGTCGAAGTCTATGAGTTGTCACTTCGTTAAAGGAAGTCCAGTGTGGTTGAGTACGTGGATAGTACTTTTCTAAGTCTTGCTGCCTCAGCGGTATATGCTATATTTGAGCAAAACCTACGCCAAGAGTTACACCTGGCTTTGCGCATCTCCTTGTTGTAGGAAGAGAGAGAGCTTTTGCGTCATGTGGCCTTGGCTGAGATGGCGGATTAGTCCTTCCAGCTAAGACTCGAAAAGTATCCATTTTGTTTTCTTTACGTTACGGTAGAGGATGTATTTTGGTACCGTAAGTGCAATAATAATCGGGATATATCTGATGTCGGAGTGTTCCTGCAAGATACAAGACGGGATTCAAGGGAGTTGGATATAAACCTCTCTTTATTACTATTGATGAAAATGGGCCCCTTGAAGTTGAAGTGAAGAAAGTTAAGTTAAGACTCACCCCTGTCGAATATGTCAGTGCTGCCCCACTGTGTGTGATGGGCATTGGCGTCGCAGCCGATTACTAGGTTTTTGTGCCAGCCCTCTTGCGTCTCTACTAAGTCTCGTAAAAGTTTGGGAGGCGAGGGATGAGCCACATATATGATGAACAGAAGACAACAGAGCACTTGCTTCGTTCCATGCTGATTTAGGCAAAAAAAAATGGCATATCTTTACGTGCTAGTATGCAGATGCGGGCTTTACCTGTTACGTAGGCTGCATACAGCTTGAAATCGGGGGTCCTCAATTTAGAGATTCAGCATGTACAGACCCAAGGCTTTTGGATGAGAGCTGCAGGAGGGCAGCGGATGCTGCCTTACAGTTGTGGGTTAATCAAGGGTGAGTTAAACCTGTCTTGATAGCCCCACAGCAGCCTCCACCTTGGTGACCTTCTAGATGGCTGTTGGAAGGTTGGTGTTGCAAGAGGGTTACGGGTTACCTCCAGTTTGGCTCCCGGATAAATTTCGCCAAGCTAGGCGACCGCCTTTCTGTAGAGATCCACAGACCGGGCATCCAGGCAGGCAATGTCTTTCAACCGGCCCTGATACCACCCTGCGTCCTCACAGTGGCCACCAGGCCACTCACTTTGAGCGCTTTGGCCCTTCACTGCGCAGTGAGCAGGAACCACGTTCAAGGGAGTGAAGTAGACTCTCCTTTTCAGTCTTCGTGACTGGCACCACGCTATCAAGGTCCAAGTTTGCGTCTGCAATTGCGGAGGGCAAGTGACAATGGTCGCCCGGGACGATGCAGTGTCCATTGCCCGGCCGGCACCCACGAGGAAGGTTTACCTAAAGGAACTTTGCTAGCTTAGAATAGTAATTCTTCATTTTTCCATATACTACCTTATTAACACCAGTCACGTTGAAACAGGTGGATCAACCTTAATTTAAATTTTAGCTAAGCACACTACCGCTTCCGCAAATTTAAAAACCCATTGAAAACTTGGAAACTAATAAAGATATCGAGACATATTCACATATTATGTTACTGCCCATACCAAGTTTGATTAGAATCGGACACTATATCCTATACCTCTCATGGTCGTATCGGCCGAAAATGGATCATTCTTATGAATACAGACTGCTTATGAGCAGGTAGCTTAAATAGATTATAAAGTTTGGATACACACCTCCATTGCACACGAAACTGAAAAATATAAATTATATGATATTATCAATTGTTACTGAAGCCAGTTCCCACAATGTGCAAAAGAAACAGAATTTGATTCTACTTCTTGCTTTGCCGCGTTTTGTTTTGACTCATCGATCGTTACCAGGTTTTTAGTTCTTTTGAGTGATTCATTATCGATAAATTTATAATGCCCTAAAGCTACAATACCAAATAGTTGATTACCATATTTGCTCACCTTTTCTGATAGTAGTTCTTTTCTTTGTAGATGAGATTTTTATACTCTCTGCAAGAGTATATTGGGTTTGTGCAAAGTATGTAACATTATACTCTCTGCAAAAGAATATTGGGTTTGTGCAAAGTATGTAACAGGTAGACGGAGATAATAAAAAACAAGAAAGAAAAGTACAGTCTAGCGCGCCCGACCGTATAATAATCTCTGCATTTGTGCCGATTAAATTATAATAATCGGTATCGAGATATTACAATGTGAGTTACTTGCATTTAAACACGTTGAATCAAAAACAATCTAAGCATAATCAAACACACATCTGTTTGTTTGTATTCGAATACACATACGTTTGGCAATATGTATATGATGCAAATATGTATGTATGTATGTGTGTATTCGGCGCAGCCAGCGACCGCGGGCAGCGCTGCCGACACACAGGCAGCGAAAACGTTCGAACATGTGCTTGTGTGTTTCTATCGCGCTTGCACCTATGGGTTGATATTGCGTTCAATTATAAATATTGTAACGCTTCTAGTTTTCTTGTTTATAGTCCGATTTCAATGCGCCTTTCAGTATAGTTTAATATAGTTAGTCTCCACACGAATTATATAATCACAATAATGTACGATACGAACAAGTTCGCCAAAAACGGCATTGAAGGTTCCAGACTTTTTTATCAAATGTGGGAAAAGTGGGCGTGGCAGTCCAAAATTTTAAATGGCAATGCAACTATGCTATAGCTAGGAACCTCCGTACCCAAATTGGTAAAGAAGAAAACTAGAAGCGTTAAAATATTGATAATTGAACGCAATATCAACCCATAGGTGCAAGCGAGATAGAAACACACAAGCACATGTTCGAACGTTTTCGCTGCTTGTGTGTCGGCAGCGCGGCCTGCGGTCGCTGGCCGCACCGACTACACATATACATACATATATACAAACGTATAATGTCAAACGAATGTGTATTCGCATACAAACAAACTGATGTATGTGTGATTATGCTTGGGTTGTTTTTGTTTCAAAGTGTTTTAATGCATGTACTAGACTATCTCGATACCGATTTTAATAATTTAATCGCGAACAAATGCAAAGAGTATTATACGGTTGCGCGTGCTCGACTGTACTTTTCTTTCTTGTTCAATATGTCAATGTAAGCATATTGGTCTATCACTCATCACACTGTCGATAAATTCTGAATTTCCGACTCCTGCTGCAGCCATGCAGCCCCATAATACCATTGCCGCCGTGTTTTACGGTTTTTGTAATTGTTTTGGATTTAGGGCTTTTTCTGATGTCGCCCAATGACGGTCTGAATAGTCGACTTACTTCTACCCATCATTTTAGCTATCTCTGCATAAGGTTTTTGACCTTTTGTGTGGAGCTGAAGGATTTTTCTAAGATATTCAAGAACTAACTCTTTTCGAGACATTTTGTCTACTGAATTTTAATATTTTGTGCATCTCAAACAAATCACGGTAACTACAATGAATTTACTCATTATTGTACACATATTTCAAAAATCCCCGTTATTTTTTAGAAGAACACTGGCGCCAGACAGCGTTTGAAATTAAAAGTACATAAGTAGATTTTTGTTCACGCAAATACTTGAGTGTGTTTACATCCATTGTAATAATATACAACCAAAATGTAGAGATACTGTTTTTTTTATTTATAAATTAGAAGAAAACAAAACCCGAATAACGTTGACGACCACGGCAAATGCAACACGTAAGAAAGGTTACAGTCAATCGAGCCGACTGTAAAAGACCCCGTACTCCCATAGTAGTGCGCATTTGTATTTAATTTGAAATAAAACTTTAAAATGAAATTTAACAATTTAAATTTTATATTTACTTTTTATACCCGTTACTCGTAGAGTAAAAGGGTATATTGTAATCGTTGGAATGTAAGTAAATGGGAGAAGGAGGCGTGGCAGACCCCATATAGTATATATATTCTTGATCAGCATCACAAGCCGAGTCGATATAGCCATATCCGTCTGTCTGTCTGTCCGTCTGTCCGTATGAACAAACAGACTTCAGAGATGGTAAGAGCTACAAGTTTGAGCTTGGTATCAATCGATCACATATTTGATCAGTCAATACAAGATTCTTTTTTTTTCGATGCCACGCCACATTCGCCCACAATAAGCAAAAAACTGGACACACCTCGTGAAAAATTTGTGTTTTCGGTAAATATCTCAGTAACTATGGCATCTAGGATCACCAATTCTGGAACGGGAGGTTCCTAGCGACAGCATAGTTGCATTGCCATTTAAAATTTGGGACTGCTACGCCCACTTTTCCAACATTTGATAAAATAATATACAAATTTCAATGCCGTTTTTAGCGATCTTGTTCTTATCGTACAGTATTGTAGTTTATAATTCGTGTGGAGACTAATTAAATATTAAACTATATTAAACTATCCTGAAAGGCGCATTAAAATCGGAATATAAACAAGAAAACTAGAATCGTTACAATATTGATAATTGAACGCAATATCAACCCATTGGTGCAAGCGAGGTAGAAACACACAAGCACATGTTCGAACGTTTTCTCTCCGCCGAATACACACATACATACATACATATTTGCATCATATACATATTGCCAAACGTATGTGTATTCGAATACAAACAAACAGATGTATGTTTGATTATACTTAGATTGTTTTTGTTTCAACGTGTTTTAATGCAAGTAATTCACATTGTAATATCTCGATACCGATTTTAATAATTTAATCGGGATAAATGCAGAGAGTATTATACGGTCGGGCGCGCTCGACTGTACTTTTCTTTCTTGTTAATTTTAATATTAATTAATTTATGTTTAATAATATAAATAAGTTCAATCAAACCAATAATAATTAATTTGATTTTGGACGGATGCAAGAATTGAAAGAAATCATTTGAAAACGATCTCAAGTCCGGTCAGCATGATCAAACATACAATTGTTTGTTTGCATGCGAATACCCATACATATGTACGTTTGACAATATTTGCTGCATATATGTATGTATGTGTGTATTCGGCGCAGCCATCTACAGCTGCCGCCACACAGGCAGCGAAAACGTTCGAACATGTGCTTGTGTGTTTCTATCTCGCTTGCACCAATGGGTTGATATGATGCTGATCAAGAATATATATACTTTGTGGGGTCTGCCACGCCTCCTTCTGCCTGTTACATACTTTTGCACAAACCCAATATACTCTTGCAGAGAGTATAACAGAGAGTATAAAAATAAATTAGAAGAACACATTGACCAAAGACAGACAAGGGAGAAGCTCTGCTGCTTAGCATTCCAATGGGAAATAAGACAACTAATTCATATCGATCACAATGGACCAGTAGATAATAGCCAACCCAAAAAGTACATTTTGGCGGCAATAGATGTTTTCACAAAGTTCTTTAAACCCACGCCATGGCGTATCAGAATCACCGAACTTAGGCCATGGCTAGAGGTAAGCCTGCCAGTAGGGATAAAATGTAGGGATAAAATGAAAGCTGTTCCGCACGGGTGCCATAGTCCAAGCAGACTCGGACCTTGACAGAGAGGTGTCGGTAACGATGACCAAATAGGAGAGCCTTCTGCGCTCCCCTGTACGGGGATCCAGATCCCTGCGCAGGGAAGGACAAAAGCGTGCAAAGAGGGAGGGTCTGAAGGCCAAAGCGCAATGCAAAGCGGCCCTGAAAATAAAGAGCCGGCTCCATGGAGCGGGGGGCCTGTCCCCAGCCGTCACTTCGAAAATATGGCGCAGATGAAGGTATCATCGGGTGACTTTGCAAATAATTTGGAGCAGATGATGGCAGAGCGCTCGACCAAAGTCACTTAACGACACCTCAAGCGACGATAACGGCAAGATCACGAAGGAAAGGTGGAATACCACACACGGACTGCCCGTCGGCCTGCTCATGGCGAGAATGGAGGACGAACCTCAATGGGGCAAAAATCCTCAAATACAAGGACGACCCGGCGATCAGCTGGCCGAGGCAAAACGTCTCTTCCACGGGTGAGGTGTAGGGGAGGCCAAACTGGAGGTGGTAAACAATGATAATATCCGGTCGAAACCAAAGGCGAAGGTACTCATCGCTATCCCTCTCAATGGAGACCAGGCGCTGACGACTGGAAGGTCCTTCACGCTGGCGCTTTCTGCCCTGCTCAGCACGTCATCCTGCAGATAAGTAAAGAAGCGGAGGACCTGCTCTATTCACGCTATTGCAAGATCGGCCTTGAGTCGGTCCTCGAAGCTGTCCAAAACATGGCAATCGGCTCCGACGAAGATGACGAAGACGAGGAGGACGGTGACCTGACCGTAGTAGTTAACCCGTCCGCTTTAGGTGAGGCAGCTATCCCGAATGAGGGTACTGCAGCTCATCCAACACAAGAGCAAGCTGGCGTTGACGTAACTCCCGAAAGCGTTGGAGCATGAGCCCGTCGACGTGGCCTTAGTCCAGGAGCCATGGATGGCGTCAGGCATTGTCGTAGTGGGGCTAAGGTCATCAAACTATAACACGTTATTCGCAGCAACGGTGAGAAAACAAGAGCCGCCGTACTCATAGTACTGACGAAATAGCAGCAGTCTTAATAGAATGAGGAAAGAGGGGCCTGATAGCTAGAAAGACTATCCAGGGAGACAATCTCCGATACAGCCCAACTGATAGTCGGAACAGATGCCAACGCCCACCACAGCGTATGTGGGTCACGCGACACAAATATCAGAGGTGAGTCTCTCTTTAAATTTGTACTTAACTCTAAGCTATACATTGCAAACATTGGGGAGGTGCATACATATGTAGGCCCCACCTCCTCCATTGTTCTAGATCTCACGCTTGCGTCAGATGCGATCATAACAAACTGGAGGGTCCTTGAAACATCCTCCTTCTCAGAACACAAAACTATACAGTTTTATTGTGACTATAATAGCACTCCCAAACTCAACTCATAAAGGAACCCCCGGAACACAAACTGGGTAGAGTTCTATAGGCAGGTTAAAAATAGACTAGGAGCACCGGGTGAAATTGCGTCAGCATGCGACATAGAGTCATCTTTATCGTTTGTATGCAAGACCCTCCGGGACTCATTTAAAAAGTCATGTAGACCGTCCAATCAAAAAAGGAGATCGAGACCACACTGGTGGAACTCCGAACTCTCTATGCAAAGGAAAAATCTCGTGGAAATGTATAGACTGGCTAAGCACTCCGAGGAGGCTCTAGTGTACGAAAAGTACAAGACTCTGCTCAGAGTCTGCAAGCGCAGTATCTGTAGAGCGAAAAGGCATTCCTGGAGGAACTTCTGTTCCCAATTGGAACTGTTGCCCGAAACAGCAAGACTAAGAAGACAGCTATCCAAGCAACCGTCTGTTCAAAGTTCAAAGCTGAGACTTGACGGTGGAACCTAGACTGAGAGCGGTGAGGAAACTCTAGATGCTCTTAAGACCACCCACTCCCCAGGATCCGTAGAGCTTCCGCTCGGGACAAAGCACCAGGACATTCCATGCGGTGAGTATCATCTCCCTATGGAAATATTCACTACCCCTAAAATACGATGGGCCATCGACTCTTTCAAGAGTATTAAGAGCCCTGGTCTTGATGGCTCCATGGCTGTTCAGGATATTCAGAGCATGTCTCAGTGCAGTCCATATTCCTACTGAATGGAGAAACGCGAGAGTAGAATTTCTGCCCAAAGCTGGTAAATGTAGCAACAGCAGCTCCATATAAGAAGGATGGCTGTCTATAAAACAGCACGCCTGAACAAAAAGGAAATCGGTAAAAACAGCACTACACACGCTAGTAGCTTCAATCGAAAGGTCTTTTTACCATCAGAAGTATGTACTAGGAGTCTTCGTAGACAAATTGTAAGCGTTTAACAACGTCAGCAATGCAGCCATCATTAAGCGACTAGTGTTCATAAACTCCCACCCAACTAACACACACTGGATCCACAATCTCCTGAGCTGCAGAAGAGTCCAGTCGGAATGGGGAGCAGCCACAGTGATCATAGGCGCAAGGCGGTGTCATGTCTCCTCTAATGTGAACTTTGTGGTAGACGAGTTAATTAAGAGATTTGATAGGGAGGCCCCAAAAATAACTGCCCATGCGGGTGACATTAACATAATTATTAATCGTAAGCTTAATCAAAGAGACACGGGCAAGACGGACATCGTCCTCTTTACTATGAAGTTCTAGGTAACGCAATGGATCCCCCCGACATTAAACGGCATCCACCTAGAGCTTGGCTAGCAAGTAGGATACCTAGGAACGGTGCTGGACAGCAGACACTGCTGGGGGTTGTCCTTCCCCTGTACCTGAAACCAGAAGTATGCAACGTCAATATTCTAGGAGATAGCCAGGCGGCAATAAAGTCAATTATGTCGTCAAAACTGTCAGGGTTAGCAGAGAAGCATTATATGATTTATACACGACCAATTCAGTGCACATCTACTGGATTCCTAGCCAATGGGAAATGAAGAGGCAGACACGCAATCAAGCTAGGCATAAGCGACGATTCGAACTTCGGGAACTGCAAAAAGCCGGATGATGACGGTATCCTAGAAGCAAGTGTCAAGCAGTGTTTTCCAAGGGTCAAGGCTCCGGTTTTTTTTCTATCTAACGACAAACAAGAAAATAAAGTAATGTCAAACACGCCCGATCATATTATACTCTCTGCATTTTATTCCTATTTATTTGGTTATATTATTAAATTGGTATCCAGATATTACAATAGATAGTACTTGTATTAGAATGCGTTGAAACAATAATAATATCTAAGCATTATCAAACACACATATATTTGTCTGTATACATTCATATATATTATATGTATATGTATGTATCTCGGCACGGCCAGCCGTAGCGGGCTGCCGCCAAACATGCAGCGTAAACGTCCAAACATATGTTTGTATGTCTCTGTCTCACTTGCATACATTGCATTCAACTGTCAATATGGTTACATTTCCAACTTTCTTGTTTATGGTTAAATTTTTATTCAACTTTCAGGACGGTTTGTTATAATTATATATCATATATTAATACTCCAGCTTTCCTTATGACACTCTTTAGGGACCCCGCTTGGAATTGAAGGTTGCGGATTGGTCATTTCCTACCTTGACTAACTTTATGGTGTTCCTCAATGTCATAATACAAAGCCGTATCAGCTATGCAGGAATACCAAGCTATCAAAAGCGCCTTTGTAGTCAAATAAAGCCATGCGTTTGACCCTACGGTAACAATCACGGGCATCATTCCTGCGCTTGCTACTTACCTCTCATACTCAGGCCTTTCCATATTTTGCTTCTTCCACAGCAGATGCGTTGATGGCGTTCGACATGTACATACGCCCACATACCCGGGATATTTATAGACATTGCAGAGAGCTGCCAAAGCCAGCATGAAAGTCGAGTGAAGAAGGCATCCCTGTGCTGTTGTGATAGCAGCTTTCCAATTTCAAGCTTTTCTTTTGTCAATTCATGATGTGCGATCTTCGCGACACCCAGCCGTACGCGAACTTTGGCTGCGACAAAGTAATGCGCCTAGTTTCTTTTCCTTATGCAGTTTCTTCCTTTCCATCGCATATCCAGAATAACTGTAATGTCAGCCATCAAATTCGTGAGAGTATCCACTAGTTGTTCAGTAGTACCAGGTCTGTACAATGTCCGTATATTCCAAGTGCGTACTCTCAAATCATTGTCTTTTTTGGACCCCGTACTCTGAAAAAGAGTAGATGGGTCTATTAAGTTTGTCTGAAGCGAAATGTGCGTAATAGGCAGAAGCAGGCGTGGCAGACCCCATAAAGTATATTTATTCTTGATCATCATCAACAGCCGGCAATCCGTCCGTATGAACACCTGGATCTTTTAAACTACAAAGGCTGGAACTGCCAAATTTGGAATGAAAATCCGTTACCTTCGCGAGCAGATAAAGTTTATTTCAAATTGTAGCCATGCCCCTTACCGCCACCGCAATGAGAAAAAAAACCAGACATACTTTGAACAAATTTTAGTTTTAGGCGAATATCTCAGTAACTATGGCACTTTGGAGCACCAATTCTGGTATTATTCCTAGAGACAGCCTAAATGCAATGTAATTAAAAATTTTGAGCTGTCACGCCAGCTTTTCTCATACGAACTAAAAAACATACAAGAGTCAATGCCGTTTTTAAAGCATTTGTTCAAATAGTAGAGTGTTGTAATTCAACATTCAACATGGAGACATATGTAATCAAACTATCCTGAAAATTGCATCAAAATCCTAAGTTTAACAAAAGAGCTATCACGTAACATTTTCATAAAAATTCATGTTTCAAGCATATTTTGATGGCAAATGTAATCTGTGTGAGTTTGATAAATATAGCTTTGATAGCATAGCATAGATAGCATAGCTAACAAAAAAGTTTTCTATACTAAAATGTTCTAGTTGTATCTGTACATTTACATACATACATACATACATAGAACGCCCTAAAGTGAGCGTGTCAAAAAACAAAAAGAAAGAAAAGTACAGTCGAGCGCGCCCAACCGTATAATACTCTCTGCATTTATCCCGATTAAACTATTAAAATCGGTATCCAGATATTAAAATGTGAATTACTTGCATTAAAACACGTTGAAACAAAAACAATCTAAGCATAATCAAACATACATCTGTTTGTTTGTATTTGAATACACATACGTTTGGCAATATGTATATGATGCAAATATGTATGTATGTATGTGTGTATTCGGCGCAGCCAGCGACCGCGGGCAGCGCTGCCGGCACACAGGCAGAGAAAACGTTCGAACATGTGCTTGTGTGTTTCTATCTCGCTTGCACCAATGGGTTGATATTGCGTTCAATTATCAATATTGTAACGATTCTAGTTTTCTTGTTTATATTCAGATTTTAATGCGCCTTTCAGGATAGTTTAATATAGTTTAATATTTAATTAGTCTCCACACGAATTATAAACTACAATACTGTACGATAAGAACAAGATCGCTAAAAACGACATTGAAATTTGTATATTATTTTATCAAATGTTGGAAAAGTGGGCGTGGCAGTCCCAAATTTTAAATGGCAATGCAACTATGCTGTCGCTAGGAACCTCCCGTTCCAGAATTGGTGATCATAGGTGCCATAGTTACTGAGATACTTACCGAAAACACAAATTTTTCACGAGGTGTGTCCAGTTTTTTGCTTATTGTGGGCGAATGTGGCGTGGCATCGAAAAAAAAAGATTCTTGTATTGACTGACTAAATATGTGATCGATTGATACCAAGCTCAAACTTGTAGCTCTTACCATCTCTGAAGTCTGTTTGTTCATACGGACAGACGGACAGACAGGCAGACGGATATGGCTATATCGACTCGGCTTGTGATGCTGATCAAGAATATATATACTTTAAGGGGTCTGCCACGCCTCCTTCTCCCTTTTACTTACATTCCAACGATTACAATATACCCTTTTACTCTACGACTAACGGGTATAAAAAAAGTAAATATAAAATTTAAATTGTTAAATTTCATTTTAAAGTTTTATTTCAAATTAAATACAAATGCGCACTACTATGGGAGTACGGGGTCTTTTACAGTCGGCTCGATTGACTGTAGCCTTTCTTACTTGTTGCATTTGCCGTGGTTGTCAACGTTATTCGGGTTTTGTTTTCTTCTAATTTATAAATAAAAAACAAGAAAGAATGCTATAGTCGCCTCGCGACTTTAGGATACCCGTTACTCAGTTTCAATTTGTTATTAACAATGGTGATTGATATAATAGCTTGGCAAACACAGAACATTTTCATAGAAATTCATGTTTAGAGCATATTTTCAACCGATCGTTCCTATGAAAGCTATACGATATAGTTGTCCGATTTGTATCAAACTTGGTCAGTATATATATATTATTGGCAGATGTATTTTGTGTGAGTTTGATTAATATAGCTTAGTTAACGCAAAAGTTTTTCATACAAACTCATATTTAGAGCATATTTTCGACCGATCGGCCCTATGGGAGCTATACGATATAGTTGTCCGATTTGGATCAAACTTGGTCAGTATATATATATTATTGTGTGAGTGTGGTTAATCTAGCTTAGTTAACGCAAAAGTTTTTCATACGTACTCATATTTGGAGCGTATTTTTGACCGATCGGCCCTATGGGAGCTATACGATATAGTTGTCCGATTTGGATCAAACTTGGTCAGTATATATATATTATTGGCAGATGTATTCTGTGTGAGTTTGGTTAATCTAGCTTAGTTAACGCAAAAGTTTTTCATACGTACTCATATTTGGAGCGTATTCTTGACCGTTCGGCCCTTTGGGGGGTTTTAGATTTTTTTTTTCCCTTGGATCAAACTTGGTCAGTATATGTACTTCCTAGATATTTAATTTCTGTGTAAATTTGGATCAGATAGATAGCTAACAAAAAGTTTTCTGTACTAAAACATTTTAATTTTACCTGTACATTTACCTTTATATGCAAATAAAGTGGTAAAAAAAAAAAAAAAAAATTTTTTTTTTTTTTTTTTTTTTTTTTTTTTTTTTGCCCCAAAAAAAAAAAAAAACTTTTTTAAACAAGTAAGAAAGGCTACAGTACGCAATTGAGCCGCAACTCTATCAAGTTGCGACCACAAACATAGAAGTGCGCAATTGTATTCAATTTAATTTCAAATTTTCGAATGAAATTTAAAAATTTTAATTTTATATGTACAATTTGAATTCGCATTGCCGCAACTCTATCAGTTGCACCACGCGCCACTTTCAAGAATTCTCCGATAATCAGTATTTACATATTATTCATACAAACACACATTCGTTTAAAATTATATGTATGCATGTATGTATGTATGTGTGTATTCGGCGCGGCCAGCGTCTGCCGGCAGCGCTGTCGCTACACAAACATCGAGAACGTTCGAACATGTGTTTGTATGTTTCTGTCTCGCTCTCGCGCGTAAGTGATATTGCAGTTAAATAACAAACTTTGTAACGCAGTAGCTCTTTTGTTAAAGGTAGTACGTTGATGCCACTTTCAGAATAGTTTGATTTTATATGTCTCTATACGAATGTTGAATTACAACACCCTACTATATGAATAAATGCCTTAAACATGGCATTAAAGCGTAAACGTTTGGTAAACTCTAATGAGAAAAGGGGGCGTGGCAGCTCAACATTTTTAATGGCATTGCATTAAGGCACTCTCTAGCAACCTGTTTACCAGAAATGGTGTGCCTAAGTGCCATAGTTACTGAGTTATTGGTCTAAAACTAAATTTTTTTCGAGGTGTATCTGGTTTTTTGCTCATTGCGGAGGCGGTAAGGGGCGTGGCAACAATTTGAAATAAACTTGATCTGCTCGCGAAGATAACGGACTTTCATTCCAAATTTGGTGTCTCTAGCTTTTGTAGTTTAAAAGATCCAGGTGTTCATACGGACGGACGGACAGACAGACAGACAGACAGACAGACAGACAGACAGACGGACAGACGGACATTGCTATATCGACTCAGCTGTTGATGCTGATCTAGAATATATATACTTTATGGGGTCGGCCACGCCTCCTTCTGCCTGTTACGCACATTTCGCTTCTGACAAACCTAATAGACCCCTATACTCTTTTTTAGAGTACGGGGTCTAAAAAGAACAAATTGCAAGTTCTTAAACGTTACAATTTATTGTTAAACTTAGCAACCGCGGAAAGGCTTGGCAGCGTGTGTGTGGCTATTGCGAGACGAAAATACGAACTGACTGCCCGCTCGTGACCGCTGCACTGCCGAATACAAAGCAAACTTACATACTAGCTTAAGTATAAGAGATTTTATGCGTACATTACTGGACAGTTCAATAATCTCAGTAATTAAAACTTATCCTAACAATTCATTTTTTCTCCTTGTTCTAACTGTTATCATGATCCAACATTCCGGCCACCTTGAAGGGATCGCCTTCAATCCCTTGGTAGCCCTGGCAGCATTAGCGCCGGCCGCCGGCTGATCTGCCGCATGTCCAGTCCTCCGACGAGAGGGCCGCTTTGAGATAAGCCTTCATCTTCCTTCCGCGGAGAACTGAAGGCTGCTTTGCTTCCTTCGAACTGAGTCCTTTAACTCCTTCACCAGGTTCCTCACGAAAATGTGGCTCCTTCTCCAAGTATCGCCGGACTGGCGTGCCACGTCGAGCGAATAAGCTGTACGCTGTTAAAATGAGACGTTTAGTGGATCTTGCTGCAAAACTCAATATGAACAGCATTTGATGCAAAACACACGAACACCGCTGTATACACTTTTGGGCTCGTCCTCTTATCTTTACCAGCACATCTGTAGCACCGCACAACTCTATACCTAGATGCATCAAAGAGATTCGTCTTTCAAAATCGTCCGACTTTTGACTGTATATAGTCAGCGATTGAAATCTTACTAATCTAGAGAGGCAAACGAGTGCTGAGTATTCTTTAAACCCTTGAGGCCAATGCTTTTTACCATGCAACGAAGCCGAACGAACTGATCGAGTTTCTGAACGCCAAACCCTCTTGACGACAAATCGGATGGATTTGATGATGTCAGTCCATGTCTCAAAGATACATTATTGGCCATCTCTTGGAGGCCTGCAACTCTATTGGCTACAAATGTTGCAAGTAATGAAGGGGAAGTATATGTACAATGTAGTGCGGTTTCTGAATCATTCGAGAAACTCGCACTCTCGATTCGACATCGGTCCAACGCGAATATTTGGGCTAAAATATACGCGAAAGATTCTAGCAATGTTTTTCGCTTGGTGGGACTTAGTTTGGCGAAGCTATCAACCAATTGATACCGAAAAGTATCCAAACTTGGTGTCCACCTTAAGCCAAGCGTTTTTGTCGAATCGGCATCATTGGAAATCCAAAGTTTCTCATTTCCACCTTCTTCTAATACGTTATAATGGTTTAAAAACCATTTTGCCAATGGACAATTTACCGTTTTGATATCTGCCGTGAGGGCAGTTCGGTTCAGACGGATCCTACAAAATGAACCAATTTGATCCCTCTGAATCGCAGGTCCCACCAGTAATTCCTTGAGAGAGTATGACGACGTTTTCTTACACGACACGTCCACTACTACTCGAAGTTTGGTGGAATTGCTTTCAGGGCTCAGGACGCACTGGTGTGAAAAAGTGTTACGTGGTCCTGGTGGAACTTCTGTATCTATCAACATGGGACCAAGGTCAAGATTTACGTTCATGAAACTCACATATACATCCTCGAGTTCCCAGATCATGGGAACAACTTGTCTTTTGACAATTTGTGACGAACCCAGCACTTTGGGATCAGTCGTGACTGACAAATTGACACCAAAGTGTCCAGTCGTCAATTTTTGAGCGCTGTCCCGAGAGCTTTGTTTGCAAACGATGTGCTCCGCAGAATAATTTGCCGAAACACTTTTCTCCGGGACAGCTTCGACCTCACAGTGCCGATCTACACTGTCTTCAAAACGAACATCTTTTCTATGTTGCATCACTGAGCAACATATTGGGCTTTTGGTAAGCATTTTCTTGCACCGCCCTGATGCCACCCAACCAAACAACGTCCTTTGTAGTAACGGACCACCCTTCGCCAATCGAATTTGTCCGTTACGAAGCATTTCAAAAAAGGAGTCGGCTCCCAGAAGTATATCTATTTTCTGGGGTTTGTGGAACTCAGGGTCAGCCAGTTCGACATTTGCTGGGATCTTCCACCTATTGATGGGAAGATCACAATCTGGCTGCCTGCTACAAATCGATTTCAGCACCCAGAATTCGGCGCTGAACTGATGTCTTGATACACGAGACGAAACTATTGTCGAGACTTTGCCTTTTGCAGTCAATCTCGACTGTCCAACCGACTTGACGGTTAAACATTTGTTTTTGCGTTGAAGGCGTAAGGCTTCAGCGAGGTCTTCCGTCATGAAGTTCACCTGTGACCCTGAATCCAACAAGACTCTAGCGTTTCGATTCTTACCGAAACTGTCTTGAACTTTAACAACAGCCGTTGCCAGGATTACCTGATCGGTTTCGCTAGCACTATGATCAACATGGGCAGGATGAGCAGAAGCCTGTGATGTTTCTACCGGTGTGAATTTGTGAAGGAGAGTGTTGTGAGGACGAGAACAAACTCTACACTTCGACGCAATGCAGTTGGACACTCTGTGCTCTGAATGCAAGCAGTTTATGCAGAGTTGACTAGATTTTACGAAATTAAATCTATCGTCAACCGGCAGTGCTGAAAACCCTTGACAATTTTCAATCATATGGTTTGCACTGCAAAACTGGCATGTGGGTTCCACTTCCTTTTCAACATTTGTACACGCAAACGACGATTTTTTAGCGTGTTTCATTTCAAATGTTTGCTTCATCCTAGACATTGAACTTTCTTCAGCAGACAAATGCTGATATCGCCTGTTCAAAGCCGCAGCACAGTCGGCCCATTTCGGCAATGTGTTGTAATCCAGTTGTTCCTCATACTTCGACTTTGTATGAGGATCTACCTTCGACATAACTATATGAATCAAGATTGCATTTGCGAAATCTTGCTCATCTCCAACGGACATTAGCGAACCAAAAATTGCCGATACCGAGTCAACTATTGTTCGAATTCCAACTGCCGATGGCTTGGACATCGGCTCAATGTCAAACAACTGGGCAAGAGTGTCAAAAAAGATAAGACACTTGTTGTCATATACACGACTTAGACTTTCTAATGCCTTCGGATAGTTCGCATCATATACTTGGAAAGCTCTGATGGTGCCTAACGCCTGATCTGATAAGCACGATATCAAATGGTTGAATTTCTCAATATTTGACAGCGAGCGATCAGAGTCTACCAAGCTATTAAACTGACCGATAAATTGTCTGTATTCCGAGTGTTTACCACTAAATTTGGGCAACTTTAGTTTGGGCAAGTGAGAAGGGTGAGAAGGCTGAGGGACGACTTCTGCTGCCTGATGCACACTTAGGGCTGACATGTATGAAGACCGTGCCAAAATACATGTTTCCTCAAGCATTGCACGACTGGTATTGTCAGGATCTATTGCATCGATCTCTGACTGCAGATCCATAGCTTTGGAAATGTATGAATTTAGTATGTCTAGCCGGCACTGAATCTCAAATTTGCTTGGAGTCACCATTTTATTAATGAGTGAACTCCTTTGACGCTCTATGTCGCTCTCTACTTTTTCCAATTTAACAAACAATTGACTTAAACGAGCACTAAGGCAAGTTTCCGCGTCAACCAGAACGGTGTCATTAGGGTCTGTTTTGTGTGCCATATTGACTAATTAAATTTTGACTCTATTCGAATGCACGTAAGTGTACTATATCCGACAATAATCAGCTGATCAACAAACTTGACTGACGAAGATAATCAAATGATTAAAGAGATCTGTTGATTAACAACAGTTGTCGATCAATATGATTTAAGAAAATCAGAAGATCAAGATAATCAGCTGGCTAACTGAAATTCTCGCATGTAAAAGAAAAAACAGCAATTAACAAAACGCAAGCGTATGTAGATAAGCGCCGACGGTTGTCAACAACAACAAAATACCAATCTACGCAAACGCACCAGCGCAACAAAAATCAGCTGATTACCGATATTCGACTTATTCGACTGCACAATTAAAAACAAGAAAGAAAAGTACAGTCGAGCGCGCCCGACCGTATAATACTCTCTGCATTTGTCCCGATTAAATTATTAAAATCGGTATCCACATATTACTATATGTTTTACTTGCACTAAAACACGTTGAAACAAAAACAATCTAAGAATAATCAAACATACATCTGTTTGTTTGCATGCGAATACACATACGTTTGACAATATGTATATGATGCAAATATGTATGTATGTGTGTATTCGGAGCAGCCAGCGACCGCGGGCAGCGCTGCCGACACACAGGCAGCGAAAACGTTCGAACATGTGCTTGTGTGTTTCTATCTCGCTTGCACCTATGGGTTGGTATTGCGTTCAATTATCAATATTGTAACGCTTCTAGTTTTCTTGTTTATAGTCCGATTTTAATGCGCCTTTCAGTATAGTTTAATATAGTTAGTTATAAACTACAATACTGTACGATACGAACAAGTTCGCCAAACCCGGCATTGAAGGTTCCAGACTTTTTTATCAAATGTGGGAAAAGTGGGCGTGGCAGTCCAAAATTTTAAATGGCAATGCAACTATGCCGTCGCTACGAACCTCCCGTTCCAGAATTGGTGATCCTAGGTGCCGTAGTTACTGAGATATTTGCCGAAAACACCAATTTTTTCCGAGGTGTGTCCAGTTTTTTGCTTATTGTGGGCGAATGGGGCGTGGCATCGAAAAAAAAAAAGATTCTTGTATTGACTGACTAAATATCTGATCGTTTGACACCAAGCTCGAACTTGTAGCTCTTACCATCTCTGAAATCTGTTTGTTCATACGGACAGACAGACAGACAGACAGACAGACAGACGGACAGACGGACATGGCTATATCGACTCGGCTTGTGATGCTGATCAAGAATATATATACTTTATGGGGTCTGCCACGCCTCCTTCTGCCTGTTACATACTTTTGCACAAACCCAATATACTCTTGCAGAGAGTATAAAAACAACAACAGCGCATGCGCAGGTAGACAAACGATGCGATCTACCAACAACAACAGCGCATGCGTAGGCAATGATGCGATCTACCAACAACAACTAAAAAGCTTGCCGTTTATCAGCGTACGTTTGTATGTTTGCTAGCTTGTACGTTTGAATGTAAGCAGCGTTGACACAAACAAAGTAAGACGAAATCAAAGCGAAGCAGAATCGAAGTAAAACACTAACAAAGTACAAGCTAACTACCGCAAGCCAAATCCAACAGCTGTATGTATGTATGTATGTAAACGCGAACTGCGCTTTACTTATGTGCAAAGAACAAAGGTCAAAAAACCCACCACCGAAATATGTAGATATTGGCGAATAGCGAAATTAAAGAGGAACGGCTAACGTTGATATGCGAAATTACTGTAACAAATATATTTGCGCTAGTTAAGTGTTCTGTTTTATTTATGTATATTTATTTAATTCGATTTGTGTGTTTGGCTTCAAATTGCTTTCCAATAAATCACAAGTATATATCAGTGCCGAAACGCAATGTCTCTAATGTGCAATAAATGGAGCAGTACTTTTCTATGTACTTTCAAATGTGTATTGTGCCGTTTTTTTTTTTTTTTTTTTTTTTTTTTTTTTTTTTTTTTTTTTTTTTCCCTTTTTTCCTTAAAAAAAGGGGGGGGGGGGGGGGCGGGCCACCCCCAAAAAATTATATTTTTTTTTTATGTCCCTAACAAGGCCTGTCTATATAGCCCTGTCCGTCTGTCCGTCTTTCCTTTCTTCTTTTTTTTTTTTTTTTCTTAAAAAAAAAAAGTTTTTAGAGATGGTAAGAGCTACAAGTTCGAGCTTGCTGTCAAACGATCACATATTTAGTCAGTCAATACAAGAATCTTTTTTTTTTTTGTTGCCACGCCCCATTCGCCCACAATGAGCAAAAAACTAGACACACCTCGGGAAAAATCGATGTTTTCGGCAAATATCTCAGTAACTATGGCACCTAGGATCACCAATTTGGGTACGGAGGTTCTTAGCTACAGCATAGTTGCATTGCTATTTATTTTGGACTGCCACGCCCACTTTTCCCACATTTGATAAAAAAGTCTGGAACCTTCAATGCCGTTTTTGGCGAACTTGTTCGTATCGTACATTATTGTAATTATATAATTCGTGTGGAGACTAACTATATTAAACTATACTGAAAGGCGCATTGAAATCGGACTATAAACAAGAAAACTAGAAGCGTTACAATATTGATAATTGAACGCAATATCAACCCATAGGTGCAAGCGAGATAGAAACACACAAGCACATGTTCGAACGTTTTCTCTGCCTGTGTGTCGGCAGCGCTGCCCGCGGTCGCCGGCTGGGCCAAATCACACATACATACATACATATTGCCAAACGTATGTGTATTCGAATACAAACAAACAGATGTGTGTTTGATTATGCTTAGATTGTTTTTGATTCAACGTGTTTAAATGCAAGTAATTCACTTTGTAATATCTCGATACCGATTTTAATAATTTAATCGGGACAAATGCAGAGATTATTATACGGTCGGGCGCGCTAGACTGTACTTTTCTTTCTTGTTTTTTATTATCTCCGTCTACCTGTTACATACTTTGCACAAACCCAATATTCTTTTGCAGAGAGTATAATGTTACATACTTTGCACAAACCCAATATACTCTTGCAGAGAGTATAATAATTTAACAGATGTATATATGTATACCATTGGTTGACACGGCCAGCACCCGCAGGCAGCGCTGAAGCCTCACATGCAGCGAAAACGTTCGTTGTCACGTTTGAATGTTGCTATCTCGCTTGAGCACATGAACTAGCATTGTTCTGTTGAGCCCAAAAGCGCAAAAGGCAAAAATTCTTCCCAATAGCTGTGGCGCATGCAGGTTTTTCGTGTACGGTTTCGCGGACGCATCCAGTCATGCATACTGTTGCTGCATTTACATACTGACTTCTGACGATTGCTAACCGTGAAACCAGTAACCAGTTAAAATCAAGTTCATGTTAGCTTGACTATGGTTCACCATAAACAAATGTTGGACAGATGTCGAATTGAGATTGTGAGTTTTTGGACTGATTTAAAACTCATACTTTATTAGATAAACACTTATCCATCATTATAAGAATCATTTGTAGCCGATTCAATCATCCAAGAAATGACCTCTGGTGTATCTTGGAGACATCCGTCAACATCCAGCTGATTTGGCGTCGAGAGGGTGTCACGTTCAGGAACTCTTACAGTCCATTTGTTTTGAAGGCCCACCATTTCTCTGCAAGGATTAAAGTCCATGGCCTCACAATGATCACTTTGAGCTCAATAAGTTTGATTCAGATCGGACAACTATATCTCCTAATTTCCATATGACAAATCGGTAGAAAATTAATGAAAATTTTCACTATAATGAGTACGGGGTCTTTCACACTCGCTCGACTGTAGACTTTCTTACTTGTTTGGAATACATTCACTTGTATACAAATACCATAATCTTAAATAAATATATGTCGGGGTTATGGTATCGTTAACGTTATTTATTGAGCAAATTCTTATTTGTTCAAATTTTCCTCTCAGTACAGTGAGTCGCTGACTGTTACTCTTCTGACTTATAAACACCCGTTAGACTAGCAATATTTAAAGAAAACAAAAGCTAGTTACATTTCAATCAGGATTTCTTTATTGAAGACTGGAAATTATATATAAAATTAAATGATTATGAGTCACACAAATGCCATAGAGATTTATCTTAAAAAATATGTTTATATAATATTAAAAACCCAAAATTTAACCGTTCAAACTTTAGACGATTTTAGTTACATATAAACAACGAATCCATTTTTTCCGGACAGCTATACCGTAGATAATATTAAACTTGTCTTTTGATGATTCAATTTGAGTTTTTTTTTTAAGAAGCAGAAATAACAGATGAATACTCGCTTTGTCATAGTATTTCTGTAGTAACAACGAAATTGTCCGGTGGGCTCGATTTGCAATTTTACCAAAATTAGCATTCCATAAGTAAACATCATAATTGACAGCAGAGCTGGGGGCTGAAGTGACGTTGATTTACCGTGATACATGGCTGCTGGATGTTCGCCTGGAAAACATAAAAAAAAAATAAGTAATTAAAACTCTTAAAAAAGTCAACGGTCGAGTATTTCGACTGTAAGGACTCTCTCTAGTGCACTCTTTTCATCCTGTTTTTCAAAAGATTACAGGAGTCTTCTATGTTTGTGAAAAGCGAAGGGTGTGTAACAGGTAGAATGCAACCCCATGAGGTATAATTATATCTGATCAACATCGATAGCTGAGTTAGGTTAAATATAGATTAATTATTGTAGTCTATGACAAGAATCGAGTATTCTGTGTTTAGAAACTTTTGAATAGGATGACTTTAGACAAGTGTCATGTAGACATGTTTTAAGCCTGTCCTTATGTTTAAAAATATAAGCTTTAGATAAACCAACTATCCGATTAAATTAATATACTATTATTATATTTTACACTATACTTTTTAACGATTTCCGGAGCTGTAGGCGCGTGCCAACAGTTTGAATCTAATTTACTTAGAAGTCGTTTAAACTTACTTGAGGAAATTAAACGCATAATTTAAAAGATAATGGTGCACTTGGCACAGATTATCCAAGATTATCACTCAGATCTCGTCCAATTATCATAGACGGTTTATAGAGAACTTGAACTTTTGAAAATTATTCATAAATCCTTCATTGCTCACTATTCAAAACATATGGTATTTGAAGACAAATCTACCTGGAGAAGCAGAAAGATTCCGCCAACGATCACTAAGCTAAATTCTGCAAATGCAGTTGTTGACTTAAATGTCAATTTAATCATCACACATGGTTGTAGTTTGAAATCGACGTGAACAAAGCAGCTACTACTAAATTCAATATAAAAATCCAGAAGAAATGTGCAATTATGTGTGCCTTGTAATACAGGGAAAGAATGAACAATCAGGTTTTGAGCCATTCTCGACTCAGGGTCATAACTCAAACTTGTTTCTGAAATAGTGATTAGGCGACTGCCCCTGAAAAGAGCTGATACATCATTGTGCATAGTGGTCAAAAACCAGTCGACGGAGGGTAAATCTCCTTAATCTACAGATCATTGCCAATCAACCAATTCAGCTCATAAAGAGATCCCAGTCGGAATTGCCAAGAAAAAATGTTAAGCAGATTCTAATTTCCACAAACCAGGAAAGATCGGCATCCTCCTAGGCACCGAACATTATTACTCGATAACACAGCCAGAAGCACAAAGGATGGAGACGGGATTAGCGAGATTGCACAACACTGAGCTTGGATGGGTTATAGCAGGCAAAATTAAAGCATTATCTCATACCCCATACACCGGCTCTGTTGCAACGTCAAAGGAAACACTAGACATCGAAATGGTCTGGCAACTGGATGAAGTTAAGCTAATAAAAGCAAAAAAATTCCTGAATCGACAAAAACATCTGAACCAAAATGTTTAAATAGCAGAGGACAATTGTCTCTTAAAACCCTACAGTGCTGCGTGAAAATCATCACACGACGTATTCTAGCTATTCTTAGCAAATATTATCGCTATGGTGTCACCTCATCATGAGGACAAAATGATTAGAGTATTTAGCAAAATTCAATAATTCTGAGTTCAACAGGAACTAAATACACTACTCATATCAGCAAGCTTTAATCTTCGAAAGTAGTGTGCTAACAACACACAAAAAATGTATACAATTCCACGAGAAAATGTTATGATTTAACGGATAAGGTGGTAAATTTACGCAAGGCGGACCAATTCTGCAAAAAATGCTCCAATAAATACCACAATAAATCTAACGAATCGCATTGTGGCATACCTGAATTTGAGGAAGCATAAGTACATAAAGACATCTAAGCCCTCAAGGAAAAATAGATCACTAGACGGGTGTATAATGACCATGTTAAAATTCAAAGAAATCCCTACGTTTGTTTATGCATCAGTAAAGGCTTGAAATAGAATTCAATCTTGATGTCGCAATACCAATGTATCAATGGATCCATCCTGGATAAAAGCTCGAACATTCAATTTAAATACATTTGAAGCTAATCGGATATCGAAAATTCAATAATTAACATTACACCGACAATTGAGACACGAACTGTGTAGTTAAAATCCCGCTTTCGTAGTCAAAATTGTGACGAATATCGGCAGCTCAAATACGCACAAGCTAACTTTGTTTTACCTCCAATTTTGTATACGATCCATCATCCTAATAGTATTGTTGAATCATGAATAAGCAGTTAGCATAAGCAAAAGAAAACAAGAAAGAAAAGTACAGTCGAGTACGCCCAACCGTATAATACTCTCTGCACTTTTCCCGATTAAATTATTAAAATCGGTATCCAGATATCACAATGTGTAGCACTTGCATTAAAACACGTTGAAACAAGAAAGAAAAGTACAGTCGAGCGCGCCCGACCGTATAATACTCTCTGCATTTGTCCCGATTAAATTATTAAAATCGGTATCGAGATATTACAATGTGAATTACTTGCATTAAAACACGTTGAAACAAAAACAATCTAAGCATAATCAAACATACATCTGTTTGTTTGTATTCGCATACACATACGTTTGGCAATATGTATATGATACAAATATGTATGTATGTATGTGTGTATTCGGCGCAGCCAGCGACCGCGGGCAGCGCTGCCAACACACAGGCAGCGAAAACGTTCGAACATGTGCTTGTGTGTTTCTATTTCGCTTGCACCTATGGGTTGATATTGCGTTCAATTATCAATATTATAACGCTTCTAGTTTTCTTGTTTATAGTCCGATTTTAGTGCGCCTTTCAGTATGGTTTAATATAGTTAGTCTCCACACGAATTATATAATTACAATACTGTACGATACGAACAAGTTCGCCAAACCCGGCATTGAAGGTTCCAGACTTTTTTATCAAATGTGGGAAAAGTTGGCGTGGCAGTCCAAAATTTTAAATGGCAATGTAACTATGCCGTCGCTACCAACCTCCCGTTCCAGAATTGGTAATCCTAGGTGCCATAGTTACTGAGATATTTGCCGAAAACACCAATTTTTTCCGAGGTGTGTCCAGTTTTTTGCTTATTGTGGGCGAATGGGGCGTGGCATCGAAAAAGATTCTTGTATTGACTGACTAAATATGTGATCGTTTGACACCAAGCTCGAACTTGTAGCTCTTACCATCTCTGAAATCTGTTTGTTCATACGGACAGACGGACAGACGGTCAGACGGACAGACAGACGGACATGGCTATATCGACTCGGCTTGCGATGCTGATCAAGAATATATATACTTTATGGGGTCTGCCAAGCCTCCTTCTGCCTGTTACATACTTTTGCACAAACCCAATATACACTTGCAGAGAGTATAAAAACATTTCCTTAAATTGCGCTCACTCGCTAAGAAGCTATGCATTGATTTTTAATATTAGAACCTGACAAGATGTTGTGTTCTCAGCAACAACTTCCATTACCTCTTCCGCATGGTTGACGCGCCGCACAATGGGGCAGCCGGCGGAAAAACGTGGCAAAAATAATTTTTGTGATGGTAGCGTACGACAAAAAGAAAAATGGCGTTTGGTTAAAAAATGATCATGGGTGATAAATCCGAAATTTTTTTTAAATCGGTTGAAAATTGTGGGTGCTAGAGTCCCTCAAAGTTGGCCTATTTGCTGAAATGTGCCAAAATACATAAATTTTCCGCGCAAAGTATCGACTTTAAAATTGAATTTTGGGAGAAATAATCGATCAATCTTAAAGTTGTTATTTTTTTATTCAAATATAATTAATTCTTTATTAAATTCAGTAAAAAATGTAATTTTCGTTTTATAACTCAATATTCCAAAAAGTTTAAAAAATATACTATTTTTGGGCAGTTTTTTTAATTTAGCATGGACATAACTTCTAATGTTCACCGATGTTCACGAGGAGACTATATACATATGATAGAATGAACCTTCTTCTAATATGCCTATATAATTTCCTTTGCCCTAGTTTGCCCGTTTAGAATTAAAAGTCATAAAACGAGCGCAACCTCGTACTAAAAATGCGCGTTTTATGTATGGAAGAAGAAGAGCCCATGCAAATATGGGTATTTCCTGAGTGGGAATTTAATAAAAAAATTGTGTAAAATCATTTTGTAAATAATACCTGAGTTAGTTAAATTTAACAAAAATTATTTTTTATGCGTTTTACCAGTCTTGAGACATTTTGGCTACAGGTAACTAAATAAATTGTTCTTATAAGGTACAAAAATAGATTTTCAAGTTTGGCTGATTCCATGAGGGAGAAATAATTCAATGAGATTTCTTAACTGCATTGTAAATATAAGTACCCTGATTTCTTTTGTTGATGCGAGCTTATTCGATTAATTTTGACTTAATTTAATGAGATTAGTTTAAAAAAATGTATACTTCGTTAGCATTTAAGCAGCATCTTCAAATGCACGTAGCTCCAAAAAATTTTAAAGATAATAGTTACAGTTCCAAAATACTAAGTTTATTATATGTTACAACAAATATTTGAACTCATTTTAATGAAAATTGGCCACTAAAAAAAATTTGAAATATAACCTCAAAATAATTCAACCAAAAATGTTGGTAACAAAATTAAGTAAATTAGTAAAGAAAACGAATTAAAACATATTGATATGTTATGTTTATGTTAAAACAATATTAAAAATATTACTTTGTGATAAAAATAAGTATTTTAAATTTTTATTTTATACGTCTAATATGGGCAGAAATATTAATGAACTTTGACCTTAAATTTTGAAGCACCCTGTTGACGGATCACCCTGTTCAGACATTCATTCTAAAGCTTAATAAGTTATCTGTTAAATGCTTTTTAATTTGTTCAAATACCTCCCCTGGTTCAAAAGATATGATTTTTGCAAAATTGTTCGGCCCGCTGCCCCACTGTGCGCCGTTGCTTCCGCAAAGGAAATTATTCTTTGCTAACTCAACTGATTCTTGCTACCGACTGGTCTATACTATACTATACTATAAATCATTGATGTCTGTATTCCATATTGTGTTGTTAAGTCCGTTTCAAGTAAATCACCTTGGTTTTCACCTAATCAAATTCTATAAATTTGTTAATTCTAAACGTAAATCTAGTACCTTACCCAATTCTTTCTTTTTCAATTCTTGTAAAGTAATCGATGACTCGGCTACTTCCGATCTCTTTGCTATCTTTTTTCAATCAACTTACACCTCTAGTTTGCCTACTAACTTCTCTTACCCCTATAATCTCCCATCCTCTAATTCTGTTTTCTTGCCTCACATTACAGATAGTTGCATGCTTTCCTCAATTAACACCTTAAAGTCTTCCTTCTCTCCTAGGCCTGACAACATTCCAAGTTGTGTGCTCAAGGAGTGCTGTTTTTCCATAATAAAACATCTACTAATTCTTTTTAAACTTTCTTTAGAATCCTCTGTTTTTCCTAATTTATGGAAAGAATCTTACATTATCCCACTGCTTAAAAAAGGATGTAAGTCGGATATATTCAACTACAGGGGAATTGCCAAGTTGTCCGCAATCCCGCAATCGAAAAGATAATTACTTCGTCTTTGCAACATCTCTGCAAGTCAATTATCTCCCCTGCCCAACACGGATTCGTTAAGAGTCGGTCGACTTCGACCAATCTATTGGAATTTACCTCTTTTATAAATGAGGAATTCCTTAATAGAATGCAAACTGATGTCATATATACTGACTTTAGCAAAGCATTTGACTCTGTGAATCATAACCTCCTTTTACACAAACTAAGTATTTTAGGCTTCCCACCTTTCATTCTTCTTTAAATGTCTTCATATCTAACAGGTAGGACCCTAAGGGTTTTGCTTAGATCAGCCATCTCTAAATCTGTTTTTGTTACTTCTGGAGTTCCCCAGAGTAATCAACTAGGTCCATTACTCTTTAATCTTTCTATAAACGACCTTCCCTGTTCGCTATCCCATTGTAGCATACTTATGTATGCACATGATGTGAAATTATTATTATCATATAAGGACCCTTCGGATCATGCGTTATTACAAGATGATTTAAACACAATGCACAACTGGTGCATAACTAATCACTTGTACCTAAATTTCTCTAAATGCCTGTTTATGACTTTTAACTATATTGACAATGTACCCTTAAAACGCATACTGTTAGTTAAAGATCTTGGTGTTCTCTTTGATAATTAATTAAGTTTCACACATATCTCCAAAATTGTTCATATAGCCAAGTATACTCTTGGATTTATTAAACGCTGGTCTAAGGAATTTAATGATCCGTTCGTCACTTAACTTCTTTATACATCCCTTGTCCGGCCCATTCTTGAGTATTGTTCATGTGTCTGGTCTCCTCAACATGCTCATACTCAAGATTTAATTAAGTCGGTGCAGAAGCAGTTTTTACTCTTCGCACTTTGTGGACTTAATTGGGACTCTTCGTCTTCCATCCCCCACCAATAGGTTCTTATTCCTCGATCTTCCGTCCCTTATTAATCGTAGGAGAGTTCTTGGAGTTATTTTTTCTCACAAACTTATAATTGGCGACATCTGCTCCCCATCCCTCTTAGAAAGCCTTTATTTTAATATTCCAACCAGGGCAACCAGGTACTACATCCCTTTATTTCTTCCTACATGCACTACTGACTACGCTTTGCACAATCGTTTTCGGGTATTATGCGCCAATTATAATCAATACTATAGAATAATTGATACATCTCTCTCTCTTTTCCCTATTAAAGCTTCACTTTTCAGCCAACTCCGTTAAATCTCTGATTTCCATGGACAGTATGTTTGGAATCTCTGCCATTCGTGCGTTCCTTTAAATCAGAGATCTTTCGTGCTAGTTTTGGCACACATTTTTATTGATCTGGTTGGGTTTTTCTGGGTTTTTCCCAATCCTCGCAACAATGTTGGATCAATTTCATTACTTTTTATCCCCAGATAAACTATTAACTATTAATTATTAATTAATTATTTTATCAATTTGATTAACTAAATTTTTTAATCCTTTTCAGTTAAAATAATTTTTTTATAATTTGTACTTTTTAAAAATCATTTATATTAATTTTAATTATTCATATGAACTTATTTTTGGTTAATACTCGCGACTGATCTTAGTCTGCGTTAATAAATAAATAATAGTCTCTGCATTTTTCACGACTAAATTATTAAAATCGGGTATTACAATAGATTGTACTTGCGGTAGAACACGTTCAAACAAAAACAATCTAAGTATAATCAAACATACATATGTTTGTTTGTATGCACATACATATACGATTGAAATTATATGTATGTATATATGTATAGTAGCATATGTAGATACATATGTACCCATACATTACGCCTAACACCACACTTCTCATTTATGTTAAGGATTTCTTTCACACAAAACTAATGTAAACATTATAAAACAAGTAAGAAAGGCTACAGTCGATCGAGCCGACTATAAAAGACCCCGTACTTTCATAGTAGTGCACATTTGTATTCAATTTGAATTCAAATTTTCAAATAAAATTTAAAAATTGTAATTTTATATGTACATTTTGAATTGAAATTTAAAAAAAATAATTTAACAATTCGGATTGCCAGCATTCGAACCTACAACCTCAGACCAACTATATCAGTTGCACCACGCGCCAATTTCAAGAATTCTCCGAATATCAGCATTTACATATTATTCATACAAACACACATTCGTTTGAAATTATATGTATGCATGTATGTATGTATGTGTGTATTCGGCGCGGCCAGCGTCTGCCGGCAGCGCTGTCGCCACACAAGCATCGAAAACGTTCGAACATGTGTTTGTATGTTTCTGTCTCGCTCTCGCGCGTAAGTGATATTGCAGTTAAATAACAAACTTTGTAACGCCGTAGCTCTTTTGTTAAAGGTAGTATTTTGGTTCCACTTTCAGAATAGTTTGATTTTATATGTCTCTATACTTATGTTGAATTATAACACCCTACTATATGAATATATGCCTTAAACATGGCATTAAAGCGCAATAGTTTGGTTAACTCTCATAAAAAAGGGGTCGTGGCAGCTCAAAATTTTTAATGGCATTGCATTCAGGCTGTCTCTAGCAACCTGCTTACCAGAAATGGTGTTCCTAAGTGCCATAGTTACTGAGTTATTGGCCTAAAACATGGCCTACATTTTTTTCGAGGTGTGTCTGGTTTTTTGCTCATTGCGGAGGCGGCAAGGGGCGTGGCAAAAATTTGAAATAAACTTAACCTGCCTGGGTTAATAACGGACTTTCATTATAAATTTGGTGGCTCTAGCTTTTGTAGTTTAAAAGATCCAGGTGTTCATACGGACGGACAGACGGACAGACGGACATTGCTATATCGACTCGGCTGTTGATGCTGATCAAGAATATATATACTTTATGGGGTCGGCCACGCCTCCTTCTGCCTGTTACGCACATTTCGCTTCTGACAAACCTAAGAGACCCCTCTACTCTTTTTTAGAGTACGGTGTCTAATAATCAAATGGTGACAATAACAATTCTGGTTGCCCACGGACGCATCAAATATCATAAACAATAAGGCAGAATCGTTATTCCCATCATTGGGGTTGAAACTGCTGACGTTACACAAATACTGGCCGACAGAACTCTCTTAATCTCTTCAAGATCGAGATATCTCTCTATTTACATAAGAGCCAAAAGCTCAATGAGTCCAAAGTCCAATTAATAAAAGCTCAAATCCGAGGTTTGCTTAACGTCTCCAGAACATAGCATAAGCTAGTCTAGATTTGTATCTCGTACTCCGTAGCTTCGTGTTTTATTGAAAAAAGTTTATATTGTTTTGATACACAAAGTTCTGAACTACGTTATTGGCGCAGCCGGTAGGATATCAGTAATAAATATCTTCGTAACAGTAATCCTCCCTTTTTTAATCCATTAAAATGAAATCCTTGTACGACCAAGGAATTTCTAGTATTTGAGCACGCGAATTTGCCGCAGAAAGGAAATCGGTTAAAGAACATTACAATTTTGGAAAAATTATTATCTTGATATCCGCCAAAGAACCTAAGCGTGTGTGACTTACAACCCAATTATCAGTCGTGGCCCATATTTTAAATGTGCGACCGCCACCAAACATAATTGCTATTACCAAGAAAACCGCGCAAAACACCAAACAATGTTCAAATAACAAATAGAACCTCTGGACTATTTTGAACACCTGTAAATAAAGAGCTTATTTTCGGGCCTTACAAATCATTTAATTGATCCCTGCAAACGTAAGTCTCTTACAATTCAACAAAGTGACAATTAAACAAAACCTGAAGTGACTAAGAAAAACAATTATTTTGTGAAAATAATCAACTGCCAACAAAATAAACCAAACTACAACTATACAAACCATAATTAACAATAAACCATAATTAACAACAAACCATAATTAGCGACAAGCACACCAATGGAACTGTCTGTGTTGTCACTCTACTATATGAATAAATGTTTAAACAAGAAAGAAAGTTAGGATACCCGTTAGTCAGTTTCAATTAGTTATTAACAATGGTGATGGATATAATAGCTTGGTAAGCAGAGAACATTTTCATACAAATTCATGTTTAGAGCATATTTTCGACCGATCGTTCCTATGAAAGCTATACGATATAGTAGTCCGATTTGGATCAAACTTGATCAGTATGTATATATTGATGGCAGATGTATTCTGTGTGAGTTTGATTAATATAGCTTAGTTAACGGAAAAGTTTTTCATACTTATTCATATTTGGAGAGTATTTTTGACCGATCGGCCCTATGGGAGCTATACGATATAGTTGTCCGATTTGGATCAAACTTGGTCAGTACATGTACTTCCTAGACGTGTACTTTCCGTGTAAATTTGGTTCAGATAGCATAGCTAACAAAACTTTCTTCAACTTTTACCTGTACATTCACGTTTATATGCAAATAAATCGCCTAAAGTGGGCGTGTTAAAAAACAAAAACAAACTTGTACTGCTTGGGTATCACTATCATTTTTCTAGCTCTTATAGTTTCTGAGATCCTTTTGTTCATACAGACGGACGGACGGACGGACAGACGGACATGGCTATATCGACTCGGCTATTGACGCTGATCAAGAATATATATACTTTATGGGGTCTGTCACGCCTCCTTCTCCATGTAACATACATTCCAACGATTACAATATAAAAACGGCATTGAAGTTTAAAAGTGTTTAAGCTGTTTTGAGAAAAGACAGCTCAAAATGTTTAATGGCATTGCATTAAGGCTGTCTCTAGGAACAATACCAGAATTGGTGCTCCAAAGTGCCATAGTTACTGAGTTATTGGCCTAAAACTACATTTTTTTCGAGGTCTGTCTGGTTTTTTGCTCATTGTGGTGGCGGTAATTTGAAATAAACTTGATCTGCTCGCGAAGATAACGGACTTTAATTCCAAATTTTGTGTCTCTAGCTTTTGTAGTTTAAAAGATCCAGGTGTGCCATAGTTACTGAGTTATTGGCCTAAAACTACATTTTTTTCGTGGTCTGTCTGGTTTTTTGCTCATTGTGGTGGCGGTAATTTGAAATAAACTTGATCTGCTCGCGAAGATAACGGACTTTAATTCCAAATTTGGTGTCTCTAGCTTTTGTAGTTTAAAAGATCCAGGTGTTCATACGGACGGACAGACAGACAGACAGACAGACAGACAGACGGACATTGCTATATCGACTCGGCTGTTGATGCTGATCAAGAATATATATACTTTATGGGGTCGGCCACGCCTCCTTCTGCCTGTTACGCACATTTTGCTTCTGACAAACCTAAGAGACCCCTCTACTCTTTTTTAGAGTAGGGGGTCTAAATATGACTAAGTATGAAAAACTTTTCCGTTAACTAAGCTATATTAATCAAACTCACACAGAATACATCTGCCATCAATATATACATACTGATCAAGTTTGATCCAAATCGGACTTCTATATCGTATAGCTTTCATAGGAACGATCGGTCGAAAATATGCTCTAAACATGAATTTGTATGAAAATGTTCTCTGCTTACCAAGCTATTATATCCATCACCATTGTTAATAACTAATTGAAACTGACTAACGGGTATCCTAGCTTTCTTTCTTGTTTAAACATTTATTCATATAGTAGAGTGACAACACAGACAGTTCCATTGGTGTGCTTGTTGCTAATTATGGTTTGTTGTTAATTATGGTTTATTGTTAATTATGGTTTGTATAGTTGTAGTTTGGTTTATTTTGTTGGCAGTTGATTATTTTCACAAAATAATTGTTTTTCTTAGTCACTTCAGGTTTTGTTTAATTGTCACTTTGTTGAATTGTAAGAGACTTACGTTTGCAGGGATCAATTAAATGATTTGTAAGGCCCGAAAATAAGCTCTTTATTTACAGGTGTTCAAAATAGTCCAGAGGTTCTATTTGTTAGTTGAACACTGTTTGGTGTTTTGCGCGGTTTTCTTGGTAATAGCAATTATGTTTGGTGGCGGTCGCACATTTAAAATATGGGCCACGACTGATAATTGGGTTTTAAGTCACACACGCTTAGGTTCTTTGGCGGATATCAAGATTTCCGATTAACCGATTTCCTTTCTGCGGCAAATTCGCGTGCTCAAATACTAGAAATTCCTTGGTCGTACAAGGATTTCATTTTAATGGACTAAAAAAGGGAGGATTACTGTTACGAAGATATTTATTACTGATATCCTACCGGCTGCGCCAATAACGTAGTTCAGAACTTTGTGTATCAAAAAAATATAAACTTTTTTCAATAAAACACGAAGCTACGGAGTACGAGATACAAATCTAGACTAGCTTATGCTATGTTCTGGAGACGTTAAGCAAACCTCGGATTTGAGCTTTTATTAATTGGACTTTGGACTCATTGAGCTTTTGGCTCTTATGTAAATAGAGAGATATCTCGATCTTGAAGAGATTAAGAGAGTTCTGTCGGCCAGTATTTGTGTAACGTCAGCAGTTTCAACCCCAATGATGGGAATAACGATTCTGCCTTATTGTTTATGATATTTGATGCGTCCGTGGGCAACCAGAATTGTTATTGTCACCATTTGATTATTAGACACCGTACTCTAAAAAAGAGTAGAGGGGTCTCTTAGGTTTGTCAGAAGCGAAATGTGCGTAACAGGCAGAAGGAGGCGTGGCCGACCCCATAAAGTATATATATTCTTGATCAGCATCAACAGCCGAGTCGATATAGCAATGTCCGTCTGTCCGTCTGTCCGTCCGTATGAACACCTGGATCTTTTAAACTACAAAAGCTAGAGCCACCAAATTTATAATGAAAGTCCGTTATTAACCCAGGCAGGTTAAGTTTATTTCAAATTTTTGCCACGCCCCTTGCCGCCTCCGCAATGAGCAAAAAACCAGACACACCTCGAAAAAAATGTAGGCCATGTTTTAGGCCAATAACTCAGTAACTATGGCACTTAGGAACACCATTTCTGGTAAGCAGGTTGCTAGAGACAGCCTGAATGCAATGCCATTCAAAATTTTGAGCTGCCACGACCCCTTTTTTATGAGAGTTAACCAAACTATTGCGCTTTAATGTCATGTTTAAGGCATTTATTCATATAGTAGGGTGTTGTAATTCAACACTCGTTTAGAGACATATGAAATCAAACTATTCTGAAAGTGGCATCAAAATACTACCTTTAACAAAAGAGTTATTGCTTTAGAAAGTTTGTTATTTAACTGCAATATCACTTACGCGCGAGAGCGAGACAGCGCTGCCGTCAGGCGCGGGTCGCGCCGAATACACACATACATACATACATGCATACATCCGTATATGCATACATATAATGTGTGTTTGTATGAATAATATGTAAATGCTGATTATCGGAGAATTCTTGAAAGTGGCGCGTGGTGCAACTGATAGAGTTCCGGCAATGCGAATTGTTAATTTATTTTTTTTTAAATTTCAATTCTAAATTTACATCTAAAATTAAAATTTTTAAATTTCATTCGAAAATTTGAATTCAAATTGAATACAATTGCGCACTACTATGGGAGTACGGGGTCTTTTACAGTCGGCTCGATCGACTTTAGCCTTTCTTACTTGTTCCCGATTAAATTATTAAAATCGGTATCCAATATTACAATATTTAGTAGTTGCATTAAAACACGTTGAAACAAAAAAAAACCAATTATAATCTGTTTGTTTGTATGCGAATACACATACGATTGACAATATATGATGCATATATGTATGTATGTGTGTATTCGGCGCAGCCAGCTTCCACGGTCAGCGCTGCCGACACACAGGCAGCGAAAACGTTCAAACATGTGCTTGTGTGTTTCTATCTCGCTTGCACCAATGGGTTGATATTGCGTTCAAATATACACGAATTATAATTAACAATACTGTACGATAAGAACAAATACCTTAAAAATGGCTTCGAAGTTAGATAATTGGTTTATAATTTGTGGGAAAAAGGGTCCAACGATTTAAATTGCAATGCAACTATGCTGTCGCTAGGAACCTCCGTCCCAAATTAGTGATCCTATGTGCCATAGGTACTGAGATATTTGCCGAAATTACCGATTTTTCAAAAAAACAAGAAAAAACGGTTATCTTCGGCTCACCGAAGATTAAATACCCTTGCAGTCATGAATATTGCATTAATTTGGTTTTTTCAACCGATTGTTCCTATGGGAGCTATATGATATAGTAGTCCGATTTGGATGAAATTTGGTCAACAGTTGTTGGACAATGAAAAATACATTCTGTGTGAATTTCATTGAAATCGGCCAATAGACACCGAAAATATTCATACTAAGCATTTTCAACCGATTGTTCCTATGGGAGCTATATGATATAGTGGTCCGATCTGGCCGATTTTTACATATGAGCTGCGTGCAAAGAGAATACATTTGTACCAAATTTCATTAAGATAGCTTTAAAACTGAGAGACTAGTTCGCATAGAAACAGACGGACAGACAGACGGACAGACGGACATGGCTATATCGACTCGGCTGTTGATGCTGATCAAGAATATATATACTTTATGTGGTCGGAAACGCTTCCTTCAATGCGTTACAAACTTCGTGACAAAAACAATATACCCTCTGCAAAGGTATAAAAAGATTCTTAAATTGACTGGCTAAATATGTGATCGTTTGACACCAAGCTTGAACTTGTAGCTTTTACCATCTCTGAAATCTGTTTGTTCATACGGACAGACAGACAGACGGACAGACGGACATTGCTATATCGACTCGGCTGTTGATGCTGATCTAGAATATATATACTTTATGGGGTTTGCCACGCCTCCTTCTGCCTGTTACATACTTTGCACAAACCCAATATACTCTTGCAGAGAGTATAAAAAGTAACTCAAATAATGAGAACTAGTTACTTTTATGAAACAAAAATCTTAATTAATTATGTCGAAATGACAAACACTCATGCAAAAGAATTAATTAAAGATTACTTATGTTCAAAGAAAAGTGTTATATACTTCAGCAATGAAGCCGATATTCTTACATTCCAGAATGCTTTCGTTGAAGTAATTAGTCCCAATAACATTACAAAAGTAATGATCAACTAAAAAACTACACACGAAAAGTTACTACATCCAGGAATAAAGAAAATGACACTATTATTTAAAGATTATTTTACCCAGATTATCAAAACTCAATTCAAACTATAATTAACGAATGCCAAGTTTGTAATATAGCAAAAACAGAAAATAGAAACACTAAATTAGTCTTCGAGTTAATTCCAGAAATCCGTAATCCCGGTGAAAAATATGACATTGATTTTTATATGGTAGATAATAAACAATTTCTATCTTGTATAGACTTATATTCCAAATATGCAATTTTAATCGAAGTAAATGGTCGAGATTGGTTAGAAGCCAAAAAAGCTCTTTTAAGAGTATTTAATGACATGGGTAAACAATTAGATTTAAATGAAGACTCAGCTTTCTTGTGCTCCACACTACAAATATATATAATTGGCAGATGAATTCTGCGTGAGTTTGATTAGTTAACGGAAAAGTTTTTCATACTAATTCATATTTGGAGAGTATTTTTGACCGATCGGCCCTATGGTAGCTATACGATATAGTTGTCCGATTTGGATCAAACTTGGTCAGTACATGTACTTCCTAGATATGTACTTTCCGTGTAAATTTGATAGCATAGCTAACAAAAAAGTTTTCTATACTAAAACATTCTACGTTTACCTGTACATTTACCTTTATATGCAAATAAAACGCCCTAAAAAGGGCCTATCATAAAACAAAAACAAACTTGTACTGCTTGGGTGTTGTACCTTTCATTTGCGACCCCTATCATCTTTCTAGCTCTTATAGTCTCTGAGATCCTTTTGTTCATACAGACGGAAGGACGGAAGGACGGACGGACGGACGGACAGACAGACGGACAGACGGGCATTGCTATATCGACTCGGCTGTTGATGCTGATCTAGAATATATATACTTTATGGGGTCGGCCACGCCTCCTTCTGCCTGTTACGCACATTTCGCTTCTGACAATTCTAATAGACCCCTACACTCTTTTTATACTCTCTGCAAGAGTATATTGTGTTTGTGCAAAAGTATGTAACAGGCAGAAGGAGGCGTGGCAGACCCCATAAAGTATATATATTCTTGATCAGCGTCCCAAGCCCACTCGATATAGCCATGTCCGTCTGTCCGTCTGTCCGTATGAACAAACAGATTTCAGAGATGGAAAGAGCTACAAGTTCGAGCTTGTTGTCAAACGATCAGATATTTAGTCAGTCAATCTTTTTTTTTTCGATGCCACGCCCCATTCGCCCACAATGAGCAAAAAACTAGACACACTTAGCGAAAAATCGATGTTTTCGGCAAATATCTCAGTAACTATGGCACCTAGGATCACCAATTTGGGTACGGAGGTTCCTAGCGACAGCATAGTTGCATTGCCATTTAAAACTTTGAACTGCCACGCCCACTTTTCCCACAATCGATAAAATGGTTTTCAAACTTAAATGCCTTCAATGCGTATCGTACAGTATTGTAATTATATAATTCGTGTGGAGACTAACTATATTAAACTATACTGAAAGGCGCATTGAAATCGGACTATAAACAAGAAAACTAGAAGCGTTACAATATTTATAATTGAACGCAATATCAACCCATAGGTGCAAGCGAGATAGAAACACACAAGCACATGTTCGAACGTTTTCGCTGCCTGTGTGTTTGAGAATAACTTTTCGCAGATCTTTTTCCGCTGAGGGGAGTATCATGATTGTGGGATACTTTGACATTGCTTTTGTTGCATTGTCAGCCAACTCATTGCCCCTAATGCCCCTGTGGCTGGGAACCCAAAATATGTTAAGTTTTAGAGGGGTTTTTTTAAACTCTCCCGTATCTGCACGATTGTTGGGTTTGTGTTCGATATATTTTTGACAGATTCTACAGTCGATAGGCTATCGGTAAATATAGTAAACTTTCCAGTTCTGCCTTGTGAGTAAACGATGGCTTTCAGAATAGCTTCTGCTTCGGCTGAAAATACAGAGTTGTATTCTGGTAGTGATCCTGCTGATAGAATTTTACCATTGATGTCAACGCATGCGAATGCAGTGAGTTCAGCTGATTTTGTTGCGTCAGTGAATATCCACGTTCGATTATCATAAAATTTCTTGGCTGTTTCATTATAAAATAGTTGGCGGAAAGTTTCCCCATTTGTGTGATTTTTTGGAAATTCCTGAAGCGCGCAGTTAATAGAGGATTGTCTAAGAAGCCATGAAGGGGCGCTCGAGATTTTCGGTGTTGTTGGAGTTGCGATATTCCATTCTTTGGAGAGAGCGGCGCATCGGCGTATTATGAAGAGGTATCGGTAAGTTCTCCGTTGTTTTATAGCCGTACCACAGTTTGAAGGAGCTGGTTGGGTGAGCAGAACATTTTCGGGATAAGCAGGGCTGTTTTTTCTGCAACTCTGTCCTCTATTATTGACAAACCCGCTTCTGCTAGGACGCATTTTATTGGAGATGTTGGAAAGGCGTTGATACTGCGACGAACCGCTGTGTGGTAGGCTGGTTTAAACAGGCGGACATGTGACTTTGCGCACCAGCCGAATATTGGCAACGCGTAATCAATTTTTGCCAGTATAAGAGCCCTGGCCACATTTATAAGACTATTTGTATTTATTAAGGAATGTTTGGAGTTAAGATATTTTATAATGTTTAGTTTTTTTTCAAGGTTATCTCTGAGATACAGACAGTGATTTTTAAATGTCATTCTCTTGTCGAAATATAGCCCTAATATCTTAAGAGCCTGGACGCATTTTATACTAAAGTTATTAAAGCTTAAACTAGAGTATGCACATCTTTTTTTTTACAAATGTGCAAAATTTTACATTTACTGGGAGATAGGGTTGCACCAGAGCCCAGACCCCAGTTGTAGATTTCCTTAAGTATATCTTTTACAATATTGTTAAGTTTTGTTAAGTCCTTGATTTTACTAAAGATTGTGGCATCATCTGCGTACATGATTGATTGAATTTTTTTATGATTAGATACAATTTTGTTGATTTCTTCAAATGCTATAATGAATAGAATAACCGATAATGGCGATCCTTGGGGAATGCCAGTATATAAATTGTGATAGTTTGAAAGTACGGTGTAGATCCTGACTCGAAATGAGCGGCGGGACATAAAAGCCTTCACTATATTGAAGACTTTTGTACCCACCCCCATTGTTCGAGTTGCTGAAGAACAGTATGGGCTCCCACGCGATCAAATGCCTTTTCGAAATCAGTCGCCAAAAGCGTGACATGATTTCTTGAGGAAAGGGCGTCTGACACGAAGAGCTGCAAGTGCTGTGATTGGGTTTGAAGCCTACTTGGTTCGAGCTGATCAGTTTATTTTTGGTAGCGTACCATAAGAGTCTACGGGCGATCATTTTTTCGAATGTTTTGGCGATACATGGAAGTAATGAGATGGGTCGGTAGCTAGCAACTTCATCAGATGGGTGGTTGGTTTTGGGATAGGTATATTGTTGTATAGGTTTAAAAGCTCTGCTTTGCCTGTGGCGGGCAGTTGTTTAAGGATCGGATACGAGATTCTGTCGTGACCTGGTGTTTTGCCTTTAGCCTTTGTAAGGGCAGTTTCTAGTTCTAATTCTGTGAAATCGTATTCGAGTTGTTTAGCAGATAGACTAAGTCTACCAGAAGCATGAACATACTCAAAGGATGCTGCCTTTTGTTGCCTGTATTGAATGTTGAAGTTGCAGTCCTCGGAATACTTTGACCAAGTTGTGGCAAATATGTTCGATATTTCAAAGGGTGCGTTATTAATATATTATTAGCTATGATACACTTAAGCTGGGGAGGGACTCCCACCAGGGATTTAATGTCGCGCCAGATTTTTTGGGAGGAGGATTGAGGAGAAATATTGGATGTGAAGGCACCGAGGCACGTTTGGCTTCTTTGACTGCACGCTTAAAGAACGCATTTGCTCTTTTGTAAGCTATGAGGTTAGCATCTGTCATTTTGTATTTATAGGTTTGCCATAATTTTTGCTTTTTATCCCGAAGATCTCCCAGATTTTTATTCCACCAAATTATCTTTCTTTTAAATGTGTGGGGTTTGGTCTGTGAAATTGCCTTATTTGCCGCCATCCGAATTGATTTGGTAATTTGGGAGACTTGCAGTTGAATGCCTGAATTTTGTGTGAATGAGGTGTGGGTATTATAGTATAAACGAAACAATTCCCAGTTGGCTAAATCAATTTTGAATTTTGGGGAGAATTTAGACTTTTCAAAATGAAACTGATTTAGTATTTCAGTTATGACTGGGAAGTGATCGCTGCTGTATAAGTCGGGTAAAACTTCCCAATTGCAGTGTGGATGCAGATTAGAGGAGCTAAACGTGAGGTCTATGTGTGTGTAAGTTTTATGTGTGGAAAAATGTGTTGGACTGCCATTATTCAAAAGAAATTGGTTAGTTTTTGAGACGGCTTCGATAATATTTTTTCCTCTGGAGGTGGTGCGTGGAGAGCCCCAAGCAAAACCCCAGGCATTGTAATCTCCAGTCAACAATAGTGGAGCGGAGAAGCTGTTTATTATTGTAAGTATTTCGTTCCCAGAAAAATATTGATCAGGGGGGATATAGCTGTTAAGCATAGTAAATTTTTCGTTAAGTTTTAATTGAATGGCCAAGTGAAGTATACTTGAGCTGGTCAGAGAAGGGAGCAGAGAGTGCGGTAGGTGCCTTTTAACAAGAATTACTATTCCTTGTTTGGCATTAAGGTTGTGTGGTAGGTTAGTGAAGTAACCTATGTATTGTTTGTTGCAGATTATGTTTTTTGAGTTAAAAGGTAAGTTAGTTTCTTGAAGACATATTGAAAAATCCAAAACTAATTAAATTATAACAAATTGCTAGTTCTTAAACGTTACAATTTATTGTTAGACTTAGCAACCGCGGAAAGGCTTGGCAGCGTGTGTGTGGCTATTGCGAGACGAAAATACGAACTGCCTGCCGCCCGCGACTGCTGCATTGCCGAATACAAATCAAACTTACATGCTAGCTTAAGTATAAGAGTTTTTATGCGTATATTACTGGACAATTCAATAATCTCAGTAATTAAAGCTTATCCTAACAATTCATTTTTTCTCCTTGTTCTAACTATTATCATGATCCAACATTCCGGCCACCTTGAAGGGATCGCCTTCAATCCCTTGGTAGCCCTGACAGCATTAGCGCCGGCCGCCGGCTGATCTGCCGCATGTCCAGTCCTCCGACGAGAGGGCCGCTTTGAGATAAGCCTCCACTCCATCTTCCTTCCGCGGAGAACTGAAGGCTGCTTTGCTTCCTTCGAAATGAGTCCTGGAACTCCTTCACCAGGTTCCTCACGAAAATATGGCTCCTTCTCCAAGTATCGCCGGACTGGCGTGCCACGTCGAGCGAATAAGCTGTACGCTGTTAAAATGAGAGGTTTAGTGGATCCTGCTGTAAACTCAATATGAACAGCATTTGATGCAAAACACACGAACACCGCTGTATACACTTTTGGCTGGGCTCGTCCTCTTATCTTTACCAGCACATCTGTGGCACCGCACAACTCTATACCTAGATGCATCAAAGAGATTCGTCTTTCAAAATCGTCCGACTTTTGACTGTATATAGTCAACGATTGCAATCTTACTAAGCTAGATAGGCAAACGAGTGCTGAAAATTCTTTAAACCCTTGAGGCCAATGTCTTTTTACCATGCAACGAAGCCAAACGAACTGATCGAGTTTCTGAACGCCAAACCCTCTTGACGACAAATCGGATGGATTTGATGATGTCAGTCCATGTCTCAAAGATACATTATTGGCCATCTCTTGGAGGCCTGCAACTCTATTGGCTACAAATGTTGCAAGTAATGAAGGGGAAGTATATGTACAATGTAGTGCGGTTTCTGAATCATTCGAGAAACTCGCACTCTCGATTCGACATCGGTCCAACGCGAATATTTGGGCTAAAATATACGCGAAAGATTCTAGCAATGTTTTTCGCTTGGTGGGACTTAGTTTGGCGAAGCTATCAACCAATTGATACCGAAAAGTATCCAAACTTGGTGTCCACCTTAAGCCAAGCGTTTTTGTCGAATCGGCATCATTGGAAATCCAAAGTTTCTCATTTCCACCTTCTTCTGATACGTTATAATGGTTTAAAAACCATTTTGCCAATGGACAATTTACCGTTTTGATATCTGCCGTGAGGGCAGTTCGGTTCAGACGGATCCCACAAAATGAACCAATTTGATCCCTCTGAATCGCAGGTCCCACCAGTAATTCCTTGAGAGAGTATGACGACGTTTTCTTACACGACACGTCCACTACTACTCGAAGTTTGGTGGAATTGCTTTCAGGGCTCAGGACGCACTGGTGTGAAAAAGTGTTACGTGGTCCTGGTGGAACTTCTGTATCTATCAACATGGGACCAAGGTCAAGATTTACGTTCATACGTACATCCTCGAGTTCCCAGATCATGGGAACAACTTGTCTTTTGACAATTTGTGACGAACCCAGCACTTTGGGATCAGTCGTGACTGACAAATTGACACCAAAGTGTCCAGTCGTCAATTTTTGAGCGCTGTCCCGAGAGCTTTGTTTGCAAACGATGTGCTCCGCAGAATAATTTGCCGAAACACTTTTCTCCGGGACAGCTTCGACCTCACAGTGCCGATCTACACTGTCTTCAAAACGAACATCTTTTCTATGTTGCATCACTGAGCAACATATTGGGCTTTTGGTAAGCATTTTCTTGCACCGCCCTGATGCCACCCAACCAAACAACGTCCTTTGTAGTAACGGACCACCCTTCGCCAATCGAACTTGTCCGTTACGAAGCATTTCAAAAAAGGAGTCGGCTCCCAGAAGTATATCTATTTTCTGGGGTTTGTGGAACTCAGGGTCAGCCAGTTCGACATTTGCTGGGATCTTCCACCTATTGATGGGAAGATCACAATCTGGCTGCCTGCTACAAATCGATTTCAGCACCCAAAATTCGGCGCTGAACTGATGTCTCGATACACGAGACGAAACTATTGTCGAGACTTTGCATTTGCAGTCAATCTCGACTGTCCAACCGACTTGACGGTTAAACATTTGTTTTTGCGTTGAAGGCGTAAGGCTTCAGCGAGGACTTCCGTCATGAAGTTCACCTGTGACCCTGAATCCAACAAGACTCTAGCGTTTCGATTCTTACTGAAACTGTCTTGAACTTTAACAACAGCCGTTGCCAGGATTACCTGATCAGTTTCGCTAGCACTATGATCAACATGGGCAGGATGAGCAGAAGCCAGTGATGTTTCTACCGGTGTGAAAATGTGTGAGAACGATATGGAATTTGTGATAATGAATATATTACTATTAAAAACTTCGTTGTAAAATCATAAAAATCTCTGGAAGGGTATAATATCACAAGACTGTTATTTTAATTTGTTTTCGTAACTAGTACTTCTGTGAATATTCAATTTGCATTTCTTGTAATTTTAGATTCTGGTTGTTTTGTGGAGACAAATTCTGTTGCCTCTAGAAACTCTGTCTGGGCTAATAATATCAACAATTCATCTGGAGTTAGTGTTGTGGAAACAAAACAAGAAATAGATTTAGGGTTGATGCTGCCTCCAAATGCGACGCAGCTTCCGATAACCTATGGACAATCTTCCTTATCTTGCGACACTCAACAAGTGATGCATTTAAAGACAGTTAATGCAGAGTCGGTGCTAAAAAGTGAGCTGAGATCCGAAAATAGCCCGCGGAGTCCATTACTTGCAGACGGACGCCAATCGACGGATTCACAAAACCCATGTAGCCCCAATGCGCTACAATTTAACTCAAACAGCAGTCTTGACACCATACTCTTTAATCAGCGCAGGTTTCGAGGATCTGCCACTCCTACTGCAGCTGCGGTGGCCGCTGCCGTTGATCTAGATCCTTCCATAGTGACATTGGCTGTTGGACTTTCCGTTCAAAATAATGTCAATCATGTGGGGCAGCAGCAACAACAGCAATCGACAGCTAATGTAAACAAGTTTATTGATGAATTAACCAATGCGACGGGTCTAGTGAACAGCAACTGTAGCACTGACCAAACGCTTTTTTCCACTTCCGATGTCATCGATCATGCTTTTTCAGACATTCTGCATCGAAAGGTGGGCGTGCTAACGCAAGCACGCCAACAAACTTCTGCAATACTTAAGCCGAATGTTTTAAATCACAGTATTTCGTTGAAAAACGGTAATTCGAGCAGCCCGCTATCTAATAGCGAGGCCACAGTGGACAGCACGAGGAAATTTTATTGAGCTCAGAGCCACCAAGAGCTTTAGGGACTGTCCAGCCCATGCAAAATATATCAAACTCACCAACAGGTACCATGGCAAAAGCCGGTGCTCTTTCTGCTGACATTATCATGACTCCTGCGGTCACTCCATCTACAATACTTTGCTCAGCAAATGGTGCTGCTACTGCTGTAGTACCCAACATATTGGCTCCTCACCAGGTAACTATGGCTAACTCAATCCTTAACGATATTGCTATGCAGGCGGAACCTACACAACCATGCAGTAGTAGCAGCAATTGCCTTGAGCAATATTATGATGAGTCCACAGAATACTGCGGCTGGTGTTGACGTTGGAGTAGGGGTTGATGGTACACTTCCTCCGCCACCAGTTGTCATGCAGCCAGAGGTTACCGCTACAGCAACATCCACAGCAGTTAGCAACATGATTATTAAGGCTGCAGCCGACTTTATAACAACACAAGAACAGGAACAGCATCACTTTCATCAACAAATGCAGTCTCAACATCGGCAACAAAAGCAATCTGACAATACAACACCGCCAGGAGGCGATCCACTTGTAAATTTGTTATTAACCCATTCTACAATACCTGAAACGGTGTCCCTGTCGACTGTCCATTTACCTGTTTTAACACCCACGCCACAAGAATCTCTATTTGTTGGATTGGACTCTGATAATGCATTGCAGAAATCTGTGGTTTCTGCTCCCACCAATGGAGTTTTGATGACTCGTCAGGCTACAACGTCTAATAATGTTGACAGAATACTTCCTGATATTGTAAACGCTGTTGCTGCTACAGCTGCAGTTACAGTACAACAACCCATTCTTCAGGAGTTGACAACAATGTCCGATCAGGATCTAATCAGTTACATTAATCCAAGCACTTTTGACCAGCGTAAGTGTCACAATTACGAGTACATATTAAAAATGTAATGGTTTTTCTTTTTTTTTTCAGTTTAATCAGGCACAGATTAACAAATGAAATTATTGGAAAATTTTCACTACACAGAGAAACACAAACTTTATTCTATGCATTGAATTATACACACATTTACAAATACATACCATAACAAAAGCTTAATACCTAAAAACATTTGCTTTATCATTATTTTTAGGTCCGGTGTTCAGGTTCAATCATACCTAGAAAATATAAACTAAACAATGAAAATGATACCAAAAGTATTTGGAAAGACTTTTGAATCACAACACAGATATTGAATTAGTAAATTTAGTGTTATTGCTTGTAATCACGTCTCTTAAAAGAATTGTAGACAAGTATGTGTGCGTTTTTTCATACAACCAACAAGTTTTTGAATGAGAGTTATACTCTATAGTAGTCCGTTCCAATTTGGTAAGGATGGCTGTAATGTTACATTACACATAATATGGGGGCTTAGTTAAATGGTCAAGCTATTCATGGCCAGTTTTCTCATGAGAAATAAAACCAATTTTTAGACCACGTAGAACTAAAAAACTTTCAAACTTTAATGCCGTTTTCAAGGTATTTATTCAAATAGTACAGTGTTGTAATTCAACATTCCTTTGGAGACATATCAAATCTAACTATCCTGAAAATTGCATCAAAATCCTACTGTGAACAAAAGAGCTATTACGTAACAAAGTTTATGTTATTTAACTGCAATATCACTGTATGCGCGAAAGCGTGACAGAATGTGATAGTAAAACACATAGTAATATCTCGATACCGATTTAATTAATTTAATCGGGAATAAAAGGAGGCAGTATTATAAAGGCGGGCGTGCTTGACTGCAATTTTCTTTCTTGTAAGGACGGATGTCAGACAGATCAAGTTTATTTCAAATTGTTGCCACGCCCCTTATCGCCCCGCAAATTGTAAAAACTATTGTCTCCTCAGCAAATACTATTTTCAATAATTGTAATTTATGTACACGTGGTAGAAAGAGAAGAAATAGCTCTATGTTTATATACATTATTAAACGACCAAATTAATGAAGGAAGTATAGCGCAATTGGTAGAGATGCCTGGTATTGTTCGTACTTGAATGTAAACCGAAGTCCGTTTCATTTATTTCTTTTTAAAGACAAAAATATATAACATTTAAATGGAGATAATCGGAATATTCTTAAAAGTGGTGCGTGGTGCAACTGGTAGAGTTGCGGCGAATTCGTCTTAGGTGGCAGGTTCGAATACTGACAAAGTGAATTGTTAATTTAATTTTTTAAATTTCAATTCAAAATTTAAATATAAAATTTTAATTTAAATTAAATACAAATGTTGTAGCCTTTCTTACTTGTTTTTCTATCGACCGTCCATCAACTGAACGATTAAACTAATATTATTATTTTACTCCGTCGTTAATACTATATCAAAACATATATCCGAAAATTACGAGGCGACCAAAGCACAATCCTGCTAAACCCGTTACTTGCAAGTTGAAGAGTAAAATAAAATCTTTTGAATATATTTAACAGGGGCAAAGAGGCGTTTCAGAAATTATATAGCTGCATGAACAAAAGGATCTCAAAGACTATAAAAGCTACCGGTACTGGGCGATTACTGCCATTACCCAAATTATAATTTTTAAACGGGTATTATCCATTACAGATAGCAGGCAGGGGACAGCGAGAGAGCAGCGCTGAGCGAGCAGCATCAAAAATACAGTGCTGGCTAGTTAAATAACAAAGATTCGGCTGACCCTTTGTCAAAGACTTAATAGTTTAAGTGTGGGTCAGTGCCGAAATAGGGTACATTTTTGCACCATTCGCAGCCGATGCTTGGTTGTAGACTTGAGAATCATCGTGTAATAGTTAACATTGGAATTGGAATATTGTTACCAATTAAGTTAAATGTTAACCTATGAAATTTTATTTTAATGTTTTATGTATAATACGTTATAAGATCGGTCGTGCGGAGTACGATTGATCTCAACAAGAGAAGAAGCATGCCCGAACCAATGCAGCTGCAAGGAGCAGATGCGAGCTTAGCACCATAGGTACACGGTCCAGAATGCGAATCCTTTTCAGATGGAGATGGGCCTACTGCAGACGAAAAGGAACTAAGGTGGAACAACAACGCATCATACGGAGGCATCGCATGAAAAGTTGACGTACCGCGGCACCATGGCTTCGTGCCGCCAAAGTGCAAACAGTTTGCAACGGAATGTTCGAATGCCCGGTTGACGATCGACACGGGAGCCACACCGAGAGCAATGGATGTTGAGATGAACGATCGAAGGAAAGCCGATTCAGTTAGATGCAAAAATCCGTTTGCCGAATTGATCTTTGATGGATCGGAAGAAAGCGCTCAAACTAAACGTAAGCCTCGCTGTAAAAACAGCCGCAGAACACCACGATTTAATTGCTGTGTGCTGGATTTTATCAAAGGATGGCATGCCACGAGGCTCATACTCCCAAAGAGGATGGTAGATCGCTGACAGAAGAAGAACTCCCCTCGAGGAGAAATCAACTATCCGTCGACATCGGAAGAGGATGGTTACACTCGTGGATCCAAGAGTCAAGCCACAGGTAGAGGAAGACAAACTGAGCGACGTCGAAGGGAAACGGGAGCTCAGAAATACGGGAAATCGGGGATGAAAGGTATCGAGCCTACCGAAAACAAGAAAGAAAAGTACAGCCGAGCACGCCCGACCGTATAATACTCTCTGCATTTGTTCTCGATAAAATTATTAAAATCGGTATCCAGATATTACAATGCGTAGTACTTGCATTAAAATATGTTGAAACAAAAACAATCTATGCATACTCAAACATACATCTGTTTGTTTGCATGCGAATACACATACATATTTACGTTTGACAATATATGATGCATATATGAATGTGTATTCGGCGCGGCCAGTGACTGCGGGCAGCGCTGCCGACACACAAGCAGCGAAAACGTTCGAACATGTGATTGTGTGTTTCTATCTCGCTTGCACCAATGGGTTGATATTGCGTTCAATTATCAATATTGCAACGCTTCTAGTTTTCTTGTTTATAGTCCGCTTTTAATGCGCCTTTTAGGATGCTTTAATATAGTTAGTCTCCACACGAATTATAAACTAAACTACTGTACGATAAGAACAAGTTCGCCAAAAACGGCATTGAAGATTCCAGATTTGTTTATCAAATGTGGGAAAAGTGGGCGTGGCAGTCCAAAATTTTAAATAGCAATGCAACTATGCTGTCGCTAGGAACCTCCTGTACCAGAATCGGTGAACCTAGGTGCCATAGTTACTGAGATATTTGCCGAAAACACCAATTTTTCCCGAGGCGTGTCCAGTTTTTTGCTCATTGTGGGCAAATGGGGCGTGGCATCGAAAAAAAAAAAGATTCTTGTATTGACTGACTAAATATGTGATCGTTTGACACCAAGCTCGAACTTGTAGCTCTTACCATCTCTGAAATCTGTTTGTTCATACGGACGGACAGACAGACAGACAGACAGACGGACATGGCTATATCGACTAGGCTTGTGATGCTGATCAAGAATATATATACTTTATGGGGTCTGCCACGCCTCCTTCTGCCTGTTACATACTTTTGCACAAACCCAATATACTCTTGCAGAGAGTATAAAAATATATAAAAACTTTTTAAAATTTATCTCAAAATCGTTAAAACGTGTGAAATAAATTTGGAGACCAGATTGGCAATAATAACAAAATTTAACGCTGGAATAAAAGTAAAAGACATTGCAAATAATTATTAGATGTCTCAACAAAGGATCTACTATCAAATTAATAAGTTTAAGAAACACAACACATTGAACAAGAAAGAAAAGTACAGTCGAGCGCGCCCGACCGTATAATACTCTCTGCATTTTCCCGATTAAATTATTAAAATCGGTATCCAGATATTACAATAAATAGTACTTGCATTAAAACACGTTGAAACAAAAACAATCTAAGCATAATCAAACACACATCTGTTTGTTTGTATTCGAATACACATACGTTTGGCAATATGTATATGATGCAAATATGTATGTATGTATGTGTGTATTCGGCGCAGCCAGCGTCCGAAGGCAGCGCTGCCGACACACAGGCAGCGAAAACGTGCGAACATGTGCTTGTGTGTTTCTATCTCGCTTGCACCTATGGGTTGGTATTGCGTTCAATTATCAATATTGTAACGCTTCTAGTTTTCTTGTTTATTGTCCGATTTTAATGCGCCTTTCAGGATAGTTTAATATAGTTAGTCTCCACACGAAATATAGATAACCATACGAACAAAATCCCTAAAAAAGGCATTGCAGTTGGAAAACTATTTTATCAAATGTGGGAAAAGGGGGCGTGGCAGTCCAAATGTATAGATGGCAATGCAACTATGCTGTCGCTAGGAACTCCCGTACCAGAATTGGTGATCCTAGGTGCCATAGTTACTGAGATATTTGCCGAAAACACCAATTTTTACCGAGGTGTGTCCAGTTTTTTGCTTTTTGTGGGCGAATGGGGCGTGGCATCGAAAAAAAAAAGATTCTTGTATTGACTGACTAAATATCTGATCGTTTGACACCAAGCTCGAACTTGTAGCTCTTACCATCTCTGAAATCTGTTTGTTCATACGGACAGACAGACGGACAGACAGACGGACAGACGGACAGACGGACATGGCTATATCGACTCGGCTTGTGATGCTGATCAAGAATATATATACTTTATGGGGTCTGCCACGCCTCCTTCTGCCTGTTACATACTTTGCACAAACCCAATATACTCTTGCAGAGAGTATAAAAACTTAACAAGAAAGAAAAGTACAGTCCAGCGCGCCCGACCGTATAATACTCTCTGCATTTGTCCCGATTAAATTATTAAAATTGGTATCGAGATATTACAATGTGAATTACTTGCATTAAAACACGTTGAAACAAAAACAATCTAAGCATAATCAAACACACATCTGTTTGTTTGTATTCGAATACACATACGTTTGGCAATATGTATATGATGCAAATATGTATGTATGTATGTGTGTATTCGGCGCAGCCAGCGACCGCGGGCAGCGCTGCCGACACACAGGCAGCGAAAACGTTCGAACATGTGCTTGTGTGTTTCTATCTCGCTTGCACCTATGGGTTGGTATTGCGTTCAATTATCAATATTGTAACGCTTCTAGTTTTCTTGTTTATTGTCCGATTTTAATGCGCCTTTCAGGATAGTTTAATATAGTTAGTCTCCACACGTATTATAAATAACAATACGAAGAAAATCGCTAAAAACGGCATTGATGTTTGAAAACTATTTTATCAAATGTGGGAAAAGGGGGCGTGGCAGTCAAAATTTTTAAATGGCAATGCAATTATGCTGTCGCTAGGAACTTTCGTACCCAAATTGGTGTTCCTAAGTGCTATAGTTACTGAGATATTTGCCGAAAACACCAATTTTTCACGAGGTGTGTCCAGTTTTTTGCTTATTGTGGGCGAATGGGGCGTGGCATCGAAAAAAAAAAAGATTCTTGTATTGACTGACTAAATATCTGATCGTTTGACACCAAGCTCGAAATTGTAGCTCTTACCATCTCTGAAATCTGTTTGTTCATACGGACAGACAGACAGACAGACAGACAGACGGACAGACGGACAGACAGACAGACGGACATGGCTATATCGACTCGGCTTGTGATGCTGATCAAGAATATATATACTTTATGGGGTCTGCCACGCCTCCTTCTGCCTGTTACATACTTTTGCACAAACCCAATATACTCTTGCAGAGAGTATAAAAAGAACCGGTCCAAAACGTAAAACAAATTTGGAAGATGACCGAATCATTCTACGCGAATTTAAAAACAAAAAAGAAAAGTACAGTCTAGCGCGCCCGACCGTATAATACTCTCTGCATTTGTCCCGATTAAATTATTAAAATCGGTATCGAGATATTACAATGTGAATTACTTGCATTAAAACACGTTGAATCAAAAACAATCTAAGCATAATCAAACACACATCTGTTTGTGCAAAACTGGCATGTGGGTTCCACTTCCTTTTCAACATTTGTACACGCAAACGACGATTTTTTAGCGTGTTTCATTTCAAATGTTTGCTTCATCCTAGACTTTGAACTTTCTTTAGCAGACAAATGCTGATATCGCCTGTTCAAAGCCGCAGCACAGTCGGCCCATTTCGGCAATGTGTTGTAATCCAGCTGTTCCTCATACTTCGACTTCGTATGAGGATCTACCTTCGACATAACTATATGAATCAAGATTGCATTTGCGAAATCTTGCTCATCTCCAATGGACATTAGCGAACCAAAAATTGCCGATACCGAGTCAACTATTGTTCGAATTCCAACTGCCGATGGCTTGGACATCGGCTCAATGTCAAACAACTGGGCAAGAGTGTCAAAAAAGATGAGGCATTTGTTATCGTAAACTCGACTCAGACTTTCTAATGCCTTCGGGTAATTCGCATCAGATACCTGATAAGCCTTTATTGTTCCCAAAGCCTCGTCTGATAGACATGATATCAAGTGATTGAATTTTTCAATATTTGATAACGAACGATCAGAGTTTACCAAACTTTCAAACAGACCAATAAACTGTTTATACTCCGAATGTTTACCGCTGAACCTAGGCAACTTAAGTTTGGGCAAGTGCGAATGATGAGACACTGGGGCACGGTCAACAACTTCAAATTTGTTAAGAGCAGCCATATATGATGACCGTGCAAGAATCCAAGTTTCCTCAATCATTGAGCGGCTATCATTTTCTGGGTCTATCACATCGATTTGCGACTGTAACTCCATAGCCTTAGCAATGTACGTATTAAGTAAATCGAGTCGACACTGTATCTCGAATTTACTAGGATTCACCATTTTATTGGCTAGTGACATTCTTTGACGCTCAATGTCAGCCTCAACTCTCTCTAATTGTGCGAACAATTGGGTTAAACGCACACTAAAGCAGCTCTCGTCGACATCCACAACAGTCTCATTCTGATCTACCTTGTGCGCCATATTAAACTCAAATTCGACTCTATTAAATGTACTGTCACAAAGTCAGTAGCTGTTCAATATAATTTAAAATGTAAAAACGAATCGAAGAGTAATCACAATCCGCTGGCTAACTACACTTCTCAAATAGCAGAGTTAACAACAACTAATCAAACGCAAGCGTATGCAGATAAGCGCTGACAACAAAAACAAAATAACAATCTACGCAAACCCACCAGCGCAAACAATAACCAGCTGATTAGCGATATTCCGACTATTCGGCTGCACACTGCGTAAAAACAACAACAGCGCATGTGCAGGTAGACAAACGCTGCGATCTACCAACAACAACAGCGCTTGCGTAGGCAATGATGCGATCTACCAACAACAACTAAAGGGCTTGCAGTTAATCAGCGTACGTTTGTATGTTTGCTAGCGCGACACAAACAAAGCAAAGCTAAGCAAAGTAAGGCACTAACAAAGTACAAGCTAACTACCGCAAGCCAAATCCAACAGCTGTATGTATGTATGTAAACGCGAACTGCGCTTTACTTATGTGCAAATTATGTGCAAAGAACAAAGGTCAAAAAACCCACCACCGAAATATGTAGATATTGGCGAATAGCGAAATTAAAGAGGAACGGCTAACGTTGATATGCGAAATAAATGTAACAAATATATTTGCGCTAGTTAAGTGTTCTGTTTTATTTATGTATATTTATTTAATTCGATTTGTGTGTTTTGCTTCAAATTGCTTTCCAATAAATCACAAGTACATATATATCGGTGCCGAAACGCAGTGTCTTTATTGTGCATCAAATGGAGCAGTAACCTTCTATGTACGTTCACGAATATGTATTATGTGCCACTTCTACGCTTGCTCTTTCTATTCTCATATGCACTGACTCGTTTGGGCACTGTTACCTGATCAGAAGAATCGCTCTTGGATTCAATTCTGGGATTATAACTACGATGGCTATGCGGAGACTCAAGTAAATTTGGCTCCTGGCTGTGCTTATCCAAACTTCCACCAACGTCACAACTCAAGGGAATATCGAAAAATCCAAGTTTATCCACACCGACACACACCGCAAACCTAGCCTTGAAATGTTTTATTGATAATTTAAACGTTACAATTTATTGTTAGACTTAGCAACCGCGGAAAGGCTTGGCAGAGTGTGTGGCTATTGCGAGACAAAAATACGAACTAACTGCCCGCTCGTGACCGCTGCACTGCCGAATACAAATCAAACTTACATGCTAGCTTAAGTATAAGAGTTTTTATGCGTATATTACTGGACAATTCAATAATCTCAGTAATTAAAGCTTATCCTAACAATTCATTTTTTCTCCTTGTTCTAACTATTATCGTGATCCAACACATATTATATCTGGATTTATTTTATTTATTAGAATCGTTAATTCATCAAAATTATTTATATATCCTTTTTAGGTTCCATTGAATAACTTTAATGGTCATAGATAAATGAAGTAATAATTGATATATGTATGTCTTCAGGGAACATAGTATTTTTTTTTATTTTTTATTTATTTATTATTATTATTATTATTATATCAGTCGGACATTGACTCAGTTGGATCAAGATCAATGGTGTTATTTGGTGTTGAATCAGATAATGACTCAATTGAGCTAATTGACTCAATTGTGTTAAGTGTGAGTGAGTAGGTGATTTTGGTTTTGTTCGGTTATTGAGTGTTTTTTCTAAGAATTGAGATAGAGAAGGGGACAGTTGGGATAAAGAGGGAAGTGATGAGGAGAGAGTAGAAGGAGATTGAGTGTTATTTTGTGGAAGCGAGTCGGGCGACGAGAGGCGATCGTCAGAGCCAACAATATTGCTCTTATCAGTGTGACGGTTTATGTTGTACTTTGCTTTTTGTGCTGTGCTATTTTCGTTTTCTATGTTTGCTGTGACTGCGGCGTAGCTGTCGGGCTTGGATTGTTTAGCAAGGCTGTCGGGCTTGGATTGTTTAGCAAGGCAGCTTTGTAATAAAGCTTTGCCTCTCTCATTGTACACATCTTCGTGGTTTTTATTTTCAGTATTTCTTTTTGCTGTATGAATGCACAACATTTTTTGTCTGAGGCAGCATGGTTCTGTGAGCAATTCACGCATTTTGGAGAGCAGGTACCAGAGTGCGGGGTGAGTCCACAGTTATTACACGTTGGTTCGTTCTTGCAGTGTTTTTGGGTATGGCCGAGTTTTTAGCAAGATTTGCACAGCGTGGGATTCGGAACAAATTCGGATACCTTTACAGTGTGCCAGCATATGTCGATTTTCGATGGAAGGTTGTAGAGATCGAAAGTAAGAAGCACAACACCCGACGGTTCTGCTACATCCTCAACTTGCTTGGTGAACTTGTAGATTGCGATAACTTTTTGGGAGGCGAGCTCTTCAAGAATTTCGTTTTCGGGCACGTTAATAAGTTAGGGTGCATAAATAGTCCCTTTAACCGAATTAAGTGATTGGTGGAGTTGGCATTCTATTTTGCATATACCTGGGAGTTCTTTTGCGTTGATGAATTTGTTGGCATCGTCGATTGATCGAGCCAGCATTAGTAGATTTCCGTCTTTTAAATTTGTTATTGAGTTAATATTCTTATTGATGTGCTTAAGCGCCTTGTGAACAGCGAAGCAAGAATATTCTGAGATTGTTTTATCACTGTCTTTGGCGGAGATTATTATATATTTTGGGTTAGCAATGTTGTTAGATGGCAGTTCGGGAAAGTCATTTAAAGTTTTTGAAGGTGGTTTACGTTTTTTTGTTGGGGGACTGTCGGCCAGAGTGCTGAACCGATTATGTCCCAGGTTTGGGGGCCCCGGGCCTCCCATGGTTTTTTTTTTATCTGCGATCAAGCGCTTGAAACTAATATTTTGTACAAGTAACGGTTGATAGAAAGAGTGTGAAGAGAGAAGAGAACTGATAACAGCACGATTGGTTAGCAACTGACGTCTGCTCGCGATGAGTGTTAGTCGGGGACTGACACTCTTTTTTAGAGTACGGGGTCTAACAAGAAAGAAAAGTACAGTCGAGCGCTCCCAATCGTATAATACTCTCTGCATTTGTCCCGATTAAATTATTAAAATCGGTATCGAGATATTACAATGTGAATTACTTGCATTAATACGTTGAAACAAAAACAATCTAAGCATAATCAAACACACATCTGTTTGTTTGTATTCGAATACACATACGTTTGACAATATGTAAATGATGCAAATATGTATGTAAGTTAACGAGTGCCCCTCGCACATTGTTGTGTAATATATGTAAATAAACGCAAATATGTTAGCCAGCAGTTACGCTGAAGTTGCCGTCTCAGCGAAAGTGCAGTTCAGCGCCCTAGATGCGACGGTCAACCGACGGTAACCTGATATCTTGCACATGCTGCAAGATCAGCGTTATCGCTTATGCCCAGTCGGCTCGCCGGCTGTAGTTTTGTAGCTTTAAGTTTGTATCTTTGTATTCCTTAGCAACTAAGTACTTTTGGTGTAGCTTACGCCCCAGCTTGCTGGTGGTTCAAAATTTAGTTCTGTTCTAATAACGTAAGCTAACGCACGTTTAAATAAACATTGCTCTGGCAACTGGCCATATAATTTTGATTTATTAATTAACATATCGCTGAGCCACAAGGCCAGTGATCTGATACTTAACTGTATTTAAACATAATCTACTTTATTAACTAACAACTTGGATCTACCCGACGGCATCCCCTCACGGGTACTACTGGACCGGATAGACATAATTGGCGCCCAACGTGGGCCCAACGTTCTGAAAATGAAAAGGATCATGTAAAGCACATAGATTGGGTTCTAAAGAGCCTATGCGATGCCAACATGAAAGTTTCAAAAGAAAAAACTCATTTTTTCAAAACAAGCGTAGAATACTTAGGGTTTATCGTGACTCTGGGTGGCGCTAAAACAGACGCGGAGAAGGTAAGGGCTATACAAGAATATCCGGAACCGAAATCCCTGTATGAGCTTAGATCATTCCTAGGATTGGCCAGCTACTACAGATGTTTTGTTAAAGACTTTGCAGCAATCGCAAGGCCATTGACAAATTTGTTAAAAGGAGAGAATGGGTCCGTCATTAAACACATGTCAAAGAAAACAACCATAGATTTTGGCACTCCAGAGCGAGATGCGTTCGAAAAATTATGGAATGTTCTAGCGTGAGAGGATGTTACTCTCAGATACCCAGATTTCAGGAAACCATTCGACAGTACTGCCCATGGTATTGGCGCAGTACTGTCGCAGGACAACAGACCCATAACAATGATTTCGAGATCATTAAAAGACAGTTAGTCACATTATGCCACCAACGGGAGGGAACTATTAGCCATAGTTTGGGCCGTGGGAAAATTACAGCAATACCTACATATATGGTACAAGGGACATCAACATATACACAGACCACCAGCCATTAACGTTTGCGGTGTCTGATAGAAACCCCAATGCAAAGATAAAAAGATGGAAAGCGTATATCGACGAGCATAACGCAAAGATCCACTACAAACCGGGTAAAGAAAACCACGTAGCAGACGCACTCTCGCGACAGAACGTGAATGCTCTGCAAAGAGAAGTAATATCCGACGCAGCAACAATTCATAGTGAACTATCTGTAACTTATACAATAGAAGCTACTGAGAAACCTTTGAATTGTTTCAGGAACCAGATAGTTTTAGAGGAATCAAGGTTTTCTCTAAAACGAAACTTCATATTCTTTGGCGAAAAAACACGCCACAAAATTCACTTTACCGATAGAAACGAAATCCTAAAGGAAGTTAACGCGGTAGTTAATCCTAGTGTGGCCAATGCTATACACTATGATCTGCCGACGCTGGCATTCATCCAGCATGAGTTAGTGAGAACATTCCCGTCAACAAAGTTTTGGTACTGTAAAAATATGGTAATCGACATAGTTGACAAAACCGAACAAAGGCACATTGTCATAGCAGAGCACAATCGGGCGCACAGAGCCGCACAGGAAAACATCAAGCAAATTTTAGAAGAATATTACTTTCCGAAAATGGCCATTCTGGCTAAGGAAGTTGTGGCCAACTGCAGAATTTGCACTAAGTCCAAATACGACAGGCACCCGAAAAAACAAATTCTCGGAGAAACACCAACACCATCATTTCCCGGCGAGCGGTTGCACATTGACATTTTCTCGACCGATAAGAAACAACTTCTGATATGTGTCGATAGTGTAGTGTAACCAATAATATCACGTACCATAACAGACGTGAAAGGCAATATCATCAAAATTATGAACTTTTTTCCCAAAACAAAGGCTGTGTATTGTGATAATGAGGCAGCATTTAATTCCAAAACCATAACGTCACTGTTAAAAAATAACTTTGGGATCGATGTGGTAAATGCGCCACCATTACATAGTACTTCTAATGGCCAAGTGGATCGATTCCACAGCACGTTGTCGGAAATTGCTAGATGCATTAAATTGGAAAGACGGATCGACGATACGATCGAAGTTATCCTACTTGTAACTCTAGAGTACAACCGTTCACTGCATTCAGTGACAGGCAAGAAACCTATAGAAGTGATACATTCATCGACAGATGAATTTAGGGAAGCCATAAGGGCAAAGATTGAGAAAACTCAACAGATTCAACTGGACAGAAACAATCCACAAAGGCAAAACAGGATATTTGAGGTAGGAGAAAAAATCTTCATCAAATCCAACAAGAGACTTGGAAACAAGCTTACATCCTTGTGCTCAGAAGCGGTAATACAAGCAGACCTAGGAACGTCTGTACTCATTAAGGGGAGGGTGGTCCACAAGGACAACATAAAATAGGAATTAGATTAGCAAGTATAAATTAGTACTAGGACTAAGAAACACAGTAGGGTTAATCCAATTTTATTTTTTTCTTGCAGGCTTATTTGGTCGGTTTTATCCCTAATAAGTATAATAAACGCTCGGATCACCGACTATTCTCATTCAAATTACATACCCATAGTAGATGGAAATGTAATGATTTGGGAACAACATGACTATGTACGACACTCAAGTAATTTGACCGAATTTTTAAATATTATAGAAGAAACAGAAAAATTGTCCAAGTACTTTCCCCGGTCTCATATGAGAAAACTATTGAAGGTAGATGTTAACCATACTAGAAGTCTTTTGTCCGTTTTAGAGGTGTACCACCGAATTGCCAGAAGCTTGGATTTTCTTGGGACAGCACTTAAGGTAGTAGCCGGCACACCGGACGCTAAAGATTTAGAAAAGATCAGAATGACCGAAAGAAGATTAATCGAATCAAACAACAAACAGGTAGTAATAAACACAGAAACCCAGAAGCAGATAAATCAGTTAACCGATACAGTAAATAAGATAATTAAAGCAAAGAAGAATGATCTAATAGACACGCCACATTTGCCAGAAATAGAATGTTAATAAATGAAATCCAAAATTTAATGCTCACCATCACTCTTGCAAAAGCCAACATAATAAACCCAACAATCTTTGATCACGATGATTTAAAATCTGTGCGTTTGATAACATCCCGCAGAAGTTCCTATAGTTAGCCTGATGGAGGCATCTAATATTAAGATTTTCCTGTCCGAAAATATTGTCCACATTTTAATCGAGTACCACAGAATTAAGTTTATATGAAGAAAGGTCAACATTCTCCCGGTGTCCCAAGAGCACACTGCTTCAAGATGACACCTTAGCTGAATGCGACAACGACGTTTTAGCGGTAACAAGCTGCACCACAACAACATACGCCTCGATCTGCAAGTTGGCAACGCATGACACCTGCGCACGCGAAATGCATGCTGGAAGCACAGCACATTGTAACACGCAACCTAGTCACCTGGAGCGTATTACAATGGTAGATGACGGCATCATGGTCTTGAACGAGAGTCCGGCCAGTATCAGCACCGATGACGGCGCAACAGCATCAGTCAACGGTACTTTCCTCATCGTGTTCGAGCGCGTAGCTGTCATAAATGGAACAAAGTATGTGAACCGGCGCGAAATCATAAACAAGGCGCCGGGCATAGCAGCTTCGCCGGTATTGAAGATCATTGGCCACGACCCAGTCCTGAGCATGCCTTTACTACAAAGGATGAACAACCACAACCTACATATCATCCAAGAACTTCAGGAAGAGGTAACATCGGCCGGGTCGCCTAAGGCATGGTTTACTGCCGCAGTTGGGTTCATCCTGAGTCTCAGCGGTTCCATTCTCCTCTACCAGAGTTTGAGAAGAAGACGAGCCTCACAGAAGATACAGGCGATCGTGGACAGCTATAAGATGAACAGGGACGGTCATACTTCTGAGGGGGGAGTAGTTAACGAGTGCCCCTCGCACATTGTTGTGTAATATAAATAAACGCAAATATGTTAGCCAGCAGTTACGCTGAAGTTGCCGTCTCAGCGAAAGTGCAGTTCAGCGCCCTAGATGCGACGGTCAACCGACGGTAACCTGATATCTTGCACATGCTGCAAGATCAGCGTTATCGCTTATGCCCAGTCGGCTCGCCGGCTGTAGTTTTGTAGCATTAAGTTTGTATCTTTGTATTCTTTAGCAACTAAGTACTTTTGGTTTAGCTTACGCCCTAGCTTGCTGGTGGCTTCAAATTCAGTTCTGTTCTAATAACGTAAGCTAACGCACGTTTAAATAAACATTGCTCCGGCAACTGGCCGTATAATCATGATTGATTAATTAATATATCACTGAGCCACAAGGCCAGTGATCTGATACTTAACTGTATCTCAACCTAATCTACCTTATTAACTAACAACTTGGATCTACCCGACGGTATCCTCTCACGAGTACTACTGGACCGGATAAACATAATTTGTATGTATGTGTGTATTCGGCGCAGCCAGCGTCCGCGGGCAGCGCTGCCGCCACGCAGGCAGAGAAAACATTCGAACATGTGCTTGTATGTTTCTATCTCGCTTGCACCAATGGGTTGATATTGCGTTCAATTATCAATATTGTAACGCTTCTAGTTTTCTTGTTTATGGTCCGATTTTAATGCGCTGTTCAGGGTAGTTTTATACAGTTAGTCTCCACACGAATTATAAATAACAATACTGTACGATACGAACAAGTTCGCTAAAAACGGCATTGAAGTTTGAAAACTGTTTTATCAAATGTGGGAAACGTGGGCGTGGCAGCCCAAAATTTTAAATGACAATGCAACTATGCTGTCGCTAGGAACCTCCCGTACCAGAATTAGTGATCCAAGGAGCAATAGTTACTGAGATATTTGCCGAAAACACAAATTTTTCAAGAAGTGTGTCCCGTTTTTTGCTTATTGTGGGCGAATGGGGCGTGTCATCGAAAAAAAAAAAGATTCTTGTATTGACTGACTAAATATGTGATCGTTTTACACCAAGACGAACATGGCTATATAGACTCAGCTTGTGACGCCGATCAAGAATATATATACTTAATGGGGTCGGCCACGCCTCCTTCTGCCTGTTACATACTTTTGCACAAACTCAATATATAGTAAATACTCTTGCAGAGAGTATAAAAAGAAGAAAAAACGGTTATCTTCCGCGAGCCGAAGATTAAATACCCTTGCAGTCATGAATATTGCATTAATTTGGTTTCAACAACCAATTATTTCTATGGTGATTGATATGATTTAGAAGTCCGATTTGGATGAAATTTTGTCAATTTGCAAGGGCATAAAAGCACATCCACCTAGGGGTAGCAGAGGGTATTATGTTTTTGTCAGGAAGTTTGTAAGGCATTGAAGGAGGCGTTTCCGACCACATAAAGTATATATAATCTTAATCATTATCAACAGCCGAGTCGTTATAGCCATGTCCGTCTGTTTCTATGCAAACTAGTCTTTTAGTTTTAAAGCTGTCTTGATGAAATTTGGTGCAGACCTGTATTTCTTTGCAGCTTATATGTTAAAATCGGCCAGATCGGACCACTATATGATATAGCTCAAATAGGAACAATCGGTTGAAAATGCTTAGTATGAAAATGTTCGGTGTCTATTGACCTATTTCAATGAAATTCACGCAGAATGCATTTCTAGTCGTGTCCCATCTGTTGACAACATTTTAAATAAGACTACTACATCATATAACTATTATAGAAATAATTGGTTATTAAAACCAAATAAATGCAATATAAACTTCGTGACTAAAACAATATACCCTCTGCAAGGGAATAAAAACATACTGACTGCTTCATCTTTAGGTCATTCGTAATTTTATTCGATAATTGCATACTTACCATCGACGATGTGCACACGCACAGAAGAAGGATTGGCATTAGATGGTGTGCACGTATAAAGTCCAGAGTCCTGCTGGATAGCCTTCTGCACTAGAAGTCGACTGGTGGTCAACATTCCTTTCTCAGTGACTAAAGATATTCCACCACGTGGTGAATCAAAATTTATTACCTGCAAAATATTAGGTTAGCAGTTATTTTATTTATTTATTTATTAACGCAGACTAAGATCAGTCGCGAGTATTAACCAATAAATAAGTTTATATGAAAAATTAAAATTAATATAAATTATTTTTAAAAAGTACAAATTATAAAAAAATTATTTTAACTGAAAAGGATTAAAAAATTTAGTTAATCAGATTGATAAATTAATTAATAAATAATTAATAGTTAATAGTTAATCTGGTTATAAAAAGTAATGAAATTGATCCAACATTGTTGCGAGGATTGGGAAAACCCCAACCAGATCAATAAAAATATGTGCCAAAACTAGCAACAAAAGATCTCTGATTTAAAGGGACGCACGAATGGCAGAGATTCCAAACATACTGTCCATGGAAATCAGAGATTTAACGGAGTTGGCTGAAAAGTGAAGCTTTAAGAGGGAAAAGAGAGAGAGATGTATCAATTATTCTATAGTATTGATTATAATTGGCGCATAATACCCGAAAACGATTGTGCAAAGCGTAGTCAGTAGTGCATGTAGGAAGAAAAAAAGGGATGTAGTGCCTGGTTGCCCTGGTTGGAATATTAAAATTGAGGCTTTCTAAGAGGGATGGGGAGCAGATATCGCCAATTATAAGTTTGTGAGAAAAAATAACTCCAAGAACTCTCCTACGATTAATAAGGGACGGAAGATCGAGGAGTAAGAACCTATTGGTGGGAGATGGAAGACGAAGGTTAGGGTCCCAATTAAGTCCACAAAGTGCGAAGAGTAAAAACTGCTTCTGCACCGACTCAATTAAATCTTGAGTATGAGCATGTTGAGGAGACCAGACACATGAACAATACTCAAGAATGCGCCGGACAAGGGATGTTTAAAGAAGTTAAGTGACGAAGGGATCATTAAATTCCTTAGACCAGCGTTTAATAAATCCAAGAGTATACTTGGCTATATTAACAATTTTGGAGATATGTGTGAAACTTAATTAATTATCAAAGAGAACACCAAGATCTTTAACTAACAGTATGCGTTTTAAGGGTACATTGTCAATATAGTTAAAAGTCATAAACAGGCATTTAGAGAAATTTAGGTACAAGTGATTAGTTATGCACCAGTTGTGCATTGTGTTTAAATCATCTTGTAATAACGCATGATCCGAAGGGTCCTTATATGATAATAATAATTTCACATCATCTGCATACATAAGTATGCTACAATGGGATAGCGAACAGGGAAGGTCGTTTATAAAAAGATTAAAGAGTAAAAGACCTAGGTGACTACCCTGGGGAACTCCAGAAGCAACAAAAACAGATTTAGAGATGGCTGATCTAAGCAAAACCCTTTGGGTCCTACCTGTTAGATATGAAGACATTCAAAGAAGAATGGAAGGTGGAAAGACTAAAATACTAAGTTTGTGTAAAAGGAGGTTATGATTCACAGAGTCAAATGCTTTGCTAAAGTCAGTATATATGACATCAGTTTGCATTCTATTAAGAAATGCCTCATTTATAAAAGAGGTAAATTCCAATAGATTGGTCGAAGTCGACCGACTCTTAACGAATCCGTGTTGGTCAGGGGAGATAATTGACTTCCAGAAATGTGGCAAAGACGAAGTAATTATCTTTTCGAAAAGCTTAGGGATTGCGGACAACTTGGCAATTCCCCTGTAGTTGAATATATCCGACTTACATCCTTTTTTATGCAGTGGGATAATGTAAGATTCTTTCCATAAATTAGGAAAAACAAAGGATTCTAAAGAAAGTTTAAAAAGAATTAGTAGATGTTTTGTTATGGAAAAACAGCACTCCTTGAGCACATAACTTGGAATGTTGTCAGGCCTAGGAGAGAAGGAAGACTTTAAGGTGTTAATTGAGGAAAGCATGCAACTATCTGTAATGTGAGGCAAGAAAACAGAATTAGAGGATGGGAGATTATATGGGTAAGAGAAGTTAGTAGGCAATTTAGAGGTTTAAGTTGATTGAAAAAAGGTAGCAAAGAGATCGGAAGCAGCCGAGTCATCGATTACTTTACAGGAATTGAAAAAGAAAGAATTGGGTAAGATACTAGATTTACGTTTAGAATTAACAAATTTATAGAATTGTTTAGGATCACGCGCAAATAGATTCTTGCAGCGAACGAGATAACTTTCATAGAATTGAGAATTAAGAAGGGTAAAGGCAGCTCTTAATTTAGAATAATTTAAAAAGTCTAATCTAGAACCTATCTGCTTAAACTTTTTAAAATATTTAGATTTTTTGTTTTTTAAGTTGGATAGTCTTGGGGCAAACCAAGGTGATTTACTTGAAACGGACTTTACAACACAATATGGAATGCAGACATCAAAGATTTATAGTATAGTATAGACCAGTCGGTAGCAAGAATCAGTTGATTTAGCAAAGAATAATTTCCTTTACGGAAGCAACGGCGCGTGAACCAGGCGGAAGAGGTAATGGAAGTTGTTGCTGAGAACACAACATCTTGTCAGGTGAAGTCTTAAACTTATAATTGCTAAGCAAGTCCGCTCTAATATCAAAATCATTGCTTAGCTTCTTAGCGAGTGAGCGCAATTTAAAGAAATGTTTTTTCACAGTATTATACATACGTGAAAAATTACATTGCAGCTCAATACAAACTGGACATGACCATCGTAATCCACCACTGCCTAATTTGGCAGAGGAATTGAATTTTTCAAATTCACGCCCAGTAATACCAGCACATTTTATATGCATAATGTTGCCACACAGCCAACAGTGCACATAATTTGGTTGGTCACTGTCCCGAGATGGACCATAATTGCAATTGTTTTTGCAGCATGCCATTTCACTCAAAAAATAATTCTTGCAAATAGAGTGAAAACAAGAAAAACAAGAAAGAAAACACATGCTTAAAAACTTAACAGATGTTTTTGACAAATGCAGGGAATACAACCTAAAGTTACATCCAGAAAAATGTTCATTTTTTATGCATGAGGTGACTTTTCTTGGTCATAAATGCACAGATAAAGGAATCTTGCCTTATGACACAAAATATGATGTCATTAAAAATTATCCAGTCCCGCACAACGCGGATAGCGCTAGACGTTTTGTAGCCTTTTGCAATTATTATAGGCGATTCATTAAAAACTTCGCCGAATATTCCCGGCACATAACAAGATTATGTAAAAAGAATGTTCCCATTGAATGGACAGTTGAATGCCAAGACGCATTCCAATATTTAAAAGATAAATTAATGGAACCAGCATTGTTACAATACCCTGACTTTAATAAAGAATTCTGTATAATTACGGATGCAAGCAAACAAGCATGTGGAGCGGTTTTAACTCAAAACCATGATGGACTCCAACTTCCCATTGCTTATGCATCTAGATCGTTCACTAAAGGAGAAAGTAATAAGTGTACTACTGAGCAGGAATTAGCTGCAATACATTGGGCAATATTACACTTTAGACCATATATATATGGAAAACATTTCTTAATAAAAACAGACCATAGACCTTTAATATACCTATTCTCAATGATCAATCCCAGTTCTAAACTGACACGCGTGAGGCTCGAATTAGAAGAATATGATTTCACAGTTGTTATACTTAAAGGGAAAAGACAACTATGTAGCTGATGCGTTATCAAGAATAACCATCAAAGACCTACAAAATATAACTGGCAATATAAATAAAGTCACTACAAGATATCGGAATAGACAGAAAATCCGCGCGGAAAATAAAGAACAAGAATTGCTTACGCAATCTTTAAATACAGCTTCTAAGCCCAACGTATATGAAGTCATAAACAATGACGAAGTACGTAAAGTAGTGACATTGCATGTAAAAGATACGTTATGTTTATTTAAACATGGCAGAAAAATTACTGCAAGATATGATGTTAGCGATTTATATACCAATGGAATCCTAGACTTAGGTCCATTTTTCCAAAGGCTTGAACTGCAAGCCGGTATAAATAAAATCAGCCAACTCAAAGTGGCACCGTGGGAAAATATCTTTGAAAATACTTCAATAGATAATTTCAAATTAATGGGCAATAAAATATTAAAAACATTAAGAGTAGCGCTACTCAACCCGGTGACCCTAATAGATAAACAAAAAGATAAAGAAGCTATTTTGTCTAACTTCCATGACGATCCGATACAAGGAGGTCATACTGGCATTTTAGAAACTTTAGCAAAAATCAAAAGACATTATTTTTGGAAGAATATGACTCGTGATATCACTGAGTACATACGAAAATGTCAAAAATGCCAGAAAGCTAAAATAACGAAACATAGTAAGACCCCACTAATAAGAACAGACACACCCATAAGTGTTTTCGACAGAGTGATAGTGGACACTATTGGTCCACTGACAAATTCAGAAAATGGAAACGAGTATGCAGTCACTTTAATATGTGATTTAACTAAGTATTTAGTTGCCATACCTATTCCGAATAAGAATGCTAATGCTGTCGCTAAAGCAATATTTGAATCTTTTATCCTGAAGTACGGTCCAATGAAGACGTTCATTACGGACATGGGAACAGAATACAAGAATTCAATTATAGACAATTTGTGCAAATATTTAAATATTAAAAATATTACATCTACAGCACACCACCACCAGACAGTTGGAACAATAGAAAGAAGTCATAGAACTTTTAATGAATACATACGATCCTACATATCGGTTGATAAAACTGATTGGGACGTTTGGCTTCAATATTTTGTCTTTTGTTTCAACACGACCCCCTCTATGGCACATACTTATTGTCCATATGAGCTAGTATTTGGTAAAACAAGTAATTTACCAAAACAATTTAATAGCATAGATAGCGTAGAAGCAATATATAATATAGATGATTATGCTAAAGAAAGCAAATATAGATTAGAAGTAGCATATAAAAGAGCTAGAGTAATGCTAGAAGAGCATAAGAATAAAAATAAGGTACTATATGATAAGAAAGTAAACAATATAGTTATATCAGTAGGAGATAAAGTATTGCTAAGAAATGAAACAGGTCATAAGTTAGATTATAAATATACAGGTCCGTATAAAGTAACGGAAATGAGAGATAGGGATAATGTTATAATAGTTAATGACAAAAACAAAAAACAGATAGTTCATAAATATTGACCGGCAACACTTTGTTAGCCGAATACGCATAGGGCATTGACTTTGTCACTCAGCGACAGCGTGCCAAGTGCCCGCACACAGTTCAAGTCCAAACGTAATATGATATGCACTCATTGCATTCATCGCTTAGAGCCGAGTCAGCATGTTTCCCATACTGACCGCTAATATACATATGTGCATGCATAACTCACACTCTCTGCCCGTTTTACATTAATTACTTTACTTATATATAATGTTTATATAAAACGGAAACAAAGACAATCTAAGCATAATCAAACACACATCTGTTTGTTTGAATGCGAATACTCATACATTTGACAATATGTATATGATGCAAATATGTATGTATGTATGTGTGTATTCGGCGCAGCCAGCGACCGCGGGCAGCGCTGCCGACACACAGTCAGCGAAAACGTTCGAACATGTGCTTGTGTGTTTCTATCTCGCTTGCACCTATGGGTTGATATTGCGTTCAATTATAAATATTGTAACGCTTCTAGTTTTCTTCTTTATAGTCCGATTTTAATGCGCCTTTCAGGATAGTTTAATATAGTTAGTCTGCACACGAATTATATAATTACAATACTGTACGATACGCATTGAAGGCATTTAAGTTTGAAAACTATTTTAACGATTGTGGGAAAAGTGGGCGTGGCAGTTCAAAATTTTAAATGGCAATGCAACTATGCTGTCGCTAGGAACCTCCGTACCAGAACTGGTGATCCTAGGTGCCATAGTTACTGAGATATTTGGAGAAAACCCCAATTTTTTCCGAGGTGTGTCCAGTTTTTTGCTTATTGCGGGCGAATGGGGCGTGGCATCGAAAAAAAAAATTCTTGAATTGACTGACTAAATATGTGATCGTTTGACACCAAGCTCGATCTTGTAGCTCTTACCATCTCTGAAATCTGTTTGTTCATATTCCAATTCCAATTCGCTTCGCACTTGCTTTGCAAACGGACGTGTTTTTTTCTTCCTCGTTTAAAAGTCACTTTTCGTCGATTTTTTCACCTTATATATCAATTCAAGTCAATTTTATTCATTATCTTTACTTTGTGTCATACACCGGCTGTGTAAACGCAAGGTTTAAATACTCTAACTAACAAATTTAATAATTTCTTTGCAATATTTACCAAAACAAAGCTTACCCAAAGCAAGTTGTTTGTTTGTTTGTGCACTTGCTTTGTTGTCTCTCAACTAGCTTTGTTTTTGTAACTTGCAGTTTTTGCTTGTTTGCTACTCTCTGCCTAGAACGTTTCAGTCGCGAGCGCAATCTATAAATAGATTTTTACTCTCTCGCGTCATCTCTCTCTCTGCTCTTTGTAAGCCGCGCTTTGACTCACCCCGCTGCTATCCCGCGATTCTAAGTGTTGTTGGTGCTGGCTACCTAATCTTCGTTGGTAAAATTTTCGTTTGGCGCGCAAACAATTTTGTTTTTGTAAGTACGCTGTATTTCTGCTTTAGCTTAGCATTCTGTTTACTTAACCCTTGTGCATATCTGTCATACTTTTTAACACTCTATACAAATTTTAAATTTGTTATATTTTTCTTTTTTATTAGATTTGTATATTTTTGCAGTATATTCTTTTCTTTTCGTTGTTTGTTAAATTTTAATTTTGCCATTATGAATGTCTGCTATAGTAAAAATTGCCAGGTGCGAAACAACGTTAAAGTGGGTTTCGTTTGTTGCTGGCTGTGTGATAATGTATCACACGAAAAATGTGCTGGCCTTAACGGCCGTATTATCGACCTGATAAGCTCTAATTCGGGTATAAAATGGACATGTGAGTCCTGCAGGGATGTTGAAAAGGACATGATGGGCTTCATGAGGCAAACTAAAAGAGGCTTTGGTGAACTATTGGGCAGATTTAAGAACCTGTTCGATAGTTTCACCTCGTTGGATAAAGATTTCAAAAGTATGAATCTTTTGAATGATTCTCCAAAGCGGAAAAAGGCCAATTTTAGGTTGTCAATTGGTCCAAATGAACTTTCGGTTCCTCCTCATATCTCCATAAATTCAGATCCGTCTCTAATAAATCTTTCTTCCCCATCTCCAACTATCATTGTCAGTAGGAATGATAATTTTACTTCCCCCACAGAAGTTACTCCTACGGACACCGAGCCAGTCCCTGATTCAGTCGCTGTCAATACAGTTGTTGTTGACCAGCATACTAGTGATGACATTCCGACTGGGTCTACTAGTCAATCTACCAGTGTTGTTAGTTCTAAAGACGTTATGACAGTGGTAGATAATAACTTGACTCTTATAGGTATTCCACCGAAAAAACAAATCTTTGTTTCAAGGCTTGCCCCTGATACTACATCTGATGATGTTAAGGCTTTTATACAAGCCAAATCTATAGCCAACATTACGGTTGAAAAATTCAAATTTACGTATGCTCGGGAGATTTCTTCATTTAAAATAAGTGTTCCGGCCGAACAATTTAACAAAATATGCTGCAAAGAGTTCTGGCCGGACCACTTAGTGGTGAAAGAATATACTGCCAAAAAAAGAAATCGGACTCCGATTGAACTATCTTCATTATCTTCGTCTAACCAACAAAACTCTTCTAACAAAAAAAACTAAACTCCTCCCTCTCGCTTGCCTATCAGAATGTAAGAGGTCTTTGTAGCAAGCTTAGTAACCTTTACTTATCTAGTGTTTCTTTTCCTTTTCATGTCATTGCCTTTACTGAAACTTGGTTAAGGCCTGACATTCTTAATACTGAGATATTCTGCGATAACTTTTCCCTTTTTAGAAAGGATCGCACTTCTCGTCGTGGTGGTGGTGTTCTGATTGCTGTTAATGCTGATCTTTCCTCTGAAGTAGTTAATCTTAGTATGTCTACAGATTTAGAATTTATTGCGATAAAGATTCATATTTTCAATGTTTCCATTTTTATTACTTGCTCTTATATTCCTCCTTCTTCTGATAGTTCTGTTTATTTTGAACATTTCCTAGCTATCAAATCTGTTTCTTCCCTAATTTCCGATCGGGATATCCTCGTGGTTCTGGGTGATTTTAACATTGCAGGAACGACTTGGTTATCCACTCCAGGCTCTGCTGTATTGACTCCCACGACTCAGAGTGATTTCCTTGACCATTTATTTGGGATTTCTCTATCTCAAATAAATGGCATTCCCAATTCTTTAAATAAGATGCTTGATCTTATTTTTGTATTAGACCCATCAGTTCCATCTGTTTCCCGTATTGCTCCCCTTTCTATTCCTGAAGATCCATATCACCCGACTTTGGAATTGTTGATGGATTTGCCTACCCAAATGGGTAAGTCCAGCTCGAGACCCAGCAAGCGTATTCGCCAGTTTCGGAAGGCTGATTTTAATAAGTTAAATCAGCTCTTATCCCAGACTGACTGGTCATGGCTGTTCAAGTGCAGGGATATGGATGAAGCAGTTGCATTTTTTTACCTTACTCTAAATAATTTATTTGAACTTTGTGTTCCATCTTGTGTTCCTAGTATTTCTAAAAACCCAATTTGGTTTACACGTGAATTGACACGTTTAAAAAACATTAAATCTAAATTTTATAAGAAATTCAGGGAATCTGGCTCTTCCCTGGATCTCTCTCGATATGTAATTGCTCGATCTGATTTCTCTGCATTGAACAGCCTGTGCTATCGGAATTACCTAAGAAGCTGTGGTCAGCAGTTTCGAAGTAATCCTAAACTTTTTTATAACTTCGTTAATGCGAAGCGCAAATCATCAACACTTCCTTCCTCAATGGTTTTTGAAAATAAGACTGCTAACTCTGATCAGGCTATAGCCGATTTATTTGCTGATTTTTTCCAATCTACTTATTGCATTCATCAAAATAATCTAAACTTGCCTTATCCTTACCGTGTAAATGCTTCTAATTGTAATTTTAGGCCATTGATCACTGAAGAATCGCTTTTGAGTGATCTAAAGGCTGTGAAACCTGTTCTTTCCCCGGGGCCGGATGGAGTTCCTGGTTGCGTGCTCAGAAACTGTGCCGACCAACTCTTGAAACCTTTGTATACATTATTTAATTTGTCTGTTGAGTCGTGCTGCTTTCCTGACATCTGGAAAGCATCTTTTATTATTCCCCTTCATAAAAAGGGTACTAAATCTGACACTTGTAACTATAGGGGTATCTCAAAGTTGTCTGCAATTCCTAAAACTTTTGAGAAATTAATAACTTCTCAATTGCAACATCTTTGTAGATCTATTGTTTCACCTTGCCAGCACGGGTTTATGAAATATAGATCTACTACCACTAACTTATTAGAATTTACTTCCATTGTTATACAGGGGTTTCAAAATAAATTGCAAACAGATGTCATTTACACTGATTTTAGCAAGGCTTTTGATACCGTTAATCATTGTCTTTTAATACATAAACTTAATTTGCTTGGATTTCCAGATAAATTAATTCTTTGGATTGCGAACTATTTATGTTCTAGAACTCAAAAAGTTAATTTTAATGGCACGTTATCCAAGCCCGTGCGTGTTACCTCGGGAGTTCCTCAAGGAAGCCATCTTGGGCCTTTACTTTTTTCACTATTCATTAATGATCTGCCTTCAGCGATTTCTAGTTCCCGGGTTCTGATGTATGCCGATGATGTAAAACTTTGTTTGTCACGAACTGAATCTTGCCTGAGTCACGGTCTACAAAGCGATCTCGACACACTTCAAGCCTGGTGTATAGTTAACTTACTACATCTCAATTTTAGTAAATGTAACGTAATGTCCTATAGTAGGCGAATTCCAACCTACAATAACTACTTTCTTGACGGCAAGCCTCTTCAGAGAATAGAGTCGGTTAATGATTTGGGTATCCTTTTCGATCCAAAACTAAAGTTTGATAAGCACATCTCTTCTGTTGCTAATCGAGCATTTGGTGTCTTGGGTTTCATAAAGCGGTGGTCTAAGGAATTCGACGATCCCTACCTAACAAAAACTCTTTATACTTCACTTGTACGCCCTATTCTTGAATATGGATCGTGTGTATGGTCTCCCCAATACATGATTTATCAGGACAGATTAGAATCTGTACAAAAACAATTTCTTCTTTTTGCCCTTAGGGGCCTTAGCTGGAATACTAATATTAGACTACCTTCGTATCGTAGTAGACTTTTATTGATTAACCTTCCTTCCCTTTCGGATCGTAGAACCATGCTTGGTGTAGTTTTCTTACATAAACTAATTAATGGTCAGATTGATTCCCCGTATCTAATTAGCCAAATTAGATTTGCTGTTCCGATGCGTAATACTAGAAACTTTCTTCCTTTGTCCCTTCAACGTTGTACCACGAATTATGCTTTACATAATCCGTTTCGTATCCTATGTACTAACTATAATAGTTTTTCTCATGTAGTGTGTGGAGCCACTTCCTTATCAACACTTAGACTATCACTTCTCTCCTACATATCTAATCGCGTGCCTTACCGTTGATCAACGCGTTACTAACACTTGACTTAAATTTTATTTAATTTTATTTGGTTGGTCTGGTTAGTGTTTTTCTGGGGTTTTCCTAACCCTTGCAACGAATGTTGGACCAACGTTTCTTAATTGTTTTTAATTTTTTTAATACTTCCCCAGTAAGTTAAGTTAATCATTAATTAAACTTAAATTTTCTCCTTTGTTTTTAAATTTAATGTAAATCTTACTTTTAATTATTTTTTTATACGTAATTACATTAATTTAATTCATTTTTCTTTTTGTGTCGACTGTTAATAGTCAGACAATAAATAAATAAATAAATAAATAAATAAATACGGACAGACACACAGACTGACAGTCTGACAGACAGACAGACAGACGGACAGACGGACATAGCTATATCGACTCGGCTTGTGACGCTGATCAAGAATATATATACTTTATGGGGTCGGCCACGCCTCCTTCTGCCTGTTACATACTTTTGCACAAACCCAATATACTCTTGCAGAGAGTATAAAAGAATGCTATAGTCGCCTCGCGACTTTAGGATACCCGTTACTCAGTTTCAATTTGTTATTAACAATGGCGATGGATATAATAGCTTGGCAAACACAGAACATTTTCATACAAATTCATGTTTAGAGCATATTTTCGACCGATCGGCCCTATGGGAGCTATACGATATAGTTGTCCGATTTGGATCAAACTTGGTCAATCAATGTACTTCCTAAATATGTACATTCCGTGTAAATTTGGTTCAGATAGCATAGCTAACAAAAAAGTTTTCTTTACTAAAACATTCTACGTTTACCTGTACATTTACCTTTATATGCAAATAAAACGCCCTAAAGTGGGCGTGTCAAAAAACAAAAACAAACTTGTACTGCTTGGGTATTGTACCTTTCATTTGCGACCACTATCATTTTTCTAGCTCTTATAGTCTCTGAGATCCTTTTGTTCATACAGACGGACGGACGGACGGAAGGACGGACGGACAGACGGACAGACGGACATGGCTATATCGACTCGGCTATTGATGCTGATCAAGAATATATATACTTTATGGGGTCTGCCACGCCTCCTTCTGCCTGTTACATACATTCCAACGATAACAATATACCCTTTTACTCTACGAGTAACGGGTATAATAAGAGTGCACAAGATACCTTCGATGTAAACAAGCAAACATACACACAAAATTATAATTGCTCTGCAGAGCAATGAAAAGGGAGCAAAGGCCACAGCAAAAACGGGCACAAACAAAAACACAGCTGAGATGCTGTATTAATAACAAGAAAGAAAAGTACAGACGATCACGCCCGACCGTATAATACTCTCTGCATTTTTTTCCATTAAATTATTAAAATCGGTATCCAGATATTACAATGTTTAGTAGTTGCATAAAAAACACGTTGAAACAAAAAAAACCAATTATAATCAAACATACATCATTTGTTTGTATGCGAATACTCATACGTTTGACAATATATGATGCATATCGGACTATAAACAAGAAAACTAGACTAGAAAACTAAACTGGCCGCGCCGAATACACACATACATGCAAACATATGTACGTATATGCATACAAGTTAACGAGTGTCCCTCGCACATTGTTGGGTAATATAAATAAACGCAAATATGTTAGCCAGCAGTTACGCTGAAGTTGCCGTCTCAGCGAGAGTGCACTTCAGCGCCCTAGATGCGACGGTCAACCGATCTGATACTTAACTGTATCTCAACCTAATCTACCTTATTAACTAACAACTTGGATCTACCCGACGGTATCCTCTCACGAGTACTACTGGACCGGATAGACATAATTGTAATTTACATATAATTTCAAACGAATGTGTGTTTGTATCAATAATATGTAAATGCTGAAATGGCGCGTGGTGCAACTGATAGAGTTGGTCTGAGGTTGTAGGTTCGAATGCTGGCGAATTGTTAAATTATTTTTTTTAAATTTCAACTCAAAATGTACATATAAAATTTAAATTTTTGAATTTCATTTGAAAATTTGCATTCAAATTGAATACAAATGTGCACCACTATGAGAGTATGGGCTCTTTTATAGTCGGCTCGATCGACTGAAGCCTTTCTTACTTGTTTATAACTGAGCTTGGTGGGGACTTTAGTATAATACCTTGCAATAAGGAATTATATATATCCATTACTAAACAAGTAAGAAAGGCTACAGTCGACGTGCCGACTGTATAAGACCCCGTACTCCTTGTAGTGCGCATAAAAAAATACTTACAAACTTAAAAGAAGAAGCAGTAGACTGATTCATATTTTAAAATACAAATTTAAACAAGAAAGAAAAGTACAGTCGAGCGCGCCCGACCGTATAATACTCTCTGCATTTGTCCCGATTAAATTATTTAAATCGGTATCGAGATATTACAATGTGAATTACTTGCATTAAAACACGTTGAAACAAAAACAATCTAAGCATAATCAAACATTCATCTGTTTGTTTGTATTCGAATACACATACGTTTGACAATATATGATGCATATATGTATGTATGTGTGTATTCGGCGCAGCCAGCTTCAGCGAGCAGCGCTGCCGACACACAAGCAGCGAAAACGTTCGAACATGTGCTTGTGTGTTTCTGTCTCGCTTGCAACAATGGGTTGATATTGCGTTCAAATATCAATATTGCAACGCGTCTAGTTTTCTTGTTTATGGTCCGATTTTAATGCGCCTTTTAGGATAGTTTGAATCTTTTTTTTTTCGATGCCACGCCCCATTCGCCCACAATAATGTTCGTATCGTACAGTATTGTAATTATATAATTCGTGTATAGACTAACTATATTAAACTATACTGAAAGGCGCATTAAAATCGGACTATAAACAAGAAAACTAGAAGCGTTACAATATTGATAATTGAACGCAATATCAACCCATAGGTGCAAGCGAGATAGAAACACACAAGCACATGTTCGAACGTTTTCGCTGCCTGTGTGTCGGCAGCGCTGCCCGCGGTCGCTGGCTGCGCCGAATACACACATACACATATTTGCATCATATACATATTGTCAAACGTATGTGTATTCGAATACAAACAAACAGATGAATGTTTGATTATGC